>JADLZN010006261.1:0-627500 GCA_018155175.1 Sinocyclocheilus anophthalmus | reverse complement strand
GACCATGTGATTATTTCAGTTTTCTTTTTTAAATAATCTGCAAAAATGTCAACAATTCTGTGTTTTCTGTCAATATGGGGTGCTGTGTGTACATTTATGAGGAAAAAAAAATTAACTTAAATTATTTTTAGCAAATGGCTGCAATATAATAAAGATTGAAAAATTTAAGGGGGTCTTAATACTTTCCTTACCCACTGTATATATATATATAAGAATTATGTGTAATTTATTTTTATTTTAATGACTCAATATATATTGTATCACTGTAATTCATTACTTTTATATAGAATGTCATTTATATGTTATAGAATATTATTTAAATGTTCAGAAAGTATTTATTAATTAGGCTACACTCTATATTTATCACTGTATATATCACTGTTGTAATGTTTCATCCTGGTTTTGATGTACAGTACTTGGTATATCAGGTTAATGGTTAACACCTTTTATTCTTCTAAACCTCCGAATGAAAAAACCCTTTCTGTTTCTCTCCATCTCTGTCAGTATCATAAAGAATGCAGCCGCTTTAAGTGAGATTCTGCAAGACTTCAAGTATGACTCAGAGGAGCCGGAGTGAGATTCAGTCAGTCTCAGGAGACAGAGATGGATTCAGATCCTCTATGAACTTACCTTTCTAATGAAGAGTCATCTAAGGTATCGATCGCTGTCTCAGGCGTTTGCATAGACAGAGTGCATTGCTGCTGCTGATGCAGGCTTTGCAATGCATATTTTTATTAAAGAGAGTTTGGCATCTTTTTATTTCATAATTTTATAGGGGGTGGGGGGGATGGGGGGGTGTGGTCTTTCAGAATAGCTTATGACGTTTTGTTTGGTAAACCAACACAATTTTCATTTAAAGCATAGATCTGTTCATTCTGAATGTAAATAACGTTCATTATTATGTGCATAATAATAATATTCAGCAAAAGCTAATGTGTTACAATATATATGAGCATTCCTTAAATATTTTGAAGACATTTATACAAACAAAACTATTTATACATAATGATACAGTATTTACATGATGTTTTTGAACACCGAGGACTTGCAAATTGCATTTCAAATACTAATTTAAACTTGTGTGTTTAACAATTAAAGGGACAGTACACTAAAATGAAAAGTTTGTCATTATTCACTCACCCTCATTTCATTCCAAATCTATATAGTTTATATTCTATATGTGAAAGCTTAAACAGGACACAGAAGACGGCATAAGGGTCCTAGTGCTATATTTCAAGTCTTCTGAAGCCATATGATAGTTTTGTATAAGGTGAATTGGATCATTTAGTTAAATGAATTCAAGATTTGTGAATGAATTATTCAGATTGGCGCATTAACTGGAACTGCTAATTCATTCAAAAGATCTGGTTCCAAAGAACGATTCATTCAGAACATCACTAATTCTCTCATGAACTAGCTTTAGGGCGGACGGCGTTAGCAAACTCTTGAGCAGCAACAGCAGTACCAGTACTCCGCCAGTGTTGTGTATGTTTGTTCGCGCTTGCCTTTAAAATCGACACGTACTGCACATGTCTACATACCTAACACGTACTACACACGCACCCACAATGCGCATTGTACGTCACCATTTTCAAAGATTCCCGTTTTTGGTGTTTACACGGAAACGATAAAGGTGGCGTTTTCAAAAACTTGTACTTTGAAACCCTTTTTCAAAAATATGCGTTTTCAGTCCCCAAAACACAGTTGTCGTGTAAACGAACAGGCAAAACCTATAAAAAGTTTCCCGTTTTTGGCTGAAAACGATGTGTAAACAGCCACTCAATCCACTCATTGTGTGTCTGCGAATGTCAGCAAAATGTAAATGCCCTTTTTTTGGATGACAGTTCAATGTGAATGAGAAAGTCTCCTATTATCATCTTTAATGAAAGTAATAAAACATTCAAAATTTTCTGAAGCCAAATGATAGTTTTGTGTAAGAAACTATTATTTGCAGGATCACTAAGTCAATTGAACTTGAGACGAATCACTCCGATAGGTTTCGCAAACTGGATCAGCTGATTCATTAAAAAGATGTGGCACAAAAGAACAATTTCTTTATAACATTGCTAATTCTCTCATAAACGAAGTGAAGTGTGTCAGATGGATCAATTTTATGACTATTTTACAATGCTTTTGTTCATTTTGGAATTTGCATTAGTTTCCATAAAGAGTAACTAAGTATTGTAATTAGTTATTTTTCAAGGAGGAACGTAATATTGTGATACATTACTTTTGAAAGTAACTTTGTAAACATACGTTGTTTACGTATGTGATACTCTCTAAAATGGCGCTATAGGGTGACGCGGAGGAGACGAATTGTTGAATAAAGTCGTTATTTTTGTTTTCTTTGCGCACAAAGAGTATTCTCGTAGCTTCGTAAAATTATGGTTGAACCACTGATGTCACATGGAATATTTTAACGATCTCCTTGCTACGTTTCTGAGCCTTGATCGTGTTAGGATCGTTGTTGTCTATGGGAGGGTCAGAGAGCTCTCGGATTGAATCAAAAATATCTTCATTTGTTTTCTGAAGATGAACAAAGGTCTTTCGGGTTTGGAACGACATGAGGGTGACTAATTAATGACAGAACTTCCATTTTGGGGTGAACTAACCCTTTAAATTTCAATCGGTTTGTCCTGCAAAAAAATAATATGACTTCAGACTTCCAAGACACTATATTCCAAGACTTCAGAAGGTTTGGAATATAGTGTCAAATGGACAGTTTTATGATACCTTTACAGTACTTTTGTTCATTCTGAAGCTTGGCAGCATCAGTCCTCGTTTACTTATTTAGTAACTATCCCTTTAAGAGATTAATATTTAAATGCTCGTTTTTTGTTGTTGCTTACGGATTCTCACTCTTTGCAAATTAAATTTAGTTTGTAAAATCTGTCAGTTTTTGTCATTTTCGATCCACTTGTTGAGTTGCAAAGGTCCTTTTTTTGGATGAAAGGTCAATAAGAATGAGAGAATCCCCCATTATCTCCTTTTTAAAAACATTTTATATTCTCTCTTTGTTTTAATGCCCTTATAAATAACATGTCTGAGACAAAAGCGCTTCCTTTGACGTATTTGATGGGGACTACAGCAGGAGGCAAACAGTAGATCATGTCGCCAAACGACAGGCTCCTTGCAGATCCCTTCGGAGAGTCTTGGCTCATCCAAATGAAAGTCCCAAGCACTGGAGAGTGATAAAAACCTTGTCGTCGCAGGCCCCCGCAAACTCTCCCAAGCCTTCTTTAGAGTTTCACTATGATTTACCGCTTTGTAGTACCTGAAAGGCAAGACAATGGCATTTACAAGTGAATGTGATGAGTTGATATATGGGGACAGAGAAGTGTAATTGGTACCAGCCATTCTTGTGGCAGTTACATCGTGTTCTTCAAAGGACAGTGTGACTAATGAAGCGACCTAAGTTTCCCAACAGTCGTCAGTGCCAAAGCAACAGTAACCACTGAATCGGTTCAGAGAGCGTGCAGCGGATGTCGGTTAGCGTTCGAGAACGCCACACAAGACTTCTTGGGCTCGGTTGGTTCGCAGCTGAAGCTTTGCCGCGCAGTCTAACTTAAAAGGAATTTATTAGCATTCCGGCTGATTACTTTGAGTGGCTGTTTCCTCTCTGTTGTGGTAACGTCTGAAGATTATATGACGCTTCGCTATTAGTAAACGCAATCAAATGTGAGCCTATTGATCAAAAGAATAAACAGATCTTTTGGTTCTCTTTTTTGTGGGTCACATAAAACCGCAAAATGCTTCTTCTTTCTTCTTTTTACAGGCCCTATATCATGTGTGCCAACAGTAATGATTTGTTGTCTTGATATGTGTCGCATAAGAAGGTGCGTTTTGTCCTTACTGACCTGGTCGTGCGTTTTCTGGGCTTTCTGCAGCCAGACGCGCCATTGGTCGTAGAGTTTGATGCTGACGTCGGTACAGCCGTAAGAGTGTTTGCGCATCCAGCCGAAAAACTGCTTAAGCTCCTTTCGTAGCGTTGAGTTGTGCTCGGTGGGCTTCGAATCGCACGAGCCAATATGTGACCTGTCTGTTTGGGAAATGACAATGCATTAATGTGATATTAAATTAGTTTAATATCACAGTTTTTGGTGAGAAATTATACAAATCGTAACTGTAAATATTGGTGGCAAATTCAAACTTAAAATACTCAGTGTATATATATATGTGACCCTGCACCACAAAACCAGTCATAAGGGTAAATTTCTTGAAATTGAGATTTATACGACATCTGAAAGAATACATAAGGTTTTCATTGATGTATGGTTTGTTAGGATAGGACAATAATATTTGGCTGAGATACAACTATTTGAAAATCTGGGAATCTGAGGGTGCAAAAAAAAATCTAAATACTGACAAAATAGCCTTTAAATTTGTCCAAATGAAGTCCTTAGCAGTGCATATTACTAATCAAAAATGAAGTTTTGATATATTTGACACAAAGCCGACCTTATACGTCATTCCCCCGGAACTGCTTCCCTTTACAACAGTGAGCGCAAGCTAGATTCAAGTGATTATTACATTTTGAATATGGATATTTTTCTTACAAAAGCGCATCGATTCACTACATGAGTCCTTTGTTTTTTTATGGATGGCGATTTTTATTTAAGTTCTTTTGGACTGAAGCAATGCACCACCCACTGAGTGGCATTAACAGCTTGAAAGATCAAGACAATTTTTATATAACTCTGACTGGATTCGTATGAAAGAAGAAAGTCATACACCTAGGATGCCATGAGGGTGAGTAAAACATGCATTTTTGGGTTAACTAACCCTTTAAAACAGCTATCTATAGGATCTATATATATATTACTAAAACTGGGCAATATACAATGTACTTTATTTATAGCTTTTGACGTATTCAGTATGTGATGCATGATATACCATGAACAATCTGTTATCAAAATATATATATAATTCCTATATATATTAATATGTAGAATTCACTTACATTTTTTGTGGATTTTTTAGAAAAGACTACATAATGTTAATATTGGTCATTTCAGCCAAAAAGAAAATCACCATCATCCGATCGATAACATCAGAATTTTTATATTGGCGAATCTCTAATTTTATATATATGTTTACCTACATACATTTTTTTATTTTAACATAGTCATATATGAAAAGTAACACATTTTTTACTGATTAGCTGAATTAAGTTGGGAATAAGTTTTTTTATCTTAATATATTATTATAGTTTTTAATAACATTTTAATAATTACATTTTTTTATTGTTTTCTTTTTACTTTTGAGAAAATTTGGTTATGTGCTGTCATTTTATTCGTTTTTAATATTTCTATTTAGCATTAGTTTTAGTCATTTTAGTACTTAAACTTAATTTACTTAAGTTTATTGCCAAAACTACATTTCTCTTTTTTTGTTTTTTGACTAATTTTTACATTTTATTTTACTTCAGCTGTACTTCAATTAAAGAAAATGATATTTAATTGCTTTAGTTTTAGTTAGCAATAACAACACTATAGTTTGGAATTGATTTATTTCATGAATCTAACCATTTGAACTGATTCACGAAAATAAATTGAAATTACCAACAAAAAATAACTATTCTAACGCTTTCATAATGGTGAGACAAGGATTGTCAAACTAGTCTAATGACACACTGTTTATAGGTAACTTAAAGGCGATATCCACAACATTGCTGAATTTTAAGTCACTAGCAATATTGTGTATAATGTGTAAGTACATTGGGATTCTTCCATTTTGAGTCTATCACCCAGCTCTATGCAGTACCCATTATTTGATTTTATTAAATTAGTGTCTACATATTTTGAATGTGAATTATCAGATAAATGCATTTGTAAGACATTTGTTCAATTCAACCCCAGTTGACAACAGTTGCTTAAATGCTGCTGATTGTACAGTGTTGCCCTGAGCGATGTGCACATACCCATGAATAATAGGCTATTTACCAGCTCTCTGCTAATGAGCTCCAAAGCATTAAACACAGAATGCAGGAGGCAGAGCTCAGACTTGCCATAACTCATATTGCTTGGCATAAAACGGAGCTTAATAACATCCTCTCTTTAATGCAAGACATGTAACATAATTTCCTACGAACCGAATCTGTTTACACTAAGTTTCAGGTCGACCGCCCCTTTAATCTGAACATGCTCTAAAGACTTTTTTAAATTTATTAATCTAAAAAAAGCCCAAAGAATTCATCAATTGTCCCCTAAAGCGCTCTGACATTTTGCTGAAGTCTTTTGAATCTACTTGTGAGAGATCTCTATCAAGTAGCTTGATGTTTTTTCAGTGTTTACATATGGTTTGAATCTAATTAGCTTGTGATGCAGAAGCCTAATGTGAAGTAAAGGGACACTGTATTATTACGTTTTGATGAAACTTACCAATGCCAGGTGTCGACGCGGCGGTCGAGTGGCTCCAGTCGCTCCAAATACCTGCTTTCTTCGAGCCGTAGATGCCTATCGGGTTGCAGCGTACCTGGACGAAATACACTGTACCGGCCCTGAGACCCGCTAACCGACAAGACGTCTGGTTCCCAGCATCATCTATGACCTCATGAGAAATAGAAAATAAAAACTAAGACTAATCTAAGTATGTGCACCAGATATTATATTGGGGAAAGCTGTTCACCCAAAAATGTAAACTGTCTTTTTCTACCTTCATGTCATTTCAAACCTGTAAAAGTTATGCAGGTTTGGAAGAACATCGTAATAGTGGTCCATAGGACTAGTGCACTATATTCCAACCGTTCTGAAACCATACCACAGGTAAAGAAAGAGTGAAATTATAGCTGATAATCTTCCCCTCCAGTGAGATGTTAACTGCTGGATCCTTGCGTCAGTAAGTTGAATGTGAGAACTGGATTAGTCAGTTAATAAATGAATCATTCAATCAAAAAAGCTATCAAATGAGTTCAAAAGACTTAGAATATATAGCACACAAGTCGTATGGACTACCTTTTTTGAGGCAGGACATCATTTTGGGGTTAGGTTAAGAAAGGAGTGGCCAGGAGATGTTCCACAGAACAAAGAAACTTACGTAGAATCACATGAGGCTGAATAAACATTAACAGAATGTTTCATTTTGGGGTGAACTGTTCCTTTAAATTTTGCTCCTGGAGGGCCACTTTCCTGCATCATCTTAGAATTTAGCTCCAATATACCTGCTTGTAAGTTTCTAGTGATCTTGAAGACCTTTATTAGCTGGTTCAGTTGTGTTTAATTAGGACTAGAGCTAAACTGCTAGATGGTGGTCCTCCAGGATCAGGATTGGACACCCCTGCTCTTTTGGACTAAACCAGGGGTGGCGAATCCTGCTCTGTACTCTTGAAAATAAAGGTTCTTTATTGGTATCTATGGTTCCATGAAGAACCTTTAACATCTAGTGATGTTCACATTGAAGCCATTGAAGAACCGTTTTTGGTTTCCCAAAGAACCTTTCAGTGAACAGTGATTTTTTGTCTTAGTGTGAAGAACATTTTAAAAATCTAACAAACCTTTTTACATTAAAAAAAAAAAAAACCTTTTGTGGATTGTAAAGATTCCATGGACGTTAAAGGTTCTTCATGGAAACATCGATGCTAATAAAGAACCATTCTTTTTAAGAGTGAACTAAAAATGGTTCTTTTAAAAACTGTTCACTGAAAGGTTCTTTGGAAACCCAAAATGGTTCTTCTGTCATTGCTGTGAAGACCTTTTTTTGGAACCTTTGGCTGCATCCGAAAACTCTAAAATGCTGCCTTCGGAGGCAGCATTCCAAGGCAGGAAGGCATCAAGGCACATCCGAATCCAAATTCTGCTTCACTTCCTGTCATCTATAATTTATATATAGATGTATCCTTCGCTGCCTTTTATATCCAACAATCCTGTGCATTCCATTCCGTGACGGTTAAGCTAAAAAATAAAGATGACGTCTGAAAGTTGCGTTTGGTGGTCAGCTTATGTGTAAATGTATATTTCTGACTAACATTTTGGACTTTTTATGTTATTTCTAGCGAGAAATCAGTATTATAGTAATTAAATATCCGTTTAGTTATCACAAAAACTCGTTCTATTTTGTTGTAGATCATTAAACCGTTACGCTGCCTCAGAAGCCTGTCCGAAGTCAGTTTCATGAGGTGCCTTCGTGCAAAAACGCTGCCTGCAAAGCCATTGCCTCATACGGCAGCGAGGCAGCAAGTTCGCTGCCTACGTTTTCGGATGCAGCCTTTACTTTTAAGAGTGTTTAGCTCCAAAACCAATTACACACCTGAACCAACTAATCAAGGTTTTCAAGATTTCCAGACAGGTGTGTTGGGGCAGATTGGAGCCAAACTCTACAGGACATTGGCCCTCAAGGAGCAGGATTTGCACTCGCCTGGACTAAATCATTTCAGCCATACCTTCCATTCGTCGCTCTCCTCCACACGGTATCGTATCTGATACTTGGCCTGAAACAGGTAGTCTTTCAGGGCAGGAGGACTGCCCCAATGCACACTTAACTGATCTTCCAGATCTCCAACACGGCTCACAAGGACATCAGGAGGCGGATCTGTAGTTACTGAAAGGAATATTTCACAACATCAAACATGTACGAAAGTCATTTTCAGAACTGTTGATTAAACCCAATAAAAGTTGTTAACCGTTAAACGATTCTTCCTTTCCTTTCTGCTTGTAATTGAATCACCCAATAAACCTTCATCGACACTCATTAGCTAGATGATATTTTGTCGTAACTACGGCAATCTCCCATTTCCATTGTTGTTTGAAATGGATGTGCTCCACTGCTACGTTTTTTAATCAAGCTTGCCTTTAGGGCAAAGCCAATCATGGAGAATTCCAGAGCTTATTGTTTCAGAAGATGAGGAAATGAGGCCTTAAAGATGTAGTAATGTAATATCTTCGCATTTCTCAGCAAAAAAAATGCTGATTGATGGATGTAGTTTAATTGTGATTAATTCGTTTAATGCATTGGTATGTCAAGTAAGTTATTTGATTTAAAATTTTAACCAATTGCCAACAGACTTTCAGCTGCCCATTGACCTTTAAAGTACTATTTTCACGAGTTGCCTTTTGGAAAAATTTCAGCTGTTGGAAAGTGTTTTTACAGTCTGTAAAAATCTTTTCTCGCAGACGAGTGTGTGCGCACCATATGCGAGACGTTCAGATGGTTTTGTGCATTTATGTGCAAGTTAGTATGAAGTAATCCAAGTCACCTTGATCTCAACCTCAATTTTTCCACCAAACTAGCATATTTTAGACTTACTTACCTACATCTAAAATGTCTAAGGTGATGACATCAGAAGCGGCAGAGCCGAGCTGATTGGAAGCCTCCACACAAACTTCATATGGTGTAAAAATGGCAAGGTCGCGAGGAACGTAGCATGTATACATCTGTCCTGTGTAGTCCTCACAGTCTTTCTCTTTACCGTACCATCTAGATGGTTATTAAAATGGAAGAGTTGCATACTAAAAGGGATTCTTGCAAAACAGTTGTCGGTATAAAGTTTTTTTGGTGTCAAAATCTCACTTTAGTTTGTACTTGAGGATGTATTTGGTGTTGATGAATGTCTCTCCTTGACTTCCCGGACTCCATCTGCAGCTGAGATCCTTGGTGTTTCGTGACCAACATGTCAGGTTGATAGGTTTCTCAGGGGGCGCTATATGTCAAATTAAAATAAAAAGAAGAGGACAGCATGAATATTCAAAAACACATGGCAAAAAAACAAGCTGGAAGTGTTCACAAACTCACAGCCAACATAAAGACATGATCCAGCCAACACTTCTCCATTGCTTCGGTGGCAAACCAGGTTGTCTCCTGACCGCTGCAAGGAGCCATTGAGTTGATGGAGTGTGACGCTGGATTCGGTCGGGCTAAGGACCTTATAAGTGTTTCTAGCCAAGCGTTTTCCATTCAGCGTCCAGTACAAGGATCTAGCTGTTATTTCCAGCTGGGTGCTAATGGTGCACACCGCAGTCAAACTCGAGCCGATATGAAGCACTGGATCCTGGGGGGATATGACAGCCAAGTCTGGGGGTCAGAAGAAGAGGAGACTTCATGATTCCAGCAATTTTTACAACTGGATTTATGACCGCAGTTGGAAAGGTCGCACAAGGTCATTTTTCAGCAACTTAAGTGGTTTTCCATCTTGTAAATATTCGTCTTGTGTGTCCGCAGAGCTCATATTTATTCATGTTTAAGACAAATGTTCAGAGGGAACGATGGCTGGATTGAAAGAGCTACTACTGGCCTTCGGGGAAACCGAGTGTTGATGCAGATCATTTCTGCTCCTGGTGGGAGGCAGACAAACTCTTTAACATGTGCCATTGGACACTAAGAAACACTGAAGTGTTGGGAAACAAGACTGAATAATTAATCTATAAACTATGGTACTGTACTTGTTAGGAAAGGCTTACCTTATTGGAAGCTTTTACTCCTTTAGCATTGTTTGGAAAAACTGACTAATGAATGAACAATTCTATTCACAATAATTTTCAATTATGTACTCAGTCTTCATCTCTTCTAGCGGAAGGATGCGTAACTTAATGAATTTGCTTTTTAAATAAATTAATTTGTATCCTTGATAATCTTGTCAGTCATGTAGTGACTGTTTCATAAAAGCAATATTGCACTCCAAGACGAGCTATTTCTGTCAGTAACACAACTTCTTTTACTTTAGGTTTTTCTGTTTATTAATACACAGCTATTATCATATTGTAGATCTATTTACATCTTAATATAGCATGTCTTTACACACTTTTGCATTAATTTCCATTAGTTTCTTCCATATGTAAGTTATTATTAGTGCTGTAAACGATTATAAGGTCGCCTTTAAACAGTATGAGAAGTTTTCAGAACATTTCTGTCATTGTTTTTTTTTTCTTTTGAAGAAAGTCATGGCTAATGACAAGTTACCACAGTTCAAATGAATAAATCTTTCTTAACTATTGCATTTGACCGTAAACTAAGACGAATATGACCTCAAAATTGACACAAACGTGAGTAGAGATGAAAATGAAAACATAAACACCTCCAACAAGCCCTTTAAATGAAGATGAGAAGTTTGTAGACATATTCTCAAATAACTTTACTTCTAAGTAAACTTCAAATACACTTGAAATTGTACTTACGTGCTGTGAGCGCATATGGAAGAAGTGCAACAAAAAACAACTTAATGACTAAAATTGCCATTTGTCTGCCGCGCGCCCTCTCAACTCGATTCTTGTCATGCTGATGAGAATCCATTCTCCTTCACATAAATTGCTGAAAATGAAAAGCCTTAATCACCAGTAAAATCATTGCTGGTTCTGGAAAGCACCATTATGCGGAGAGGACGCTCAGATTTACCTTCACTCTCAAGATTGGAGAAGAATCAATATAGCGCACGCCTCAAAAGCTGAAAAAGTTGATTCTTCTGAAGCTCCTCCCATGTCTTACCACACAGCCACAAGTCATTATTAGTAGCGCATCTGCAGCCAGTGTTTTCTTTTCTTTTTTTGTATACTAAGCTTGCCACAACAGAAAATAATGAAACAAACCCTTCCCCAAATCCTTCCTTTTTGCATTTGTCTGCTGTTCCTCACGTAGGAACAGATGTAGGCTACATCTAAAGTTTGTTCTACAGCCAATACACACGATTAATTTTGGTCTACATCGCATAGTTTATAATGGTCTGTTTTGTGTAATGCAGCTCCACACCCAGTGCTACTTTACAACGAATTGTGCAATGCCTGAATAGTTAGGACACACTATAATTTAGAGATTATTTCATTCATTTCTCATAACCATAAATACATTTTTACTTATGAATGTGTATTGGACTTTAAAACAAAATGTGCTTTTTTTTCTATAAAAGTTAGGGTATGTGTTTTATTCCTGGTCACAGTTGTATTATTCAGTTTCAAACATTAAAGCACACATAAACACACACACACACATATATATACATTTAGTCATTTAGCAGATGCTTTTATCCAAAGCGACTTACAAATGAGGACAATAGAAGCAATCAAAATCAGCAAAAGAGCAATGAAATGCAAGTGCTATAACAAGTCTCAGTTAGCTTAATGCAGTACACGTAGCAAGTTTTTTTAAAATATAAATAAATAAAAAGAAAACCATAGAATAGAAAAAAATAAGCAAGCTAGTGTTAGAGCCTTAGCTTTTGTTAATGTAGAGTAAAGAAAAGAAAACAGATAGAAACAAAAGATTAAAAACAGTGTTAGGTTTTTTTTTTACAGAAACAGCGCAAATAATAAGTCTAAAGGGACACCGTGTTTTTTATTTATTTTTTTAGGAATAGCATAAATAGAGAGTGCTAGAGTTATAGGGTCAAATAAAGATGGAAGAGTTGTGTTTTTAGCCGATTCTTGAAGATTCTACGCCTCAGCTGCTGGGATTGATTTGTCAGTCTTCACCAGGAGGGAACATTTAATGTAGAAGTCAGTGAAAGTGATTTTGTGCTTCTTTGAGATGGCACAATAATGCGTCGGTCACTTGCAGAACGCAAGCTTCTAGAGGGCACATAACCCTGAAGTAATGAATTTAGGTCACAGGGCGGTGCAAATTGATAAACTGAGGTGTGACGTGCATTCTTTTTGGCTCATTAAATTAATCTTGCTGCCAAGCAAGTATTATATATATATATATATATATATATATATATATATATATATATATATATAATTATAAATGGGTCCATTGGAGGAAAATAGATTTTTTTTTTTTTTTACTTTGAATTGAAATCTCCAATTTTAATTGTTTTGTATCTATCTATCTATCTATCTATCTAATCTATCTATCTATCTATCTATCTATCTATCTATCTATCTATCTATCTATCTATATTCAGTCATCCTCATTAGAACTTTATTTCATGTGGTAGAAATGAAACATCTGTGTTGTTTTTGTTTACATTAAAGTACTAGACACATTTTCCCCGTTGAGTCTATGCACTCCGTTATACCCGATCTGCTGCAATGCAATGCACTGGCCGGAGACTCGCAGCGCGTGCGTGATGATGTGATGATGTGATGATGTGAGGAGTGACGCCACGGCGCATCAAAGGCACGAGGCTGATCGAGCCGATCCGAAGCAGCTACGGCAGGGACCGGTCGAGACGCACCGAACCCCGCAGACGCGCCAGTGCACCGAATCCTGCAGAAAAAAGATGCTCCAGTTCGGCGGCAGGGTGCGCGGCGTTTCCGCGCTCGTCTCTCTGATTCTGGTGGCGTTGGCGGCGGCATCATCTGATCTGTTTGACAACCAGCTGGGCGATATCAATTACTGCAAAAAGCAATGCCAGATGTCCATCCAAAACAAAAGCCCCGCCAAAGTAAGTACCACGTACCAGATGCTTTTGCAGTATATTGTAACGGCCTGTGGAAAATGCGCTTAATAGGATTTTGCGTTTACTACTGGTTCGGCAGAGTCGCAGCCATTTGCAGATGTGAATAAATAAAGTCGTTCTGCAATTGATAATCGCTATAGGGAACGTGCGGGGTTCATTTGGACACAAAACTGTTCTGCGCAAAGACACTGCGCAAAGATGGGAGCATTATTTGGTAGCACCTCGAGCCAATTCTTAATCGATTCCTGGATTTCTGTGTCCCAGTTCCTGGCACCGCATGGAAACGTTAACGTCACTTTACATCCACCAAGAACAGGCCGAGAACGATGCTTTATGGCGCATGAATTTAACGGTTAATATGGTAGGACCTATCTGGCCGTATCTGTCATTCGGATGTTTTTTAACCGCGACGAACGTTCTATGTTCTAAATGCGCAAAACTGAGCGCGGCGATAGAAGCACGCGAGCGCATCTCTATTGTTTGATGTTGGCCCATAAACGCTTGTAAAGACGTGGGTTGATATTTGCTCCATATCCGAGGGCGACGTCGTTCAATTACCTTCGTTTAGCTTGTATATAATCATGTGAAGGAATCGTTCTTTAAAAATATAGTTAGAAACTGAGATCCTTCTTTTCCTTGCAGCCTGCATCACTTCGCACTAGAGGTGGTTCATCTTTTGGGATGAGAACTGATTTGAACGATTCTTAAATGCCCTTAAAAACAATGAGTTAATTTGATATCAACAGAACAGATATAACAATTACGATATGTTTCAATTTAATTATTGCAGAAGGTGTGTTTAAATGACTTCTCACATACTTTATAGAGACTTTAAAATGTCACTTTCATTCATTCATTTTTATAGAATACTACCAAAGCTCATAATGAAACCAATCGTAATTTATTTAAAGGGGTCATATGATGCGATTTCAAGTTTTCCTTTCTCTTTGGAGTGTTACAAGCTGTTCGTGCATAGATAAGGTCCCTGAAGTTGCAAAGACTAAAGTCTCAAAACCAAAGAGATATTCTTTATCAAAGTTAAGACTCTGCCACGCCCCCCTAAAACGGCTCGTTCTAACACGCCCCCACATGTCTACCTCACTATGTGAAAATATTAGCATAATGCGCCCAAATGTGCACGCAAACAAAGAAGGCGTGGTTTCAGTAACCGCAGTTAGTGTTGAAGCAGCCATGTCAGAGAGACGCTGTGTGTTTCAGTGCGAAAGCAAAAGCACTTTATTTGGCCTTCCGAAAGTAGATGCATTTAGGAATCTTTAAGATTACTTACAACAAAACAGCAATGCATTTTATAGACGACCGTTTCGTGAACCTAGGAGAGGAGGTAATTCTGACTTTGCTATGACAATCTGGCGCTTCTGAATCAGCTACTGTTTTGTTATTAGTTTAAGTATTTGCTATTGACTGTTCAAATGCGGAGTTTTGCGCATCGTGTGTGTGTGTGTGTGTGAGTGTGTGTGTGAGGGAGAGAGAGAGAGAGACGAGCGCAAGAGTGAGCGATAGGAGAGACGAGAGAGAGAGAGAGCGCGTCACACCACAGTGGAGTCAGCTGTCTTAACCGTGGCTTGTGTACTGCAAACACATACCAGCTTCATCACTGTGTCTGTCACTTGACTTTGTTCCCCTTTCAGGCTCTGTCTTTACATTTATTTTGAAAGATGAAGCTCGCGATTATGGTAAGGGGTGTTACATTTCCGACGAGTGCTTGCGGTGTTCGGCCAATCACAATGCACTGGGTCAGCTGGCCAATCAGAGCAGACCACGCTTGTCAAAGGAGGGGGCTTTGTAAAAAAACGAAGCGTTTGAGAGAGGCGGGCATAGAGGACCTACAATAATGTACAGTATTTGAAAACGAATGTGTTTTTTGATCATTAAAGCATGTTAACATATTCTGTTACACCAAATACACAAAATAATGATCTTTAAAAAAGCATCATATGACCCCTTTAAAGTGGAACATAATGAAAGTAATAAAGTTCTTGCAATTCAATAACCGCTCCAACTAATTCATAAGTGATTGTGATTAACTAAAGATAACTGGCTTTTGTGAATCATAATTCGTTAGAAAATCAGACTACATGGGTTGTGCTGTATATTTTTATTTTGCTAAAAAGAACCGGCTCATAGGAGTCATTTGTCCAGGATTTAAAAAAATAGAACAGAGGAAACTTCCTACCTCAACAAATGTAATGTAAACATATACATTTTATTTAGTTTCCTGTCAATTCTGAAGGTGATGCTGAAGGTCATTGCAGGGTCAGGTGACTTCTGTTACGCTAAAGGTCATGAATTGACCTTGCATGGGTTTGAATCACCACGCTTTGCCCTTCCATCTTCAAACATCAGCTAGTGTTCTGCTGTCTCTACCCACAATCAATCCTCGATTCTGATGTGCCATTAGGAAAACCGTGTGCATGTCACATCTTGCATAATTTTCAGGAACTCATCTTGGATATTGCATAAAACATCCTTTGAGAAAACCTCCATGTGACCACAACCTCCCCGTGGATAAAAACATCAGAACATCAATTAAAGTTATTCTTGGAGTTACATATATCACTGTACAAAAAAATACATTCTGAATAAAGCCTTTACCTTGTTCCTACAGGACTCCATCATGAATGCCTGTCACCGTGGCTGTCGGCTCTACTCTATCTGCCAGTTTGTGAATGGAAATACAGGCATTAATACCAGCAAGGAAGAGTGCCAGGGAGGTATGAACTATTTTGACCAGTTTTGGGAAGTAGCTAACTAAAAGTGCCAACACTACTAACTTAACTACATCAAACATGCTAACCTAAACAGTAAAGGTTTGGAAAGACGGATTCATTCTAGTGAGTCAGTTTGTCTTAAATGACCCTCTTACTCATATGTAGCATCCAAATTATTATTATTTTTTTTAAATATATTTGTTATTATTTTTGGCATTTATTGTGATGGGACAGATCAGATATGACAGGAAGCAAAGTGGGAGAGAGAGAGAGGGGCGGGTTCGGGAAAGGTCCTCAAGTCGGGATTCGAACACGGGACGCCTGAAGCGCAACGGCGCTGTGTGTCAGCCACTGCCCACAAGGCTATCGGCGCAGACACGTCCAAATAATTCTAGTAAAATGGTTTGTTCAGATAGTTCACGTAAATGAACAGATTTGGAAAATAATTCACTGATTTAACTCCCTGCACAATGATTTGGACTCAGTTATGTAAATTAGTTTTGTTGTGGTATTTAATGTAAATGTACCTTGTGAAGGTTTGATATTATCAGTCTAATTGAGATTCATTCATTCAAAATCCTTAACATTTTTGTGTTAGCAAAAAAGTCTATCTTTTTCTAGGTTTCGTTAGCAGCTTGTGGCTAACTACTTCAAATTATGATTAGCGTGTAGCTCGCTAAGCTACAATTTCAGTTTCTTTCACCTTCAAATTAAAATGTCCCATATTTCACTGCATTTCAAGCACAAAAATTTGATGGTACTGTACTGTTACTGTTACAGTAACAGTAAACGTGACTGCATCTTGAAGGGATAGTTCACCCAAAAATGAAAATTACTCCATGATTTACTCCTCCTCAAGCCATCCTAGGAGTATATATCTTTCTTCTTTCAGATGAATACAATCTGAGTTATATTAAAAATGTCCTGACTTTTCCAAGCTTTATAATGGCAGTGAATGGCTGTTGAGAATTTAAAGTCTAATAAAGTGCATCCATCCATCATAAAAAGTGCTCCACGTGGCTCCGGGGAGTTAATAAAGGTCTTCTGAAGCGAATTGATGTGTTTGTGTCAGAAAAATATCTATATTTAAACCATTATAAGCCGTAATCCTTAGCTTCCACTAACTGTCGTACACACATTCATGAGAGAGTAGCGTTCCAGCGGATGATGTAGGACATAGGTGTAGCGTAAACTCTGGTGAGAATATGCTAGTAATATGCTTGAGATTACGGCACAAATGCATTGATTCTCTTCAGAAGACCTTTATTAACCCGCTGGAGCCATGTGAAGCACTTTTTATGATGGATGGATGCACTTTTTGGACTTCAAAATCTCGGCCATCATTCACTGCCATTATAAAGCCTGGAAGAGCCAGGACATTTTTGATATAACTCTGATTGTATTCGTCTGAGAAAAGAAAGTCATATACATCTAGGATGGCTTGAGGGTGAATCATGGGGTAATTTTCATTTTTAGGTGAACTATCCTTTTAAGTCCAGTTTTTCTGCCCCAAAATCTCTTGAGCTAATATCATAACTCCGATTTCAGCGCTTGTAGTCACAAACTTACCAAGAGGACTTGAACGCAGTTTAATCACTTGGTCACATTTGCAAAAGTTTTCCTGTCTATCATCAACAGTGTAATCATGTATGAAACACAGCTCACAAAAAAAGTCACTTTCAAAGCAAGCTGCTTTTTGTTGGTCAACGCAGTAAATCAGTGTGACCAAACTTGAAACTGTGTGGAAATCATTCACCCTCACACACAATTCTAAATTTCTATTGAAATGCCTGGATTTCTTCAGCAAAAATTTGGCAAACAACAGTAAATGCGACCACCTTATCTTTCACCCTTTTGCGGAATTCCCAATCATAGATTATTTTGCAAAAAATTTGCTGAATAAGGAAAGTTTTGACCATACCCAAAGTCCTTTTTTTCTCTTAAATCTCTTAAACACATGCTGTAATTATGATTCCAGGGCTTGTAAGTACAAACTTGCAGGAAGACTCAAATACAGCTTTAAAAACCACTAAAATATATCGAATTGGTGCGCTAGTACAAATTCAAAGCGAGAAAAACTGTATCTTTTTGCCTGTCAAAATGCATTTGACGACGCTAATGTTTTGGAATGAAGTGCACATAGCCCAAGGACATATACTTAGAGTGTGCAGACAAGCTGATAGCACTCATTTTTATCTAGAGATGGTATTGTGTGCTAGTGGCAAACAGAGCTGTCTGTGGGAAGCTGCTAGGCATGAGGGAAGCTGTTTTATTGAAAATCAATCCTGCGCTATCTGGTGCGGGAGGCTGCTGCTCAGATGTTTGTTGATATTGATGACTGCTTGACCGTGGGGAGGGTTGAACGGAGATGGAGCCGCCTGACAGGTATCGTTTATGTGTGTGTGTGTGCAGCATGCCAGGAGGCCTACAGTAAACTGCTGGAGCAGGAGGCGTGCAGCACGGGGTGTGCCAGCCAACCCGCTGAGCCGGAGATCAAACGGAGGAAGGTATGACTCTCTGTTGTTTCCTTTTGGGGTTGCAGTGATGTTTTGACATCTCTATCAAACTCCATTAAATTGCTCTTGGCTTGATCTGCAGCTCAAGGCCCTGACCAACCGGCCCAAGCCCATCTCCGTTATGGATGCCGTGTCTAGCTGGTGCAATGACATCGTCAGTTCCGCCCAGAGCTTCATTTCTTCCACCTGGACTTTCTACCTGCAGGCTGATGATGGGAAGGTTGTTGTGTTTCAGGTTTGTCCATCGGCGTCTCTGCGTTCTGAGTAAACCGCAACTGTGGTTCTCAACTAATTTTGCTTTAAACAGTGACAAAACTTTTGTTCAGTTTTGTTAAATAAACAATTTTGTTACCTAAGATCCTGAAAACATTTATAGTTCTACCATGAACTGCACAAAATGTCCCTCTGTGTTATTTTAGTATTATTTATATACTACAGTATTTATTCATATTTAGACTTAGCTTTTTTTTCAGTTTTCATTTGAATTAGTTTTAGTAATTTTATGTAATCGGTTTCAGTTTTTGTTTTACTTCAAACATTATTTTGGCAGTTTTTCACCAAGGAAAATTTTTAATTTCTTTTAAAGGGGTCATATGATGCTGCTAAAAAGAACATTATTTTGTGTATTTGGTGTAATGAAATGTGTTTATGCGGTTTAAGGTTCAAAAAAAACATTATTTTCCACATACTGCACATTATTGGTTCTCCTCATGCCCGCCTTTTTGAAACGCGTCGATTTGTACAAAGCTCATTGTTCTGAAAAGCCAGGTGTGCTCTGATTAGTCAGCTATCCAGTGCATTGTGATTGCCCCGAATACCTCAAGTGTGGGACGGAAATGTTACGCCCTTACCATAATGTGATTCGGACCGACGAGACAAAAACATGAAAACCCAATATAAACGAGGCATTCGTTGCATCCAGTAGGGACATAATTATGGATTATAATGATTTATACTGTCTTTGTAACGTTGCGTGCATCGCGCCGCGTTAAACTAAAACCGTGTGTCTGCATTTGTGATCGGAGAAACAACAAACAATAAAGCGCTACTCTACACTGCTCAAAAACTCACGTTTGAATCATCAGTGGCAAATTCTTAAAAAATAAAAAACGTACTTACAGTCTTTGAATCAGAACAGCCGGCATTGTAGTCTACTCTCCCAGGATCAGGAAAAGTCCTCCATAAAATGAGCTGCACACAAATTAATATTTGGGTTAAACTGTTCTGGAAAAGTGTTGTAAATAAAAATTAACCACTGATTTCTAGTCGTGTCCATCTTTGGAAGACCAAACAAAGTAGTTTCGCTTTTCACAGCGAAAACAGCGGCACACACCACCGGGCGAGAGTAAGGCGGCTGGCGGGGCTTGTGGCAAACAAATGGACAACCCCGGGCTGGACTCGCTTTGTCCACGGTGATGGAACGACGATCCTGCGATTCCACAGCGCGAAGTTGATGTATGCCCTCAGCGACCAGCACAGGAATTCAGGGGGGCCCCCCTTTCTAGGATGACGAAGCGGATATCATCCTATTTTGGAAGGCCAAACAATGTAGTTTTGCTTTCACAATGAAACACAGTGCCTTCACGACATGGCGCGGCAGCAACAATACTACAGCGAAAATAAAAATGACGCCTTCTTTCTTTGCATGAATATTTGGGCGACTTTATGCAAATCTTCCCACATAGTGACGTAGACATGGGGGGGCGTGTTAGAACGAGCCGTTTTAGGAAGGGCGTGTGGTTGACTCTAAACTTTTATAAAGAATATATCTTTGGACTTGAGACTTCAGTCTTTGCAACTTTACAGATCTCCTTCATGCACCAATAGATTGTAACACTCCAGAGAGAAAGGAAAAATTGAAATCGCTTCATGTGACCCCTTTAAATGTTTTCTGTTTAAGTTTTATATTGTCTAATATTTATATTTTATTTTAATTCAGCTTAACAAAAAGGTTTAATATATTAGTTTTAATTAAACGCAAAAAATCCTGATTTACGTCTCAAAGAGTAAAAAAAAGGTAAAATGGTTATTGTCTTGAAACAACTTTATACTTTGGAGTTTATGAGAATTTGAGAAACAAATTCAAAATTATGAGAAATAACATCCCAATTGTAAGAAATAAACTTTTTTTACTCTTTTCTATCCGACAATTTATTAACAGGATTATAAACAAAGATATTTTAATAATAAATATTTATAAAAGTACAATATTTAATGAAAACATTTAATATATTTAAATGTATTAATTTTTACACATTAAATATTCAATATTTCATTATTAATCTGACATAGACCAAATTCTTTCATCAAATGCTTTCTAAATTTCAAGGGCTCCATGCTCTTGGCATAATAAATTAAGAATAAACAAGCTATTCAACCTCTGATGTCTGCAACAAAATATATGGGAAGCATTTTCTCCATTACAAATGTTTTGAGTTCTATTATTTGCATTTAGCATTGTTTTTCTCTATCAGACCTGTGACCCATTTTTGGGTCGCAAGCAACCCACCAGTTGAGAATCACTGGTGTAGACGATTCCACTAGTGACTCTCATATGCTCTTGGTTTCAAGATCTGGTATGTTTTACGAAGGTTGCGGTCACATCACTGCACTATTGGGATCATATGAGCGCATGGGGCTGGTTCTTCAAAGATGATGTTAAATCAGAAACCTTATTCTCTCTGGAGGTCATCCAACTGTATTCATAGCCTGACATGTTTTTGTGAGATTCCTGCTGTTTCTAAACCAACTACAATCATTAGACGACCGCAAAAACATCTTGTGAATAAAGATAGTTATGTAAAAACTTCACTTCACAAAGTGTGACTTAAATAAACCAAAACAAATAGAAATGTAGAAATTCGTCATTACAAACCCATCCATGATTTCTCAGTTTAGTCGCAGCCCTGATGAATGTGCGTTTAACAGTTGTGACAGGAGAAGAGGTGAGAGAAAACCTCCACAGCCGTTCTGCGGAAGGCCTAGCCTGTATTTAGCGGTCAGATGGAAGATGGCCAGCCCTAGTGAAGGACTGACACAGGCCAGAGATTGCAGACGGTGAAAACCCAAGGTTTAGCGGTAGCATCGCGCTACCTATGCGCTAAATCGAGCATATGGAATTAGAACTCTGTCGAAATAGCAAGACTCAATTTCTGGGGGAAGTGGAGCACTAATGATGGACTTTTTGCCTCGGGCGTCTAAACAGAGAAAGAAAAACAGATTGTTTTTCAACAGACCTGCTGTGGTGTGCATTTGGCCCAGATGATGCAGTTTTCACAGTTACGTGAACCTCCACACAACTGGAATATAAATAGCACGGCATAAAAAAACTGAATATGGAACTTTAGACTTGACGGGGTGTGAGCCGAATTTGGAAAGTTTTCTCCATAAATGTGATTTATTTTATAATCCGTTTGATTTTTGTGAGGCACTAATGAAACATAGCTTCGGAGGAAAGTCTGGAGGGAATTCTTGCACTTCAGAAAGACCTTCCCCAAGTGCTTCCCACAGCACTGCACAAATTTCCCTGAAGTTGCATGTTGAAAAAAATCCAATAACTAGCAAGTAGTATTGGTAGAAACCAAATGTAAAATTCTTTATGAACCAGCTTGTTCAGCTCTTTGATTGATGCTTGAAGTTCTCCAATGGAAGTTCTCCTGACACTCAAGTTCTCCATGAGTATCTGTTTTGTGGGAATATGTAGACATCCAAATGTTTGTGACTAGGAGTAGTGCTATGCAAATTTTTTTATTTAAATAATTATAAAAGCGTCTTTGAATTTTATAAGCAATTACACTAATTTTTCTGTGTATTATTTGAGCTGCTGTTTAAATAATTTTTACAGTAGTTTAAGTTTGTTGTAAAATTGGATATAACTTTACACAAAAGGTTAGTAAGCGTTTTTCAACACTAAAATCATGTTAACTGGCATATTGTTTACGTCTTATGGTTGTACTAGTGAAACAGTGTTTTAACATTTACAGATCGGCCCCATTCACTTCCATAAGTACCTCTGTAACCCAGATATTTGTTTTTTTATTCAAATAAAAAAGACACACAAAAATCCCCCAGATATATGCTATGAGCTGCAGCCTAGTTTCACATCAGTACCAGGTGGACATTTGACATTGGTTACGCTGCAGTCTGGGCTTAATGTTTGTCTGTTCTGTCCAGGGTTTTGATGAGTCCCTCAGAGGTAATCAACAGGAATCAGACTATTTCCTCTGAGCTGAAGGGTAAACACGACTCGGTTGCTGAATAGCCACTGATTGGTGCGATGGATTTTTGTTTGGAAGGAGGTCGGCCATCTTGTTTAAATTCTGGACTAGTTCAATGTGGATGGCTGCTACATGCGAAAAGATGAGTTTGGAGAAAGCAAGCAAATTCCTAATAAGGGAAATGGGATTGTTTACTATGAAGTCAACAATCTCGGCCTCGTCTTCTTGGCAGTCTCGTAAGCTGCATTGATCACCTTTGGCGAGTTCTGCAGTAATGCGTGACAGATGCACATCAGACCGCTTTCACTAATGGCAAGATTCCATTGGTCTGTGGCCAGTCAACATTAACTTCCTCAGATGTTCATTTTTCCCCCTTTGATTCTCATCCCTTGCGGACATCTGGATTCAATATTTTTGACAGCATCCCTTTCAATTAACTGCGAGATTCGAGCTTTTCGCAGAGCTAAATTGCCCGTACTATGTGGCATTTCATGACTTCATGTTTTCCCATGTTTGTTTATGTAAAGAATTAGTTAATCCAAAAATTTTAATTCTGTACTCAGAATGTATAACTGTGCTACAGCTCTCGGCCTGTGGTTTGAAATGTAGTTTTTTGTTAGTACAACATGACAACACTCTTGAGCAAAATACGTAAGCTAACATGTAGTGCAATCTATGCAGTAATATAGTTAATTTCTTTCATTTCATACATACTGTATACTAATTTAATTAAATGTTTTTTTAGTTTTTGAAGAGTGAGCATGTGCGAATGTGCTCTAGCACCACGATTGAATCAAACATCTGAAATAAAGCAAAACATAGCGAATTAGTGAAATAATGAGTGAATTAGACCTCAGATGCCATGTTCGTTATTTACAGCAATAATCCGACATGAATTTGATCTCAAACCAGAAGTTAATCTCCGGTGAGAAGTGATGAACGCGTAAGCGCAGAGGAGAGAGCAAAAGAAAACACTGGTCACAAATTAGAAGTACAAAATGAGGATTTGTTAAGAAAAAGAGGAGACTGGATTTCCTTTGCTGTTAACAAAACTTGGTTTTCGCGAGACTAGCATATTCTCACCAGAACTTACACTACACTTACATCCTATGTCATCCTACGTCCATCCACTGGAACACCACTCTCATGAACGTGGGTATGACAGTTAGCGGAAGCTAAGAGATTACGGTTTATAAAGTTTTAAATATGCATATTTTTCTTACACAAACTCGTCGCTTCACTTCAGAAGGCCTTTATTAACCCCTGGAGCCATATGGAGTATACTTTAGGATGGATGGATGCACTTTTTTGGGCTTCAAAATCTTGACCGCAATTCACTGCCATTATAAATCTTGAAAGAGCCAGGACATTTTTTAATATAACTCCGATTGTATTTGTCTGAAAGAATAAAGTCTTATACACCAAGGATGGTTTGAGGGTGAGTAAATCATGGGGTAATTTTCATTTTGGGGTTAACTACCCCTTTAAAGCAGCGAGTTACGCTGTTGTACATGAAACACAATCTTGAATGATTTGTTCATTAATCCAACTTATTTAGTTCTCAAGATCAATATAGTGCACGTCTTACGAAAGACTTTTGATACTTTTACCCTTTTTGATGCTTGAAAGCTTCACTCCCTGTAATTGCTGTAATTAACTGTAATTGCATAAAAAAGCGCACAGAAAACAGACTTCAGATTTTCTCCCCGCAGAAGAAAGTCATATGGGTTTAGAACATGACGAGGGTGAGTAAATGATGACAGGATTTTCATTTTGTCTGAACTATTCCTTTAATCTTTAGAAATTAAGATTGGACACACCAGTCAGTTATACATCTGTAAAAAGTACAATCCCAATGTACTCCGTATGCATCCAGTTACAGACTATTAGACTGTAGGAATAACATGACACTCCAAACAGTTCCTTGCGTTCTTGTCTACCACGGCTTGACATGAAAAACCATGTGTGTTTGCCTCTCTGTGGTCATTTCGAAGGTTCATATGAGCCTCCCTAGAGAGGTTATCTCAGAGGTCCGCTCTGCTGAGCCCGATTTAGAAGAACTCAGTGGAAGAGAGCAAAAATCTCTCTTTAATAAGATCTCAAGGGGGAACTAAAGAAACAAAGTCTGAAAAAACATGTACTAATTTACACATACAGGGCGAGATGGAGGGGCAGAATGGGACACATCTAGTCGTAGACTAATAAGGCAGATTTCAAATCACATCCTTTGGATCCTGCTTGAAAGTGGCCGCTTAAAAGCTCTTATTCAAGTCAAGTAGTCCCCTCGCTCTTGTCAGAGTTGGCGTCTAGCGCTCGGTTTGACCAGCATGGCTTAGCGCCGCCAGGCAGCCATGTAATTGGGAGTGGAAAGAGGGACTCTGTTAACACGATGTTCCTGCATGGTTTCTCAAGCTGGAAGCAGCTGACTAGCTTTTAAGGATTCTTGAAGGGGTAAAACCAAAATGTTGACTTATCCGTCTTATGCCATGTCCTTACCGGGTGCAGCTTGACAACAATTGAGTGGGTAGTAGTAAGTCTGTTAGAGCACTAATGCTGTGCGAAGTGGCAACATCACAGCCAATTAGACAATATTTGGTGTTTATTAAACAGGCATTATATGTCGAGCAGGATTTGGACCAATGAGATTCCACTGTGGGTGTGGCTACCAAGTGCAACACAAACAAAAAAGTAAACAAATATATATATTCCTGTATGCTGCTTGCCAAGGTTGTTGAGAACACAGTTGTAGGTTATAAAATTAGTTAAAAATCTAAGAAATACTTTTATAATATAAAATGTAAAAATAAATAAAAGACTTGCACATGATCCTTCAGAAATCATTCTAATATCTAATACCATTCTAATTTCTTTAGGAAAAAAGAAACAGCAGTGTATATACCTCAGATTTTATTTGAACATAAATTAAGTTTTGTTAAACTTTTTCATGATTTCAGATCGACTAAACAACATCACTCTTACCATGCAAACATATAGGCAGTGATGACCCAGTTTCATAAAAGATTGCAAATGACATCAAATTTCAGCTCATTCTAGCTGGGATGCAGGCGCAAGCAGGAGCTGCATTAGCAGCTAGTTTTTGCTCATATTTTTTAAATGTGCCCTCGACGTTATTATAATTAACTGTGCTATTCATCATCTGTATGTTTGTAAATTGTATTTCTGCTTTGCCGCTCAGTGCATGATTGTGTTGAAATCCTCACAACAAAACGGTCACATACCCAACCGTTTCATTCAGAAGCCTTTCTGCTGAGTAAATCCCATAATGCTGTTTGCTGCCCTTGACATTGTGTTTGTTGATTCTCCCAGAGCCAGCCAGAGATTGAGTACTCCTTGCCTGAGTTACAAGCCCCACGCTCCAACGTGGTCGACAAACCTTGGCCCCAAGTCAACTCCCACACACAGCGGCCACATACTGGTAAGAGTGACCGCTTTCACCCCAGATGGCTGCTGACAGCTTTCTTTTTTTCCTCTGAAAGCTCATTTAAGTGGAGCCAAGGACCAGAGCTTGAGCTTTGACTTTCATTTGCGACACATCCGAAGTTTGTCCGAAGCTGGAGGGTCATAAAATCAATGTCCACATGCTGAAAGTGCTGCCTCTGCATCCTTCCAGGAGGGCGGTCACATGGGGAGAGGAATGCGGCAAAACCTGGGGCGAAAGCAAAGCATGTCAACCAACATGCCGAGGACCCAGCTGCTGAGCACGACTTCCTGGGCTGCATGTCAAGGTGAAAGGGACTTTTTTTCAGTCAGGACATGTTTAACCCTCGTATGGATCCCCCCGTATGGATGTTATCTGTTAAACCCACGTGAGCGGTGTTACTGTCAATCTTGGCAGGACGCTCTTGTAAGAGAGATTTTTAATCCCATGTGCTTCTTTTCCTGGTAAAATAAAGGTTATAATAATAAATGGAATTGGAATATAAAATATATATAAATATATACAATCCTCTATATAATATAATTATATATATACGAAAGACTTCAGAGCAAAAAAATGTCACAAGCGTTTTTTATGGATGAAAGGGGTTTAGGTTCAGAAATTTCACTTTAATGGCAAATAAAAGGTGATTAGTCAGTTATTGAATGCCTTATTTTCAAAAAAAAAGTATAGAAACGGATGTATTTCTATCATTTCTGTAATTTGTAGAAAGAATTATATAATATATATTATCTATATAAAAGGAATTTAGTTACTATTTTTAGTTTTTGTAATGTGTATTAACATAAATAGTAATTTAAAACGATTTTGTTGGGTGTTGTTGTGTGTGTGGTAGATATCTTGATTTAATTTTTACATTTAAGTACATATTTTATATATTGTATATAATAAATATTTCAGATTAACATACATAAATTTATTTGTAAATATATTAAGTATTCCATTAAATATATACTGTCTAAGCATGTAATTTTGTTTTATGTATTTTTATAATAAGTATATATTTTTATATTTTAATTGTTTATTAATTGTATATTTATATTTAAACTGTAAAATATTACACAGGTTTAAATTGTACACACTACCATGTACAATTAAAATAAATAATTTTAAAATTTTAAATGTATATAAATGATAATTTGCACACACACAACATATATATATATGATATATATAACTGAAACTATATACACTAATATACACTTTTTTTAAAGTGTCATAATTTCTACAATATTCTATCAATATGTAACTTCTTCCCACGTATATTTCCCCTAGGCGCTCAGGACTGCCGCGTTGGATTTTAGCAGCTTGTCTCTTCCTGTCTATCATGGTGATGCTGTGGCTGAGCTGTGCCAGTCTGGTCACGGCACCCGAGCAGCACGTCAAGACTCAGGTACCCGTTCATTCATCAAACAAACACTACCAAAGAAATACAAGCCAGACAAGGAGAGACTATTTCTTTAAATGGATGAATTGGAGCAGAGGAGAAGCAGCCAACAAGTATCCAGCATATATATGAACTTCTTCAAAAACGTGGCTACTTGAAAGAAGCTCTAATATAGTTTTGAGGCATTACAAATACAATTTATTATTATTATTTTGAATACATAATTTGGCAAGTTAAATGTTGATAATCAATGTTGTATCTACAGCTTAGCATCAACGGAGATAAAGAGTTCATGGTTGACACCCAGAAGGTCAACCCCTATCACTTGATGCCAGTGATCGCAATGACAATCGGCCAATCGGAGGAGAGCAAGGAGGCGGGGCCGCTTCCGGTCAAGGTTGACCTCAGCAAAACATCTCTGTAAAAGCACTGAAGAGGTCGATACTTTTGACGACTAGGGTTCAACACATCTCCAGAGCTATTTCTCACAATTTAAGGGGAAGTTACATTGTTTTTCTATAAATAAAAAAAACATGCATGATGACATTTATTATATCGTTTACGACGTACGTCCTGTCTGAATACTAGTCTCCTCACTGAATTTACAAAACCTCTTGGAATTGTAGTATAGGTGCTTGTTCACATAATGTACTAACGCATTTTTGCCTATAATGTATACATACACTAGAGCTCATGAAGAACTTCGCAACAAGTTTCTTATCGCTGTTGTGATACGTTCTTATCGAATTCCTAAAAAACGCACTGTATAAACACAGGGGCTCAGATGGTAGATTGCACCACAACCTCAAAAGAAGAGCAGGGTTATTTGTCAAGCTTTGGCGTTTAGATACTACAGCGAACGTTTAGTTTTACTATGAATACTTTCAAAGCGCCCCTCCCCGTTATTAATTAGCATCACATTTGAACTGGAAGATAAGCTTTGAAGGTAATCTGTCAGAGAGAGAGTCGCACTTGTAGATTCTCACTTTGATGTGAAACGAGCAACGGAAAAATCGAACGCAGCCAATTAGTGTAACAACATTTACAAAACATGAATGCGTCCATTGAACTGATATGTAATCAAACTGACAAGGACTCTTAATTACTTCACAGATTGTGAATGCTGTAGTTTGAAGAGTTAAATTAGGTTTTTAGGATATAGTTCAATTTAAAAAAACAGTCTTTATAGGCTTTCGGATGTTTTGTATGCAAGTAGGTATTGAGGGAGATTTTCATATGCATAATTATGCATCCATAATAAGCCTGACTAAACTACTCACATTCATGTCAAGGAAGCATGATGTGTATTTATTTATGTATTTATTTCGAAGCTTAAAGCATAGGCCTGTAGTCTTTCATCTCTCATTTAGCTCCTTTTAGATTTGATGAGATCCTTTAGGTAAGGGATCCTCAAATCTGGCCCACGAGATCCACTTTCCTGCAGAGTTTAGCTCTAACCCTAATCAAACACACCTGAGCATGCTAATCAGTGTCTTCAGGATCATTAGAAAATCACAGGTAGATGAGTTTGATCAGGGTTGGAGCTAAACTCTGCAGCGCATTGGCCCTCCCGGGCAAGATTTGAGGAACCCTGCTTTAGATCCTTCAGAGGCGTACTTGTAAATTTATTCCCAACGTAAACCGTTATAGAGAGGAAAAATGCTTGCTGTTCAGACCGAATGTGAATTGTTGTTCCAAAGCCCTTCCCCTTATATTCTTCATCTCTGCCCGAAAAAGCGATGGGGTGGAGTTGGGGCGGGTTTTGAACGCCTAGCACCAAGCTTGGACAAATATCTTTTGTAACTAGACTGTAGAATTGACAGGCTTTCCTGGCACTATTTGTCTTGTGCTGCTATTTTTCCCCATTTAAGCCCAGCCACAGTGCATGCCAGTACGCTATGAGTATGAGACGTTGAATATATCGTCCCATCTGTTTTGGAAACAAACTGCTGTACGCTTGTGATCTTTGTGTTTTTGCTTAATGTTCAGTAGGCATTGTAATTATGACCATAGATTACTAAGAAGCCAAGAGGTGGGATACCTTAAGCCATTTAATATTTACTGGTTCATCATTACTGTATGAAATACAAGTCAGTAATATCTTTTGTTTCTCTCTTTTGAACAGTTTCCCATAAGATACTCCATAATATCAGGCGAATAAAGTGTTTTCATGTTGTAATTAAGCTGGTGTGGGGCAAGTTCCTGTTCAAATCAATTCTGACAATATTAAAATAACCAAAGCTAAAGTCAAAAAATCTAAAGTTTAACGAACTGATTTATGGTAAAATGTGGTAAAGTAAAATGTTACGTATGTGACTATATATCAGTAATTATTATTACAGGCCAGATCATTCTTAATTTTATACATTGGGAGTAATGGGAGTCCTGTCTCACCTTGGTCTGAAAAAGGTTAAAGACCCCTGGATTACATGTTAATTATAACCATTTTAGTCACTGTATATTGCAAGAAAAGGTGTTTGAAATTGACTTTCTTCGTCCATTGCAAACACATACTGTCATTCAAGTCATCTGCACACTTTTAAAGTCAAATTTCACTGTATTTGTATTAATTCGCTAACCACAAGGGGGCGGTAGAGAGCTTTAGTTTACTGCAAAATGAACGGATGTGGATTATAACTGGCATTACATGGCTTTTTTATAGAAATTATTTTTTATATAATTCATTTTCTTATTTACTAATAATTCTTTAAATGTGATTTTTGTCAGCCTATAGTGGAACCTACCATACTTGTAACGTGTACATTCACACTATAGCCGCTAGATAGCGCACTTTCACATAGAGATTACAGTAGACGCCTGGGGCTTATTTTATTACATGCACACAGATGTAATTTAAATGAATCACTGGTTATATACCCTCAATTTAACCCTGGAATTACATACGGGGTGTCAAAAACCCATTTATGACACATTAAAACTCTGCTTCACAGAACTCTTTTGACTTTTACAGCCCAAAAAGGCACTGCATCTCTAACCATTTTCAGGTATTTTCCAAAAACAAACCACCTGTGCCGTGAAGCAGGTGCGAACCTGTGAAGGTCAGCGGCACATTCTAGGCGATGTCCAGCAGACTGATCTTCAAAAATAGCTTCCCTCAGATTTAACACCCTGTCACACATGCCCATCGACTGTGATAGAACATTTCCCACCTGGCTCTATAGATCTACTACCTAATACAATCGATTAATTACAACAGGTATGAAAAGGTGCATCACGTATATTAAGGGATTTGTATGACCCTGTCAGGGTTTATTTTGCGATAATGACCAGATGATTTCACATTATCCCGTTTATTGTATAGCTATACTCGCAAATAAATGGGCCTACATGAAATTCAAATAACATTCTTACCTGTGTGTTGTCTTAAAGCTTCCTGGGCGAAAAATAATAATAATACAGGAATATTAATACAGAACTACTCTGAGTCTGAGGTAATTTTTTACAACCGTTGCGGTTATATGAAACAAGAGCGGGAGGCTGCACTTGACACGAGAGGCGCGAAAGTAGCGCTGGATTTTGAAATACAGCGTTCCAAATATCAGACCGCCAAATACCGCGATTGACCAATCAGAATCAAGTAGCCTATTCCAGAGAGCCGTGTTTTGCAAAGTGGCAGTAAGCTATTTTCAATGAATGTGCGAGACTTCCAATTCGTTAGCCTATATGGTTGCCTAAATAACTAGAAGAATATTAAACGGTAAAACTATTTGCGCTAAGTCTATGATTATGATAATAAATCAAAATAATAGGCCTATGATAACAAATACAAGTTTCTAATATAAAGCAGCATAACAGACTTTTTTTGGCAGCTAAAATACCTGGAAGCGAATGACAATGGTAGGACAGGGAATCGTTTTCCAAAAAGAATCAGTTTCGATTCTGAGGCTTTGGGAATTAAGAGTCGATTCCAAAAGTTTTTAATTTTTTTGAACTGATCATTAATTCACCTCTCCCTTGCTAATTGTGATTGGCAACATGTAAAATCAATCACAGCTATAGAAATGTATCTTTATATTTACCAAGTAGCCTAAAGCTTCATTTTACAAACTTTATCTTGTAGTCATGGTGAGAATAGGTGAACATGTTCCTGCAACATTTCCTTAAAGGGGTCATGTGATGCGATTTCAATTTTTCCTTTCTCTTTGGAGTGTTACAAGCTCTTGGTGCATAAAGAAGATCTGTAAAGTTGCAAAGACAAAAGTCAAATCCAAAGAGATATTCTTTATAAAAGTTAAGACTTGTCCACGCCCTCCTAAACGGCTCGTTCTAACACGCCCCCACATGTCTATGTCACTGTGTGGGAAGATTTTAGCATAATGCCGCCCAAATGTGCACACAAAGAAAGAAGGCGTGGTTTCAGGAACAGCAGTTGTGTTGATGCAGCCATGTCAGGGAGATTCTGTGTGTTTCTAGGCGAAAGCAAAATCATTTTATTTGGCCTTCCGAAAGTAGATGTAATGGTTAATCATTGGTTAAGATTTATTTACAAACAGAACAGCACAACCCAGATGTTCAAATCTGTGCAACGCATTTTATGGACGACAGTTTTTTGAACCTTGAAGAGTACAAGGCTGGCTGTGCACAAAGAAAAAGGTCAATTCCGACTTTGCTATGACAAACTGGCGCTTCTGAATCAGCGACTGTAAGTATGTTTTGTTATTAGTTTAAGTATTTGCTATTGACTGTTCAAATGCGGAGTTTTGTGCAGAGTAACGACGTGTTTGAGAGAGGCGGGGCATAGAGGACCTTATGTACAGTATTTGAAAAATAATGTGTTTTTTAAACATTAAAGCATGTCAACATATTCTGTTACACCAAATACACAAAATAATGATCTTTAAAAAAGCATCATATGACCCCTTTAATAGAAATAAAAAAAACAGTGAAGAGATTTTCAGAATTCGGAATTCTTGAATTCCATCAATTCCAGAACAAGGAATTGGGAATCGATTCCAAAAATTCATACAGCCCAAATAAATGGCCACTGTCACTCTTACTTTAAAAATAAGGTGGACAGACTTCATATAAATACAATGTAATTTTTGTTTAGAACATGCAAATGAGCTGGTGGGAAAGTTAAAAGTCACATCCTCCTATTTATATCAACAGTTTTTTCTTCTTGGTGAGTATATATTTGAAGGAAAATTTCACCCAATTCAACCGTCATCTAATGACCTTCATTCTAAACTTGTAGAGTTTCTTTTTTCAGTGGTACGATATTTTGCACATCTAAGATGCTTTCCAAATGAATGCTTTATTCTGTGTTTAATGTAAAAGTATGTAAGGACAAATGATCATTTTTAGGTGAACTATTCCTTAAATGCACATTTTATTATTCATATGACTTTTTACCTCAGTCTTGTTCTTTTATTCATTATCTGGTCCATCTAGTCACCTCGGTTTAGTATTAACCTGATAGGTAGCAGATGAGGATATCAGATAGAGACCATTGTGCTGCTGTGCAAACATTAACATAGTCGACAGGACTGCGATGCCACACAATAGGATTGCTGGGGGACTACAGAAACCCAACTAAAGATAGATTTGTTTGCGTATGACTCACACGGTCAGTTCCCGAAGCATCTGACTCAATGCTAACGCACAAAGCTAATAACAACCCTACATGAACCCTGTTCTGCTCTGTTTGTCCCCCCATATGCACAGCCCGAGCCCTATCCCACAGTGCACTGCACTTGATGAAGACCTGCGCTGGTCTCTGAATAACAGCGGCTCACCACACCTACAAAAAAATCTAGATGAGGATTTTTACAGTGGGAGGGATTACGGGGGTTTGTCATCTCAGTGTGGTAGCGTTTAAGCGATAGTTTAGGTGAAATGAAAATACTGGCCTTATTTACTCACGAATGGAGGATTTTCTGTAGAAGCGCAGTTGCTTGTTCATATGGAAATCATTTTATGACTTTCAATGATTCTTATCACTAACCTGAAATTGATGCCGATGTGACGTCCTTATCCATAATACCCCAAAATAAGTATAATGTGACTAACAAATCAATCATGTTGTGTCAGTGCAAAGCTGTGCCTGCACTTCAAATGTGCTGCCACAGGGGGCGCAGTGGAGCTTCATTGCCGCTTGTGGAGACTGTCTTTGGGCTAGAGCTCCGCTTCAACCATATACGACTTCCTTATCAGTCCCAGCCTGCCGGTAAAGTCAGCCTGCAGTGCATTGAAGAGCCAAACCCGCCGCCACACAGGGCCCAGTAGAAATGAACAGAATAATGACAGAGAGTGAGAGAGAAAAACAGTGAGAGAAACTAAGTGGTATGAATGTGATATCGCCTATTTTCCATAATCATCTCATGTATGCATAAGTAGGTGCTTTCTGGAGGTTTTACGAATGTGATCATTTATGGACCACCAAATATGCATACGGCATGACACTAAAATATTTGTGTATTTGTTTGACATCACTGTCAGGTTATGTACTGTAACTGTACATGGATTAAAGAGCAATAATCAAGAATAAAAACTAAAAACAATATGAACATCTATATACGAGAATTGCCGCAGACAGCAAAAAATAATATATGGGGAAAAAATGAAATGTCAAACAGTCATGTATCAAAATACCTGTGCATTTTTCCATCAAAATGAGTGGATGGACATCCACATTTTTGTGTAATAATCAATCAGTCCACTCCATATGAATTGAAATATGAGTAAATAAAGAAATAATCTCTCTTTAACCAATGTTTGTTTTATATATATATATAATATATATATATAATATATATATATAATATATATATATTAAAAATATGTTAAAATACGTCTGCTAATTTTTAGGATGAGCTAAAAAAAACAAAAACAAAGCACACATCAAATATCATTCTTTCCTTTTCTAATAGATAATACTACATAATTCATGAGTTGAACGGCGCGTGACGTCACAAAGGAGTTGCACGAGCAACACTAGACGCCGTCAATCAAACGAAGCGTAGCGTAATGTTTGCATTCACACTCATAGCTCATTGCATTCATAGATCTACGTTCTAAAACCCTGCCAGCAGACTGACTTAAAGAGAAACTTTAAGACGTAACTGGAAGAACGCGAAGAATGTTTTAATTTCCGCAACAAAACGAATGCGCGCGCCACGCCTGCTTCTCGCATTCTGAAACCTGCGTTCATGTTAGAATATTTAAACATAAACATATATGTGTCCTGGAGATGGACAGCTTATCATACAGCTTACACCCAGAGTTCAGCTCTGAGATACCCAACACGCCGCTCACCAAACTCGGCGCGCGGGCACTAGGGGACGGTCTCAAGCTCCCCTCTCTGTGAATTGATTCTACTATGAGCCTATCCGAATCGGAGCGAGAAAACACCGAGGTACACACACACAGACATAAACTTTTAATCGTACAAACATCGCCTTTACACTCACTCTAATCAATCAGACGTGTATTTAAGAATGTGTTTCATGCGTAATTTGTGTCACAAAACTAACCCTGAGGTAATTACCGCCGGTTTTCCCTCCGCGTGTCTTTCTCCACACACTCGTTCCCCCTCTTTACAAAATGGAACAGTCCACAATTTATTCCAGGGAAAGACTGACAGTTTTTTGGGTCATGAAGCAGCTGTTCAAGTCAGCAGCCGTTCCCCCCTCCGCTAGAATAAGAAATTAGTCCATTTTAAAGTAAATAACTAAACCCGAAGCTGATAAGGGAGCGTTATAAAATACTGTGCCGTTCTGATTTTAAGGAGAGGATGGACTTAGGATAAAGACGCAATAAATGTGAATGTTCCTGTCCCATCATATTATGGACATGTGAGATCTAAATAGTTTGGATCATAAACGGAGGGGAACAATAGATGCTAAAGGCCTAGACAATGAAATAGAGAGACTCTCATCGTCAGCACAACAAAACAAACCTTCTGGATATGACAGATTTTAAAGGTGGTTGACCTAAGAATTCCTATAATTTGCTGAATTGTTGACCTTTTGTATGCTATTATGTTCTATCGTATGTAATAACAATTGTGGCGCCATGTATTTGTGAATTCCGTCATCTTTAACCCAGATGACTTTCATTTAACCTGGGCTGTTTTCTCAGAGGAGGCACGGGAGGCAGTACTGGAGGAATAAAACGAGTACACAAATAAAACAAAAGCTCAATATGAGATTGAATAGTGTATGAATAACTCATCTTTATTAAGTAAAACTGTCCAACAGCGACACCAGTGGATGAAGGCAGCATCTCGTTGTCCTTTCATAGAGCTACAACTTGCAGTTACAGGGTATACAGTACAGCTATTGAAAAATCATGTTAGGAGACAACATTTTCACAGTTGGCTGATCACGCTGTCAAAGCACACACACACACACACACACACAAAATTTTATTAAGTTAAAATGGTGTTAATATAAACAGCAGAAACAAAGTAATGAAAAGAAAACATAATTTGAAAAATGATGTAGTTTTGCACTGAAGACTATAAATAAAAATTGCTAATATAATTATATCATACAAATAAACATGCACAAATAATACATTTAAATAATAATAAAATATATTTGTCTACATACTCTTCTATATACAGTATATCTATATCTCTTATGCATATGCCTTTTACATGGAAGCCATATGAACATCAAGACATGCATTTATATTGGCTAAAAAATATAAACTGTCTCATTTTAGAAAGCCACCAGACACCACAGTATTTAACATATATTTGACAAGCATGAATTAGACCAGCACATCATTAGAGTCACGATACTTGAACTTTGTCAGTTCACACAAGTTGTTCGGTTGCACTTGTTGTGGCGTTAGTAATCTCTGTGCACAGCATCTCTTACAAATCAAGGTTAATCTGGATAAATCTGTGTGGTCTGTAATGCTCAAAGACAAAGATTCATAAATAATTCAGTGAGATTTATATAGAGTTACATTTCTCATGGAAATGCTATTATGTTCTTATTCATCGCATAACTGTTTTTATATATCGCAAAACGATTTTTCATTTATTTTTTTTGTAAAATCTGCAGCCCCAGTGTACAGTGGTGATACACGGTGAGATTTCGTTTACCTATACGACACGCGCCTCGTCTCTACATGACCCCGTCAGATATCTCACGGTACAATTCAGCGCATAGATAAAACCGCATCTCAGATTTCGCTGAAGATACTATATGCGTTTGATGTCAGATTTAGCTGCTGACTTTTACCCCCAGTTTGGCAGCGGATGTCAGCATGGTCTGTATTAACGCCTCGCTCCAACTCTGTCTGTCCAGCATCACCAGTCAGCAAGCACCATCCGTTCCTGCTCCAGCCTGGAATGAAGATCATATGTTTAGCTGGTGCTGAAACCCAACACGAGACGTCCACATCAAATAAAAGCTGCTGCCAGCAGTGGGGCCTGCAGGATCTGTCCCGCTCCGGGAGAATGAAACCATATCTCTATAGGCCTGCAACACAGGCCGTAAAAAGTAAAGAGGGCACCCCGTCCCCACGAAAAAACCCAATCCAACCAGGCTGGGATGAGTTCACTTTTGCTTTGTCAAGAGTGAAGGTTTGGCCAAGAGGTCCTATGACATTTTGACATTTTTGCATAGAAGAATATCTCGCAAATGACACCAATTTTTGAATGGCCGTCAATGTACAAAGAGGCCATTGAAGAGTCCATATATGGGAGTTGGACTAAACTGGTTGCGCTGTATATTTGATTCACTAAACAGAACCGGCTTATAAGAGTAATTCGTTCAGGAATCGTACACCAGTCTCGCTGTCTGTTTTGTGTTGTATATTCAGTAGCGATAGTCAGGGTTGCGCCATATTTAAATTATGACAGGAATTCAAACAAGGCTATGAGAGATAGAAGTACAGTGCGTTCAAAAATGCTAGGTGTAAAACTTACTCACTTTGCTCACATTGGTATAACTTGCCAAAAAATTTGAAAATTTTTTGTACCTTTTGGGGTATTTTTGTATATAATACAAAAATATACAAATATACCCCCCCCCCCTGCTGTTCATTTGTGGTGTTGTTATTTGTTGTTTTGCTATTATTTACATAATATGGATCCCTCTTTTATCAACTTGTTTTCTTACAATTAGCACAGGTTTTGTATTTCTATATATTTCTATATAGAACTGACTGATCGTATGGTCAATCATATGAGCTGATGCACCTCAGGTTTTGTGTGAATATTGCCAAAATGATCTACAAACAATACTATTTTTCAGCCTGGTGATAATTTGGTGATAATATAGCATAATGAGAGATTTACTAACAATTTTTTAAAAAGCTGGTCAAATTAGGTAAGAGATTTTCAGCAAAGCACAAGGGTTAACAACATAATGATTGTTCAGCTGATGAAATGTCTTTTCAAAAAAAGATCCAAGAGATCAAATCTCTTAGCAAATGGTTTTGAAAGTTGAGTTGTGAAAATTGCATGATTTAAGGAGCTTTATACAGTGCGTATCATTGTAAAAACGACAAGTCTGTCCCTCACAGCCTCATTTTCATCCATGTAAAATTTAAAATGGCATCTAATGCCGGGCACACGCTGCACGATTTTAGTTCCAATTTTAAATCTCCGACAGTTTTATGGAAATCGCAGACAAATGCCTGAAATCGGAGGCAAATCTCATTCACGTGAAAGACAATCATAGTGTGTGCCATCAAAGACTTTGATTGGAAATGACATCAACGGCAACCTACAGTCAATAGGTGCATGTCTATTACAGATTTGCGCAAAACATTTGCGATATTTCATAAATGTCGATAAAAAACTATTGCAAAATGGTGGCGTTCCCATTAACCGATGTTATGCGTCTAAAACAGGGCTGTCCAAACGCGTCCGGAGGGCCGTTGTCCTGCAAGATGTTGCTCCAACTTGCTCAACACCACCTGACTGGGAAGTTTTTTTTTTTTCATGCTAGTAGAGCGTTATTAGCTGCTCAGGTGTGTTAATTAGGGTTGTAGCAACTCTGCAGGACACCGGCCCTCCAGGACCAAGTTTGGACAGACAGCCTGCGCAAAACGTAATTTTTTCCTCTCGCGATAAGTCATAGCGACGGATGTTGGTAGATTTACGTATATCTCAGCCACCGCACTAGCCATTATTTTTAATTGAAGGAGACGTAGGCTAATGCGCCACAGACGTGTGACAGGTAAAAGGGGGTATTCCACCAAGCATTAATGGCAAGGAAAGCCCCTTATACTTGAGAGTGGCCATGTATGAGGTGTTTCTTGGAAGTTATAGTACATTAAAGAATGATCATGTGATTTTTCTTAGTACGTAGGTGCTGTAAATGCCGAAAACACATGCTCAATTGCCAGTCTTTGTTTCATTATTCCTTTTGTATTGCCCTGACAAATCCAACTGTTGTGAGTGCACCTCATTTGGCTATATATGGGAGTTTTTGCGAAAATTAACGTGTTTCCATTAGGCATATTTTCAATTCACAATTTCAATTTGTGCAATTTGAAGGGTAACAGAATCGCGACTAATGAGGAGGTTGTTAGCATGATACAGGGCCAAGGAAGGTTTAGTGTGGGAAAAGGTGTCATAATAGACCTGCAACAAAACATCAGCATGCATGACTTCTGCAAGTAACCATCTCTCCTTCATACTCTTATTTGTTTTATTTTTCACTGCAAATCAGTGTACAGGCTGCTTGGATTGTGAGCTTTTTGCGTGATATTTTTTTGACAGGAATAAATCCATTCTCGCACAAGAGCTCCTGTCTCTCATGTTACATTATTTTTTCTCATATCTGACGTTATTTGCCGTATCAATTCTCGAGTGTGTTTGTTTGTGAAACGTAGATTGTACAAATTGTTGTCAGCGATTCTTCCTTTTGAAAAGTTGTGTTATGTGTGATCCCTTGTCGCTGATCCGTCATGTGCACACAAAAGCAGCTAGATTTTACCCAGTTGTACAGTGTGAGAAGAGCAGCGATCCAAAGACTTTAAAATTAGGCAATGTGAACCTGGCATAACCCGACCAAGGTCAATTGCAGCGCTGTTGTAGTACTATTTTAGCACAAAAGTTTGTCATAGTAACTTAGTACAGCATTGTGTACACATTAGCAGAAGAATGCACTTGTGAGAACTGTATTTTTTCTTCCATAAACCCTCTTGTCATTGTATATTGTGTAATTTAGACATCCAACATTGCAGTTTTCCAGCTGATCATTGAAATGTGCCGGATGTTTTTGTCAATTTTTGAGTATTTGTAGGCTTTGTTCTGGAACAAGCACACACGTTGTAATTGTCCACATGAACCTTGACGTAGGTGTAATTTTCTTAGTTGAACCAACTGAAAAGAGTTCAAGCCGAGGTATAAGGCTCAATCAAGAGCATCTAATCCCATCAGCCTCAGCACAGTCCTTGCGGCTCATGTAACATCCATTTACATTTATTTATTTGGCAGACGCTTTTATCCAATGCAACTTAGGCCGTGCCCTCACTACACAACTGTCAGGCTACTAAAATTGCTGTACTGCTCGCATTACACGATCTTTCCTGTCTTCTGTCATGTTGTTGTTGTAGCAGAACACGTACTAGACAAAAGGACACCGATGAGGACAATTACAAAATCTCTGGTCAAGACATATCTTCAGCATAAAAACTCACATATAAATGGGTACAGAAAACTGCTTAAAAAGTCCAACACTTCATTTCAGCCAAGTAAATGTTTACTTTTTCTAGATTATTTCATAAATATGTATTTTAATTATATGCTAGGGTTAGGTTAGGTTAGGGTTTTTGATTTGGTTCAAAAACATTTTTTGTTATGCTGGTTGAAAGTCTCTTTACATCTTGATAGCAATCACTAAGTTAAGTGGTCTAAATATATTTATATGCATTTATATTTTCTGTGGAAGACGTAGAACCATAAAATGTTCGTCCAGTCATATCTTGTTAGAGTCTGGTCTGCCTGTGTGTGTTCATGTGTTTTGGAGGAGGCGTGGCTTTGGCGAGTGATTTGCAGGGAGGGTGGGATCTTATGCTTTCAAAGCTAGCTTACTATTGCTAGTCTCTCTGAAATTGTCTACCCTACCTTTAATATAAAGTTGGATTTAAGTATTTCCAACTTTATCTGCATGCATTCTTGCGGACACTGTAAAAATGATCTTTTGAAGATTATTCGAGTATGTTTTACAAAAAATGTGTGTTTAATTAATGTATGTTACTTGCTGTTTCTTTGCAATTAATTGTGAAATTTACTAGCAATTTCTGAGTGAAAATGATTTCTACAGAATTTTTTTTCAGTGTAGGTCAAAATTATAATCAGATTATTTATACAACATTTCTTTCTGGTTCTCAAATCTGATTGGCTGATAAGAGTGCAATATTCTAATGATAACAGAACTCTGAGTGATTCAGAGTTTTGAATCACTCCGCTTGCAGTACTTCTTACAGCGAGTGTCATGGCGGACGCCCAAATCCAGTATAATTTTATAAACAGTACTGTTTTTGTGTCACGGAATGTAGATTTAAGAGGTTTTCAGGTGAGAATGTACTTGTTTATAGTTCAAATATGCTGTATGTTAATAAAGATAACATTTATTTGAAAATTTGCTTCGACGTTTTCGGACATGTGAGCTCCAGATAGTCAGCGCTCATGAAGCCGCCCGAGAGCGCCTCACCTCGGCCAGATCACCTGGAATTTACCGCTGGCTCTGATGTCTCTGTTGTGGTTAAACATGAGATGTAATTCATTTTGGGTAAATTTAACAGGCAGTCTTTGGTCTCACTAATTTATTATTTGTTCTAGAGAAGATAGTTTTGGCAAAATCTCATGTTTATTTAAATTCAATGCTGTATATCAGAGCGCAACCTTTGTACTTTTGACTGAATTGCCAAGCAACTGGGGGGGGCTGGTGTTGTTTTTGTGATAAATAGTATTCAATAAACAATATTATATAATAATATATTAATAGTGTTTTAGTATGAGAAACGGTGCGTGTTCCGTGATGGTGATGTAGTTAATGTTCCAAGAGACAAGAGATGTTTTATGAGTGGTCCAGTACAGATTTACAGGAAACGTTATAAAGGTATAAACTGAAAGTTATTTTTTAGTTCAACAACGTTGACGCAGCGAACAAATGAACTAAGCAGCAATCACCCTAAACAGTGAAAGGATTATCTAAGGACAAGATAACGCTGTCTCAGCCGATATTCAAAACTAATGGTTGTGGATACGAGACCAATCTAAACAATGAATGCTGTATCAGATGCAGGTAATCACACTAGCTCAGTCCATCTCTCTCTCAAAATACTCGAAATAATACACCAAGCTTTTAATGTAGTAATACAATAAGCTTTCAATGAAGCAACTCAACGTTCCTTCGTTACTAATTCTGAAGTGACGTTTTCGAATTAGTAACAGATCTTGAGCTCAGCTGTTAAACTCAAACTGAGACTTGAATCCGTGGCAGAAGGAAGTAGTTCTGCACAAAAGAAGGATTTAAAAGACACTCCATTGTTGTTTCTTACACACTTGTGCCGTCGAACTGTTGTATAAATGCAATATCACACTCGTAGTTGTGCGATATGGCTGTATATCGGCATGGCTGTGATGGTCGTAGGTAATCACAGCCGTGCCGATATACAGCCATATCTCACGTCTACGAGTGTGATATTGCTTATATAACATATCTCAACTGCTTGATTGCTTGTATCATCACAAAATGCCCAGCTCTAATCAGCTAAATGCAACTATAACGCATTAAGATATTAAGACATTAACGTCATGATTTTCTGCAAAGCTGCTTAGGAATGATGTGCATTGTCAAAGGCACTATACAAATAAAATTAGACTCGACTAAACTCAGATTATATGCATTATTGCATAGAATACAGTATAGAAAAATACAATTTTATAAATAAAAAGAACAATTAACTCTTCTGAAAATTAGGTAGATTGTGAACCGTTTATGCTCAGATTTGGCTTTTGGTTTTGTTCCACATCTTGAACCAGAAGTTAATCTGTGGCAGCAATATCCAAGCAAAAATCCAATAGTGAGTGCACGGCCTTACAATGCATCCAGTCAGTATGTGTTTTCTTTGGGAATTGTTCCCATGGCCTTGGTATCGCTAGTGCTATAACTCTACCAGTTGTGCTACATGAACACTAAAACAAAAACATCCAGGATCCAGACACTTGGGCTGCGATGAGCCCTAGAAGTAACCTGAGTCCTGTTGTTTGTCAGCCTCTCCTCGCACACACACAGGCTCTGCCCAGATCAGATGTTATCTCTTGAGGAGGTGTCTGTGGTGCGGATGGCTGCTGTATGAGCAGGATAAACAGCAGCAGTGGGTATAATCCACTGTGCTCAGTCCGAGAGCTGTGTGGATTAGCTGCCTCCGGCTCTACTAGCCTCTTCACTCTGCTTTCGCACCTTGAAAGGAGCCTAATTGAGCCAAATCTCATTATTTGGGACCTGGACACTGAGACGATAATCAATTGGGCCCTGGTTGTCTTTAAATGGATCATATTGTCATAGCCACAGCTTGTTGTGTTGTGTTGATTGCACGAAATGGATGGGAGGAGGAAAACGGATTTGTTGTTCAATGAAGGCAATCATTTTTATGGGTCTTTGAGGGTGTCACTTCTGAAATCAATATAATTTATAATGTTTATGAGTTAAATGAGTGATTAATGGCACTTTCCATAATTTGCGTACTAATTATAGAGGCTTGCAGCTCCTAAAAAGTCAGTTCTCATTGTCAAAAATGTATAAATTAAATGGTATTTTTTCATTTATTTAAGTAAATAAACACCAGAACAGGTTAAGAATGTATTCTAAATTTAGGGGGGAAACTACTAAAGTGAACCAAATATCAATTCAACAAATTATGTCACAATAATGACATTGCTGGATACATTTGAAAAGGTCAAGACCTCTGGGGTGGGACTCGCCAAAATTACCATTTTAAGTCATTCAATGTGTTTAAAATTGGCCAAGAGTTAATCATATAGATAATAGTTATCCAACATAATTCTCACATGGGATTTGTGTCTCTAATGCTTTAAGAAAAGTGAAAAATTTATCCTATTCATGGAAAGTGCTTGCAGGCGGTCTTGGCCGCATTCTTTACGAGTGCACTGTCATTTTTGAAGAAAATTTAATTTATACATGTTTATGTGTTAAATGAGCTTTGATAGCATTTAATGCTTTGAGCCACAATTTATTTGCTCAGCTGTGAAACTTTGAAATCTTTGAAAGTATAAAAAAACATGATAAACCAAGAAGTAATTTTTTTTACTGTATGAATTTGGGACTTTCCTTCCACTCTGAAAATAAATGAAGCCTTGAAAAAAAATTAAGCCCGTGTTGTATCCTTCTGAGATGGCGATGAAGAACAAGGCTTCATGAAGCTTTCAGGAGGGCAAGAATATTTTTGAATCCAAAAATTTAAAAGGAGGTTCATCATCTTCTTTCAAGCAAAACAAGACTGAATATATAAAAAGTCTTGGGAAAGAAAACGATTATGGCTATTAAAGGCCGAAAACTCCACAGACAGTAATTCCCAACGTAACACAATTTGTGCATATACACACGTCCTCATTTACATATTTACATGCATATGCAAACAGGTGTGAATATGTACGTGTGCAGCACGTTGAGGAGGACATAATGCTTTACAAAGATGTATTGCGGAAATGAGCAACTGCAACATGTTAATACATATGTTTAGCCTAATTTGACAATGCTTTCAGCTGTATTTAACACATCTTACCATGTCTGCATTCATTCTACAAAATTTTATAAAAGCTTATTTCCACCACGTAAAAAATCTTTTGTCTCGCATTCTGAGTTTATACCTGACAATTAAAAAAAAATATCCGAATTGCAAGATGATAAATTTTGAAGTCCTGAGATGAAAAGTCAGAATTATAAAGTCGCAAATACTTTTTTTATTTTTAATTCCATGGCAGAAACAAAAACACAGAATTGCGAGATGCAAACTTAGAATTAAAATGTAAAAATTGCGAGATTTAAATAAACTCACCATCTCAATTCTGAGAAGAAAGTCAAAATTGTGAGGTAAGAAGTCAATTTTTTAAATTTATTTGGAAAATAGGCGGAAAAAAATTATTGTGAGATGTAAACTCACAATTCTGAGAAAAAAAAATCGAAACTTAACCTGAAAATTCTGAGAAAAAGGTCAAAACTGCGAGACATTTGCAGAAACTTGCAGTTTGGAAGTTATAAACTCATCAAAAAAGTAATAGGCCTAATTGTGAGATTAAAAAGTCACAGTTAACTTTTTTTAAATTCTGTGGCAATAGAAGATCTGCAAGATGTAAACACTGCATTCTGAGAAAAATTTAAACTCCGTATTCTAAGAAAAACGTTAGAATTTCAAGATATAAATATGAAATTGAGGAAAAATTGGGAAAAACGGAATTGTGAGATAAATAGATGCAATTACCTTGTTATTTTTTCTTACGTGACAGAAACAATCTTCTATAGATTTTCCTTAAAAAATCAAGAAAAAAACCCACATTTCTATAGAGTCCATGTGTATGCATAATTTGCATTTCTAACATTCTATTGTTTATGCGGCCTCTTACAATGCATTGTAAATGACCCCAGTTATACGTAAAAAAACAAGACAGGTCATTAAAAAGGTGTCGGTGTGTGTATCTGTTTGAGTGTGAACGTGCAAGAGTGAGTATTTGACAAAAGAAGCTTGTTTCCAGGAGTGTGTGAGGGAATCTCACAGGACTCGGAGTGATATACGGACGGTTTAAGAAGTTGTGACAACAAAGCGTGCAAAGTAGTGTTGTGTAGGACACCCGAGAGCCGCAGTAGTATGTCAGAGAGGAGGGTGTGTGTGCGGCAGACGTCACTGAAGAACTATGTGCGAGCGAATGTTTGTGTGTGCGTGTTTCTGGTGAAATAATGAACATCTCTGTGTGGGTGCGTCTGTGTGTGTGTGTGTGTGCGTGTGTATGCCAGTACAGTAGCCTGTTGCAAGCATAGGTAGAGGCAATTAATGTCTGTCCGTGTTGTTGTGGGTTTTGCGTGAAAACGACAGGCTGAATGTGCACGTATCTGTGCAAGACAGCAGTTTGCGAGCACGTTTGTGTGTGCGAGAGCGAGAAAGCAAGAGAAACGGCTTGGCAATGGTGTTTTTCCTGCAGTAATCAGGGAGAGTATAGTCTGGCCCTGTGTACCTCTCCCTGCCTGCGGTTTGTCCAATCACTCCTTGCTTTTCCACCCCCCCCAACCCCCCACGTCGGGGAAGAGAGGTTGTGTGTGTGTGTGTCTGTTTGTATGCACAGTTTTAGGGGTGTTGAGGCCCTTGGAAGGGAACAGGCAGATCTTGTTAGCTGGCCTGACCCACGGAAACAGTCAACAATGCGACAAGCTAAGACGAGATGAGATGACAGTACGGCACGGAAAGGGACAGGAAAATTCCTCTGGCATTTCTCAGCCGTGCAATCAAACCGCAAATGTCATCTACCATATTTGCGCCATAAAGCCGCACAGTCTTGTTCCTTTGTCCCCATCCGGAACGCTCAAAAATCGGCAGTTTGATGCGAGAAAACCAGATACGTCGCCATCTCTAGACAGAATATCGCTGCTTTTTCTGCTTCCCCCAAGTCGGGGAGGCCCGCTTCCATCTACCTACATCACCGAAATGGCATGCATGGTCCGCCACAATGTGGTGGGACTTTTTTCATGCACGAATAGGCTTTTTCGTTGTTGCTCTTAGCAATACCTGCTTTTGATTAGTTCGGAACGCCGGTGCATTCGAGTGCTGAGTGAAACCCCAGACAGGCAGATGCGATTCTGCTACTCCCATTCATAATCTTTATGCTTAATTTGAAAGAATGGATGGTATTTTCTTTGTGGAAACACAAGATACATCATGTAGCACTGTTATAAATACATGTGTTTTATTGCGTTCCAGCTCTGAATTTTTTTTGGCTGATCTCAACTAAGCCATGTGAAGTATTGAACAATATTAACTAACAGACAATAGCATTTTTGTCGTATTTACCAGTTACCATATCTAAAACTAAATAAAAAAAATATATAACTTTCATTCAGCAAAGTTGCATTAAATTGATCAAAAGTGACAGTAAAAACATTTGTAATGTTACAGAATATTTCTCAAAACTGATAATAATAATAATAATGTTTCTTGAGCAGCAAATCAGACTGATTTCTGAAGGATCATGTGACACTGAAGACTGGAGTAATGATGCTGAAAATTCAGATTTGCATCACAGAAATAAATTACATTTTAAAATATATTAAAATAGAAAAAAGTTAAAACTACAATATTATTTCACAATATTACTGTTTTTACTGTATTTTTGTTTAAATAAATGCAGACTTGGTGAATATGAGAGGCTTGTCTTTTTTGTAGTTTTAAGGATTTTTAGATAGCTATTTTTACTGGAAAAAGTCAACAAACACACATTAAAACATGTCCATATGATAGTGTACAACAAAATGAACATTTAGCAAAAATACACATTTCTTTCTCTTCCAGAAAATGGACCAAAAATGTTGATGACTCATGTTGCACTACAACAGTTTTTGTCCAATCAGAGGCCTTCAAGGAATGAGACTGCCCCTCCCCCAATACCAGCTACAGCTGACTAGCAAGTAGCAAATCAGTTCACAGATACTGTAACATTCGTTAAATTTACTTACTTGACGATGTTGTGTCCTCAAAATGCCTTGAAGACTCAAATGCAGCCAAGTTTGTGATTCCAAATCGCACCTGCATTCATACGCGTGTGACGTGCAGATGTCAATGCGGGAGAGGAGCGTCTGACTCCGGGCTACATTTACACTGCTGCCGCGGGTTATTATTCAAGTTAGCGGTTCTAAATACAAATAAATAAGCGCTAACAGCACATGACATCGTGAAAATAGGGGGAAATATTAACAGTTAGCGAAACATCTACAGAAAAAATATAACTATTACTGGATTAACCTGGCTGCCTTCTCACTAGACCCTCTGCTTTGCAGCACAGTTAATGATATGCTAAGGATAGGATCCCTTGATGCGATTGGTTATTGAATTTTGTGACGTAGCAAAAAAAAGGTTGTTTCAAACTGCATTTCTGTGACTGCCTTTGGGAAACTACAGTTTTAAATGGGTCCTATTATGCTCCTACAAAGTATTGATTTTGTTTTGGGGGTGTACTAGAAAACGCTCTCATACTAGGTTGTTCGAAAAAACACATTATTTTTCACATAATTTACATATTAAAATACCTTTCTCCCCAGCCTGGCACAAAACGGTTCCAGCAACAAAACACTTAGGTCCGGCTTTGATGAAGGTCCGCCTTCAAAATGTGTTGTGATTGGTTAGCTGCCCCAGTGCATTGTGATTGGCGAACAGCTTAGACAGGTGTTCCTACCTGCCGCCTTGCTATGTCTGTTACAAACAAAGCTTTGGCGATCCCGGCACTGCACACTCCTAGTCGAAAAACATTGTGGAAGCTGTCCTCAGTTAAATGCGCAGCACACAATAGCAAATTGGGGTTAATGCTCAGGGACAGAGTTAAAAAATAAATTGCAACCACTGTTTCCTGACATCATACGCTTTCGGAAGCCCAAACATCTTTGTTTTTTTTTGTATGTATATTTTGTATTTATATTATTATTTTGTGATTATTTATTTATTTTTATTTTTTATATTAAATAAGTACTTTTTAATAATTCACAATGTATGTATAGTGCCACAATCAATCAATCAATAATTAAAAGTTTTCAATACAAATTAGCACAAGTCAAGCTGTGATACCAAACAGGACCACAGGGATCGCCAAAGACCACTAAATCGCCTGCCTTTACTACTATATGGATCCATTCAGAATCGCTAAATCTCTGACCACCTTCAGTCAGCGTCTATTATAAACACTCTTGCTTTTAAGCCAAATACACACTGAAAAGAATAATTTCGCTGATGAAATCGGCCGTGTTTTCTCTGCATTAGCGCTGTTTTGAATTTACTGTTTGAATTTGTTACTGGATCCTTGGACTTTCCAGGAGTTTACCTGGAAAGGGTTTTAAATGATGTGATGGCAAAAGCCTGCTTCTTTTCATTTTAAGATATTATTTTCGTTATAAAGTCAAATTAGTAATCAATAATTAATTATTATTCTACTACTCTGCGCGCCTCCCCTGACATGCTCTCGCGCCCCACACACTCCGCTTGCATTCATTCACGTGATTGGTTGAGATGAGAGGTGATCCCGCCTGGCTAGTGTGATTTATATAGTGTCCTTTCTAATCAAATATGGGATCATATAATCACCCAGACCCTGACGCTTTTACTCTGTGTACCGGCAACATGTCAGAAGTGCCGGTACGCACAAAAAAGTGCAGGTACTCTAAAGGCTAAAATATAGAAGTGCCGGTACTGCGTACCGGTGCGTACCGGCCCACTTCGAGCACTGCTTACAGTACGAGTTGAAAACACATGAACGGCAAACTAATATAGTAATTACTACAAATACAAATTTGTTGAAATGTATAAACTGCATGTAACAAAATATGATAGAATATGTAACGATGCATTCTTTATTCATCATTTTGTATAAGCAGAGTTAAAAACATTGCTGTATTTGTTGTAGAAAAGGTACGTCACCATACGCCAAAGTGACTTGAACACACTTGACGTCATAATTACGACTTCTCAACTTGTAAATACGATCTTCCCAGGAGGACTTGAATGCACCATATAACCTATTGGCTATACTCATCTACTGATTTCATGGGGGCTACAAAGAAATGCCCAATCTAAAAAAATCTTACCGGTGTCAATCTGAAATTCAAACTTTTGCTAAAATTATTCTGCCTAAATTACAGTGTTTAAATAGGTAGACAATTAAATGTTATGCATCTGTTGTTTAAAATAAGTTTCGTGATTTAATTCAGTGGGTGTAAGAGAGATGGTGAACTGTAGTTACTTCTTGTCTGCCGTTGTCTCTGCCGTGCTTCTGTGGCATCACCCACTCTAATTTCAGCCTGCATCTCTGCGACTGCAAAAAGCCATAAACACTGAAGATTAGGTCACAACAGCTTTCATAACCACTTTCATGACCTCTTTATGCCCTCCCTCACTGTCTCTCAGTCTCACTCTACTCCCACAACACCTCACTTTTAAAAACCGCTCTTTTGCAAGGTCAAGTTTCCATGTGTCCTGCTCTTAATTCTAGTATTCTCATTTATAAAACCTTTTAATATACAAAAAAGGAGAAGTTTTAAAGAATGTTTGGACTGTGCTTTTTTGAAACAGTCTTACCGTTTCCGCTTTAGCAATCATAGAGTATTAGTACTAGTTCAATATATCCAAACTTAATGGGTGAAAATTAGTTAGGCGACATGCAAGAACCAATAACGTTTGGCATCATTGACATCAAAGCTGGTATGATGCCAAGTTTAAAAATGTGCATGTGTCAGTGAGATATCTAGGGACCAGAATATCATAGACAAAGGGTCTTCAACAGGGGGTCCGCAACCCATAGGGGGTCTGCTGTGATACTGCAGGGGGTGCACCAATTACTGTATGATCTCAAACTAATTTCTGTGAGGAAAAAAATGCATTAATATAAGCTAAAGTTAACAAGTCAAATTTTCAACTGGTTCACATTCAAATGTCTTAAATGTACAATTAAAGTTTTGAATATGGGCGAGCAACAGTGAGAAATATGAACGATTTTCATCAAATAACAAATTTAGGAAGTGTCAGTGACTTTGATTTTATACAAAGATACGGCTTCAGAAAACTTGAAATATAGTGCACAAATTGTATGGACCAGTATTGTTATTATTAACTAAAAAAATACAATATTATAAATTGTTTTTTGGTAAATGCCAAGTTCTGTCATGAAACTCTAAATAGCACAGGCTGATGGGTCGTTAATGTAAGTTGATGACTTTCACAGAGTTAAAGGGGTCAAGAAAATTATTTTGTGTATTTGGTGTAATGAAATGTGTTTATGTGGTTTAAGGTTCAAAAAACACATTATTTTCTACATAATCTACATTATTGTTTCTCCTCTATACCCCGCCTTTCTGAAACGCGTCGATTTTTACAAAGCTCATCGGTCTGAAAAAGCGAGGTGTGCTGTGATTGGCCAGCTATCCAGTGCGTTGTGATTGGCCGAATACCTCAAGCGTGTGACGGAAATGTTACGTCCCTTACCATACTGTGATGCCATCAGGCCGGAGCGATGGTTCGAAAACATGAAAACCCATTATAAACGCGGCATTCGTGGCATCCAGTGAGGACATAATTATGGATTATAATGACTTTTATAATGTCTTTAGGTGTTGCGTTGCCTCGCACCGCGTAAACATAAAACCATGTCTGCATTTGTGACGGAGAATGACAAACAAACAAGCCCTACTCTACACTGCCCCAAAAAACTTGCTTTAAATATAAAAATATAAAAACTTTAAATATAAAAAACGTACTTACAGTCTTTGAGTCCGAACAGCCGGCATTGTAGTCTACCCTACCAGGAAACAGTCCTCCATAAAAAGTGCGCACACATCTGCATATTTTGGGTTGAACTGTTCTGGAACAGTTGTTGTAAATACAACTTAACCACTGAGTTCTAGTCATGTCCATTTTTGGAAAGCCAAACAAAGTAGTTCGCTTTCACAACGAATCACACAGCACCTTCACAACATGGCGGCGGCGGCAACAACAATACTACAGCGAGAATAAAAGTTACGCCTTCTTTCTTTGCGTATACATTTGCGTATACTTTGCGTATACAATCTTCCCACATAGTGATGTAGACAAGTGGGGGCGTGTTAGAACGAGACGTTTAAGGTAGGCGTGGCCGACTCTGAAATTTTATAAAGAATATCTCTTTGGATCTGAGACTTTAGTCTTTGCAACTTTACAGATCTTCTTTATGCACCAAGAGCTTGTAACACTCCAAAGAGAAAGGAAAAATTTAAATCGCATCATATGACCCCTTTAAACTACTTGGCATAAGCATACACAGCCAATGAGCTTGCTGCTTTACCTTTAAATGATGGTAGCATTTCTCCGCAGTGCTCTTTCAGAGTTCCTCTGAAACCTTCCACCTTCCCCAGCTCTTCCTGTATAGATCTGCTACAGGTTATTATATACGTCTTAAATACTCACAGACTAAATACATTAACATTGTCATATCCATTACCAAGCTAAAATCTTCAGAGAGTTGTCATGATAGAACTGAAATAATGATGAAATATAATAAATTCTATTTATTTCTATTTCGGAAATCAGAAATGTTGCCTTTGCGACTGACTAAAATAAGTTTACATTGAAGTATACTAAAGTATACTATACTAAAACTACTGACTGTTGAATAGTAAACTATTCAAACTGTAATAGTAAATAAATATAACACTGGTATGGAGTGTTTTTTTGTAGGCTTGATAGACATGTATGTTCAAGAGAAGCACAAACTTTTGCCAAATATCTCCTTTTGTATTCCATTGATGAAAATAAGGTAAATGAGTAAATGATGACAGAAATTTTATTTTTAGGTGAACTATACATTTATATTTGACATTTCACACCTACATACAGTGAGGTGAATAAGTCCCCACATAGGTGACCTTGTCTCTTACAGTGAATACATTGTTGTTTTGCTGTGTCAATGCCAAAGTGAACCTACACTGTCCACTGTCAATCAGTGTATTATGGTGTTCTGTTTCGAGTGTGTTTGGATAGCCTCTATTGAGGATGAAGAATTTCTTCAACACTAACAATTACTGGCAGCAGAGGAAAAGAGACAAGCAATGGTTGGGGGGGCTGTAAGCAGTGGAGATGAAGGGTGAATGAGAAATGGGTGAGCATTAGCATTTGTAGGCTGCAATTATGCGTAATTTCCAACAGCGGTGAAATTCGAAAACAAACAAAACAAGGGGGCAAATAGACTGTGCAGATTAGCTCCTTACTGACACATGGGATACAGTGGAGAGAAAGAAGGAGGGCGGGGGATGGGATGTGGTGGGGGGCGTTGTTGGCAACATCATCCTACATGCAAATATTGACAAACAGAAGCGGCTACAGACAGGTTCAACAGCATGGGATTGAAGTAAAATGGACTCCTAGAAAACGATCTCAGCACACTGGATAGGTTGGGTGGGACTGTAGACGCCACAGACCACCCATCATCCATTCTTACTACAACATACACTGCTGAGTGTTTAAAAACAGGCGAATATCAATCAGATGCTGAATGGAGTCAGTATTCAGTACAACAAGACTGGTATTGTTACTTTTTTATTTCGGTACCTACTTAAGTACCAGCACGTCTGGCATCCCAATTACGTATGAATGGTATTCGCCAGAGAGATGTGTTAAATACTGTAGATGATTGTCAGTTTTGATCGATTACGAGGCAGTGTTGACTTTGGCCACAAGCGTATCACGGCATGCCAACAAATGTCATTGCAATGTTTCTTGAGCTTTTATAAATAGAAAAGTCATTGTAGTGTAGTCCAGCTTACAAGACCGATCCAACTGCAATCAGCGTCCTGCGATGACTCCTTTGAGAAAACGTGCAGTTGTTAAAAACAAACAAGCATTGGAGAAATGGAGCCAACTCACTGAACCACATAAGCACTAAAACCTGAGAACAGCTCCGGAGAGGAAAGGCCAAATGAGGTAATTAGGGAGGGTTTGGTTGAGAGGTCTACTCCCAACAACCACTCAGCTATAGCTTAAGGTTGTGTCTTCAATGACATCTGGACGGCGGTGATTAAAACCTGGTGTGTAAATAATCCCGTCAAATAGGAACAACATAACAACCCCTGTTTAATTCCTAATTACCCTAGCTCCTCCCCCACCTTCAAATTCTGCATTAATTAGGAGCCCGCTAATGCGTAACCACCTCCACCCTTGTCTCCTGATGCTGTGATAGTCAGCAGTAGAAGTATACACTTTTCCACTGCCTCCTCATGAAAGACTGGTCTTTGGACAAGTTTACAACCCATTGGAGGTCTAGACTGGAGGGTGAAACTAAAGGCCGGGACACACCAAGCCAACTTCAAAGAACTAGCGACAATGAAAAGGAGAAACCGAAACAATGATATACGAGATATACACAGATATACGATATATAAACAAAGCAGCGCTTGCTTACTATTTTAAATATTTTGAAGCCTGACAAATGCTCGCCAACGGACGGCTCTCATTGGCTTCTCTCCTTTTCTTCTGTGTTTCCCGGACTTAAGGGGGCGTTACGGTGGGCCCCCAGTATGCAGCAACACAACGAAATTAGCACAACACAATGGAAACAAGCCCCAACACAACTAAAATAGCACAACACAACAGAAACATGCCGCATGCCAGCGAAATAAACACAACACAACAAAGTTAGTCCTATGCGTTGTGTTTTGGAGATTTCGTTGTGTTGTGGAGATTTTGTGGTATTGTGCATACTGGCCCACCGTAGGGCATCTACACGACATAGTTTTCAACTAAAAATGGATGTGTTTTGGCCATTCATTTACACAACAATGGTAATTTTGCGACACCATTGCCATCTCTCTGTGTACACTACAAAAAAGTGAATTTGTGAAAACAGTACCATCATTTGCATGTATATTACATGTTCAGTCCGTAGCTACTTCCCAATACACAGGCTGCGTCCTTCGAAGGGCGCATTTGAAGGCCGATTGCGTCACCTCAGCAAAACGAAGGCTGTCCCAATTCGAAGGTTCCTTCAAATGCGGGCTCCAAATTCACCCTTCGTTTCTCGTGAAGATACAACAGTTGGATCGTGGCCTGGCATGCCCCAGAATTCATTGTGTGCCTGTGGCAACAGGATTTATTGATGGATTACACTTTTAAATGTAAGTATTGTTTTCTGATAACTCGAATAATGTCATTTATGAAAAGATACAAATGTAAAAATAAAGAAAGATGTGTATATATAGCAGTTCAAATGCTAACTGATATCTTACCAAGATGCTATTTTATATTGTTTATACTCTTTATTATGTACATAAATAGACCATGGTAAACATATTTAGACAGGTTTTTGAACTCTGTTTTGTTTTTAGGCAGTTGAATAACATTGAAAGCAGTCCAGTACAAACGTTACTGCTGCTCAACAATGGCAGCTGTTAGAGTTGACAAGAACAGTCCTCCGTAGGCTAGACCATCCCATTTAACAATGCTTGGTCCAAATTTTGTGGCCTTAGAAGTCCAAGTCCTTCCAAGACCAGCCTTTAAATTGGGACACAGTTTATATGTGCAGAGGCAAGTAGTGTTTTTTTTTTTTTTTTTTAAAAGACATCGCCATCTACAGGCTGTTTGTTTAACTGGTTTTTGCAGACTGTGTTGGAACGGGATCATTTTGACAATGTTGTCAGCTGTATAAAAAAACTTTTCAAAAATGCAACTGAATTTTTTTTTATAATTTTTAGTACTTCATTGTTGTATAAATACCCTGAGTTAGCGTATTTCACAATTTCTGAAATGTAGCAAGATTTTGAGTCAACTAATAGGAAAGATTTTTGTAAATTAAAACAATTAGTTGGGTTAATGTGTATGCAATATGCTAACTACACTGACCACAACAAAAATTATTAGAACTTAAGTGTAAACATTTAGCATGTAACTCATCTGGCATTCTGCCAAAGTGCCCTAACAACCACCTAGAAATGCCTTAAACCCTCTGGCCCTCTTCGGTCATTTTTAACTGAAAATTTAAATTTTTTTAAATTAAAAAATCTTAGCTTCATCGGAATGCAATGACACTTGGTGACTTTTGTCACATTAGCAATATGAACACAAAAAAATCATGGACATGATTCGGATATGTTAAAGGGTAAAAAAAAATAGTCACAATTGACCAAAAATTTAACCGCCATAGGAAATGAATGGGAAATACGAAAACCTTTATTTCAGTTCTGAAGTTTTACTAACAATTATTGAATTACATTGAATAAAATATCAATTAATTACAAAATGCTTGTATAAAGTGTTTTGAATTATCCATATCCATTCCCTTTTGTTTGTTTTTTGATTTTAATTATTTAAACACACCCCACAACTCCCTGAGAGTAACAAAAAAAAAAAAAAATACATGGAAAAATGTGTTCCGGTTCTACCTACATTGTACTGTTTGACTGTAAGCATAATGTCAACTGAGTATTATCTAAACCAAATCATCTAGTATGGGTGCTAAGATAGGAGGTACGCAACATTACACAAGTTTTATTTGTAATGCTCCAGATGGCCCAATTATCACTTCAAAAAAAAGGATTTTAAATTCATTCCCCTATCTGTAATGTGACCACATACCGACTCGACAATTTATAAAAAAAATTGGACACAATAATAAAAACATAACCCCAACCCCAAACCGCCCAACTCAACAGTGGACACAACTGCGCGAACGCAACAAAAGAAGCCGACACAACAAGTAAACCACATAATGGTATAAATATTGCATAGTATCATAAAATTCCCTCAAAATCATAAATAATAAACAAAAAATATTATTGAACAAAAATATAATACATTGATTTTGCTGGGGGAAAAAAGTGAGCTTCGGCCACTTTGGGACCGCAAAGGAGGCAAGTGTTGAACTCCTAAACGAAGAGGGCCAGAGGTTAACAATACCACAAACTCTAGCACGTACATAGTAATGTTGGTATCCACCCAAACACTCAAGTACAACCCAGCAACACCCTAGCAAACATCCACTCAAAGACACTCGTATTTTATTCAGAAAATGTAAAATGAATAAATAATAATTGTTATACATTACACGAACACAGTAATAAAGACCACAATAATCATAAAAAAAAATATATAAATAGACATAAATGATAAACACCTAATTAATATAAAATAACAAATAAAAGTTTTAAAAAATCATTCATATGTGTTGTGACTAAACAAACGTCTCTGTATTGTGGGTCTCACAGCCATACAAGCCAAGTAACTTTCTTGATGTCTGACTTGCATGTGGACAAGGGAAAACAGATCATTCAGAACTCAAACTTTCGTGACACTGAAATCTTGAAACCGGGATGAATGGAATAAGAAAATTTGCCAAGTACAAGGTCCATCCTTGAATCTTATAGTGTCAAAGTCAAGTGCCTCATTTCAACAGTCTCAAGCTTTACACAGAAAGCACTCTATGATATATGTTTCTTTCAACAGATATAACATACAAAAGAATCTCTGCAAATACTTACGAGAGAACTGCAATTACACTGACTCTGAGATTGATCTCTGACCTGCCTATAGCAATATTCAGATGGCTATTTTCATTATATACCAACATAAAAAATATCTGAGTTATAGTTATTGACCGGATGCGAAAAGTATTATGTATTAGGATTGGGCACTCTGTCTGGAGTGTCATGTGCTCTGGATATGAACGTCACAAAACCTGTTAAATTAAACAAGACTAATTATAACATTGTGTATATAAATCGCAGGGTGTACCAATTGTCATTTGCAGCCGCTACATGTCCTCAATGCCTTTTGCCTAGCCCACCCTGATAAAGACTTCAACCTGACACTCTATGCATCATTACGTCTCCAAATTGTAGACTCCTCTGGAGGACTGCAAAAAAGTAGGACAGCATTGACCAAAAACAAAACAAAAAAAAAAAAAAAAAAATTTTTTTTTTTTTTTTTTTTTTTGCAAAAAAAAAAAAAAAAAATTAAAAAAAAAAAAAAAAAAAAAAAAAAAAAAAAAAAAAAAAAAAAAACCACAAAAACAAAAAAAAAAAAAAGGGGATAAATAAAGGTACACCAGGCAGATTAGCAGTGTTCGACAAATAAATGTGGTGAAACATGATTTGAAAATCACATTGTATATGCGTCAAACGCGAATGTATGCATCCGCAGGGAAAATTGCTACAGAACAGAGCTTATATATGCAAAGCTATTTGTGTGTATGTCTGTGTGTTTGTGGAGAGAGGAAGGCTAACCGCAAGTTTAGCGTTTGATGAATTTGATGAGTGATCACTTCCAGCAGAAGCATGTTCCTCAAAGCCACATGCAGCCAGACTCTTGAGTATCAGCATAACATCTTATTCTAGCCAAGAACCGCCCACTTTGACAGGAAACAGCTCTCTGACTGACAAGTAAAATGACTAATCAGAGTTTACTTGTTTACATGACATTTAAGGGAGGGTCCTTCAGAAATCGGACTTGACTCAACAAGACTTGAGGTCAAAAATATCTTGTTTGCTTGCTACTAAGTGTCTCAAACAAAACTTCTTTGAAAGATTCAGTGCCGTGAACCACGTAAACTTTGGCAAATCCAAAAACAAGTTCTTCCTCGGAAGCTCTGGAGTGCCTGGGAACTTGTAAACACGACTTTCCAGGCACACTGATAAAAACCTGTGAACCTTTACACCCAAAATTGTGCAGAAACTGTTTCGAACATGTCATTTTGCCAAGTTCTGCAACAATGGAGAAGGTAGATCTAACCCAGAATCTCCACCAAGTACAACACATACAACTTTTCTAACAGACCTAATTTTCTTACAACATAATGGATAAGTTAAACTTCTGCTTGGAATCATCCACAAACTATTAAGAGGTGAGCATGTTGGTGACATGGGAGCTACTTCTTGGCTTATCTCTGAATGCAGTGTTGACTGTAAATACTGTATGTCGATACATCCCTACCAGTCCTTCTGTTTTTGGGTTAGTTTGGATTCACACTTAGTTTGCCCATCATTTTATGTGGATCATGATGCTGTAAATCTTCACATCCTAAAAGGAATGTTGCATCCTCTTGTCTTGCATTGTTGGCCTAAATTGCCAGCTTCAGCTTTGGAAAATGGGAAGAGGGTGCACAATTATTTTTGATTTATCTCTCTGGACATGACCCAACATATTGAGATGATTATTGTTATGCACACTCCAGATTCTGATGCAAGTTGCGGTCTCGTTATTGACATGCTTTCGTCTGAAGAATTCCCTGGGACATCCTCTGTTTGGGCATTGTTTGTTATTAAATGACAACCATTTTTAATTTGCAATCCGTTCTGTAGACAAGATATATGATGTTCCAGCATTGGGAAAGATGTATGCCATGAAACTGACTCATAGATAGCTACTTTAGGGCTATTGGTCGGGCTTGCCCATTACACAAAGTGTAAATGGATATGGGGAAGGACGTACAGACAGTACGGACAACGTCTGACTCTTCCTAACATTTCCTTGTCTTGTTTCAGGTTCTATGGCCAGACGGAATAGGCCAGTGGTAAGTAATCCTCACAGACTGCTTCCACTCTACATGATTCCCTATCTTTGGCTTCTCCGGAGCATAGGATCTCTGCGGGTCACAATCCTTCTCCGCTCCTGCAGTGCCCATCCCCCCACCGGAGTAATTGGACACAGCTTCAGCACAGGGAGCATGTCTTTTTTTTGTTTTAGCATGGCAAGCACACTGAATTAAAAGAGAGGCACTCTCTGCAGAATAAGAAAGAAGAGAAAGGGAGGGATGCCGAAAAAGAGAGGTGTTGTGTTAGGGTTGATTTTATTCTTGGTGCTGGTGCAATGTCTGAAGACCCCACAATAATTTTGCTCTTAGCAAAGTCCCTTTGAGGCACATCACTTCACTTGGTGTCCATCTTGGAAATGCAACTATTTTCTTGTAGGTCGGCATAAATAAAATCAATTCTACTTATATTGGGAAAGAGCCAAATCTCTCCAAAATGGTTTGTCAAGATTAAAGGAGTAGTTCACCAAAAAATGAAAATTCGGTTATTAATTACTCGCCCTCATGTTGTTCCAAACCCATAAGGCCTTCGTTCATCTTCTGAACACAAATTAAGATATTTTGATGAAATTCGAGAGCTTTCTGACCCTCCATAGACAGCAACGCAACTGATACGTTAAAGGCCCAGAAAGGTAGTAAGGACCAGAGTATGTGAGCGGAGTGGATCGGCAACAATTTCCCCTCTGCGCTCCGAAGTGAATGGAGCCTCGTCACCGCCACTGTTAAACGCCGAGCGCGCCTCTCCTCGAGAGACCGGTCTCTTCCTTGTGTATGCACACTGGTGTCCTTGTGGGTCCAGGAAGGGTGCGTTGAGGGATTCCTGCACCGCCAGAGCTATGGGCTGCCAGACCTGCGGTCTGAATTTAGGATGCACCCGTGACTCCACTGACGGCCTTGGATGCCGGGCAGGGGAATCCCCTCCAGCACCATGGGCAAGGGAAGAAGCCGCTGAGAAGAAGCCGCCGCCCCTAGCGCCCCGGACCTCAGAGGGGAGCGCGTGCGGCCGCCGGACTCCGCCCCTTACCTGGACTCCTCCTTCCTGAACACTGCCCTACCCTTCATAACTTCCTCAGCATGAGGAGGACACCAGATCCCCCCTTTATTTTGGACACTATTCCTCCTTTGGACATTTTATTCCTGTTTTGAACATTTTATGTTGATTTTGTGTTTAATAAAAGCCTCTCCGAGGCCTGACATCGCACCCACTGTCGTGTGCTCCCCCCCAAAAAAAACCCATTACATAACGTATATTAAGAAAATAAATAAATAAATAAAATAACAGGAGCGTTTCAAAGTGGCTTATTGGAACACTAGTGTGCAAACGTTTTTCCTTCCACATGACAAGCTAATAACATGGTTGTCAGCATTAAAAGGTATAATTGCTGCTTTTTGCAGTGCAAATTTTGTTTGTGATGAAAATAACAGTACATTTTCGTCAGTTATTTTACCTACGGATCGCTGTATTTCTTACAGATTTCTGCTCATTCGAAATCGGGTGTACAGATGAAGTAGCACTGTAAGATTTTGTTTGAATGCATTATTGAGAGAGCGATTGTGAATAAGTGTTGTATCTGTTTAAATCATGCTTTCACGCTGAAAATATTCAGTATCTAGAAGGAACAAACAAATTCCTTGGGAACTATAACTTCCCGCATATGTCCATATCCGTCATCATAACCTTCACATTCTTTCTGATTTGAGTGATCCTTCTCTATCAAGCTAGCAAAATATGTTTAACATGTGAATTCTTGCTAAATATGGCGTTATATTACGGGCCGTTGGCATGAATTGTACTCGTGATGGAGCGGTGGTGGAGCGAGTGAAAACCACGACGCTCCTTCTTTTAAAGGATCTGCTTCTCCCTCCATTCAAAATTACACCGCTTCGCTCACATACTCTGGTAAGGACATCGTTAAAATAGTCCATGTGTCATCAGTGGTTCAACCTTAATTTTATGAAGCTATGAGAATACTTTTTGTGCACAAAAAAAACAAAAATAACACCTTTATTCAACGATTTCTTCTCTTCCGGGTCAGTGCGCTGCCATTCACGAGAGTACCACTCGTGACTATTTTAACAATGTCCTTACTATCTTTGTGGACCTTGATCATGGTAGTTCCCTTGCTGTCTATGGAGGGTCAGAAAGCTCTCGGATTTCATCAAAAATATCTTAATTTGTGTTCTGAATATGAACGAAGGTTTTATATGTTCAGAACGACATGAGGGTGAGTAATTCATGACAGAATGTTCATTTTTTGGGTGAACTATCCTTTTAAATTACGGTAGCAATGGTATCTCATATAGAGCTTCGTTTTTTATAGCTCAAATAGTGCTATAAAATGAGCTGTGTCCAAAATCCAGTATGTAATCATTAAAAAGTATGTGACATTGTATGAATGTGGGTAGTATGAATGAAAGCCAGTTGTACTACATACGCCATATTTCCATACCTACAGCTGCCGATTTAAACATTACGATTTCTCCTGATAATTTTTCCTTGAGTGGTCCATCCCTTCCTCTATATAATGTCTCTAGTCCTAGTCCCCATCTAGTACGGACACACACACATATCCCTCTGTATTTTATTAAGGTTATTTCCACACATCTCTGCTGCCAACAAGGCAGCTCAGTTACCCTGGAGCTATTAAGCCATTAAGTGAACACAACACGCAATCACACCCTGAGAGTAGAGTCTCCACATTACCCATCAGTCAGTGTGTATCGATTTGAAACGTGTTAGCCAACCCAGCAAACTCCCCATATAAGCATCCAGGTGTTCCAATTCAGTTGTACTCTGAAGGAAAAAGAGAGGATCATTGGTGGAAAATAAACTTTACACCAATCTTATTATGTTAAAGACCTCATGAAAGAGTTTGTGCACTATGTGTACCGGATGAATGATGTACAGATGGTGCACTTTTTCAAATGGATAAACAAAGTATGTTGGACACTTCATAGTCGCTAACACAGATTTTCCTATGTAATGGAAAAATATGAAAAAAACTGGTGGATGTGAAAACTATGAAACATTGGTGAAAACAGTACATTACAAATATTAAAGACTTTACAAACAGCCCAATGTTGTGTGATTTATATTTCAATATTTGTGCACTGCAAAAATGGCTTGTAAATGAGCTTTTAATCATGTGTTTTCACTTGTTTCTGGTAATATCTAAACCTGCAGACACTGCAGAAGATATTAGGACTTTTTCATAGATTGGATCTTGAATATGAGTATATTTAATCTTACTGCACTGGCAGATTTTTTAACTTTTAACTTATGCTTAAGCATTATCTCAACACTAGTGTTGCTTTTAAATTGATCTTGTTTCAAGGATTTTTCGATACTTAAACTGGAAAAATAGACAAAACTTATGTTATGTTATGTTATGTATGAATGTTATGCTGGTCCTTTTGCTGGTTTATGCTGGCCATGTGCTGGCAAAGGACCAGCATAAACCAGCAAAGGACCAGTTTAAACCAGCAAAGGACCAGCATAAACCAGCAAAGGACCAGTTAAAACCAGCAAAGGACCAGCAAAAACCAGCAAAGGACCAGCTTAAACCAGCATCCCAGCATCAAAACATACCTAACCAGCATATGCTGGTTTTTTCAACAGGGTTTGGAGTACTTGTAACATAATTGGATTAGGTTAGCTAACACGCTAAAGCTAAATGTAATTTCTCTCAACTGAAATACTACTTGTAGTAAAAATAAACTACATTTATGTTCCATTATTCCATTAGAACTCCATTCCATTTATGTTCCATTAGATTATGCTTACATTCAAATTCTTACCTAGCTTTTTAGTTTTTTTCTGTACTTGCTATTGCTAATCAGAAATGAGGAGCATTAGCGGCAAGAGACATTCTCATTATAGAGAGAATTTGATTTGACAAAAATATGGGTATAGTATGTGAATATTCTCAGTCCATTTTCCTCTAAAAGAAAGACTGTATATTTTTAGATTTGTAAGATTATTCTGTCAACTTTTAAATAGTGTGCTAGCATACAGATGGCCTCAAAGCTAATAGACACGAATCTAGCATTTTGATTTCAGTGGTTCTTTAAATGCTGAGCGCTGTGTGAAAATGACATTCTGTGCCAGTGACAAGGATTTCTTATCCGTGTTCGGAGAAGCAACTGTGGAGAATCAGCAATGCACCATTATGCTAGGACAGTCATTCTTGCGTTTAATGTCCAGCACAACATCTTTCTGGTGGTGCATCATTGCAAAGGAGAATGTGTGTGTGTGTGTGAGAGAGAGAGAGAGAGATGCATAGTAATAGATGGTATTGCTGGTGTGCACAACATCTATCATTTCTGTCCTGTTATTATCGAGTGTGACTGGAAGGACTGCAGAATGAAAAATGGAGGAAATAGATTAACACTGGACCAATCTCGGTCATGTGACCTAAACACTAAAGACCCCCCAGCAGTGGCGAACCACAAAGTTTGGGGCCCTCTGATAGGCCCTGCCCACATGTAGTGACATCCTGCACAAACCAAGAACTTAACACTAGAATATTTAATAGTATCAATATTTGAGATTTTGATGAAATGGCTATGAAACAACTAGTCCACCATAGTGACTCTATCTATCTATCTATCTATCTATCTATCTATCTATCTATCTCTCTATCTATCTATGCCAATAACTTAAGAAAACACTGCCTATAGTTCCATTAACATAAACATCTCACTCTTTTGGACTGTAAGAAGAATAAACCAGACAATATTTTATCATCTGACAGAGATTACTGAAGGCAAAGGAAAGATAAAGAAAGAGACAGAGCATCAGACAGACATCTGGTATGGACGCAAGTAAGGCAGTTGACGACAAACAAAAGAGCCAGAGTAAATAATGTAAATGTCCTTCTCTCACTGACCTGTCTACGTGACTCAAGTCACTATTTATTATGTGATGGAGGATTATGGGGGCTATGCTAATGAGTAGTCATGTGCATATATGTAGGTCATATCACCCGCCCACTAACACCCTTCCAAACACAGATAGACATTTTGACAAGCCAATCATTGGATTAATGATGACAGTCACATTCAGACTTGAACTGATAAACTGTAAACTAAAAATTAGTGATGTTTGCAAAGGCATTGATGAGTCTGTTCATTTTTTTTTCCCATTTCTTAAGTTTTACAGAAAAAAAAGTCAGTCAGTAAATACAACGATTTAGATCTCATGAGCTCTAAGTACAATACAACACAAAATCCTCTTTTGGAAGGCCAAACAAAGTAGTTTCACTTTCACAATGAAGCACACAGCGCCTTCACGACATGGCGGCGGCGGCAGCAACAATACTACAGCGAGAATGCAAATCTTCCCACATCGTGACGTAGACATGTGGGGGCGTGTTAGAACGAGCCGTTTTAGTTAGGCGTGGCTGACTCTTTACTTTTATAAAGAATATCTCTTTGGTTTTGAGACTTTAGTCTTTGGAACTTTACAGATCTTCTTTATGCACCAAGAGCTTGTAACACTCCAAAGAGAAAGGAAAAATTGAAATCGCATCATATGACCCCTTTAAATAATAACGACCACCAGTGTAGCAATGCGCTAAAACACCCACAAGACATCATGACTAGTTTTGCACAAGCAACCACCACTCGCATTTATCCAGAAAATGTAAAAAATAAAGTTAAAGGAATAATTCAGCCAAAAATTTGCTGAAGATTTACTCACCCCTTCTAGTATCAGAGATTTGGAGAAATTTAGCATTACTTGCTCACCAGTGGATCGTCTGCAGTGAATGGGTGCCGTCAGAATGAGAGTCCAAACAGCTAATAAAAACATCACAGTAATCCACACAACTCCAGTCCATAATGATGTTGTGTTTTGAATAACAAATCCATCGTAAGCAATTTTAACTTTAAACTTGTTTATGTTGTATATGTGTCTATAATACACTTTCACCATGAAAAGTCCATCCCCTGTTGGCTTCTTGCATAACAAATCCACAGACAAATTTGTTTAGAACTGCTTTGGACTGTTTTCTCTTGTAAATGGTACTTGATCTGTGCAGATTTCTCTCCTGATTCAGACGGATGACTATTTCACTACAGAAAGAAATATTATGGAGAACTCATATTTTATGGAAGACTCATATATTTGAAGAGTTTGGTTCCAAAACGCTATAAATCCATTTTGGATTAATTTGAGTAAAAATGTATTTTCTTTACCAAGAAAGTGGTAAGATGAAAGCCACTAATTTCTGTTTCAAACTTTCACATAGCATCTTTAGGTTATAATAACATAAAAAATTCAAATCCAGATTTTGATTTTCAAATATTTATAAAATTGTATTATTTTTTCCCCAAAATGCAATAAATCAATTGAATCAATATAAAAGTTATTTTTCATATTGAAACTGTTGTAAATACACAACAAAGTAAGTTGATCCACATATGACCGATTTTGAACTTGCTCAGTACTAATCTTATTAATAGCTTACGTTTCTTCCCCACCACAGAAACCACCACAGGTTCATCAATGCAATCAAAATTATCAAAAAAAATTTTTAGGGCTGCACGATAAGGCATGTGATTATCAATGCGCAATCTCTCATAAAGCCGGTTCTCTGAACGTGATAATAGAATATAAATCTCCATCACGTGCTTTCAGATGGAGTGCCATTTAATACACAGAGCTGTAGATCACTGATAAGCTACGCAATACGCTTTACAGGGCGATTCCTCTGCTTTTAGGAACGCGTATTACATAGCTTGTCAGTTCCTATTTACAATGCGTGGAATGGTGCACTGTGATTGGTTGAGCGGATGTATCGTATTCTGCAGAGAAGGGAGACTGGCGTTTCTCGCGGTTTGGAAGATATGGATACACTTTACAGAAACACGTATATCGCATTTTGCGTAAAATTAAAAATGGACTTTTCAATACCGACCAGATACAATACTGATTTTGACAGGAACTCGCGTTTTGGAACCAAACTCTTCATTTAGAACATACAAACATGCAGATTTTCACTTTACTGTACATTAATTGATGACTGCTGTCATGTGGATTACTTGTGGAATATTGTGATGTTTTTATCAGCTGTTTGGACTCGACAATCTGATGGCACCCATTCACTGCAGAGGATCCATTGGTGAGCAAGTGACGTAATGCTAAATTTCTCCAAATCTGTTCTGATGGAGGCAAAACTCATCTACATCTTGGATGAGATGAACTATTCCTGTTGTTGCACTTACATTGTTGAAGTTTTCCACACATATCCATTCCCTGTCAGAGCATGAGGAATAATCTGCCCTAATCACTTCATTTAGCCGTTCTCACCAGGCATGCCATGTCGAAACAGCTAGTCGTGCCCATGAACTATATTTATACACGTTTTTCATTTTCTTGAGTATTGTCATCTGTCATCTGCTGGCGTAGGTGTTGGAGAAGAACTACTGTTTGCTTTCTGGAGCATTAGTCATTTTCTGAGAGCCAGGGGGCGGAACACAATGCTGCCCATCTACCGCCCTGCTCTGTTTTTCTCTTTCTCTCCCTCACTCTGTCCCTTTGTTGACCCCAGTGTTTTGCAGAAACACTGCATAGTCCTTTGCTAAGTTGAACTCCTTCTGCTAGTATACAGCTGACAAAAGCACTATTGGGATGTCTGCAAAAGAACATTTGCATGTGTTCTCCGTGAAAAACCTCATGCATTTGGATGTCAATTAAGCTCAGTGGAGAAAGCTATCTATTAGCAATCCTATTCACTTCAATTCTGTTTGCGTCAAATTCCCAAATTATCAGTAGTCAAAAAAAAGTTTTTTTGATTACATGAAGCCAACTGCTTCATGTAATCATATATGATTTGGACGTGAGTTCAACTACAGCATAAATCTGATGTTTCCAATTCTGCCGAGAAATGTATGCAAAAATGCATTTCCGACCGGAATAGCGATAAAAATCACTGGCTAGTGTCTCTAAATACTGAAAATACATCAACGAGTAAAACCATTATGCCCAAATAGGGCTAAATGTGGAAAGTGGAAAAAAGTAGAGAGAAAAAAGTGGGAAAGAATAGGTTTTGGTAGTTTTCTGCCAGGACATTTTCCATTATGTTTACAAACTTTTCCTTTAGCACTTAAAACACAAAATGCAATGTGGAAATCAAAATACTGGGGAAGCATCTGTGAAATATCAATACAGAAAATTCCTTCGTATCACCACAATATTGTTTAGAAGTGTATTTCGATCATTACCAAAAGCATTTTCAAACATTCACGGTAAATATATATATGGACAAAAGTATTCCTTCTTTGGAACAGAAAAAGGCACTTCCAAAACTCAAAGATGGAAACATAATTCATGTATTTACAAATTGTATTTTCATCTTTGTTGCCACAGTGGGGTGTTGTGGGGGGGGGGGGCATTTTTCTGTTCTAAAGAAGGGATGCTGCTCCAATACTTTTGTCCATAGAGTGTATGTACAAGTCGTTGGTGTTTGGTGATGAGTTTTTGGCTCAAGGTCAGCATTTAAAGTCACACCAGAGGTGTTCAGCTGGGATTAGGAAATAACAAATTGGCTTCCTACATGTTTTTCATTCTAACTTACATCTATTTTAGTGTCATTGAGGTATTACTATAGTTTTTATGAATATTGTACATTAGTTTTATTGGTCACACTTTATTTGAAGGTCCAATTCTCGCCATTAACAAACCATATATGACTTTTGCCTCAATAAACTCCTTATTTGCTGCTTATTAATAGTCAGTAATGTAGTTGTTAAGTTTAGGTATTGGGTAGGATTAGGGATGTAGAATATGATCATGCAGAATATGTGCTTTATAAGTACTAATAAACAGCCAATATATAGGCATGCTAATAAACAACTAGTTAATACTGAGAATTGGTCCGTATACTAAAGTGTTACCGTTTTTATTATTTTAATCTTAGTTAAAGTTTTTGTAATTTTCTTGTGTGTTTTTGCCATTTTTAATAGTTTTAGGGTTTTTATACCCTGTCAAAAATGATTGATCTTTAAACATCGTACCTAATTTCAACATTTTTTTTTAGTTTACAAGACTTTTTTAAATGTGCACCCGACCACAAACCAGTCATAAGTCATGTTTTGATTGGATTTTATACATCGTCTGAAAGCTGAATAAATAAGCTTTCCATTGGAGTATGGTTTGTTAGGATAGGACAATATTTTGCCGATATACAACTATTTGAAAATATGGAATCTGAGGGTGCAAAAAAATCTAAATATAAGTTTTTTATATATTTACGTAGGAAATTTACAAAATATCTTCATTAAACATGATCTTTACTTAATTCCTTAATGATTTTTGGCATAAAAAAACATACAATGTATTTTTGGCTATTGCTAAAAAAATATACCCAAGCGACTTAAGAATGGTTTTGTAGTCCAGGGTCACATATATATTTAGTGAAATGCTTTGTACTGCAAATAAAATTACGAAACTTAAAATTTAAAGGGTTGTTCCTCCAAATGAAAATTAGCTTGTGTTTTACTCACCCCCGAGGCATTTTAGGTGTATATGACTTTCTTCTTTCAGCCGAATCCAGTCGGAGTTATATTAAAACTTACCTTTGATCTTTCAAGCTGTTTAATGCAGCTCAGCGGGTGTTGCATGCATCAGTCCACAAGTCGTCAAATAAAGCGCGCGTGGGGTGTGAATAAAGGCCTCCTGTAGCGAATCCGTGTGTTTTTGTAAGATAAATATCCATGTTTCAAATGTAATAAACACTTTTCTCTCACTTCCGCTGACTGTCATACACTGAAGCAGTTCCGGCGGATGTTGCAGCACGTCGACGTTGCCTGATTGGTGACGAATGCGGAGAGAGAATAAAACAAAATGCCGGTCACAGAATTAGAAGTACAAAGCGAGGATTTGTAAAGAAGGATGTCGGAGGATTTCAATATAAACCAAGAAGAGACTGATTTTCCTTTGCTAAAGTAAGGAAACTTTGCTTTCTTTGCTCCTATAAACAAACTCGTGAGACTAGATATCTCAGAGGCGCGCGCGAGTGTAGACCGTCCCCGAAGTGAAGAAAAGCATTTATTCATTTTTTTGAAATATGTATATTTTCTTACAAAAACGCATTGATTCGCTACAGGAGGACTTTATTCACCCCCCAGAGCCGTCTGCGGCACGTTTTGTTATGGATGCGCGCGCTTTATTTGACGACTTGTGTACTGTTCAACTGCAACACCCGCTGACTGCAATGATAGAGTTTGGAATAGCCAGGATAATTTTTAATCTAACTCCGACTGGATTCGTCAGAAAGAAGAAAGTCATATACAACTAGGATGCCTTGGGGGTGAGTAAAACAGAAGCTAATTTTCATTTTTTGGGTGAACTAACCCTTTAAGGCAGCAATTGAACTTAATTTTTAAAGTTAAAGTACGCAGATTTTTTTTACAGCGTATATGTCTATATAGTTTTTATTTCAATTTTAGTTTTAGTTATTTTTTTACATCAGTTACACGATAAACTTTGCCTTTTCAGTTACGTAAATACAACGTATTTGTTTTTTGATTTTAATTTCAAGTAACAAAAAAATTGTTTTGAATTGTTGCATTTTAGTTTCAATTTTAGTTTTAGTTAACTATGAAAACCCTTTCTTCACTGACAGCCATTCGAAATCAGCTATATCAGCTATATATTCTTTGTGGAGGACTTTTAAAATGGCTATTATGTGTGAAATTGCTATATATAACAGCTTGTATGCAAGTCTTTGTATATTGTTACTTGTTACTATTGTTTTACTTTTTTTTAAATAAATGAATATGCAAAAAAATATGCAGTTCTGAAACGGACGGGCTCTGTTCCACTTTCGGCCGTAGCTCCATCCGTATCACACTACCAGACGTCTGATTCCCGTTGTGTGACCGCCTCCATTACCCTTCTGCATGAATCCCACACACACACACACACACTTCGCTCATTCCCCTCAGTCACATTTAGTGTCAGCAGCAGCATCGCTTAAGGGTTGTAAACACACATGATCATGGGATTGTTAGGGGGGTTCAACTTACCACACGTCTGGGGCCAAGCAGGTTGCAAGCACACACACGTGGGTGGTTTTGTGCGAGACAGAAAGAAGGAGCGAGAGAAGAAAGAGGAGAGAGCAATAATGGAACTCTTCCAGCTTTTGTGCCCTAGTGAAAAGGAATAGGTGAGGTCTGCTGCCGTAGATGATTACACACTCTGGTGTCGCTGTATGTCAGTTAGCTTTCATTCACTTTGTCAGTCTCACAAAACCAGTCACGAACATGGCCAGCTCATATTTCACCTCAAAATCATACCAAAAAAATTGATTTACCGAAAAAAAAAAAAATTAGGATTACTAAGTGGATAATTTATCTGCATGTCAATTTAGTACATTTTGTCAACCAAATTTTTATTACTATAATGCAAATTCAAAAGAAAGAAAGATAAGGCCTGTTAATTTAACATGCTAATTCAGTGTGAATAATTATAAAATAATATTACGCTATTATAATTATTAAAAGGTTTTATTTAAATTATTATAATTAAATATATTTAAGTCTTATATGAAGCTTTATTGACTAAATAAAGAAGTACTATTATTTAACATGCTACTTAAATGTGATGAATTATTCAAAAATAAGGTAGCATGTTTTATATTGGTTAAATCACTAATGCATTATTAATCTGCATTTTTTGTATTCATTTGATGACAATTGTCCCTCCCAAACTCTTATTACATGTTAAGTCCTTAACCTGGTAATTTAGTGTGATTAATCATTTAAGAAATGATTATTGTATTATAAAAATATATAATGTCTTAATATCTTTTTTCTGAGAAAATATTGTTAAATCACTAATCTATTTAATTAATCCTGCATAATTTGCATACCTGCTAAGTCATGATTAAGATTGTGGTTTTTTTTTTTATTGTTAGTGTTGTTTTGAAGGCATGTCGGCTTCTTGGCATACGCTATTGCACCCTAAATTCCTCATTACCATGAATGCCAAGAAATGTTATACGGTAATTCATTTTTATTTTATTTTATTTATTTTATTAAAAACAGAAATACGATCGTTTTTTTGTGAGATTCACCCACTTACTTTTCAGGAGAAAAGTGAAACCCATCCATCTCCCTTTTAATTTTTTATTTCTTTTGCTCTACCACACACACACACACACACACCTATGTGTTCACCCACACATGCAGTGTGCTGTGACCATACATCAGCCCACAGACACACACACACACACACCACACCACAATCTCGAGCTTGGCTCTTAAAAGGGACAGTCCTGCGCACGATGCCGATTCTTCCCCCTCATCAGAACCGCAAGAACACAACTGGCAAACAACAAGAAGGCTGTGGCTTCCTCTGCTAAATCGGACAGAATATTTACATCTGGCTAAGAAAAGTAACCTCCACTGAATCTAACAAGAAACATCCTTAGCAATACTCATGCATGAAAAGATACTTTATTTACAAAGACATGTATTGAATATTTTTTTTAAAAAAAGAGTGTTTTGCGTGTTTTCATAACAATTAAGCACATAAAAATGTACTAAGCCGCTTAATTTTACACACTCTCAATTTAACTAATGTGATTGCATTCTTAAAACATATCAGCATATTATAAAATAGAACATGTAAATAAAAAACTTTTTATATAAAAAAATATTGAAATGATTTTTAAAAATGCTTCTGTTTTTACAAATGTCTTTAACTTATTTATATAGACAATTACATTGGAAATGTAATTTTACGACACTATTTATTATTGTAAAATGATGAAAATTAGAATAGAAAATGTAAATTCTTAAAAATGACTTTTAGGTAATTTAACTAGCATCAAGCATGTGAAATTACGATACTCTAAAAGCCACTTAAAATGCATTTGTAAAAATGAATAATTTTCCCCCCAAAAAATGTAGATTAAAAAAATGTTTTTTTTTTTACTGTTATCTTATGTATTAATGCATGTATAAATTAATTACATTATAATATAAATTAACATTAATTGCCAATGAATTTGCAGTATAATATAAATTCAGACATTTTAGTTTTATAATTTTTTATTTATGTAAAAATAATAAAAGACCATTTTAAATGATTGATTTATAATTATTTTAACAAAATGTATTTTACAAAATGGTCATTTATCTCTCAATTCAGACACTAAATTTAATGTTAAATATGTTTATTTGTTTAAAATTAATCCACAAATGTAATAAAAAAATTTATACAATTTTTATTTAAAACTTTTGGTAAAACAGTAAGTTTTACAAATCTTTAAATATTTCACTTTTATTTGTTCAATTATGAAGCTAATCTATGTAGATTTTAGGAGTGTCAAATCTATTAATCGTGATTAATTGCATCCAAAATAAAATGTTTGTTTACATAATATATGTGTGTAAACTGTGTACATTATGTATATATCTAGGCTGTTATTAAAGAAAATATGTTAGCATTATATGTATTATATCTATATGATATATATTATATAAATTATTAATATACTATATACATGTAAATTACTTGTAAATATTGTTAAAAAAGAATGCTATATTGTGTGTATTTTAGATACATAATCAATTACTCACCACACACCTAGATATTAATGTAACAAAACTTATTGGATCCGATAATTGCGATTATCGGTTGTACACACACTAAATGAGTTGTTAAAAAATGATACAATTGACATATCAATGTGATTAAAAATGTCAATTTTTATTGTAAAAATAAACTGTACATGATTTTATTTACATTATTTAAAATCAAATCTATATTTTTACTTTAAAACTTTTGTAAATTATCCATTTACAATGTCTTGAAAATGTTGTTCAGTAAGACATTAATTTAATGTGTCATATATATATTTAGTTTCAGTCATGAACCTAGATGGTCGGCATTCTTAAGGGGTTTTTTTGTAACCGATGAATTCAGGAGAGTGGCAACGACTTGGCACCAGCGATTGTTCAATGCTGCATATCAGCCAATGAGCTTACTGCCTTGCATTTATAAGGCTGGCTAGCATTCACTTATTCAGGGAAGTCTTGGCCTAATGGTTAGAGAGTTGAACTCGTAACCGTAAAAGGTTGCGGGTTCGAGTCTCGTACCGGCAGGATTGTAGGTGGGGGGAGTGAATAAACAGCGCTCTCTCCACCTTCAATACCACAACTGAGGTAAGACCCTTGAGCAAGGCACCAAACCCCCAACTGCTCCCAGCCTTTTTTTTGCCTGCTCCACTGCTCCGAGTGTGGTTCACCTGTGTGTGTTTGGTTCCTGTGTGTGTGTGTATTTTGGATGGGTTAAATGCAGAGCACTAATTCCAAGTATGGGTCACCACATGTCACGTCATCCACTTGAGATTCTCTAAAATCCTCCACCTTCCCCAGCTCCACCTGTATAGATCTGCTACGGGGTTATTTTATATGCTATTTGTGCAGCAGCAGCATGTCTTAAATACTCACGGCACCGTATCGCCATATGCATTGGCAATAGCAAGTTCCTGTACTTGTTTGCAGCAGCAATAATCTACAAATACAGTAATAACCAACAGCAGCAGCAATTCAGCAGCAGCGTAGCAGATCTGTTCCGCCAAGACCAAATACATTAACATTGTCATATGCTAAAATCTTCTGAGAGTTGTCATGATTGAAATATATATATACATCTAAAATGCAATTCAAAAAACTTCAATTGACTTATCTCAATTTAAGACACAAATTTAATGTGATTAATTAAACAAAAGCTATAAATATAAAAGGTCATTATTATATTTGTAAGAAATAATTTGTAAATTATTTATTTCTAATTATGTTAAAGTTATAAAATAATGCTAAAAATCACATTGTGAAATGTGTGTGTTACATAAAGGAAAGCCGGTCCTTGCCTCGTCACAGTAACAACAACAGTAACTCTGTCACCCGGGGCTGTTGACTGAATCTCTGTGTTTAGTCGCATGGTCTCTCTTAAAGATCCTCATTTAAGCGCATTATTCCACAGCAATAAATAACATCTGTCAGGCTTCTGAGGGGCCGAGGGAAGGAGTGTGAAAGATCAGAGGCCTGGTGTGAGTCAGGCTTGAGTCACAGGAGCGGTCAGTTCTGTGGGTGTTTTGGTTGTCTTTCCTCTCTGGGTAGGCCCTCACACGGCAGACTCGCCGTTCTCATGGATCCACAGATTCCAGTTTTCACTCAGAAACAGTGCTTGAATATTATTAGGTTTGCCTAATATCCTAAACCTCTCTGTTTAACGCACACATTTATTGGGATGAATTATTTAAAATTATATTATAAAATTAAAACACAACTTCAGTTTTAAAAACTTAAAAAAAAAATGTTATAAAGTTTTGTAGCAATATAATGTATTTCATCTAAATTTAAGACACTAATTTAATGTGTTTTTTTATAAATAAAAATTATAACTATAAAATGGTTGAATTTATATTATAATGCAATTACTTTGCAATAAAGTTATATAATTTATATTAGAATGTAAATTAATTTATACCTTCATTAATACAATAATAACAGTAAAAAAAAAAAACTTTTGTTACATCTAAAAAAAAAAAAAACACCTCTTTCCTTTTGAATTATTAAATTTTACAAATGGCTTTTTAAGTGGCCTTTTAAGCGTACCGTAATTTCCACGGCTTGATTTCTTAGTTAAATTACACTCAAAAACCAAAGGAACATTGTGACCTGCGTTGGAATAAGGGAACATCGATACATTGTTCCGCAGGAAGTATAGAGGATGTACCCACCATTCATTGCGCATCAGTCCAGTACTATCGAAGTTTGAGTAAAATAAATGCAGTAAAAATCAGTCATCCCAAGCATTTTTATTGAGCTTAATTAGTCCCAGATGCGTTTTGTATGGGATTGTTTGTGTTCATGTAATGTTTTTATTTTTTAATGTAATATAAAATTGCAAAACGTGCACAAAATATATATAGCCTATTTACAATTTAAGCTCATCACTTTTTAACAAGATTATTATAGATTTAAATAATCTATGTTTGTGGCCTTTATGCTTTAGTTATTTTCTGTATTTATTCATATTTTATCACTTGTTTTGATTTATGGTCCATATGATAGTTATATGCAACTGATAATCCATCTCAAAATCGACATTCACTCTTTTATCTGTTTTTTTAAACCCTTTTATTTGTGATATAATTGCCTCATAAAGAGTGCGAAACATCACACAGTGCAACTACCAAGAACATGGTTAAATAAGGTAAAATACACATATAATATAACCAAATTATGTTTATTTTAGTGCTGTCAAATGATTAATCACAATTAAATCGCATCCAAAATAAAAGTTTTTATTTACATACTATATGTGTGTGTACTGTGTATATTTATTTATGTATATATAAATACACACACATACAGTATATATTTTGAAAATATTTATGTATTTACATGTATATATTTATATTCAATTCAAGTTTATTATATAGAAATATATTTAACATAACATTTATTTTTCTTAATGTATACATGCCTGTGTGTGTTTATATATACATAATAAATAAACAGTACACACACATATATTATGTACACAATTTTTTTTATTTTGGATTCGATTAATCGCGATTAATCATTTGACAGCACTAGTTTATTTTAATATTAAACATCGCAACAGACATTCAACACTCAGATTTGCATTTTCAAATTTGACAGTTTAACAAATTAGTACAATGTGGACACAAATGAACTTAAAACGAGGAAACAAATGACTAAAATCTGGCCACAATATTAATTTTTTTCTGCATATTATATGCGGGTCTGTGTATTTAAAGGGATAGTGACCCAAAAATGCAGTCATCATTTACTCACCCTCAAGTTATTTCAAACCTGTATGACTTTCATTCTTCTGTTGAACACAAAAGAAGATTTTTTGAAGATTGCTGGTAATCAAACATTTTGTGGTTGCCATTGACTTCCATAGTAATTTTTTCCACACTGTGGAAGTCACTTCTCCGTCACTGTTGCTCAAACAAAGAACCTGAGGGGAGAATAAATGATTACAGATGTTACTTTCTGGGACAAAATAAAAAACTAACCGGAAGGAACATTTTGTTTGTGAGTAAAGAATGGCTTCAATTTTCCGTTAATAACAATTTAGTTTCATTTTTAGAAGATTATGGCTAAATACCCAGCTAAAATACAAACGTATTGTCCGCACACTGATGTAACTGCTCCAAAAAAATTATTTATTGCGGCAACGTTTCGACCATCAGGTCTTCGTCAGGCACTAAATATCCAGCTAAACAAGTGTGTCTAGTAAGAATTATGGCCGAATTTAGGTGCCCATATCAACAATGAGTTTAAAAACACACACCCAAAAATAATTATTCAGGAAAGCTGAAGGACTCTGAAGCACATTTAGCGTTTCGCTAGAGATGCAGCTGCATGACGAGACGCTTAAGTAGTTTCTGCCATGAGATGTTCCATAGTCTCATGGAAATCACATTTTTGGACGTGTCAGTTCTCATTAAGTGTCATAATTTGAATATTTACAGTAAAATGTCAAGAATGGTGAAACATCAGCTAGCATGAACACTAAACACTAGCGATTACAGAGAGCATATAATCATACTTTATGCCTTGGTTCACCCGCTGATGTCATTACCCCAGTCATGCTCTTTTAGCAAATGAGACTTTATGAAGATGATAAAACAGAGACGCATAACTTTCAGATGATGTATTAGACTCTTTTTTGCTTTTTATTGAAAATGATTCACCAATTGTGTTGGCCACAATATCTTATGTATGTTCCTAAAACGTACAATATGCAGGAAGTACGAGCATTCCGACAAACCCTATTTGACTCTTTCCATATGTTTGTAACCATAAAGCTTTATTATGAGCCCCAGGGCTAATGATACATATTCTTGTTCCTCGATTCCCAATATTTTACCCCTAAAGCCCAAAGTATACATATGCTAGCCTATATGTACTTGTAGGCCTACACTAGTGTATGTAAAAACTATAATATACTTTGGGTTTAATTAGAGGACATGTTCTGTTTTATAAGAACTGGAAACCCCAAAAATTGGCATAAATTCTTTAGAAAGATCTTTGTATTTAAATCACTGACTTTGCTACATTGGCATATTTAAGAACAGCTCGAGACACTGTTGAGATCTGGATTGGAGAAGACACGTGTGTATAGGAAAAATCTCCATTTGCTCTCCATTTAATCTTTTGGCTGTCCAAAAAAAAAATTTGTTTTTCCAAAAATAAGACTTTGGTTAATCTTCGAAACACAAATTCAGACTTTAGTGAAACCTGAGACGTTTCTGTCCCTCCATTGAACCACAACTTAGAAGATCTAAAAAGGTCATAAAGGCGTTGCAAAACAAATCCGTATGAACTGAGCTTGTGAACAGATACAATTGCTTTCTATGATGAACAGATTTCGTTTTTATTTACCGTGTTTAGATATTTACTGTGCTCTATGTGTGTTTGTTTACATGTGAATGAAAGCTCAATTTAAACCTGTTTATCATATTACACAATCCTATCTCGTCACAATATTTGGATTAAACCGCTTGATTCATATGGATTTTTGGGTGAACTTATCTCTGACACTTGTACTGAGATAGATCTGATTCAGAGTGCATATTTAACTTTTTTGACAGAAATGAAAACAAGACTGTGAGCAACAGAAATACAGTGTGTTCATTGGATTGTACTGTTATTTAACAACATAGGCCTAGTTGTTCAGCTGACGAAATGTCTTTCGGATAATAAACAAAACCTTTTTCCAACACAAAAACACTAACTCCATAAACGTTTTTTTGATTATGAATGACCATGAGCTAGGAGCTTTATACCAGGTGCTGTTCATTTTGTAAAGACTGCAGTCTTGGTCCGTCACACCTCATTTTCATCTGTGTTAACAATTCAATATGGTGACTAACCTGGTCATTTCCCAAAAGCATCGTTAGCTTACTATGGTCGTTAGTTCCATTGAGCTATATTGGTAAGGACAGAACTTGCGACCATAGTTGCTTTTGGGAAACGCACCCCAGATTAAGGTCTGTTGTTCCCCACAGACTAGTAATATGTGATAAAATAAACTAAAGAAAGTCCTATATTCACTATTGAATGTAACATCAAACAAATTATTTGAAAATCAAAACAATCAAGAAGAAATCTTTTGTTTGTTTACTTGCATATGAATGCGACCATTAATTGACATCAGAGAACTGTTAACATTCGAAAGTGTTGTTGAATTATGTGCATATGTAATCATGTAATCCATAAAAAAGTAACTGCATTCTCTATTATGTTATTTAAAGACATAATCTAATTTCAAGTAGGCTACTCAATTTTTGGAATCTGATTACATAATTCGGATTACATTTAATCAGTTACGAGTTACAGCTCTTAAAAAGGTGTCCTGTTCCTTTAAATATTGTGTGTAGTTTGCACACAAACACAATTCAAATTACACACACAAAAAAAGATATCAGATAGCAATACTACAAACCAAACCGCATCATATTTCAAATTGTCAAACAAACCATCAATTATATGACTGGACATACAAATAATGTAGCAATAAAACGCCTCAGATTCCCAATCTCGGAACACAAGCGTAAATTCTTACTTTAAAACCCTCAAAAGTCATACACGAAGGCCCGAGGCAATGTTAGCGTCTTTCCCACATCAGTCCCTGAGCCTAGTAAACACTGGAAGATAGTGTGCGTTCCCCTTTAAGAGGCCCCCACCGTTCCCGACGCGGCGGGAGGCAGAACACATTCCTGGAACAGCGCGAGAGAGAAAAAAATCACCAGCGACCTGTTTCAAGTCCCCCCAATAGAAACTGTGCCTGATTTTTGGCCAATGTTGGAGATGTAAAAAAAAAAAAAAAAAAGGGAGAGGGGAGGGAAAACACTAAAGGGGGTAGCTATGGAGATAGAACGTTTTCCTGGCTGCTTTCTTTGACAGGTGTTGAGTGGGGTAAAAGTCTTAAACAGAATCCAGCATGTACGCCAAAGGTAAAGGAGCTGTCGTCCCTTCTGATAATCAAGCGAGAGAAAAGTAAGTGAATCGCGCGCGCTTTAAAGAGTCTCGCCTTGCTTAGTACGGACTCGCAACTTTCTAAAACTGCGCGTACTATTGTTTGAAGGTGTATTTAGTGCGAACTTGCGCTCTGGAGTGATCGTCTCCGAGTCTTCTTAACTTTACAGCCGCTTTTAGCACTTTAATGCGTTGAGCTGTCCGTGCATTTTCGATTTTATTTAAGTTTTGGTGCGCACGTGAACACTTGAACTGTCCAATGCATCCAGTCCGAGTGATGTTGCATGCTCGCATCTCTCATTTAGAAGCTTGTGCATCTTTTGCATCAACATTACACGCCGTGCATCTGTTCTTTAAGAGTTACATTGCTGGATAAACGCATCCGAGCCTTTTTCTCCCGGTTTTCGGACATGTATTAAAGTTGTGGAGGTGTTTGGTAGCCGTTCGTATCTGTTTGACCTGGTTTATTTCTTATTTAATGATATTTTTTGTCTCATCGCGTGTGTATTTGCACGGTTTGCCTTTAAATCTAACTGATAAATGAGTTATTTTAGTAATTCCGACACATTAATGCGTACATATTCCCGATATTTTGTGGTTTGTTGCAGCGCAAAGTACCGGTTTTTATGAAAATTGTTGTTGCTTCAAGTTTTGCTGACTTTTCCACACTGCGTATTGTAATATTTTATGGTAGTACATCACCATGTGATCTTTCCACTGTTGTGTCCAATCTGTTGCCATAGAAACAACCTTACAAATCTTACATGCAATAAAGTGACCTGTAATATTCATAAATCTGTCATATGGGGTCGAAGGTTACCGTGTCAGACTTGGAGACTTATGATAGGACGTCTAGTATGGGAGTCTGAGATGATTTGCAGCTGTTTTGGAGATCTAACACTCTCAGAAAGAAAGAATGTAAGGAAATATTGGCGGTCATAGCTAAACTGAATGAGAAGATGATGTATGGAAGATAAGCATCCAAGAGAAGTTGCTTACAAGACCGTATTTTGAGTTTTTTTGAGTTATTTTATCATTCAGATGTTATCACTTTGAAACCACTCCTTTCAGTGTTTTCTGGTTGTATTTGCTTGAAAAGCTTCCCAAAAAGTTGCATATAAACTAGGTGTTTTTTCCAAGAAACGTGCAATTAAGGGGCTAAAATGATCATTTTGACTCTTATACTAATGAACATGAAGTGGTGTGTTGGTCACACAGGTTATGCAAGGATGTAGATGGCTCCTCAAGTGTTGGTTAACACCGCAGGTTACCGTTTCATGTGTTCAAAGATGAGGTGTTGTGACCACACAGGCTTTGTTCTGTCGTTGGAGGTTAATACTTTTGTCAGCACTAGTCAAGCGAAGGTGCCATTAAACTTCTCAAGGAACTGATTTAGGATGTACTAACGAAGTTTAAACATCATTCATTGGCGTCCTTGGCAGGTTTGCTTGGCGAAACCACTTTAAAAAAAAAGTGAACTTGGAGGAATCTACGAAGTTTATTGCAGCATTGTTGACTTCGATTAGTTTCGAATGGATTTCAAAGCTTGAGTTCATCAAAGTTTAGCGTTCACGGGATCGATCTAATTCCGCGAATCAGTTGGAATGCCGCAAGAAATTGTCTGGTGTGTTTTTTGGAGTGGAAATGAATGAAAACAGATTCCGATCTAGGTCTCCATCTCCTGTTTTCCCCCAACATTTTGAGCACTTCTCTGGGTTCCCCGAGTTTATTGGTGTGTCTAAGAGGCAGCGAGTAGGTCTGAATGCATGGTTTTGATTTCATCCAGATGGTTCAGCCTCCTTCATAGAGGTGTTTTCAGCAACATATAAAGGGAATCAAGCATGCACACAGAAACAGGACACAGTTGTTCTTATGAAGAGCGTCTGATTTGCTCTGTTTTGGATAAACGTTGCTCTCAGACGTGGATGAGAATCAATTAATTTTCCATATTGGATAGCTGAATGTATGGCTTTTCAAGTTTACTTTGAAGAGAGATGTTCTCTGTAATTATTTAGGGGCATATTTAATGATCGCTCTCAGTTGTAATGCGGAAATGTCTGTTTTGTGCGTACGTGTTTGGAAATCTTTTCTAAAAGAGCGCTCGCTCGGCTTTCATCAGAATAATTGAGATGGATTGCCTCATGAAAGTTTATCAACATTTTTTATTTAGCACTATTGCTTTGTGGAATTTTTCTGTCAGTCTTTGGTTATTATGAATGAAAGATCAGCTAAGTTGGGTCAAAAAGTACAAGGATGTGGAACAAGGCCACACCAACAATATTATGACAGCACTTTTTATGATGTCAGTGGAATGTCAGGCCACTTGTGATTGGTTTGCAAATCATTTATTGATAAAATACATCCATTGTGTTGCTCAGTTTGCTCACAAGTTGCATATAAGGCACTTATGTTCCATAGTTTTTTTTTGTTTTTTTTTGGTAAATTTCTGGTTAAATGCTTTCAACAGAATATTTGATCAAAACAGTAGGGATATTGTTTAAGTTATAAGCGCTATATGCTGTTATTGTTTTTTTTATTGCTATCTGCAGATTGTATTTACTTTTAGATTACAATTGTTCATCATCTAACAGTCACTTATTGTCAATGTTTAATTTCACTAATAATTTATAATTTAATAACATTGTTAATTGTAATCTTTAGTAAATAACAAAATATTTTTAATAATAGCTATTTGGTAGAATTTTCATGCCCAAGTTTGCTTAAAATCATTGTTTTTATAGTCTATTGTTAATTTATTATAAAATGTAATATCAGCCATTTATTGACCAATAATTTCCAGCTTATTGGTGCATCCCTACAATTGGTGCATCCCTACAATTTTGCGATTTTGCAAATGCCAGCATGGTTGTTTTCGACATTCACGGAAGAAATTTAATTTTAACTCATAAATTGTTAGTACATTTTCTAATTAATTACAAAGAAACAGCAAATAGCACATTGAATGAAATAAAAAAATTTAAGGATAAAGACTGAAATTGTATTTTCTTATAAAAAGTACTCCAATAATCTTTGTTTTTGTTTACAACTTATCAAAATTTACAGTGTGGCATCATCCTCAAAAAACTACTCCAGGTAAAAGAAAATGTGTAATACAGGTTTCTGATTGGCTTTTATGTCCAAGTTGTGTCCTGAGGTGAAACTATAGACTCCCTGATGCATAATATGCCTTAAAACTTCACTTCTAAACTTAAGCCACCTTTTGTAGCTCTCCTCACATGCTGTGCGTCTTCACACGAGACCCTGCAGTTAAATTATTGAAATAGAGACAGCAAAGTTCATTTATTAACTGTGTGCGCTTAAGCTAGCTAAACTTGGCTCTGCCTCTTTTATGTATAAATGGAGTCTTGACTGGGAGCCTCGGGCGAGATGTCAAGATGTGTTCTCAGGTTAAGTCAGGAGAGCTCATCATGATGAGACTGGACACACAGCGAGCCGCCATGCCTGAATGGCAGAGCAAAAGCAGAACCTCGTCAGATATGCCTGTCCATCATCGGCATATCGACATCAACGCAGCCGTTTGTACGCTGCTGTCAAGGTCTAAATTATCCCTGCTGCGCGGCTCTCACAAGCAGGCGTGTGAAAGTGATAGCCCTCGACCGGTCTTACGGAGTCATTAATCTAAATATTAAGTCAATAGGTCCGCCTTCCTATTGCACCCCGAGCTGTTGTATTGCATGAGGATTAGTCGAACGCACACTGAGCTTCTCAGCTTGTTGATCCTCCACTCCTGCGGTCTCGCTATTAGTCGAAATACCGATATGTTCCTCTGTCAGTATGACAAAAAGCGTTCCCCGAAGCCCACTGTAGATGAAGTCCTTCTCAATAATGCATCAGGCTGAGAGAAGGAACCCATCATCAACCTGCAGAAGCTCCTCAGATCATCCAGAGCTTGCGATGAAAATTTCATCCGGCCACTCGCGGGAATCTCAGTTTGATCCATCTCAACGCCAGTTGGGTTCATATGAGCTGACTTGCGCTGTCGAGTACATGACTCCGTCTAGAGGTCAGGTTTTCAATAAACCAATTAATGTAGGGCTTTGCATGCAAACTACATCTTTGAAATTGGCTAGCCAGTGGAATGCCTGAAAAAAATAGTTGACTATTCTTAAGGCCCATTCACACCAAGAAGATAAAAAAAATTGTTCCAATTATATGAGAATAGAGAAGTTCACACCACAACTATAATGATAACGGCATTGAGGAACAATATTGTTGGAATCACTTTCAGAATAATTTTTTTCTAGCTGATGAACGATAAAAACATTGACAGCAATCGGAATCCACTCGACTTTAAAAAGCTTGAGCATTTAGTATGGCAGATGGCAAAACTTTGGCGTGCTTATAGTAAACAGAACATTATGGTCTGATGGTGTGGACACTAATATAGTTATCGTCATGGTTATCGTTATTAAAAACCTGGAGCATTTAAAGTGGCAACCGAAAAAACTGCAGCATGCACTTATTGTTAATCGTCTGTGGATGCTAAAAAAAGTAAATGTATTAATGCAGCAAGCGACAAAACCGCAGTGCACGCTTGTAATAAACAGAATGTCATCGTCCGTTGGTGTGGACGCTGATGTAGTTATCGTTCTTAAAAAGCTTGAGCATTTAAAGGATTAGTTCACTTCCAGAATAAAAATTTCCTGTTAATTTACTCACCCTCATGTCATCCAAGATGTTCATGTCTTTCTTTATTCAGTCGAAAATAAATTAAGGTTTTGATAAAATTAAGTTTTGAAGGTCCAAATTTCAATTTCAGTGCAGCTTCAAAATGTAATCACATTGGAAAAGTCACACGTGGTTCGTTCTTCCTCTTGTCCGTCTTTCAAAAAGGTAGGAAAACTCATTTTCTCCTCCAACTTCAAAATCACCCAACATTGTTGTTTTACCTTTCTTTGTAAAGGGCATTTGACTTTCGTTGCACGTTGGCTTTGCAAACACTGGGTCGGTACTTCCATTATCGGTATAGTTATCATTCTTAAAAAGCTCAAGCATTTAAAGCAGCAGACGACAAAACTGCAGTGTGCACTTATATTAAACAATGTTATTGTCTGTTGATGTGAACGCAATTATAGTTAACATTCTTAAAAAGCTGGAGCGTTTAAAGCAGCAGGCAACAAAACTGCATTGCGCACTTATTATAAAGAGCGTTATCGTCTGTTGATGTGGACGCCATTATAGTTATCGGTATAATTATCGTTCTTGAAATGCTTGAGCATTTAAAAAAACTGGTGACAAAACTGCAGCATGTGCTTATAATAAACAGTGTTATCGTCCATTGATGTGGATGCTAATATAGTTATTGTAGTTATCATTCTTGGTGTGAATGGGCCTTTAAAGGGGTCATATGATGCAATTTCAAGTTTTCCTTTCTCTTGGGAGTGTTACAAGCTGTTCGTTAATAGATAAGATCCCTAAAGTTGCAAGATAAATCCCAAAGTCTCATCCACGCCCTCCTAAAACGCCTCGTTTAAACACGCCCCCACATGTCTATGTCACGATGTGGGAAGATTTGCATAACGTCGCCCAAATGTTCAACCAAAGAAAGAAGGTGTAGCTTTATTGTTGCTGCCACTGCTGCCGTCATGTTGTGAAGACGCTGTGTGTTTCGTTGTGAAAGTGTAAATACTTTGTTTGGCCTTCCAAAAGAGACACGACGAAAATATGGTGGTTAAGTTGTATTTACAACTCTGTTCCAGAACAGTTCAACCCAAATATTCAGATGTGTGCACGCATTTATGGAGGACTGTGTCCTGCTCCTGGGAGAGTAGACTACCATGCCCGGCTGTTCTGCTCTCAGTCTGTAAATCCGTTTCATATTCCCAAATTTTGCCACTGATGATTCAAACCGAGTTTTGAGCAGTGGTAGAGTACACCCCCAACCCGCGCCTTTGTTGTTTGTCCATTTTCTTCGTGATCACCAGCGACCTGGTTTTATGTTACGCGCGCCGATGCACGCACATGTAAGACAGTATAAGTCATATAATCAGTAATTATGTCCCCACTGGATGGGGACATAATTAATGCCTCGTTTATAATGGGTTTTATAGGTGTTGTCTCATCGCGCCGCCATCACAATATGGTAAGGGACTAACATTTCCGTCACATGCTTGAGGTATTCAGCCAATCACAACGCACTGGAGAGCTGACCAATCAGAGCACACCTCGCCGATGAGCTTTGTAAAAATCGACGCTTTTCCTAAGTCGGGGCATAGAGTAGAAACAATAATGTACAGTGTGGAAAATAATGTTTTTTTTTAACTTTAAACTGCATAAACACAGTTCATTACACCAAATACACAAATAATGTTTTTTTAGCAGCATCATATGACCCCTTAACTGGGGATTCCGATGGGACGCTGTAAGATGGATTTTGTGTGACGGATTGAGTATTTTGACGCTTGCGGCTAAATGTTCAAAAAAGATATGATGTAGTCGCCCAAAAAGATTGTTTAAATTCTAATTGAAGCCCCGTTGCTAAAAATCTCGGAATTAATAAAGATTTTGATTTGTTCCTCTAGGTGTTTGATGAACAAGTTGAGAAAGTCCATAATTTTGGGAATGACATGAACGGGTGGCGTTAATGGTCTTCGTGAGTCAGTCTTTCAGGCAGTTGATGGACGTGGTGTTCGTGAACTCATCCATCACTGTGTGCTTCCGTCACATTTCTGGAAGAACCTGCGCAAATGTTCTGTGGTTTTGAGAAAATGAAGTGTCACATGAGTTCCGCACCATACTTAAGACTATGAATTTCCATTTTTCTAAATGTTAAAAATGAGCGTAATTAAATCCGAAGCAAAACTCTGAAATCTTTTCCTGCGTTGCACAAAAGTACAACTTTGTTGACAGCTGTATATACTTGAGGGGAGCTCCTAAAATGAGAATGTCTGTGAACACCAAGAATATCAGACTTTGATGGAAAATGAGTCTTGGTATTTTTTTTTTTTTTTTTTTTTTTTTGATCTTGAATCTGATTCTTCTGGCGATGCTCTTTAAATAGTATTGGGGAGTGTTCAATGTGGAAAGATAATGCATTTTTGTTAGGGCTGTCAATTTTAAAACTTTTGATTAAATTAGTTACAGTAATTAAATGAATCGGATCAATATTTGCTGAAAGATATGAAGATATTTACACTTGATTACATTTAGATTAGTTTAATATACATTACAAAGTGGCTCTTAGAAACATTGATTTAATTGCTCTGATGGTTGGAAAACTCCATATTAATTTATTTATGATTCAGAGTAATTATGAGTTTATTTTGTGTGGTTATTTTTGTAATTTGTTTATTTAATTAACTAAATCAAATTTTTTTAATAGGCTAACTGTACCAGATTACTTAATTTAAGCTTGATTAATTGAAAGCTCAAATTTTTATTTGTTTAATAAAGGCTACTTTCAATTTAGCAGCTACATTTTTATTAGTTTTGAGTGTATGCATGTTCTTTACTGATATTTATTCAATAATTAAAAATGAAAACCAGTAAATGAAAGTATTTATTTCATTTAAAATTATATTACCGCTAGGCATATGTATATGTTTGTTATATTATGCTATATGAATAATCCAAGTATACATACATACTAACATTCAACTATTTATTTTCTATTTTAATAGATTTTACTCCACTGTCATATGAGCACCAAATCAGCATATTTCTAAAGTATCAAGAAAAAACATTTCTTATTATCAATGTGAAAACAGTTGTGCTGTTTAAATGATCTATTTTCTTGTATCATTTTTTTGTGGAAACCATACATTTATTTCAGGATTTATCAGTGAATGGAACAGCATTTATTTAAAAAATAAATATTTTGTTGCATAATAAAAGTATGACTGCAGTATGATCAATAAATTACCTGCAAATTAAGGTATTAATAAAAAATTTTTTACTGACCACAAACTTTTGATTGGTAGTGTATACTGTATATTTGTTGTGGTATCAATCGGTGTAAATAAATTTTTACTTGTATTGATATTGATTTCATAAACTTTGTCAGACTTTAGTGTCAGAAATGAATGCTCCTTACCTCAAATCTCAGATTTCAACCAATTTTTACCAGCCTGCATTTCCAAGAATGCTTTGCAACTAAGCACCTGTGAGGTTTCAACATGCAGCAAAGTTAATTGCTGCAATGTGTTTGCTTGTCCATCTAGAATGGGAGAGCCTGTGGAACTGCATTTTTCTCACTTGAAGTTTGGGAACAACCCAAAACGGACAATTTATAGAACTAACTGAGATTTACAATGCCTTTTTCCTCTTTTGTCTTGCAGGTTAGCTTTATATGTGTATGAGTACTTGCTGCATGTTGGCGCACAGAAATCGGCACAGACCTTCCTGTCAGAGGTAAGTGGTCTTGCACAATCTACTTTCCCCAACAAACAGTTGTTATTGTGTACTCAGGAAAAACTAATATTAATTCAAGCCAGGTTTGAGGGCAGAAATTAATACTTTTTGGTTGAGACTCAATTTGTTGTACATTTTATTCATATTGATCAATCAATTCCAATTGCTTTGTTTCAGCAAATATGAAGTTACTTTTTGTAATATAGAGGGAATTTAGTTTCTCATTACAACACTCTTAAACTCTGATATCTGATATTGTTTCTCCAAAGCGTCCTGCATTTATCTGCTAAATAAAAGTGTCATTGCTATGATATTAGGCCTTCATAATGTGTCACCAGTGTTTCTAAAAATCAGTTTGAGCGCCACTGAGGGGGCGCAATCACAGCATTAACATTTGTACGGCTACTACTAGCATGGTAAAGTGGATTGTCGTTACGGTTTTGTGAAGCGGTGGAGCTTCTGCTGTAGATGTGTCAGTGCTGTTCTCACTATATGAATGTTATATAGAGCTTGAGTACACTACATGTCTGGAGTGGAGGTGATGCCACCACTTGTGTTTAGATCCGCTCTTAAACACGACTGCGTGTTAAAAGTCTGATTTAACGTTGGCCTCGGTGGGAATAGGTGCAATTGGTTTGTAATATAGCCTACTCTCGATCTCCTGATCTGCTGTAATGCTCTCTTTTAAGGCCGATCAAAGACTTGTGTTGGTTTGTCGTCTTTTTAAGATGTTCTACAAAGTTTGTTAGCCTATACTTGAATGAATAAAGAAGCCAGTTTATGTGGAACTTGATTTAGTTGAATTTTTAAAGAGTTTGCCAACCTGCAGGCTTGAAATCATCACAAAATGCTTTTATTGTGCTTTGTTGAACGTCATTTATAGTTGTTATAGAGCCCTATGAAATCCGTTTAATTTTTTCCAAATTCTATTTTTTCCGTTTTAGTTCTTCTGGATTCCGGTTTAATTTGTCTAGGCCCTATTTTAATGGTTAAATAAAATTTTATTCATCAAAAAGCATGTCTAATGAATTAAAATCATGAAAATGACAATATTAAACAGCAGTTTATTTAAAGTTGAACAAAAATAACATTTTTAATTTAATTCAATTCAAGTTTATTTGTACAGCGCTTTTCACGATCCAACTTGCAAAGCACTTTACATCAAATTAAGTTTCTACAATATTTAGTGGTAGCTTATCAGTGGTGACTTTCAGTTTATGTACATATGGCAGAAATGTACGGAAAAATCAATTAAAGACGTAATCAAACAGACGATGAACACTATAACAGCAATTATTATATGATGCAATAAAACATAGCAAAATGTGGTAGTTCTGTATGTTTCAGTGTTGTCATTCATCTGATGTCCTCTGAGGGGTTTGCATCATCTCTTCTCGGGTGTTCTGGATCCCGACTGAAGCTTGTGTAAATCCTAGTTACGGCAAAAAACAGAAACAAATAGAGACATAATTAGCGTAGCTGCTGTTCCAATCAAGCTAAATTTTATTGTTTAACCCAAACTAAAGAATAATAATGTGCATTTGATCATATATAACTGCAGTACAAGATTATGATATGCATTATTTGAATGCTTGGCCAAAGAGATGTCTTTAATCTAGATCTAAACAGAGAGCGTGTCTTTAATCTAGATTTATACAGAGAGAGTGTGTCTGAACCCCGACCGTTATCAGGAAGGCTATTCCAGAGTTTTTTGGAGCCAAATGCGAAAAAGCTCTACCTTCTTTGGTGGACTTTGCTATCCTAGGTACTATCAAAAGTCCAGAGTTGTGTGACCTTAGGGAGCATGATGGATTGTAGCTTGGTAGAAGACTAGTTAGGTACGCAGGAGTTAAACCATTAAGGGCCTTATAGGTAATTAATAATATTTTGTAACTGATACGGACTTAATAGGTAGCCAGTGCAGAGACTGTAAAATTGGGTAATATGATCATATTTTCTTGACCTGTAAGGACTCTAGCCGCTGCATTTTGAACCACCTGTAGCTTGTTTATTGAAGAACCACCTAGCAGTGCATTACAATAGACCAGTCTAGAGGTCATGAATGCATGAACTAGCTTTGCTGCATCAGAAACAGGTAACATGTTTCGTAAACTTGGCAATGTTTCTAAGATGGAAGAATGCTGATTTTGTAATATGGGAAATTTTTGCTATCTAATATAACACCCAGATTTTGACTGTAGAGGAACAGTACATCTGTCTAGTTGCAAATTGTAATCCAAGAGATTCTGTGTACTGTCTTTTGGTCCAATAAGTAATATCTCTGTTTTATCCGAATTTAATAAGAGAAAATTTTTGGTCATCCAATCTTTAAAATTTTTAACACATTCTGTTAGCTTAGATAATTTAGAAGTTTCTGGTCTTGTTGAGATATATAGTTGATTATCATCAGCATAACAGTGGAAACTAATCCCTTATTTCCTAATAATATTACCAGGGGCAACATGTATATCGAAAATAGCAGAGACCTAGGACAGATCCTTGTGGCACTCCATATTTTACTGGTGATAAGTGAGATGACTCCCCATTTAAATGAACAAAAATGGTAGCGATCGGACAGGTATGATCTAAACCATCTTAAAGCCTGACCTTGAATACCTGTATATTTTTGTAATCGATCTATAAGTGTGTCATGATCTATAGTATCGAACGCAGAACTAAGATCAAGTAAAACTAGCAATGAAACACAGCCTTGGTCTGACGCAAGAAGAAAGTCATTTGTAATTTTAACAAGTGCAATTTCTATGCTATGGTGGGGCCTGAAACCTGAATGAAATTCTTCATAGAGATCATTTGGCAGGAAGACAATTGAGCAGACACAACTTTTTCTAATATTTTAGACATAAAAGGAAGATTTGATATGGGTCTGTAATTTGCCAGTTCACTTTGATCTAGTTGTGGTTTCTTAATAAGATGCTTAATAACCGCCAGCTTGAATAGTTTTGGAAAGTGACCTAAAGACAACGACAAATTAATAATATTGAGAAGTGTTTTTTTCTGCTACAGGTAACAACTCTTTTATTAATTTAGTGGGTACAGGATCTAACATGCATTTTGTTGGTTTAGATGCAGTGATAAGTTTTTTTAGCTCTTCCTGTCCTATAGTTGTATAGCACTGCAGTTTATCTTTTGGTGCGATGAATGAAGCTGAAGTATTATACGCTTTAGAATCTACATTTGTTATTGTATTTCTGATGTTATCTATTTTATCAGTGAAGAAATTCATAAAGTCATTAAACTGTGAGGGAATATTTAGATCGGGTGGCGTCTGGTTATTTGTTAATCTAGCCACTGTGCTAAATAAAAACTTGGATTGTTTTGGTTATTTTCTATGAGTTTGCGAATATGCTCAGCCATGGCAGTTTTTAGAGCCTGTCTATAGCTGGACATTCTGTTTTTCCAGAACTTCCATGTTAGTTTTTCTCTATTTGCACTCAAGACTACGAGTTTTTTTCTTGAGAGAATGGGTATTACTGTTGTACCATGGCACAGTACGTTTTTCTCTAACCTTTTTCAATTTGATGGGGGCAACGGCTTCTAATGTATTAGAGAAGATAGTGCCCATGTTGCTAGTCATTTCGTCTAGTTCATGTGTACTTATGGTTATTTGTGAATCTGTCTTTGGTGGCTGGAACAATAGTTATGCCCGGATGATAACGCGGAGCCATATATTTAATATTAGTAATACGCAGCATGCATGATACAAGGGAATGGTTAGTAACGTCATCGCTTTGAGGTACGATATCTATCTCAGTAAGATCAATTCCATGCGATATAATTAAATCTAGCGTATGATTTAAAACGATGAGTGGACCCGGTGACGTTTTGCTTGACTCCAAAAGAGTTTATTAGGTCAGTAAACGCAAGTCCTAATGCATCATTTGTATTATCAACGTGAATGTTAAAATCTCAGACAATTAGCGCTTTATCAACAGTAACCAATAGGTCTGAGAGGAAATCTGCAAATTCTTTTAGGAAATGTGTATATGGCCCTGGTGGTCTATACACAGTATCCAGAGCAAGAGATACGATAGATTTCTTTTGCATATCTGACAGTGTACCATTAAGCATTAGTATTTCGAATGAGTTAAACCTGTATCTTGTCTTCTGAGTAACATTGAGAATATCGTTATATATTGTTGCAACACCGCCACCACGACCAGTCTGACGGGGCTCATGCTTATAACAGTAGCTTGGTGGAGTAGACTCATTTAGACCAATATAATCATTTGGTTTTAGCCAGGTTTCAGTCAAGCAGAATACATCAAATCTATTATCTGTGATCATTTCATTTGCAATAACTGTTTTGGGTGTGAGTGATCTAATGTTTAAGAGCCCAAACTTAAAAATCTTGGTTTGTCATTATTTAAATTTTTCTGGTTTAATCACGATAAGATTTTTTCTAGATCCTGCACGTCTTTGTATTTTTTTCTCAAATTCATTTTCTTTTCTCTAATCTATTTGCCATTAATTTATGTAGGCCTAGTTCCAGTTTATGTTTTCATTAAACAATAATCAAAGCATCTCTCATTAATTTTTTATATATATATATATATAGAAATTTTTTTTTTAAGTTTATTCTGTTTTTCCAGAAGTACTGTGTTGTCTATTTAAATTTTTCTGCTAAATAATTTTTCTGGTGGATATTTCTGGTAAAAATAATGTTTTAATCATAATTTTATTAGTAGTAGTAGTACTATCATTGAAGAAGAGTTTTAACAAAATTTTAAAAAAAAAAAAACATTAAGTAATATATTTCTGTCACAGTTTCTTTAAGTTAAACCAAACTTTTATTTTGGTGGGTTGCTGTAAAGACCTTTAAATTTCTGATTGAATATGATATGACAATAGTTTTTATCGAATGGAATGGTAAAATGCTCATGAAGGGACTCAGAGCAGTTCTGGAGATTGTATTTATGTGTTCATGTACTCGTATATTGAGGCAGCAGAGGCTGAAAAACAGCGAGTGTCAAGCACTTCAGTAAGTGTGTAGCAAACGAAACCGTGCGTCTGCGCCATTAATTCACACAGAGACATGCAGAACATGCAGGATTCATATAGTATTTTTGCAGCTTAGTATTCACAGACATTAGTCCATATCGCGTTTTGATTTAAGTGTACTGGCCTACTTTGATTTATCCACCCAAACTTTATTCCGAGACATTTTGCCTTATACAGTAAATTCTGTTTTTATGACTGGATTCCACGGATAATGTTTCCGCTGAAATCATAGGGCCCTATTGTTAGAAGCAGGTGATGTCCATTCAGCTTTTCAGTTCATAATTTGAATGACTACAGGAGGCGTTTTTGACAAGATTTTGTTTGTAGTGATAAAGATGTGTAAATGTTAATTGTTTGACATTATAAGACATTAACGAGATTGTGTAACTCTTCTTTAGTGCTTCAGGACCTTTACAGATTGTGAACTTTTTAAATGTTATCATCTATCTTATTGCATTTGCCGCGGTCCTCCGGTACCTGCTGTGTTTGTTTATGTGGGTATCATTAAGCGCTCACAGTGGACTTCCAAAAGCGCCCTGTGTTTTTAAATGTTTAGCTCAGACAAAGTTTGACAAAGATAAAGCACTGTGCCAAAGTCTGGCCTTGTGCTTGTGAGAATCTCCAGGGATCTTGGTCAGACAGGTGAGATGTTGTTGTTTCTGAGTTTTAGCCCGTATAAGGTGCCACAATACACATATATTTAATAAAAAAAACTACTGCCTTAACATTTTAAGGCAGTACTTTTTTTTCATTAAATACCTGTGTACTGCAGTACAATATCATAATTTCACACAAATTTCAGTACTTAGAAACTCAATATGTTGAGTGAGATTCATGAAATGAAAACAAACATAACACTCCAAGTAAAATAGTGATGAACTTTATTACAAAAATAAAAAATACTACTTTATGTATTTAAAAAAATACTTTAAATACATTATATTACTATATTAATACTGAACTTTCTTTAATCATTCATGTTAGTTCATAGTGCATGAACTAATAATAACATACAACTTAATTCAAAAATGTATTAGTAAATGATGAAATAACAATCTAACAATGAACAATACCCTTACAGCATTAATTATTAGTTAATGTTACAAATGGACTCTTGTAAAGTGTTATTGATAAATTGGTCGACTTGTAATTTTTATGATGAAATTTAATCATAATTGATGGTCAAATATTTTTGAAAGAAGCTGACAAAAACATCTTGGTTACGTTTACTGAAAAAAAAGGGTAAAGTTTTATATTATTATTTATTGCAGGGTGTATCTTCATAGTTTAAATTGTAATTCCTGTGCATTGTTGAAATGAAAAGTAATATATTTGAGCATACATTTGCAAATTTCAAATAACAATACACATGTGTGTCATTATACTGAACTGTTGAACCCTACACTTAGACATTGTCAGGGTTTTTTTCTTAAAAAATAATCCAATATACTGACGTTAAGTGCAAAGTAATTTATCGATAATTACTAAATCTATTGACAGTCATAGTTTAATTGCATTTTAATTACCTGAGGATGTTTATTTGTTGCATTAGGTATTGACAACAAAATTAGGCTATCAATCCAACCCAATAACATGGTTTTAGAAAGGTGAATATAGGCCATATATGCATGCAAAATTAGACCGTACACCGTAATTAAATATTAAAGAGTCAACAAGTAAACAGATGGCTGTGTTTACCAACCTTTCAGTGTTTTTGTAATGGCAGTAGGGCGTCAAACATGCGTGCCGTCGACAGTCGTTGCTATTCAATTAGCCGAACGCTCGTCAGATCTTGAGACCTTAGCGCAGGCACACTTGTACACCACAGGGGAGGTCTTTCGGCCCAGGCAGGTACACAGCAGGAGGACGCACCTGTGCATTGAAGCTTAATGAGGGAGCAGTCACCTGCTTGTTCCCTTTGCCACCTCACAATTACTGCTGAAACTCCCTCTACTTACACCTTGGACCTCAGAGGGGCTACACAACTCTGCTCTGATCAGCACAAACACACACATGCTTTAAAACATTGTTAATCAGTCCCTTACATCAGGGAGACGCAGAATAATGCACATCAGCTTTTTGGGTGCATAGTTATGGACAGGGCATTTTATAAAATCGATATGTCTGCTTGGAAAGGTACCATCCGTTACAGTGGTAGGCTGAGTAGGTGTAATCTGTAAAGAGAGAGTGAACGTGCCCTGATTTGGTGTGGAAAATTGTAAAGTAGCTTTTTAACTGTAGTTCATGCCTTGTGAACCTGGTCTATTCATACTTGACCTCTTTTTCTCTGTTTCTCTCTGTCTGTTTCTACCTTTTTAGATCCGATGGGAGAAGAATATCACATTAGGAGAGCCTCCTGGATTCCTGCACTCATGGTGGTGGTATGTATCGATCTTGTAACTCAAAACCCCTAACATTCTCTGACGGTATGGCCATGCTAGCTGTTAGCAGCAGTAGAGGAGCCTAAATGAACGCTGGTCCATTATTCTTGGAAGTAGGTGTCTGTATGTTGCCATACAGCATTAGGCCTGTTTTATACACAGATGTTAGAGTAAAAGGCTGTAGAAGGATTTGAAGATCTTAATGTATGACTGTTGGTTGATTTCAAGACAGGTTCTTGTATTGGTCTTTTTCTCTGTGAACCTTAGCCAGAATAGAGGGCATATTTAATTTTAATTAATTACGTAAATTACAATTAGGCTGTGAGGGGTCGACGTACAGTCCATTCAGTAAGATCCAATATTCACAACCCTGTTGAAAAGACCAGGATTGTGCCTACAAGGCTTCTTAGCTTACTTAAATAGCAATTTTTCCCTTGGTCAACCAACAGAGAACCCAGACTCTGATAGTTTAAAGAGTAGTTCACTTCCAGAATGAAAATTTCCTGATCCTGATTTCCTCACCCCCATGTTATCCAAGATGTTCATGTCTTTTTCTTAAGTCGAAAAGAAATTTAAGGTTTTTGAGGAAAGCATTACAGGATTTTTCTCCATATAGTGGACTTCAACAGGGACCAACGTGTTGAAGGTCCAAATTGCAGCTTCAAAGGGCTCTACACGATCCCAGCTGAGCAATAAGTGTCTTGTCTAGTGAAACGACCAGTCATTTTCTAAAAAAAAAGCTTGTCTTGCACTAGCTCGACTTATCGCATCATGTAGTCACTTGGAAAGGCAGAGCGGATGTAGCGGAGTACGACCGCATTGTTACAAGTGAACTCCTAAGAATGTCAAACTCCCCTTCAAACCAACAACAATTCGGTGATTTTGAAGTTGGAGGAGAAAATGAGTTTTTTGCCCGACCCTACTTTTTTGAACCAGAGTACACAGATGAAGAACTAACCACGTGTGACCTTTCCAACGTGATTAAGCAATGCATGAAGACGTGCATGCGTATCGCAGAGCTAGTGCAAGATGAGCATTTGTGGTTAAAAAGTATATAACTTTTATTATTTATTTTTTTTTAAAGAAAATAATTGATTGTTTTGCTAGATAAGACCCTTATTCTTCTGCTGGGATCGTGTAGAACCCTTTGAAGCTGCATTGAAGGCAGTTTGGACCTTCAACCTGTTAGCCACCGTTGAAGCCTACTATATGGAGAAAAATCCTGGAATGATTTCCTCAAAAAATTTTATTTCTTTGCGACTGAATAAAGACTTGAACATCTTGGATAACATGGGGTGAGTAACTTATCAGGAAATTTTCAATCAGGAAGTGAATAAGGCTACTCCTTTAACCAGCTTTTTTGCTAGTAGAAACATGGCTAAGCTAGTGGATTAGCTAGACTAGCAAGAAGCTGCCATAAACCAGTTTGCACTTGCTTGGAAATTCATGCTTGCTTATCTAAGCTAGTGTTTACAGCAGGGAACCCTCGTGTCCTGGAGTTTTTTTTTTTCTTCTGGCAATTTTTCGGAAACATTCATTTTCAAAGTTTTGTCAGTCAAACTATCGAGCCCAAGGTACACAACAGTAGAACCAATCAAACAGACTTTACACCTATCCATTACGGCCTTATTTCACTGGATCCAAATGAAATATGGCATCTATCCTGACTTGGGTCCATTGGAGACTCTCATGTTTGTCTGGAATTCACGTTATGTCCTTAGCTTACTCAAAAATAAGATCAGTGTGTGTAGATCAGGTTCACACAGAGCAGTGTGTTCATTTATCACACTCAACTTATTCTCCATTTTGGATTACTGGCTCCCCTCTGTGAGATTATTAGGAGTCTAGTAGCTTTTGGAGGGTCCCTGTATGGTGTTGACACTATTGGTGGAGCGTCTGTCTGGAGCTGTAACATGTAGAGGAGGGGGGTCATGTTGGGGTTTTAGGGACTCGGAGGGGCCACAGAGTACCGCCCTCTTCACCAACCCCCCTCCCCCAAACAAAAGGGCCAGATGGTAAGGGAAAGCCAACCCCTCCCCCCTGTGCGTACCCCCACCAACCTTTGTCTGGAGGCCTGTCCTTTGTTTGCGGAAGAACCCTCAAACGGATTAACTCCTTGCATTCCAGTCTTTGTGTTAAACAGCCAAATCTCCTTCTCTACTGCCCCCCACCCCCCTTTTGCATTTTCTTCCCTTCTGTCTAAGGCAGTTTCCTGTTGTAAGGGGGTTTGAATGGTAGCACCAGGCTCTGGGGTGGGGCAGAAGGGGGTGGAGGCTAAGTTTGGTGAGAGGGGCAGTCATCCACATCTGTTGTAAGGCAAGCAAGGGGTTGGGGGTGGTGGTTTTGGTTGGGATGCAGGTGTGGATCGCAAAAAAACAGAAAAAAGGATGACCGTTTGCGATTTATCTTGCACATTTGTTTAATCGATGTCTGGTAAGAAAGGAGAAAGTCGAGCGACAAAAATTTTACGTTTACTTTCAGATGACCTAAAGCTGACATGCTTCTTTGTGATTGGTAGAGATGACAGAAAAGCCACACAGAAGTGTTCACTTCAAGTACATTAATTTAAATGCGACCAAGTAATGCAGGAAACAAACAAACAAAAAAAGAAAGGCTGTTATGGTTGTGTGCCTTTATAGTTGACCTGGATGTAAATGAAAACAGGTAGAACACATCATGTCTTTAAATAATCAATCATATTGCATAATTTTTTATTCTCTGACATAACACAGTCTGCAAATGAAAAGGCAGCTGATTTACATATTACACTGATAAACTCTTAGGTCAGGTCATGTTTTACAATATTGCTTTAATGCTGAGAGCAAAAGAAACATATATGGGTTATCAAATGGACATAAAGCATTTCTTTTATATTGTTTGGTTACGTCTTTTTGTTGTTGCATGAGCGTTGTATAATTTTCTAACATGTCTTTTCTGTGTAGTACTTCTGATGTACTGCAGCATGTTTTTAAAATCAAAATAATGGCCCAATGATGGATTAATTTTTCTAGTCTTAAAGTAAATAATTTGTAATGGTTATTTAGGCATGGTTTTAGGAAATTCTTATTGTCTTTTTATATTTTAATAGGTAAACTCTAATGACTTCCTCCTACATATGTTTCTTGCTGAGTATATAAAAATATATCACATTGAGGTATTGGGAGTTGTTTTTCTGTGTGTATATTGTCTTATATTATCTATTATCAAAAGGAAAAAATGTTGGAGACATGGTATGGTGGGAAGTGTACGTGTACAGGCCTGTTGCAAGTGCGGGCAACCAGTGTTCGAATCCAGTTGTTTAGATCATTGCCCAATCCCAATACCCCTTTTTCCCCCTGATCGTTTGCTGTAATATTTTAATTTAAAAAACCTCTATTTTTTTTATTGTATGTATTTTAAGTTTTATTAATTTTTTAAATAAACAATTCAGTTTTTATTTTGTTTCAGTATTGTTTTATTTTTTACATGACAAGTTTTTGGATAATTTCACACTTAGTAGACTAATATAAGTGTCACACTTCTTTGTATTTTAAAAGCCACTCAGGTATGTCATAGTGTCATCACACCAGCTTTTTAAAGACAAACTTTCCCACATTTCCTCTGTGTTCTTGCAAAGTATGCAAGCATTAAACGAGTTTTCCTGCTGCAATCAAGGTAACTGAACTCACTAAAAAAAAAAAAAAAGTGACTTGCTTGTGCTCACCATTCCTCCCCACCTTGATGTGCGTCTATTTGCGGCTTTTCAGTAACAAAGTGTAACTGGCGTCTTATTTCATTTCCCCTGCACCCTGATTGGATTTGAGATGGTCCTGCTGTCTCCCTCCAGCAGCTTTCCGACAAAGCTGCAATCTCTTTAACGGCAGCTGATAGATATGATAATGCCGCCTGGCTTTATTGTGCACTGACTGAAGGGCGAAGAACAGGCATGACGTTCCTCTGTCAAAGTGCCTTTCTTGCTTTTTCTTTTCCTTTCCTTTCACCTGTTTTATTTGTTTCCTGGTTTATGGCTTCTGTAGAATGTGAGATGTTAATGTATGGTACCTCCTACTGAGCGCTCATTTACGCACTTATATATGGTTCTTGTAATGCATCTTGTCTTCCCTTTTTTCTTTTTTTGTCTTTTGTGTCTCTGCTTACTTCTCTCAATTAGATGGAGTAGATCATCCCCACCATTCTTATAAATATATCACCTCCACATTATAAAGGAATAGTTGACCCAAAAATTCTTACAAATACGTGACATTATTTTCTCTGTGAAACTCAAAAGGTGAATTTTTGAAGAACATCTTGACATGAATGAGGATTAAGGCTATTTCTCTAAAATGACAAAAAGCAACATTGGTCCAAAAAATGCTGTAGGCTACCAGTTTTTGAAGCTTTACAATGGCTTTGTGTGAAGATCAGACTGAAATTTAGGCCTATGTGCCCTAGCTGTTTTAGATGTTCATGAGAGAAGTTTGATTTGTGAATAAATCATTTCGAGTCTGAGAATCTTCATCCATTTTTCGGAAATGGTCTGAATGATTCATTCATGAAATCACAGATTTATCATATGAACTACCTTTATGGTACTTTTGTGTCCTTTTTGAAAGGTCTTCATTTATTGTAATTTCATAGAGAAGGGCGACCAGTGTGGTCTTTAAAATTGTTCTTTTTGTGTTCCATGGAAGATACCCTCATTTTGTTCCAAATCCATGTAATTTTGAGCAAGTGATGACATAATTGTAATTTTTGGCTGACCTATTCCCTGTAAGAAGTATGAATTCAGTCTGCATTTAAATCTAAAAACTTGATTTTTGCTGCAGTTCCTCTACTTTTGTAGTCTTATGAGCTGAATGTTGTTTAACCTTGCTCTCTTATTTCACCCATAAACGGTGAGTGATTTATGAAAGCTGTCATAAGCTATCCTTTGCGTTATGCTCACGAACACAAATCCGTCAAATGGTTTCCACTCCACTGCAAGATATATGAAATGGGTGGAAACTGATTATCCCCGTTGACCTGTCGCCGTGCCGTGAGTGGCCTATTTTGTCCTTTTTGCAATCTGTCACATCAAAAGTAAGCTTTTTCCCACATTCAGAACAGAAGTCTAATTTTGTTACATCAGCAGAAATAATGCAGAGCGGTAAAAAGTGCTGCCTCGGAAGATGGAACAACTTACGTTCGTTTTCTTAAGCCCTGCTTCAGCAGCTTTTATGAAGCGTCCATTAAATCAATATCTAAAGAGTGAGAGCAGTTTAATGCCGACCTGTTTAACAGGTACTTATTTTCAATGAAGTAATTAAGGGACCATTTGGAGTGCAACCCGCTTCCCCTAGCAGCCCTTAAGGACTGTATTTCCTTAATTAACAAATATCAAGCCTAATTGATTAGCCACTTACAGGTCACACCTCATAAAGTGGGAAGCTATCCAGGGGTTATGATTGTAGTGACCCAGCTTTGATAGAAGCTGTCAAGTTCTTCTGAGTGTGATACTGAAGAAGATCGGTCTTCTGTTCTTACTCTGACGTGCCTTTTACAGTGTGCTGGAGCCAAAGCTTGATCTGAAACCATTTTGCATGTTTACACCACAGAAAAATCGAATCCGCATCGCCCCCTAAACCCTACGGGTCTCACATCTTGCATCACTAACTTGAAAGTTATCAGAAGTTTTCATAACTCAAGCCGGCAACATCTAAATTAAATTAGTTTGGATGTTAAAATACATTGTATCATTGTTATAAATGTATTGCTTTGAATTTTGTTTCTTAGTAGTTTCGGTGGTTCCATCAAAAAAGCTCAGAATGGTGAAAAGCCACTGAATTAAATTATATAAAGGGTTTTAAAATAAACCCTTAAGGGGGTTGTAAATGACAACTCCAATGTTGTGTTTTTATTTGTGAGTAGGTGAGTTGCATCACAGTTGAGCACAAGCTTTTCTGTAAAAACATTTTCGGTAAAGACTAGGCTAATTAGAGAAACAAAAAGAAACAACAAGGCCTGGAACAAACCATGCCATTCAGTACTATTTTTCACATGGGCTTGATGTGTTAAGTGTACCACAGCCTGTTGGTGTTTAGTTCGGCAGCTGTTTAGTTCGGTGAAGTTCACCCATGTATTTGATACTCAACTTTGTTTATTTTTTTTTTTATGTTATCTGCTTATTTTCAGTGTATTCTGATTCCTGACCTTACAAACCCCACTGGTGGCAGCTCCAGATCGACGGTAGACATGTAACATTTCCACGAGGCCAAGAGAGGCTTTCACGCCGCTGTGAGTTCCTATTTTAAAAAAAAAAATAAGTTAAGATTATTTTTTATTTTATTTTTTATCGTATTATATTTATCCTCACCGCCGTGGAGTTTGGTTGAACCTGAAGTTCTGCTGTTGGTGATTTCGTTAACCCAAATGATCAGGTTTTTTTTTACAGTTCCTGGTGCTGTTTATCTTAAGCTTCGGTTCATTTTTGATAGAACGCATGCGCTATAAATGGTCACCCAGGTTGTGACTTTTATTACCGAAAATTTCGTAATATCTATAAATATCATCGTAAATCTGTGGTAGCTTCATTGTCTTTGTACCAGGATACACCTTTTGGTTCTAATAAAGTTCTAGCACAGTAGCCCATATGCTTAAAGGGGATAGTTCACCTCAAAAATAAAATTCTGGTATAATTTACTTACCTTCATGTTTCCAACCTGAACTGTATGAAAGCACTGCTTCTGCTGTGGAACACAAAAGAAGATATTTTGAGAAATGTCTTTTCGGTCCATAAAAAGAAAGTCAACTGGACAACAACGTCAAGATTTCCGGTTTTGTGTTCTGCAAAAGTAAGTAAGTCATACAAGTTGGGAACAACAAGAAAGTGATGGACACAATTTTAATTTTTGGATGATCTATCCTTTTAAGACTGCAGGATTAAGAGTAGGCTGGGCTATCTTGAAGGTCTGCACCATGACCCTTTTGACCCCTTGATCTGCGGAAGACCTTTAAGTTAGTAATGGAGAACTGGAGTAGCATGTGTGGACAACCCTTGAGCTCCACCAAAAAGGGTAGTTCTTTGGCTTTCCAACTGCAAATGACCATGTTAATGTGACCACAAACACTGACCCTTGCACAACCCTTGGGCTCAGTCTTGAAGAGTTTGAGTGTTCGCGCCTGTATCTATAATTTGCAGAATACACTGGGACCTCTTTTCCACTCTGCATGTTTTCTTTGGCAGAAATTTAGCGTCAAATATAAATTGTGCAAATATCTTTTACCCGACACATTAGCAGTGTTAAAACCTTGTGAATACGCTCCAGAGGAGGATAATGTGTCAAAGATTATATGAAAGTAACTATGATTTACCGCTAACTGTAAGCACCAGAGTCTCACCTGGGTCAGATCTTGGGGCTTGAGTCATGAAAGGGATTATGCGTCTATTCTTGCCTCAGACATTTAATTTACTGGACCTGATAGCAGAGAACAGTTACAAGTTTGTGTCAGCTGCCTGCTGAAGTTTCAACCAATTGGAATCTGCGTGCCTGTGTACGGCCTCTATAAGATTAATTACATGGTTAATTAAACGCCATGCTTAATTAAGTCTGACGTGTGTTCAATTAATCTATACGCCTAATCATTTCTAACACCCAATGGACACCTGGGATTGTCGAAATGAGTGTTCTGATGACCCCCTCCTCCGCACGACTGACCACCCGTGCTCAACGTTGATGCGGCTGTTGTGAAACAGGCTGTCTGCTCCGATTGACTGTTTGAAATGCTCGGTGGCCTTTTCTAAGTAAACTCCAGATAAGTTTCTAGGCTTTGCTACTGGACCTCAGGGACTCGGCGAGTTTGAAAGGCTCAGATATCCTGCCCCCGAGTTCTAGTCTGAGGATTAATGACTGGTTTCCCCTGACCTTTAACCCTCGGCAAAGTTCAGGAGGTCAGAGCATATCCGGCCTGTGTTGTGTCCCGTTCTGAATGTTTTCCCAAATCTTTTCATCAGGCTATTAATCTCCATTTGCCTTCAGAATGTTGAGTCCAGTGGATTAATTCTGGGTTTGGGTTTTTTATTAATTGGGCTAGAATGAAGTGAACATGTCAAGTTCATTCCTCAAGGGTTACTCAGCGCTGTTGAGTGATTTCCCCAGCCATCAACTCTCGATCCAATGGCTGGCCAATTCTTGGAAGACCTGAGGCCACTTTCTGTCTATTTTTGAGGCTTTTGTAGACACCAGGCTAATGTTGTGTGGAGATCGTGACGAGTTTTGGTGGTTATGGGGATGGTGGAGATGGAGATGGAGATGGAGGAGGAGGAGGTGGCGGCGGCGGAGGTCCCATGGGTCGCTCCAGACCTGTCTCCGTCTGATTAACTTCAGCTCTGGGATCCCCGTGGACTGGCCGCCCCATCAAGCCTGCTATCTCAGGCAAGGCTGATAACAGTGCCCATTCCCTAGCGTGTCAGTGGATCAGGGGCAGAAAAACAAGCGGGTTCCCAGGAGTCAAATCCTCCTCACTGTCAGCACCACAGTTATCACATTGGATTGGCTTCTTCTCGGCAGTTCCGTGCTTCAACTGGTGAACGAGGTTGTTTTTTTTTGCAGTCATAGCATTAAACCGTTATGTTTTTGTTTGTAAATTTCCTGGTGGTGGAATTTGGGGAAACTCTGACTCTTCTTTCTTTTTGTCTACCCTTCTTTTCTCTTTTTTACTCATGTGGCCAGTGATGCACTTTGTGCGAGTAAGTCCTCCAGTTGGGAGGAAAGATAATGGGATATAACATGCAAATCTTGAGATCTGTGGAATCTGGTTCATAACTAATCCGAGGATTGCTATAGGATTGTGACTCTGGCTGGGCTCCCAGAAGTGGAGAGCCAGTTCCCCAAAACCAGGCAGCCACTAGTGCCACCAAGAAACCCTTGATACCACATCTTTACCCCCGCCCCCCCCACCGCCCCCCCCCATTTAAAAAAACAGACAGGGATCCTGGAAGTACTTCAGTCTACTTATAGACAATATAGTTAGATATATTGTTATAGAGGATCTGAAATCAGTATTTAGTCCAATATTCGGGATGCTTACTGAATAGAAAGAAGGGAAAAGAGTAGAACATTGAAAGCAGGATATAGTGGTACCTGCTCACTGCAAACTTCCTAAAACTCCCACAGAAGCCTGTCTCCCATCAGAGCCTTTGTCTAAACCTCTGTATTTAGTTACACCAGCAGAATGGTTTGCATATTTGTCATGTAATTTTGCGTGTGGAGTTGCTTGTAAACAGATGAGTTCATAACAATATTGTTCTGGTGAGTGATTTGAAAGATCTTATCCTTTATTTTCTGATATTTTCTGATTTCTGATTTTTCTCAGATAGTGGCTTTTCCAGTTTTATCTAGATGGTAATCCTGGTTCTGTGAAAAGTCTGTTGATGTTCATGTGATAATTGCTAGGGATGCACCGATATGAAAATTTTGGCCGATACTGATAACCGATTACTCTTTATTTTTGAAAGCCGATAACCGATATGTTGGCCGATAAATCTATATCCAAATTGTTATATACTTTTTGAGAGCATGATTACAAAAAAAGGTCTCATCATTAAAAGCCACAACCCAAACACTTCAACATAAGCAGCCTAGTTTTAACGGTGTTAATTTAAAAATATTTTTACTCTCCCATTACCAAATTTAGTCAAAGTCTTACAAATAAATAAAGTAATGCATAAATAATGCAAACAAGTCATTGGACATCATTACACGTGTATCAAAATGAATGCGCCACAGATCAATACAAACGGAATTAGACTTCTGCACGGACAATAAGTAAAATTATTTAATTCCTAAACCATATTGTTGATGAAATAATAAGAGAAAATACAAGTGGTTGTTGTTATTAATAATGTATCGATGATTTTGAAAAAGTAACAAATACCACCGTTTTAAATAGCAGCCGTTTGAGCTGAAGCTGAAGAGCTGAATGAACAAGGTAAACTGAAGCGTTTTGCTGGCAGCTTATTTAACTCAAGGAAATGCATCCTGAGATTAATATTAATACAACATAAACATAATATTACAACTTATATGTGTACAAAATGACGTTGTTATTGCGTCGATAGTAAGAATGTGTTGTCCTGTTTGTGGATGCGCTTCTTCCCCATAACAATTCAACCGCTGAAACACAGCAACGAAACCCAAAGAATGCCCAACGTTTTATTATAATATGTCTCATTAGAAAGGATATACATACAGTCCCATCAAGTTATTAATGTGTGGCCCGTGCTGTTTGCGCTGGCTTCGCTGAGCTACAAGTGATCACCGGTAAACTGAAGTCGCTCTTCTTTTGTACCTTAAAAAACCAAACGCATTCTATTTGAGATAAATCAGATATACATCAAATATACACAATATTACAACGTACAATTGCACAAAAGGCTGCAAACGAACAGCGCGCATCTGAAGTGTCTCTGAAGGAAATAATGCATTATTTATCGGCTTTAAGATATCGGCCAAATTTTCTTATCAGGCCGATACCGATAACAGAAAAAATGAGCATTTATCGGCCGATACCGATATGGTGGCCGATATATCGTGCATCCCTAATAATTGCACATTATTAATTTGGAGATCTTCAGGAACTCCACCACAAGGAATTTCACAAAACAAGCTTTATATTTTAACACAGTATTTCTAATATAAATGTATCTATATTGGTTGATATTGTATGTATGCTATTGATATTGTATATATGCTGGCATTGGATATTTATTTTATTGTAAATGTGCTATTTACATTTAAGTTTTTGCTGTCACATAATGCTGACTTTAAGATAATTTTAATAGCCTATGTTATAAATGATAATTTAATTAATTATACAGCATTGGTTAATGTATATTTTTAGAATGGACAGATACTAATAAATTAATTTAATAAGCAAAATGGTACAGATAGATTAAGCATCACCAGCAAGAAACTGTCTAATGTAAATTCCCCGAAGAACCAGGTCAGGCGAACCCAAAACCAGCCTAATTATTCATGGCCTCCTTAGATTGAAAATTCAACCAAAAATTTTAATTTTTATAATTTATTCAGCCTCTTGTCTTTCCAAATTTGTAAGTTTCTGTCTTAGGCAGAACACAAAAAATGTCATTTTAGAAGTTTTTCAAAGTTAAATTTTTATGTTCAGAAGATAAGACCGTGTGGTCTAAAACCCCATTGACTTAAATTCTATGGGCAGTCATGCACATTTGGAAAAACCTTTTTGGGTGAAGTATCACTTGGGTTTTTAAGACTAATTAGTACTTCAGGTGACCTACTAACTAGTCCATTTAAAAAAAATAAAACATAGTTTTGGACATCCTTAATATCACCCAACCTATCTGCTACATCAAGTGTCACGCTCTGAAAGATGGTTTTCCCCATCCCATCACGTACTGACAGAAACATTGCAAGTACATAATGGAGGTCCTTTTCTTGACCCTCAGCACTCTTGAGTTGCTCTGTTACACCGTTTAAATGGGAACATAACTAACACCGATTTCAGCCGTCACATATGCCTACACGACAGACATGAGCGTTCCTCAATGACACACTTATGAGGTGGAAAAACTTGGAGAGGACGGAAGAGCGACAGACAAACATGTTTTTCGTTGCGGCATCTTTTGGCAGCGTTCTGCGTCATTGAAAAGACAAGTGGAGGAACAGGTGGTTTAATATATCCGAGTGTTTCAAAAGTGGAAAGTGAATAAGCATTGGTCATTGTCTTCGTCTTTCTTTTTTCATGCGCTTCCAGGTGGTCCTGATGACTAATGTGTGACTGTGATTTTGAATGTGAGCTACGTGCCGCTTTTCTCCTCTCAATCTGAGGTGTTCTCACGGCATCATCTGCCCTAGCGTTCACCTGTCTGTTTTTCCCCTTTCGTATGCTCAGTTTCTGCCCTTTTTCATTTTAAATCTCTCAAAAATGCCTCCCATTTTCTTGCTCTCAATGAGAATTACCAGCTTTTTGAAAGATGACAAAAAGGAATAAACCTTAAAGGAACGAACAATGACTAACACACGTTTTCACTTAAAGGCTTTGTCGTTATTCACCTTCATCTTCTTCTTTGTTGATTTTCCAGCTGAAAAACACCAGGAGAGAAGCATATGTTGTATTTTGGATGCTGGTCCCCAGCATGAGATGTTAGCATGCTAGTGTCCCCACCAGGCTTCACAACTAGCTTCTAAGATTTGTTTTGTCAAGTTTCACATAGTTATGCCTGTTCACCAGCTAACCCAGCATGGAAAAATGTTTTTTACTCTTTTACCACACCTTTTCTATCTTTAAAGAGTTCATCAAGCTTTTATGACTTTCCTGAGCTTGTTGTGTTAAAAAATAAGTGTGAAATGTGGTCTCTTTGTTTTGTCTAGCCATAAGAGACGTCAAGAGTTACTTTGACCCTTTGTTAGTTGTTTACGTTTCAGAGCGTCTGGATATAGGGTGTGTCTGAGGGTCATTTATTTATTTTGAAATTCTACCACATCTTGCTAGATATTTACCCTGTTGAAAAAACCAGCATATGCTGGTTAGGTATGTTTTGAAGCTGGGATGCTGGTTTGAGCTGGTCCTTTGCTGGTTTATGCTGGTCCTTTGCTGGTTTATGCTGGCCATGTGCTGGTCTTAAGCTGGTCGGACCAGTTTAGGACCAGCATAAACCAGCAAAGGACCAGCATAAACCAGCGAAGGACCAGCTTAAACCAGCTCAAACCAGCATCTCAGCTTCAAAACATACCTAACCAGCATATGCTAGTTTTTTCAACAGGGTACTAAGGTCTGAAGTTTAAGTAGTGGAAGGGCCTTGCTTCATCTTGAAGAGGTGGCCTGTATGTTATCAATCCTGTACTATAGTTACTTGTCTTATTAGTGCTGTTTTTGTTGTCCCTTGGCTTGTTGGTACTGCTTTGTGTCCTTTTAATGTGTGTTGAAGCAATCGTCACGATGCAGTATATGCATATTTTGTATATTTTCTTGTAAGTTGCTCTGGTGAGGCGGCATTTGCCAAGAAAATAAATGTAATTTAAATGTCATCTGTCTGGAGGAGGTGTGACCTGAACTCCGTCTGAATTCCCACAATTGCAAGTCTCTCTCCCAAGTGCTGTTTTGATCTAAACTCCGTCGTTACTTTGAAGATGGCCGGCCAACCCAGATTTAGGTCCAGAGATACTCGTTTCTCACAGAAAATGGAATAAATTACAGACATTAAAAAAACAAAAAAAAAAACAACAACTGGTAATTCTCCACAGGCAACATTACAGATTTTGATTGCAGCATTACCACTGTCGTGCAAAGTGGCTTTCCAGTTAACATTACTTCAGGTTTTGACTATAACGCAGCTAGGGAGGAGGCAAATGGTGATCATTACCAGAATAATTTATGGTCTGCAATCAAGCTGTCTTTTCACTATCGCTGACATTTGCATATTATAGTTGCATTTTGCCCCCTAGTTGCAGTCACTCGAAACGTTACTGCTTATTAGTGTTAATTTTAACGAAAACTATGATGAAAAATGTTCATTGACGAGCTTTTTTCCCATGACTGAAATGAGACTATGATGAGACATAAATAAACGATAACTGACTATATCAACATGCAATATCGTTGAAGATAAAAGATGAGATTCAAATGTATTTTAAAAAATAAAAACTATACAAAAATCTCTTTTTATGTTCATCGAAAAAATAGAGACAAAATATTATTGCAGACCGCTGTACACGCCTCTACTATGTTACTTCTGGTATGCGTGTGCCAGAAACCAAGAGTTGAAAAGAATGCTTTTTTTTTTTTTTTTTTGTTTTTCCCCCCCCCCGGGTTTTGCTTAATTTTTGCAATCTGACAATCATGTGCACACGCTCACTCTTCATTCGCATCTCCATGTGAGATGTTCAGCTTAAAATTAAAGTGTCCGTCAGCCTCTCTGTGTTCTGTCATGAGATCTCGACTACATAGTTTGCGATAGTGGTTGCTGAATAAATAACCGCTGTTTTAATAGAGAAACATTATTGCAATTAGGAATTGTTGGAATTACTATCAGGAATTTTACTGTTATAATATTTTTTTTGTTTATACATATTTACAAAGTACATATCTAAGTCTTTGATATTATTTATAATATGAGCTTTATATATTAGTTAGTAGTGCGGTGTTCAAAATATCGATACGACGATACGAGTATTGATACAAAGCTAGATAGCTCTATAACCGCTGGCCCTGTAATCTGATATTTGTGGCCGTGTGCAGCGGTGGACCGTGCTTAATTTGTTTAAAACTTTACAACGTTTAAAATTGAGTAGAAAAGTGCGAGGTTTCTAAAAAAAGAATGAATAAAGCATAATATATAGGCTACATCAATGTTTAATCTGTCCGCATAGGAACTCAACGGGGTTGCCTGATATAAAGAGACGTAATCCCCAAAACAGAGCTTCACACTTCTCTCATAATGCAGAGGTCAACTACCTGCTCTGCCAAAAGTTAGAAATGGCACTATAGTAAGCACTGTTTAATAAACTGTCTAGTCGCAAATATTTGAATATTTCAACACAACTAAAGTTCAAAACAATTAGACATTTTTACATAGGTGTATGGTCCTAGCTCCTGTACTATTAATTTGAAAATAAGGACTTCCAGTTTGTCGTTTTTTGGAGATGTGAAAATGTGGCATCAGTAGCTAATCGTTATTGAACCTCCATCTTTCGTTTTTTGAAAAGCATTGAAAAGCATTTATGAAAGCATTCGTCGCCAGTGCCTTCTTGGTGACCTTCACATTGAAGGTTATCATGATGAACTAGTCGCAAACAATGAAATAAAGTAATTCTCCATTGACTGACTCGCCCTGCCGTCTTGATCTGTTCTTCAGAAGCGGCAGGTGTTTGCTTGCTTTCTGCGCAACGCTTCAGATTCCTGTTTGCACTGCTGTGGGTTTTGTCCGAATAAACCATCTGGTTCTTCTGTGAGTGTCAATACAGAGACCGCAGTGGTGTGTTTTTCTCATAACCTTGCAAGGGGGTGTGAATCATGGGATACCACAGTTATTCCAAGTCTCTCGATTTCATTTCGTCCCTCTTTGTTGCGCCAGTGGTGGGCAGTGCTAGTGGCTGCGAGGTTAAGTTAGCAGGTCCCTCAGCTGGCATTTACCACATCTGGCACCATTGGCATAGCGGGCCACCCTTCTCCGCTCTGCTTTCAAGTGCCGTCTTGGCGCAATGAAGTAAAACTGTCCATTTGTAATACAGTGGTGTGCTCGGGATCAAGTTTCAACAGGCTTCCCTGGATTGCAAGGAAAAAGCCACAAAACTAGCATAAATCCCTCAAAACAAGCTCCGTCTTTAGGTTCCTGTAGATTGGGTTTACTCACGCAGGCAGCGTTTATAACTGGAGATTACGTTATTTGATTTGGGTGGAGTGTTTATTCTTCCACTTTTCACCTCCGCACATGCATACTATGCTGTGATGAAAGACGTAGCGGCTCATCGTCTCTGTCTTGTGCTGCCGTTGGTCTATTGCCAGACAGTGAGCGTAATGCAGAGTAATTATTATTTTTATACCATGTGCTTCCAGAGGCTTTCACTAGAAGTCAAAATGGCTCCCCACTGACCGGCTGATTACCTCTGAGGCCGTGCCCACACCTGCCTCCAGTCATACCTTGGCAGAGCTGTACCCCGCTGCCCCAGTGACAGAATGACGGGGCTTAACTGGGATGGTTCTTTACATGTCTTAATTGCCACGTTCACTGCATTCACTGTCTCAACATTTCACAAGATCCTTTCTTTCTTTGCTTGCTTTCACAAAAAAAGTACCATGTTAATGCTGTGATATTCTTTGAAGTACTGTGGAGACAGCCTGTATTAAAGTGTCATGGTATTACCATCTGATACCATAAATGTACCATGGTAACTTTTCTTTCTTGCTTTCTTGTACGGTTGCTTGCTTTCCTGTTTCAATAACAGAAGTTATATTACCATGGTACTATTACCTTGACTTTTTGACATGGTTCTTTCCTTTTCCCTTTCCCTTTCCTCCCCTTTCCTCCCCTTCCCTCTCCCTTCCCTTTTCCCTTCCCTCCCCCTTCCCCTTTCTGTATTTATTACTCTAAATTCTGTCATTAATTACTCACCCTCATGTCATTCTAAACCTGTAAGACCTCCGTTCATCTTCAGAACACAAATTAAGATATTTTTGATGAATTCTGAAAGCTCTCTGGCTCTCCCATAGACAGCAATGTAACTACCATGATCAAGGTCCAGAAACGTAGCAAGGAGATTGGTAAAATAATCCATGTGACATCAGGAGTTCAACCGTAATTTTACGAAGCTACGAGAATACTTTTTGTGTGCAAAGAAAACAATAATAAAGACTTTATTCAACAATTCGTCTCCTCCGCGTTATCCTATAGTGCCTTTTTTGGAGAATATCCACTGAACATAAACAGCGTATGCTATTCTGTGTCAGCTGCGTCAGGCGGATACGTTTTCTATGTTGTTTACGCTTTGATTTGAATGAAAACAACGTATCCGTGTGACGCATCAGCTAAAGATGCATCTGTCTCTGAGCTGATCAGGTGTGCTCAAGCCCCTCTGTGTGTGTGTGTGTGTGTGTGTTCAAACCACAGCTGCATTGTCGAGTTATGACGCTCTCCTCTGTGCTTTTGTGCATTGTTGTCTCCCTTTTAAACACTCAATATGGCTTCTTTATCTTTACCTACATTCAGATTTAATTGCTTGGTTGTTAATCTCATGCATTACGCTTATTGCCACATTGTTCTATAGTCATGCCACATACACGTATCAAAGGGAAAGCTCACATAGATTTTAGTTTCTTCAGCAAAGATGGCTTTTATGAAGATGTTTATGCCGTATTTGTCCGATATTTTGCCCACTGGCATTTGTTCTCCTTCATCTCTTACATCTGATCTTCATTTTGTCTCATGTGTCTCTCATCCTCTCACTCTTATCTCTTTTGGTCTCATACCTCAGACTCTCCGCACAAGATCGAGTGTTTAATAACTGCTGCAGTTTATAAAGGCTACAGGGTCAAACAAAGGTCACAGGCTCTTCGGCTGCCAATCACAAATCTCAAACCGCTGCTCTCTGAAATGTTAAAATCACACCTTGCCCTGAAAATCTGACCTTGCGTTGTTTACCAAATGTGCAGGTCCCTTGGTTTTCCCTCAGTCTGGTTTGTAGAGATAGATAATCCTTTGTTCTGTTAATATCATTGTGTGAAAAATCCAATCTGATTTTAGTCACCTGAAATGTATTAGCTATTTAGCATGTCTGCGTATGCAATTAGCAACCAAATTATAACTGTAAATGCAACTTACATGATCAGTCGATGCTATATTAACACTTTTAAAGAAACAGAAATGTCGTCCTACAGCATGCACAGACAATTTGTCATGTTTTTCGGAAGCTGCACACTGAGGAAGAGGAGGGTGATGAAGAGGCCGGGGGAGTTGTAGTTGACCTGATTTTGGGGGGCTGTGGAGGCTGTGATAGTGGTGTTGTTGGAGGGTTTTGTAGATCCAGGGAGCACCGTCGATTAGAGTCGGCCCATGATTGCCAGAGAGCGGGCAGAGGGGAGGCGAAAAGCACTAACTAAAAATGGCGCTTTTCCACTGCGTGGTACGACTTGGCTCGGCATGGCTCAGTACGGCACGGCACGGTTTGCATTTCCACTGCAGTTCAGTACCGCTTTAGACGTGGGGTGGGTATTTATTCACGGCATTATAGTGTGTCATCACCGCTCTAACTACCCCACCACCACCCTGAAAAACTTTTTTCATTACGCATCGCCCGCCTCAATCGTCGCCGCTGGATACATCCCGCGCCGTGGCTATCATGAGAGGAACGTCTGTACTTCCGCAACAGACAACAAAACTTTTTGGTTGTTAAAAAAAAGGTGTGCTCATTCAAAACATTTGCGTTCGATCCATCGCTGGCTGTGCTGATTTAAATCTAGCGGTTCTTTTGTGTTTGTGTCCCAAGTTCAGTGACTCAGGTAGTGACGATTCTCTTCGGCCAATCTGTGATCAGCAGAGTTTACACGTCACGTTTTTGTAACGGTACGGTTCACTTGGAACCTCATCCGAGGTGGTACTAAAAAAAGTACCACGTACTGTACCCAGTTTAAAACCCCCCAAAAGTGAACCGTATGTGCCATGCAGTGGAAAAGCGCCATAAAAGGCTCAGGACAGATCAACTGCTGGGGAAGGTGGCTTTTCACTTATTTATTTCTCTCCTGCTATTTATTTATTAGCATGTAAATTTTTTTTTTATTCATGTACATGTTGGTTATTGGTTATTTTGAAATAAAATGAACGGTTTTTAGTTTGTTTTAATATATTCATAATCAATTTAAAATGTTTTAATAAAATTATATATAATTATACCTTATAAAAATAATTTTGTTTTATATAATTATAGAAGTGTGATAATATTATTTTTTTATCATTATTTGATTATAAGAAAACATTTTCTCAGTTTAAAGTTGTTGTTCCCCCCCCCAGATTTTCCAAGAATTCACATGCTCATCATTCAAAAAGTTGCATATTTGTTGATGTATTTGACCTGGTTTTTGGTACCAATAAAGTTACCAAGAAAGTTGGTAAAACTGATGGGTATGATCAACATTTTATAAATTACTTTATTATAAATTTTATAACACAGTGCATTATTTTATAATAAATTAAGCATATTTTTGGGACCTAGCTGTGACTGAAAATCAAACCAGAATGCATAACAATGCACCTTTTTGTATATTTCTCAACCTGTGCAGCTTGTGTTGGCATAGTTCATTTCTAAACTATTTTGGATGAAATACTGCTTCTCTCTGCTTCACCATTTATTAATCTTCCTGTTGCGTGGCACATTTTCAACTCCTTGTCTCTTGTTCGCTGATTTATCACGAAAGGTTATTAGTGCATGCTGCAAAGTAAATGTTTGTTGGTAATAAGCGTATCAACGCGTCGCAAATGCCCACCCAAAATAAAGGGTTTGACACTGCTGCAAATTGTGTTTAATTGCACTAATTAATATGAGCCTGTGACTGCCAAATCTGATTTTTCAACAACGATATGCGCTAGGCTCGGCGTCAAAACATTAATGTTAATTCTGATATTAATACCATGTTTCCTGTTGCGGCTTTTACTTCACAAATGTAATTATTTGGCTGTGACATTATTATGGTTGACTGAAATGACTCTGGTTTATAATTATTTCTTGGCCTGGTTGTGATACAAATTAATAGTTTTGACATCTGTTGCTGTTCACAGTTTATGATGTTATAATGGTTTTAAAAACATGCTGTGATGTGCAAGACAGATCTGATATATCATAATGACCCATGTGATATTACAAAAACAATGTCTAATTTTTACCTCACAAACATTTTCTTGAATAAATGGATAAAAGTTAAAATAATTATTGGGATTTTTAATATGATGTGTGAAACATTTTAGGGTTGAATATCTCGAGAAAATAATTATATTGTGATATTTTCTTTGATATATAATGCCTCACACCATGATAGAAGATTTTGGTCATACCACCGCTACTAATATTAATTGAAAAAAAGCATGCAGCAAACAAAAATAAGCTCTAATATCAGACATTTTTGGCAAACTGTGAGGGTTGACACTCTTGATAAGAGAAAAAGAGAGAAATATCGACTTTCGCCGAATGTCCCTCTGCTCTCTCTCCTGTTTGTTCTCTCAGACTTTCCTTCTCTGTTGCTTTCTCTCGTTCCATCTCTCGTCTCTCCTGTGCTCCATGCAGAAATGATTTCCATTTCTGAATTAATGAGGTTCAGCTGAACCAAAATCTCTCTTTCTCTCCACCCCGAACCCCCCTCCCTTTCATCACAGGTTCTTGCACAAATACACACTGGCGCTCGCATACTTTGTCAGTTTCAACATTGCATACCGTCGGCAGAAATGTACACAATTTCAGATATGTATACAACCGTAACAAACATTTATCTCATATTGGAAAAAATGTAAAATGCTTCATGTTTGAAACAAAATTGAGTCCGTCCTGAACACTGAGTTTGTTTACGTGTATAGTCTTACACATTTATGTTTAATAAAACAACTGCCTTAATTAGATAAAATACTAAAAGATTAAAAAAAAGTAGTAGATATGTGTGTTTACATTTAGACCTCAAAACCTGAGAAAAAACAGTTAGGGTTTTATATCAAACCGATTTCTGTTGCCGTTTTGATGAAAGCACACTTAAAACCAAATTAAATTAAACTATATGAAGAATATTATTTTTGATATAGCGGGTTTTCACATAGAGACTAGTCAGTGTCATTTCTGATGGCTTCGATTAACACAATGGTACTTGCTGGATGTGCCTCGTGGGTCAGGGCCTAGAATCGGGTCTTGTCACCATGGTAACTTTGTGCAGTGTATGCAAAATACTACAGTGCTTTGGGACCGTTGGAGGGTATTAAATCACCCTCCCCCTGTCCACCCCCAACACACAGACGCTCTACCTAGTTGTTTTGGTTGAGCTGTGGTATTAGCAGCTTCAATCGTTGCGATGCGATCAATGTTTTGAATTAAAAATGAGGGCCGGATTAACATAAAACAGTTTCCAAGCATGTTATAGCTATATGTTTGTCTGTCGCTTCCTTCGAATTTGAATTTTGCTTTAATGTCAAAGGGAGAGGCAGCGATTGGTCAATAATCTGCTAAGTAGCATCGATTCGGAGCGTTTAGTTTCTCTGGCTGGCTACTTTGGTTTGGAAGCTAATCAATGCTGTTGAATGGGGGCCTCAGTGATCAGGGATTTCCTACTTCATGCACAGTGCGGTCACATCATTTGTCTTCATTTGGCGTGCGATTATTCTCTGTAATGGGCTTCATCAGAAGGAAAAGGTTAACACACCTAGCCGAAAGGATTACGGAAATAAAGTTGCCAAGATTATGAGGCATTCACATTCATCATTGCTACTCTACTGTTTTTTCGTAATAATATGTATCAGTTCTCCATTTTCCATTAGCTGGGATCTCAGAATGAAAAGGCAAGACAATAGGATTTCCATTTAAAGTTCTCTAAACCAGTGTTTTTCAAACTGAGGTTTAGGGAGCAAGGCCTCCGTTACATTTACCTTGCTGAATTTCTCAATTTGCTTTGTTTCAATGATAATATTAAAGGTAATTATCTAACTTACATAAATCATGTTGGCTTTATATTGTCATTCAAAGGGTCTTTATACCTGAAAATATAACGTTGATGTCCTTCTGGGCTCCTTTGTCAGTCCTTGGCATTAAAAAAAGGTTGAAAACCCCTGAATGAAAATACTTAGTTTGACTAAAGTTTAGCTACTCATTGAAAACATTTGCTTTGCAGAGGGCAATATCAATTAGTAATTTCCGTTCAATGAATGCTAGTGGATAACCCAAGTAGGAAAGCCCTTTATGGATAAAAAAAAGTGCTGTTCATAGTTGTGAAAGTTAGATGACTGTGTGCTTAAGTGTTTTATTATCTGGAGATGGTGAGTACAGGTTGCATTGTACGATAGATCGCAGGACCCCAAATCACCCAGCCAATTCAGATCAAGGTTACACATCTAAAACGGCTGGTTTTCAGCACTGAGCTAAACCAGTGTTTGATATGTTTTCTTTGGAAATGGAAAGGCTGTTAACATCTTTAGGAAGTGGTTCTTCAATCTACTACCCTTGTTCTTACCCCCTCCTGTTTTGCCTGAAAGATAAAGTTACTTCCTCTTCCCTTTGCCCTGCTCCCTCTCACCCTCCTTCCCTGCTGGGTTTTATTGGTCTTAGGAGTTGTCCATCACTGCTCTCGTTGTTTGAAGTGCTCCAGTCGTATATCACCGCCCTGTCTTGCTGGATGTCCTCCCACTTCCTGCAGGGTTCTCCAAGACTGCGTGTACCTGACTGTGAGCACGGTTTCTCCACACTATTTCTCCAGTCACACTTAAACACACTTCCAAAAACCACTTCATCCATGATATCTTTACTGTGTGTTTGAGTTGTTTATAGTCCCTTGGTTGATAGTTGTGGTCAGTTGAGGGGATGTGCCTCTGGAAGGCTGTAGCGATGCTATACATTCCTTCCTTCCTTCCTTTAAAAACTATTTGTAAGTTTCTTGCTTGTTTTTCCTTATTCCCTTCCATCCATTTTCCCATTAAGTCCCAGTGTCTTTTTAAAAAATGCCTATTTACTTCACTTTTTGCTTTACTTTGTAGTCTTTGTTTTTCCTAATGCTGTCTTTGCCCTTGTTTTTTTTTTTTTTTTTACCTGCAATCCTTTTCTTCCCCTGCCCCCCCCCCCCCCTCTCTCTCTCGTCTCCTCTCTCTCTCCATCTCCTCGTCTTCTCCTCGTCTCTCTTCTCCTCATGCCTCCTCGTGCTCTGTCCGCTCTCTCTCTGTCTCTCTGTCTCTGGCTCTTCATCTCTCGGTTGAGGACAAGGAGGTGAAAGCCAAGCGGATTACAGTGGCAGTTTAATCTGGCCGACCTACCAAAGGATTTTTTTGCACTTTTCTGCAAGCTTATGAGGCTGTGAGGCCGAGGGGTGGGGGGAACAAGGGGTTCGAAGAGTGTGGAAGGGAACATAGTTGGTCTAGGAGGCTATGTGAGACTAAACCCAGATCCGGGCCAGATGAGGATGGTATGGGTTTGGGGTGACAGTGGACTGTGGGTGAGCAAGCAAGGGATGCTAATACTATTTTGTTACTAATTTGTTTCCATCTGGCCAGGCATATTGCATCTGTGGCTGTGTATTCCCAGAGAACCAACAAGAAGAATCATTGGATCTTGCTTAATTCTAGGTAATTTTGTAAAGCTTTTTCAAAGGTTAAAACCAACAATTTCTTGTGATATTAGTAAATATGACATTAAATCACCCAGGTTTTGCAGAAATTGGATGGATCCGTCTCTCATATCAGATGCCTGTCATTGCTTTAATTCAACACCTAGGTTTGATTCTAAACCATACATATGTAGACGGATGTTTTTGGCTGTTTAGTCATGCTTCATATTGCTTTTGAAGATGTTTTGCTTTTTAAGATGCAGTGTGAAATTTTAAATGGTTAAAGGGATAGTTCACCCAAAAATTTACATTTTGTCATTAATTACTTGCTCTCATGTTGTTCCAAACCCGTAAGAACTTCATTCACCTTCAGAGCACAAATTAAGTATTTTTGATGAATTCTGAGAGTTTTCTGACCCTACATAGATGGCAACATAACTGACACATTCAAGGCCCATAAAGGAAGTTAAGGACATCGATAAAATGGTCCATGTGACATCAGTGGTTCAAATGTAAACCCAAAAAGTATTCTCGTAGCTTCATAACATTAAGGTTGAACCACTGATATCCTTACTACTGTTCTAGGCCTTGAACATGGTAGTTGAGTTGCTGTCTATGCAGGGACCGAAAGCTATCTGATTTCATCAAAAATATCTTAATTTGTGTTCCGAAGATGAACGAAGGTCTTACGGGTTTGGAACGACATGAGAGTGAGTAATTGATGACAGAATTAAAATTTTTGGGTGAACTATCCCTTTTTTTTAAGCCTAGCCAACTGTTTTCGAACACAAGAATGTTTTATGTGAACGCACCCCTAAAAATACTTCTGTTCAGTGTGATGCAACTCAAAAAAAAATAGCATAATTATTCAATGCACTTTGTTGTGGCAGCACTTCAACTAATTTTTTTTTTTTTTTAAGCAAGTATTACTATGTGTCTAATATGACTTATGAAGGCCCAAACTGACCCTTTTAATATCAAATCTTGACACCAATTTAAACTGCTACCCTACCAATTTGTCTCGAAAGTTTCAACTTCCACAAAATGTTAGTTATATAGCATTACTGCCTGCGAACACTCAAAGCACACCGTGGGAAATTAATACAAGGGCCGTTCCTGTGTAATGATTGAAGCCATACTGTTTCGCTGACAAATCTATCCAGTTTGCTAACCGTCACTAACAGAATAGTGGTCAAACAAAGCGGTAGCGTTCGTCTCACTCCGCACCTGCTTTGATGTGGCTCATATCGCTGCTACTTTCATCAGTTCTCCCCTGCTGTGCAAATTTAGAGGGAAGGGGTCCCTCCTCCAATGGGATTAGCTTCAAACTGGTACTTGTCCAGTGGCGTTAAATTTTTGAAAAGGGCTTAACTAACCTTCACTCATGGGAGACTTCTATAGGTTAATGTGGGCTCTCGGATTGTTTGCCTTGCAATTAACATGCTGGATGGCCCCTACGGGGGAAGTCAAGAGCTGTAATAAGTAAGAAACAAGACTTTAAGCAACTGCACCTATGGATGCAGCTCTCTGCAATTGGCAATGTCTTCAGTACATGAAGGAGAGGCCTCCAGATGCTTAGAATTTGTTTAGCATGAGAGGCTTCTTATGTATGAATCGTCTGTATGCTGTTTTTTAGTTCAAATAACAAGTTCACTTCTATTCCTAAGCGTTCCTAGGCATCACTTGCAGAGCAGTGAAGACTCCTTAGTTCCTTGAACTTGGAGGTTTCATGGTCATCTGGAGCTATGGACAAGAAGCCAGATGGCTCAATCAGTGGTAAAATTTTTCAGGGTCATGCAGCTTGGAGTAAAAAGTCCTAAGGACAGTTGGAGAAAATGTGCAAACAGATATAGGACACAAGGCAGGATAAGGTGTTATATCCAGTATTTGCTTTGTCTTGCATCTTGGATTGGCATTGCTTGCTTTTATTTCATGCTTTCTAACTTGTTGACATCTTTTTAGAGAGGCCAATGGCCTTCTTGACATGGTCCCTGCAGGAAACCTTATTTTAGCCGGCACCAGGTGCACAATGGTTTAGGCATGTTACATGATACGGAGCGAATGCAGAGGGGATCTGCATGCAGTTCTGCGTTGAGATGGGTGGGGCAGGATGGTGGGGCAGTTGGGTTGGATTGGAGTGGATTGGTGGAAGGTGTCTGAAAGGTCAAGAGGAGGGTGTAGGGTGCCAGGAATAGGGGTGTGAGATGCCTACTCTGTTAGCTGGCTCTGGTAGGGCATTCTGTCAATTGGGGACAGTCCATGCCACCCCTGACCTCTTGGTGTCCCGTTAGATGAACAATGGTGGGTCAAAGAAGGGAAATGCTTCTTTTCTCCACCTTATCCTTGTGTCCCACACTTGTCGCTTTCTAAAATCAATTCGCATAGACTCATTTGGCCAATGCATGTATATTGGTTTCTTCTCTCTCCATTCATCTTTGACTCTCATTCTACCTCTCAAAAATACAGCGTTCCGAGATGCCTGAGGGACGGAACACAGACAGGACCTGTCACCATGACAACGGCTTCTGTGAGCTGCCTGACACCCAGACTCTATTGTAGGGAGGGGGTGGCGAGAGAGAGACAGAAAGAGAGAGAAGAGAGAAAGGAGGGTGTGGAATCAGACAACCCCATTTTTCCCCCTGGGACTTTGTGGTTTGCTCGTGTTCACATGTAGAATTAGCATAAAGACAGTGAATGTAAGAGAGACAGAACGGTATATCAAGACCAAGATTAGAGCGAGAGACCGACACCGTGTGCTGGGAGTTTGCCGGACACATGTCCTCTTGGTTTCCCCAGGGTCTGAGTGCCCATTTACTGTTTGAGATCAGGATCAAACCTACATAATTTTCAGCTCCCATTGCCGAAAAATTTTGACACCAAATAGTTGGTTTCCAATGTCACTGTAATCGCATTAGAGCACAAGCGAAGCTGCATTCCATCCATACTTCCTACAGGGCTAATGCAATTAAAATGAGCTCTGACTGAATGGATTGTTAATTCGTCAGATCTTAGTAGCAGTATTGTAGCTCCTCTGACAGAAACGATCACTATCAAGTGAAACGGTTGACTCTGTGCAGAGTCATGACTTTTCCGTACCCTTTCTGTAAAGATGTGGTGGGATTTGCAGTGCACTGTGGTCATTTGGAGCCTTGATGCCGGCTGTGAGCCTGTAGAGTGGAAGAGAAAGTGCTTTCCAGGTGGAAATTATCTACGGATATGGGGATGATCAAGCTTTAGATGCACATTAGTTTATAATATAGACAAGATAATGAAATGATTGAATGTATGTTGTCTGTATCATGAGAATCTTGTTGAAAAGAAGCTGCATTTGCTAAAAGTACCTTTCATTCATTGTATCCACTCAAATTGAGGGTGACCTTTGTTTTCCTGAGCTACGAGACCTCTTTTATTGTAATATTGTTTTGTTCTCTAAGGAAAAAAGATGAAGAGTAGCCTAGCCTGTGCTGGGGCATAAGACTGGGGAGAGATATTTCTGTGAGGCTGTTTATTTATTGATGGGATGCTAGCGCAGGTTAGCATGACATGCTCACGTTTGTACGCTGTTGTTTGGAGAAAAGCAACGTGCTCTTGTGCTCCTGAATGCCTCTTCTTCTTCAGCAAATGTGATTGTGAGAAGTCAGGTGCTTTTGATTCCTTAAGAGGACATTTTTGTATGTTTTAGATAGGTTATCATTAATGCTACCACATCTATTGACAGTATTATAACTTTCCATGGAAGTGAAGAACTTGAGTTATTGTAGATGGAAGACAGATTTGATCACTGGGTGGGCTGACCACTGTTGGCCACAGCCAGTTACAAGTTGGCTGACTCTGTTTCAGTGGTTTCACTCACGATCTGCATAAATGGATTGTGGATTTGTACATCTGAGGGAACCCAAACCCAGGCTGAAGCTTGAAGAACAGAGAAACTTGTTTGGGCTCTTGATGTGTTGTGTCTGCTTTTCATTTGCCTAGACTTTGTGTTCTTGTTAACTACACTATCTTTGTCACCACTTAACTAAATTCTTCTCAGTTTCTTCTTATAATTTTTTTTTTTATCTAGGAATTCAACCTGCCCATAGTTTTTCTCCTTCATTGTGTTTCTTTTTTGTTGGTGCCTCAAGCGCAAAGGTCCAGCGTTACATTGTCTAAAGAATGTTCGTGTTTTCCCTTCTCCAAGCCCCTGTCTGGCAGGAACGAGACCCTGTCTTTTTCCTTGTTCTTCCAGCTTCTCTTGGGTATCCACAGCCCGCTAGGTTTCCTACACTTTCCCAGCGTTCAGACTCCGTGAATGTTAACTATAGTATATTAAGCTCCTTAACCCTGTAGTGGGAACTCCAGAGACTCTTTCCAAAGAGGAATGGTTTCTGCCTACTTAGTGGGCGTACTTGAAGAGAAAGGAAAGCAGAGAGAGAAAGAAAGGGAGGGAGAGATGGGAAACGCCCCTTTTCAGCAGACAACATCAATGGTCCCAATGGGAACGCCCTTCCCACCAACCATTCTTGCAATGTATGGATTGTAATATGACTACCTTGCATGTTTCACATTAGAAATAGGATGGCAACATTGGCATTAAAACCTTCCCACGTCTTACCCAGCAATCCACCCCGTCTCTCGCTCTGCACTTAGAATGAGCCGTTCTTCTTTCCGTCTTATCTCTGGATGTTTAGAACTGTGCATTGACCTCAAGTTGACATGAAAATAACTGACATATGATGTGTAAAGTTGAAGATGTTGCTTATAGAAAGATGTTGATGTACGGTATCTTTTTGGGTTTACTTGGTTGTTACTATGAATGAATAAATAAAGGGTTATGCCAGAGCTCTGAATTTAATTGTTATTAAAACACAGTTCTCTGTGGTATATGAATTAGGATTGGGCTATGTCTACAAAATTGGCATCGGACGATGTCTACAGTGAAACATGTAGGGGGGGGGGGGTGTGCCCGAAGCATGAATTCTTATTCAGAAAAACGATTGCCAACGGTTGCCTGTTACATTGCAGTCCAATGAAAGTGTGTGTAAATTTCACTTACCACATAAACAGAGTAAGGAGAGATGACTGAGGACGATGGCGAATGTTGCAGATCCTCAGCACCACTGACAAACATCTAATCTTGTAAAATGTGTGGCAAGTACTGCCGCTCCACAGTATAAACAGAATACGTGTGATCGCGAATCTCGAAAGTGAAAGTGGTTTGTTGTTGTTTTCAATGCCAGGCATAATAGAGTCTCCCTGATGCCTGCAATTTATATACAGTATAATTACCCAATGATATAACTGCGAGAGAAATGATTAAAGTATGTATTTTCCTCCCATCTTGTATTTATTCTCTTTAGGGGTTCCGTATACATGTCATTTTCTTTCCGAACATAGTATTTGGATGCGGTGGATTGTGGGGGGTATGGTGGGGGGGGGGATCACAATGTCAGCTCAACATCGTGATGTCTATCGGCCCAACCATAATATGAATGTCTTTCTTCCTCATAGACCTTGTTTTCTTTTAGTAGTTTGGAGCTTATTACAGTGATTTTGTATGTGTGAGACCATTGTGAAATACCTGACATGGCCAATAAGGTAGCGAACATACCCAACGGTGCACTGCATGTGTTGTATCCCAACACCATTTTGCTGCTGTCGGTCTTGCTTAATTTACATGTAAGCTAATCCTGTTTGCATTAACTTTCTGCATGTTGGCTTCTTTGACTGCAGTTTTGTATTGTTTTAATTTTTGGAGGGAACTCTTATTAGATGCGATCTGTTTAAAACACGATAAGCATTTTTACTAAACATTGCAAACGTTGTGTTTGTATAATCATCGTGGGATTTTCTTTGAGTCGTGACATTCCGAGTTCAAGGCAGATCAATTAAAGTTTAAAGTATTTGTCTGTATTAATCAAAATTAAGGTTTATTTGTGAATGTTTGCAGTGTTTAATGTATTATAGTGTTTAAGTACTGTTATTGGAACAGTTTAGCTTGTTTCGAGCACATAAATTACAAAATGCCTAAATGGCTAATGTACAACCTTAGCACTTTGTTTTGTTGTATTATCGTTGACATTTTGTTAATATTGAGGAAAAAAGAATTTGAAATTGTGCATACTACTTGTGTTTTCCACAAGTATGAACTTCCTAGTAAGTATTCAATGCCACATTAGCGTTTTGTCTCTGTGTCATTCAGAACAGTAAATTAGTATGGTAATGGATAATGTAAATAACAGGTGGAGCTGGGCTACGCATAGCTATTCATCTGTCTGTTTTTCCATGTTTCACAGTTATACTGCTGCTTCAGCATTTCAGAAGGTGTTCTGGGCGGGAAACGCTCTCCACCTGTCCACACACATATTAACACGCTTGTCTCTGTACATGGCTTATGATTAGGCCCTTGAGCAAGCATAATTGTGGGCCACTGAGATTGAGAAAGCTAGGCGGTTCTGGGAATACAGTGTGTGTGTGTTTGCGGGGTGGGGGTGTACATGAGGGGTTTCCTCAGCAGATTTGTTTACTGGTAATTAATTCACCTGATTGATACAACAGCTGTTGACGCCATGGGAGGGAAAGAGTGGGAGCGACAGAGAGAGAGACCCCTCGTCATAGTGGCTTCCCTATGTTACACAGTGTAGATTGCCGTCCCAGCGCTCCATTGATTAAAAGGTACATCTGTCAGCCAGCGTGGCTGATTATAGCTGCTAGTCCTCACTGGCTAATCTTTATGGAGTCAACTTCACTGACAGAGTTATTGGAAATGGGGGATGTTGGGAGAAAGAGCGGAGGAGGCAGTGAGTGTGTTGAAATGCGGTAAGTTAGAAGAACGCTGGTATCTTGGATGTTTATTTCGGGGATGTTTTTAAAAAAAAAAACACATTTTGACTAGCGATGTCACAGTAATGAAATTTCAGTCAAATCAAATCCATACTATTCGGGTCAAATCAATGTACTGATATACTGAGATTAAAGGGATAGTTCACCCAAAAATGAAAATTGCCTCATGATTTAAAAAGCCATCCTAGGGTATGACTTGTTTCAGACGAATACAATCGGAGTTATATTAAAAATGTCCTGGCTTTTCCAAGATTTATAATGGCAGTGAATGGGTGTCGAGATTTTGAAGTCCAAAAAGGTGCATCTATCCATAATAAAAAGAGCTCCACGCTGCTCTGGGTGGTTGTCATATGCGCGTTCACGAGAGAGAGAGTGGCGTTCCAGTGGATGACGTAGGACACAGGTGTAGCATAAGCTCCGGTGAGAATATGCTAGTCTCGTGAGAACCAAGTTTTGTTTACAGCAAAGGAAAACTAGTCTCCTCTTGGTTTATATCGTAATCCTCTGACATTTTTCTTTACAAATCCTTGTTTTGTACTTCTAATTTATAACTGGTATTTTGTTATAGTTGTTGCCAATCTAATAGCTAGTGAATATTGTTTATATATTAAGTCGAGATAAATTTTATGCTTACAGATCTATAATTTCCATTCCACTGTGTCACTTGTTTAGCATGTGCTGAGTTGCCAGTGACTTGTTACCCCAGAGTACATGTGCTTGTGTTTGTCGGCTGGTGATCTGGGTTACTCTGCTCGTCTGAGCACAGATAAGGTAAGATCCATTCCTCATCCTGGATCCCTGCTCCAGATCGATGCCCAGATTAAGCCTTTCCCCCGCCGTCTGCTGGCCAGCCGAGCCCCACGATTGATACTGATAATTAAAATAGCAGTGGCTAATTACTTCGGAGGGTTTGGACAGTGTTATGTGTGTGTGGATGTTAGGTGAACGTACAGGCTGCCAATATTACTCATGGATTATTAATAATTAATTAGGTACATCTTATTGCTGAATCTATGATATGCTTTCTTTCTGCTATTATACAATCAATAATGTACCCAAAATAACGATGCACATGCTGTTGGCAGTGTTGGATGCTTTAAAAATCTGTGTGTGTGTGTGTATATATGTATTTATTGTGTTTTTAAAACTGTAATCTGAGGACAAAAGTCACAGTTTTGTTAAAATTTACTTGAAAATGTATATTTAATTAAAATTATAGGCTGACTTCTTTTACTATTTAAATGTCGTGTGGCCACAAGCGAAATTTTGGCAAAATTGTGGGCAAAAAAAAATTCTGTTTGACCATCTTTAACCTGTTGTGAAATCTGTTTGGGAAAATCTTTCCCCCTTCGTACGAAATTCCTACTTAATCTATGTTAAACATGAATGTGCCTTAGTGCACAAAACCTTTGGAAAGATCCGTACATGTATAATGTTTTTGTTTAAGGGAGTGCAGGACAAACATGCAAAGCATGGTGTGAGAAGGGTTAACAGGAACTGAAATGTGTCTGTTTATGTGGTCAAGAGGGAGAGAGATAGCAGTAGCAAACAGCCAGGCCTATCAAAAGCCACAGGCTCCTTTAAACTCTATCTTCATTCTCCTCTCTCAGTTTCTCTCGCGCTCCCTCTCTTTCACTCCCTGGCCGGGCAAGTGATTGACGGCCTGGGGGTTTTAATGGGCACCAGAGAGCAGGAGAGCCAAGGTCTGAGTTGTCATGGCAACAAGCCGATCGGGCCTTCTGCCGCTCTACCTGAGTGCAGCGGAGTCGCGCTGCGTGCAAATGTGTGTGTGAGCTACCAACGACTCCTGTTCCCGCTGATGGGCCGCTGGTCATTCTGGCCAGTGATTTCCTTTTAGCTCATATCTTTGTTTTAATTAAAGTATTCATCCGCCCACGTTCTGCATTTTCACTTGTTCATATATGCTGTTTTAGCCATTGTGCTGGTTAAACCTACACCAGCCACTGTGTAAACAAAATCTCACCGGCCCGATCTGTCACTCAGCCCCTCCTTCTCCTTAACCAAACACACTCGCCAATCCCTCCACTACATGCAAACACGGCGCTTGGCCGTACCTCACCTGTTATCTGCCCAGCGCCAGCCTCCGGACCCTTTTTCTTCCCTAGTTTATGAGAAAGTGCGTCCTTTGTATATAGATTATATGCAAATCTGTGGAGTTTCTGTGGTGGTTGTTGCTGGCGCTTGTGATTTGTCATGTTTGCGACAGTGTCTTAAAGGGATAGTTTATCTAAAAAAAAAGAGAATTCTGTCACTGTAGTTCCGAACCTATGTGACTTTATTCCATGGAAAAGTAATGCAGAAATTTTTAGTTGTTCATGTTGTTATATAGTAAAAGCATATTGTGAACAAAGCTCTAAGAAGCTTCATAAAAGTAGTCCATACAAATTAAGCTCTATATTCCAAGTTTACTGAAGCTATATGATACTTTTGTGCAAGAACCAGAGAAAAGTCATTCACATCTAGGATGATTAGGGTTGGGTACCGAAACCTATGTAACCGGTATGTGCTAGAACCGAATCCGAACGCAGATTTCAGTGCCTCATTTCGATGCCACTTAAATGCTTGAGCGATCGATTGAAATATTTGTTCTGTGGTTCTACGAAACGGACGTAAGGATCACCGACACCGCATATGAAAAATAATTTCCCGACTGAGAAAATTCACAAACGCAAGTCGGAAAGCTCTAATCCTACAATCACAAATCCTTTTTATTATGCAGTGGTCCATGTTGTTTTCATATTCTGATTTAAAAGCACAACTCGGGAAATGAGAGCATCAGAGGAGCGCGTGAATGCAGCAACGGTTACACTTGCTCTGACTGCAGCAGGTAGTCTACCGTTAGCTAGCTAAGCTAAACATGAAAATGCTTAATGAACGCTTAAATGAAAATGCCTAAAGCTAATCTTCCCTTGTAATGACTTGCAATGAGAAGCGTTTCTAAACCTGTTGTCCAACAAAAGAGAACACTAACGTTTTTACTCCACAACTACTTCCTTTTGTGATCTGATGTGGCTTGTCACAGAATGAGGCAGAAAATGTTCTTTACTGTAAAAAGCATATGGAAAAAAGGCTATGTCGATTAGCAATGGATTATAAATATATTTAATTATTATGAAAATACCAGAGAGGGCTTGAATAACACAGATAAACTATACATTGTCACAGTCGAGTGTTTATTGTGTTTGTTTCATCATTCAAAACGTATCTTCTTTTTATTCAGTGATAGCTGGATGCCTTTGTTCATATTAGGGATTTCCTGAGTTCTATTCTTTCTGTGATGCACATGTGGAGTTTCTGTCCCGGGCGCAAAGGGCGCCCCTCGCAATGGCAGTGCCATATGAACGCAAATGTATGCCATCCATCCTATTTGGGGTGTATTTTTTTCAAGTATCGTTCATGCACGCCTTGTTTAGGCACCGGCACCATTTTAAAGGATCGAGTTGCCTGGTCACGGGGACAAAACAAACAATACCCAGCCCTAAGGTGATCTCTGATGATAACTATAAAGGTTTAATAATCGTTCTAGTTCTATGAGAATATGGAAGTCCACACCACAACTATAAAGGCTGATTTATACTTCTGCGTCGGACATATGCTGTAGCCTCTACGCCGTATCCTGTGCGTCGGTTTTCATTTATACTTCTGCGTCGATGTGCAGTACACATGTAAACCGCTAGTCTGAAGTGTCCACGGCCATGTTGCTTGTGTAACCTGCAGTACCACGGCAAAAGCCGAAGAAGCAGCAGCTTGTCGGAGAAGCATCAGCTTTGATGGCGGCAAATAAAGATGCAAGAACAGATCATTTATTTAAAACTACAAAAAAGAGACGACAACAGAACAGGAGAAGATTGCATTCTTTTAATCTCCACAAGGACTTGTACCATAAGGAAGAACAACATTGTTTGTCGCGGACAACAAATTGATGTATAATGATACGTTTTATAATAAATTATTAGACACTTGTTCTTTGCTTTGATTTATTTTAAATAAGAAAGGTGTAACATTAAAATATATTACAGTGCAAAAAAACACACAAACCTCAAATACATACGGAGGGAGGGGTACTAGCAGACCAATCACAGCGATTGCGGTCCACGTATAATTGACGCGCTGTGACATTTTTGGAGAGTGCATGTCAGGCTACGCCATAGCCTGCACGTACTACGCACAGCCTACGGCGCAGGTTCGATGCAGAAGTATAAATCAGCCTTAACAATAACGACATGATGAACACTGAAAACATTGACAGCCAATCAGAATCCATCCAACTTTAAAGCGCTTGAACATTTACCTAAAGCAGCAGACGACAAAACTGTTATAATAAACACAAGAATTGTCCATTGGTGTGGACATCAATTATGTTTATCTTTATAGTTGTCTTTATCGTTCTTGGTGTGAATGGGCCTTTATTCTCTGAAAAAGTTCATTTTGACACATTTGAAATCTCTTTGAAAAATCCATTAACGGAAACGGAAGTCATGGAAAACATTTAAAATGGAACTATTTCTTGATTTCTCAAACTTAGGTGATGGTGAGATGAAGCCCTAAAGGAATTTTAGTATTTGGACTTTAGCAGATTGTATGTGGCTTTAGAGTTCGATTTGCAGCTACATACATGTGAGAGCTAAAGACAGAGATTGTGTACCTATTAGGGGTGCAACGGATCGTAGATGATCCGTGATTAGAGGTCTGCACAGGCTTTAAAGTGAAGCCCGAACCCGGCCCGTACCAGAGATCATCTGACCCGACCCGACCCGAGCGGCACAGTCAAATTTAGAGCCCGAACCCAAAATCTCCCCCTCCCCCCACAACAAATAGCCAATAAAAAAAAATGCTGTATTTCACGAATGCATGCAACGGTCAGTAAACAAATACATGTAAAGAAACAGAATCATTAAGGCTCGGCCAGATCACAAGGCAAAAGAAAAAACACTTACCAGTTATGAGAGTTTATGAACATCAGGTGCAGCGGTCACATAAATTCTGCCAAGTTTTTGGCAGAAAAATGATGGTCATTCTCGTCAGTTAAGGCTCGTTAGCATTCGGTCTGCTTTAAATCAGACACAGAGATGCAGTGCGGTAAGATTGCATTTATTTGAATTATATTTTATTGATAGCGATAGAGATGAAAGTTGCGCGTGTGAACCTGCGTCTGCGCTCCTCTCTCTACAAGCAATGAGGCTTAGTTCCTTCAAAAACAGCGATTGCAGATTGCAGAGAAATATAACATTGTGAGTCAGTAGCCTGTAGAAGCTATTTTACTAATAAAAGTTTCCCGTGTTGTGTTGACGTGTGCAATAATGTGTGTGCGTGCGTCTATGAAAGCAGCATAGCCTGCATTAATCTGAACCGAACCCGAAAGTATTTCGGGACCCGTCGAGCTCGGGTCGGGTAGCAGACCTCTATCAGTGATCCGTACGGATCAGGCTGCACGGTTCAGCACGCATGCGATTCGCGGATTAACTGTTAAATTTAACATTTATCATAAGAGTTAAAGTGATCGTTTGCATGTGTTTTGTCTTGCCAGTTTACACATTCAAGCAATTTTAACTCACGTGCTGTTTTCTGTGCGCTCAGCCGCTGCCGTGCACACGCGGAGAGAGAGACACCGCGTGAACAGCGAATTGATTCCTCTTTCACATACACACAAAGTTATATTAAAATATCCGTTTTGGCAAGTATTCTAGTAAATGCAGTCAGTTATGTCTTAAAGGCACAATTTGTAAGATTTTTTTATTAAAATATCCAAAAACCACTAGAACAGTGTGATATATTTTGCTGACTTGTGTACTTAAATTATCACCAATGTTTCGAAGAATGTTTAAATCCAGAGAAATAAGCAATTTTAATAGTGACACGGAGCGTGTCCATAGTGTCATTGTGTTGCCTGCCAATGACGTCATAACCCCTCGATTTCCGTTTTGTTTTGTAGAAAACATGGAAACACCAAAGACGCTTTAATATGTTGTGCGTTTTAATAGGCCGGTGACGACCGCACAGAGTAGCATTATAACAGAACTTTCAAATGTATTAGTATGATAAAACAGCGCTGCTTTTTTTCCCCACATACGCACGACCGGAAGGAGTGGAAGCGGTCGACTGTGGCATAATAAAAGCTCCGCTGCTTTCGAGCCGTGTGTCGCGCTCGTTCAGCGGCCTCGTTTCGCTTCGACGGCTTTCAGCCTCACCCTGCTTCATTCTACTACGTTAATAAATCATTAGCTCATCCATGAACATGATTTCTGCCCGAGTCCCGTCGGATTGCATCGGCTGTGGGGATGAAGACCACAACTCCCATGATCCCACACTCGGTCACGGTGTCATCAAACTACGCCTTTTTTTTTGTTTATTTTGAATACGCGCCCTCTAGCGGCGAAAATTACATATTGTGCCTTTAAGTGAATGTAAACAGCTGTAAATACCTGTTTCTGTCTGCTAATCAAACACCACAGCTCTAACAAAGATTATTCTGTATTTAACTTGTGCAGTGAGCACTATTGTGTTATTTTACACTCGTTACATCTCTGCACCTGATTGCTACTGTTACTGACTTTATTTGTAACTGTGTTTTGTTGTATTCATCTATGCTTGTAATTTGTGTAATTGTTTTATTACTAACTTTATTAGTTAAGCTAGTAGTTTTTGCTGTGGTATTGAAGTACTTAAAGTAAGCTTTCACACATGTATTTATTTATTTTATTTTTTTGCTGATCCGAAAAATGATCCGATCCGTGACTCACAATCCGTAATATGATCCGAACCGTAAATTTTGTGATCCGTTGCACCACTAGTACCTATGCCTGTGTATGTTGGTGCATGGAACGGTTCCCTTTGCCCTCTCAGGGTCAGCGGTGAGTGTCTGGGCTATTTAGGGTCAGCGGTACTGAGGCGATTTACCCTCCTCCACACAGACGAGAGCGAGGTATCTAATTACAGTGTGGAGGAGGGGGGCTGGGTCGTGTGTAATCCCTGTCTACCCCTTCTGCTCACATATGGACTTGAGATTCTACTTGTATGTTGTTGTATTATGGAATTGTTATTGGAAATTGTTATTGGAAAAGTTATTTAATGTACTCTATAATACATACAAACTTTTGAATGGTTAAAAGATGGAATTTGGTTTGGAATTTATGCTATTTTCTGACCAGACTTTGTGTGTTTCTCTGTTTCAGAGTGCGGCAGCAGCTCCCAGTCCTGTGATGGGCAACATGCCGCCCAACGACGGCATGACAGGTGGACCCATGCCTCCCGGCTTCTTTCAAGTAAGGGCTGCTCTCTCCTCCACCATCTTCCCGTTCAACCTCCTCCTTTGACCCTGTGCATTAAGCTTTTACCATTTCTCTGTCCCTCACCCCACCCCTGCTTTCGCTAACCCCCTTTAGTTCTTCTAATCCCCGTCCAGATGTTTCTTTCCCACTATCTCTCCCTTTACGTATTTCCATTCATTTCCATTTTGCGTGTGTCTAAATTAGTAGTTCAGTACAGTAGCAACTCACACTGACACAAACAGGGAGTCGTGGCCCCTGATCTGAGATCAGTGTGAATGCCTCGACAGTTTAATCCCTAAGGCCAAAATGGGTAAAAACATGCTTGCTTGGTTGTAGCTCTTTGGCAACACATATCTAACAACATATCTGTGTATTTTAAATTCAGGGCTGGGATTTGGGGGAATGCTTAGGGGTATAGTTCCTAAAGTCAAGGCTCCTGTGGGAGTTCCTCTGCCATAGTGATCTTTATTGAGCTATTTATAGTCAGACAAAAGCTAGTCACCTTCCTAAAGAAACACACACTACCTTAGAAAGACAAATTATTTTAGCCAAACATAATTTTTATCATAACCCAACTTGTGTAGGGCAATTAATCAAGCTATTATACCAATTAATTTCTGTTTTTAGTGCAAGTCATATGCAAATTACATCTCTATATTCTATATTTACTTAAGATTCATTAGATTAAAAAAAAAAAATCTGATACAGTGGATTTACTGTCGAACATCTTGTCGAACATCAGATAAAGCTTCCAGTAGAATAGATAGAGCAGCAGATAGCATCAATAAAAGATAAGATGTGAGATGCATGAGGCGATGCAGTGAACATTTAGTAAAACTTCAGAAAGTATAGAGTAGATAAAAGATCACGTAGAGTGGCCGATAGAGCATCCCATAGAGTGTATGTATAACATAAGATTCATTAGATAGAAAAACTGATACAGTATATTTAAAATCTTGTCAGACATCAGGTAGATTAGATGGAACATAGAACATCTTCCATTAGATTAAACATCTAACTCTAATTCTGAGTAGATCAGCGCACCTGACAGAGCAGCAGATAGAAGATCCAATGGAGTCAATGAGATATCTTGACAGAGATGAATAGCAGGTTAGACACAGAGCATCCAAAAGAGTAGATAGAGTGGCAAACAGAGCATCCTATTGTCTATATGTAACAAGATTTGTGAGATAGAAAATCTGATACAGTGTATTTAACATCTTGTTGAACATCAGATAGATTGGATGGAACATCTGATAAAGCACCTGCTAGACCAGCAGATAGAGGGTCCAATGGAGTCAATGAGACCAGAAGATCCAGTGAAACAAATTGAACATTAGGTAGGCTAGAGCATCCAATAGAGTAGATGGAGTGATCAGATAGAGCATCCTATCATTAAGTACAACATCAGATAGGGTTGCAGAGAGAATAATGCTTTCAGAATGTTGGAGATTGTCAGGTAGAACAGCTGATAGAGCATCCCATAAAGCAGCAGATGCTGAGATGAGCATCAGGTAGAGCATCACATGGATTGGCAGATAGAACCCTGACATGGTCTTTGAGTTGAGGAGGAGAGTGTTAATGTTGTATGAGCTGTGTTCAGAGCAGGGAGCGATCTGACTGTTGCGTGAGTGACATTGCATTCTATAAATAGTGCCTGTGTGCATAAGAGCGAGAGAGAAAGAGAGAGAAAACTAAGAAAGGGAGGAAGAGGGGAGGACTTTGTGCTCCACTGCAGTAATTCCCCCTTGGTAGCAGCCCAGGGCATGGCAGATGAGAGGCATGGAGAGAGTGAAGACAGAAAATGAAAGAATGAAAGATGAAGGAAGAGAGAGATGGCAATGTGGCAACAATTGCAAAAAGACAGGCTCCTTCAGGCACATGTTCCGTGTACGCTTCCCGATTCCATGCGACCAGTGGCTGTGGTCTGGTGACACCAATTATATGTTGGCATATATCCTAGTGGCCAGTATATCACTCTTTCACACTTCTCAAGAGCTAACTACTGCTCCCTCCCACTCGCTTCGGCCATGACTGCTGGACACAGTTGTGCTAATAATTGGAGCTGCTCTTCTTGTAGCTGTTTTTAATAGAATTGTGGTTGGAACAGGTTGTGATCCATGCTGATTCCGCAATCAGAATCCTAACTTTGTTGTTTCGAAAGGTGGACATTTGTGCTTCGTCGCCTCCTTTGCTTGTCTTTTGGTTTGTTGTTCATCTTTTATGTCTCTAATGATTTCTTTATTGGTCATGAGTGCACGTCTGTCTCAGAAAAATTTGTGCACCAAAGTTTTTGCACCAAACCACTGTAGTCTGATTGTTATGAACCATTTATTTTTGATTCAGTCAAAAAGTTACAACATTTGACTAACTTGCAGAACGGCATGTTGTCCAGTCGTGTCCAACAAAAATGGGGGCAAAAACAAATCTGTAAGAAATAATGGTACTCCAGTAAGCAGCTCGCTGTTGCAGTTGATTTGAAAAAGCATTTTGGTAGTGGAGCTATATAGCCAAAACATCCGCGCATGAGCCTCTGTTTGTGTCTCCTGTACAGCTCCAGATGCAGCGGCGATAATTAACACATGCGATCGCAGTAGTTGCCGTGTGATCTGCGTGGTCCTGTGCGACAGGGACGAAGGTGAAGAGGTTAAACCCTCCTGTACACCTTCTCTCTAGACGCTCCTAATCTGTACATCGCAGACCCAGACTCCCGGCCATCTCCTGCAGAGAGACGGAGAGCGAAGGAAATGGATGGATTTGTTTTTGAGGGAAGAAGGTGGGAGAATTTCATCAGCCCTTCTCCCACAAAAACCTCTTGAAAACCAACAGAACACTGAGAAAAGTGAAAGACTGACAGACTCTAGAGAGAGAGAGAGAGTTCCATCAAGGTTAAAAGGACTGGAGGATCTTGCTCAGACTTGCTGTGAGGTGCAGGAGTCTTGGGACATTGAAATAGTCCAGCACCGTACAGCGTTGTAGTCCTGTTGACATAGAAATGTTCCAACACTCAAGCAAATCTCAGTTTACTTTCGTGTTTTCTTTCTTCCTAAGTTGCAGCCTTACGGATGGTTTTGATTGAGTTAATTTTCAGTTACTTCTGAGGTCAAAGTACCTCTCTCGTGCAGACAGGTTTACGAGATTGACATTTTTGACAGCTAGAGGTGTCTTTGTCAAAATTTAGATCCCATTTGATATGCCATCGTCACGGTTTGTGACTGATTTCCTGTCAGTTGTGCTTTTTGCACAGAAATCGAAATAATTAATTGATAGCATCATTTGGGGTGACTTTTTAAAGTCAAAGTACCTCTCTGGTTCGCATACGTTTGCGAGATTTCTTGACGTTTTTGACAACCAGAGGTTCTTGATTATGTTTAGATCCTGTATGTTACGTCTCTGTTTGTGACGTATTCTGTGACAGCTGCACTTATCAGAATAATTACTTCCTAGATGAGTGAAAACCATCCTTCTGAAGCAGCACACCCTCAAAAACATGAATTGCACAATCCCGTGCCATTTGCCAAAGAAGTGGTCGTAATTTTTTTTCGTAATGTACACAGAGACAACAATGAAATATGCATTGTTGCTGTTCCATGCTTTGTTTTGCTTGGTACTTTGTGTCCCGGCAGTCACTCGGCAAGTAGCTACACACTGCCCCCTTTTGGTCAGGAAGCAGCATTGCTTCCCTGAAACAGTTGGACTTCTGGTTGCTGCTGTCCTCTATGCCACTGTCCCGCTAGGAATATTATGTGCTGTTCCCTTTCTCGGCGGGAGGGGCTACTCTTGATGGGCTTGTAGTTCGGTGCCAAGCCGATATCTCCTTAGCTGGGTAGAAAATGATTTTATTAATTGCTTCATTTAATAAACACCCCCCCCTCCTCCCCACCTAAGACACACGCACACAATCCCGCCCAAGTTGTTCCTCAGTCACTCTCTACAGGGATGTGGTGCAGGAACAGGCATCTCGGTATAGGCCATATGCCTATCCCACTTACCCATAATGGACTCCATTGAGAGGCAAGGAGGAGGCCTTGTGGTTGAGCTCCGTTATGGGGTTCAGCAGCTGCCCAGCCTTGTAGGAGATGTCCTTTGCTGGGGAATAAAGGGTAGATTTATTACCAACCTGGATTGTTATTAGAGACCATTAAAATCATCAGCTTTTTCTTAACCTATCTTTACCAGTGAGACTTTGTTGGTCAACCAACTTCAGCAAAGACCAATTTAATGGCATGTCTATAGGTTTTCAAATGTAATGTCTCTTAATTTTTCTCTTTTTTTTCCCTTTCTCAGGGCCCACCCGGATCACAACCATCACCACACTCACAGCCCCCTCCACACAACCCCAACAACCCCATGATGGGGCCACATGGCCAGGTAAGACCCTTGTCCCCTATTTACTTGTACTTCCTCACACATAACCTGTGGAATAGACACACATTGGGAGCAGCTTTCCATTCACCCTTTCCGTCTTCACACCTTCATTCTTCTTTTATTTCGTTCATTCATTCCCAAAATTGAATGAACGAAAACTGTTATTTCTGGAAAAAGTCTGCGTCTTGAGCTTGGTTTTGTCTAATTTCTTCACTAGTTAGATCTAGTAGTGTGCAAAGCTTCAGACTTCAGAAAAAAATAAACTAGTCGGTGAGTTTCCTAAATAACTAGTCAACTAACCTGACTTAACTGGAACCCTTTATTTACATTTTACACATTTGGCGGATGCTTGTATCCAATGCAAACTATATTGCATTCAAGGTATACAGTTAATCAATTAATGGGAATCAAACCTATGACCTTAGAGTTGCTACCATAATTATAATAATTATTGATATATTATTGATATAATTATGATTAGATTAGGCTGTTTTAATACAAGAATAAAATAGTATAAGCGACTTACATTGCATTCAAGGTATACAGTTTATCAGTTAATGGGAATCGAACCTATGACCTAAGAGTTGCTATGGTAAGTAGAATAATTATATAATTAGTATTGATGTGTTATTGATATAATTATCATTAGATTAGACTATTTTATTACAAGAATAATATATTATAAGTGACTTTATCAGTTAATGAGAATCGAACCTATAACCTTAGAGTTGCTACCATAATTTGTAATAATTATTATTGATATAATTATCATTAGATTAGATTAGACTGTTTTAATACAAGAATAAAATATTCAAAGCGACTTTCATTGCATTCGAGGTTTACAGTTTATCCGTTTATAAATTCCCTTTAGATAGAGCTCAAAGCAGTACATTACTTCATTCTGTGTTCTCTCTGACAGCACACACAAACACGAACACACATATTCCTCGCTGACAGTGATGATGTTGCCAAATAAATAATGCAGGCTGCGGCCCAGCCCGTAAGGAGTGGAAGTTCATCTAGCTGGAACTCTGCAGACCTGGTCCATCCCTACACCCTGCACTCAGTCCTTCATAGTCCATCAATATCCTATTAATAATGCAACACGCACGAACACACAAACATGCTCTTGCGTTTACACATGCAAGCATAAACACAGGCACTCTAACACAAATACGCAAACACCAACACATCCTTCCAAATACACAAACTTGCTGAAACTTGGAGCAAACGTAGGTAGGCCGAGCTGGAAATGAGGTCAATCCTAAAGGTTGTTGGATCAAACCCTAAAAAAATGACTTGCTACTCTGTGATGCAATAAAGCTTTGAGCGATAGATAATGTTGTCGCTTGATTTGTTTTTATTCTGGTGGCGTTGCACTGGATGACCTCAACCACAGAGCAATCGCTGGTTAAAAATCCAGTGCCTCGTAACTATACATGAAACCGCAAATATGTTCTTATTTTGCCGTGGTTATGTGGTGTTGGGCAGTGTTTGTGCTTTCAGTGTGGATAGACAAATTACTTGTTGCTGTAGCTTGTCGCTTTCCAGATGGTTACGATGATGTCGGCATCTTTTTGTTTGTCGCTTATTGCTCTGCTGTCCTCCCTCTTTCTATTTTAGTTCTCACTGTAAAGTCTTGTTTAAAATACCATATATTTTCTCTTTTAAGCAATCTGATAGCGGCAGGCTGACCATGTCAGTGTAAAGAGAACCGATGTTTGAGTTTTTTCTCTTTAAGCTCAAGCAGACGCCTTTTTTGTAATGTGATTGCGCCCCCTGCTGATTACTATTATATTGCGCATCTCAAATACTAAACATTTCTTTTAGTTTCAGTTATAAATCCATACAATTTTATGTTTATACTGTGAATCACTTTTTGGACAGTTAAATATAATCATCAGAGGTATAGAGCATATGATGTTAAAGTAGTACTGTTCTGCTAATGAGAGGTTAGCAATGGCGTCTTTTGATTGACAGCTCCTATGCTCTCTCCCCATAGCCTTTCATGTCTCCACGGTACCCAGGTGGACCTCGCCCATCACTCCGCATGCCAAATCAGGTACTGACCCACCCACAACCCTTCATTCCTGCAGTTTTCTATTTCCGTTTTCTCTGCTTTGGCTCTTGTTTCATGCACTTTTTCTTGGTTTCAGCCTCCCGTTGGAATCCCAGGGTCACAGCCACTCCTGCCAAACAGTTTGGACCCCACCAGACCGCAAGGTACCGCACTGCGCCATAGAGTTTTACAACCAGCTGTGTTTAGGGAAATTTGCTATGGAAGAACTCCAATCGCTCAGGCATTTGTAAAATGATTGTGCTTCATCTCCCCCATCAGGACATCCAAACATGGGTGGGCCGATGAGAATGAACCCACCCAGAGGAATGGGAGGCATGGGCCCACAGGTTGGCTGACATTGCTGTCAATCAAACAGTTGTGCTTAGATTGGGAACACTGTATAGGACATAATCATAGAAAACCTGGAAATATCAGAGAAATGTAAATAGAAATAAAATGAGTTTAAATCAATGAATAAATACATTCAATATACATTGAATCATACATATATATCCATGGAAAATAAATATGTATAGAAAGAAAAGTATTTATTTTATATTATAGTGTATTGAAAGTATAATAAGTGATTATCTATTAGGTTCATCTAATTAAAAAAAATAAATCTAATGAAAAAAAATAGAAGAAATCGAAAGATAGAAAAATATTATTTAGTTTATTATTTATTGTGCATTAATATACAAATAGATTTGAATGAGATATTCTTACATATTCACAATATACCTACATTAATTAATTAATAACAAGCAAGCAAGCAAGAAAAGTGAGCTTGCTATAGTTTAAATAATTTTCTTTATTTTTAATATCTATTCTATATATATATCTACAGAAGTCAAACATTGAGTGGACAAAAAAGTTAGTGACAAGAACACATTTTGGTTTTAGGACAATTTTGATGAAAGGTTTTGATCCACTTCAAATGTTAAATAGAATAGATCAGTCTATAGATAATAGTGTTGTATGTGTGTCATATATTATATATAATATAGATATTAATATATATATATATATATTATATATATATATATATATATATTCATATATATATTAAAGGTGGCAAACCATGGCCTATAGTTAGTATAACTAGAAAAACTATTATATAACACTACATTATAAAATATAATATATTATAATGTATTATAAAACCAAATTTTAAGTATAGATGAGGTACTGAATTAACATACCAGATTAAATAAAAGCAAGTCATATGTACCTTCTTGTTACAGTGCCATAATGTCTTTCATATGTATGTTAACTTTTGCCATCTCTGCATTTGTAGAACTACAGCGGTGGAATGAGGCCCCCTCCAAACTCTCTCGGCGGTCCTGGAATGCCTGGCATGAACATGTGAGTCTCCACCGTGGTATAACAAACTCATGCTGTCTATGCCACGCTTATATTCACACACTATCATTTCTTCTTGTGTTTTTAGGGGTCCAGGAGGTCGAGGGCCTTGGCCTAACCCTAACGCAAACTCAGTGAGTGCCACTTCCAATCATTTCAATATCGCAATGACTGAGAGAAACGGCTTCATAATATCTCTTCTTCCCACAGATAGCATACTCGTCTTCATCACCAGGAAACTATGTGGTGAGTTACACAAGATTTTGTCTCACCCTCTCTCTATTTGTCTTTTCTTTGTGTTCTTTGTGAGTAATCATTTTCCGTGCTCATCTCGTAGGGGCCTCCAGGAGGTGGCGGCCCTCCAGGAACTCCCATCATGCCAAGCCCGGGAGGTCAGTATGCTTGAATCTAAGCTATCTGAATTTCATATCAGCCTTCTTTTATTGAAAGCTCATAACAATAGTTGAGAAATTACCTCAGTGACTGGAAATTAGCTTAAAACATAAAGCTCTTGTTTTGGGAAATGTTATTTGAAAACATCAGATTGTGGAGAAGTGTCATCTGTTTTCTCGCAGACTCAACGAATTCCAGTGAAAATATTTACACAATGATGAATCCAATCGGCCCTGGTGGCAACAGACCGAGTGTACGTTGGCAGTATGGAAAATGGTTTAGTCCTTTGTTAGCATTATTGATGGTTTTCTGGATGGATGTTAATAGTATGTGTTTCTACAGTTCCCAATGGGGCCGGGGCCTGATGGTCCGATGGGTGGAATGGGATCGATGGAGCCGCACCATATGAACGGGTCTTTAGGTGAGACTTCGTCATACAAATAGCTAATACGCAGAAAATAACAAATGTTTTGATGTTTCGAATGGTTCTCAAATTTATCTGCTTTTGATCACAGGCTCGGGTGATATGGATGGGTTGCCAAAGGTGAGAACTTGAAAGCCTAGATATATGTGAATCTGTTTTATTTTAGTGTCATTTATCTATTATAGTTTTTTTTATATAGATTTTGAATTAACTTGTATTTGTAATTTAAATTTTAGGATCTTTTTTAATCTTAGGCATTTTTCAAAACCACACACACAAACACACACCACACACACACACACATTTAATATAATATATATATATAGTATGCGATTTACTTTACTCTCAGTTTGTTAATTTTCGTATTTCAGTGTGAAGCCTAATTTAATTTGAGCAAAATTTAACAAAAGACAGTTGTCTTGTTATTAGTATTTTGATACTTCTATTTTGCATTATTTTTCAGTTTGTCATTTTAGTATTTGCGTTGAAATTTATTTTTCAGTTATTTGCCAAGGAACCATTTCTAAAGTTCTACATTTGTCGAAGTTCTAAAGTTTTTCATGTAATATTTATATTTTGTTTTATTTCAAATTTATTTCAATTAGCAAAAAAAAATTTAACACAATAGTTTTAGTTAACAGTAACAACACTGATATGCATTTCACGAATTCTTTTTAATTTCTTTAGAGATGCACAAAATATCGGTATAATATTATTATACCGGCTGATATTAGAATTTTTTTAAATACATCAGTATCAACTGATATTAGATCATTAATTTTTCATTCTTGTTTTTACATTTAGATTACATTCACCGTCCTCTAACATGGATTTGAAGTCAATCTTTTAAATGTTAATTTAATAAAACTGTTAATTTAATGAAAATGAAATCTTTAGCAGATCTCAATATCCAGTTTTCTTACTGTACATCTTAATGTTGTTATGTGAAATCACTTGTAACATTTTAATGATTATTTTTTTAAATTTTTTTTAGGAATTTATTTCAAATTTTTGCAGCAAAAGTAAAGAATTTCAATATTGGCCATTTATCGGTTATTGTTCGTTACTTGAAAATAATTATCGGCTTATCATTATTGTCCAGAATTTAGTATTGTGCATCCCCAAGTTTCTTGATGCCATTTACTCCATTTTGTGAGTCTCTGTATACAATATTTTTTTTAATTACAAATGCAACAAAAATTTCGGTATCGGCAATACCAAAAATATAATTATCATATCGGACTTGCTCTGGGAAAAGTGGTATCAGTGCATCCCTAATTTTCGGCTTATCATTATTGGCCAGAATTTGGTATTGTGCTTCCCCAAGTTTTTTATTAGATGCCATTTACTCCATTTTGTGAGTATTTTTGCTTGTGTCTCTAATCATCATACATCTGGGTTTCTAGAACTCTCCAAACAACATGGCAGGTATGAACAATCCCCCAGGAACTCCGAGGGACGACGGGGATATGGCAGGCAACTTCTTAAACCCATTCCAAAGTGAAAGTGTAAGTCTGCATCATACCGCTATTCTCCCCCGCTCTCCTGTAACCACATGTACATTACAAATGTACCTACATTCACTTTATGCAATAGTTAGTCTAAATATCGGCTCATGATATAACATAAACAGATGATATTATGTGTTTTGCAATCTCATTTTATCCCTCCACGTTCCCCTTCCTCTCTTCTCGTTGCAGTATTCACCCAACATGACGATGAGTGTGTGATTCTTCTTTTTTTTTTTTTTTTTTTATTTTTTTAACCCGTCCCCATCCCACTTTCTGTTCTCCTCATCTCTGCTGTGTTCGGCATGTTGCTGTTTTTTTTTCGCTCGATCTTCAACTCCTCACAACTCCCTCAAACACCTCTGGGCTGGCGCGGTGGCGCCCTTCAGCCGCTCGACGTGGCCACGGTGCGAAGGACGCCCAGTACAAAGCCGAAAGAAAGCAGGCATCGGGCCTTCTGACGGACTCAACCTGCCTGCCGGGCTTCGTCACTGGATCGGGACGCTAAGGGGCCCCGAATGAACCACCGTGTGTGTGTGTGTTTGTACATGTGCGTGTGTGTGTGGGACTGTGCCAGGAAGACACTTCATAACTAGCTGCTCATCAGCATTGAGGCTGATGGCTTTATTTCAGCCCCATTTTCTAGTTTTCTTGTTTTTTTTCTCTCGTCTTTTGTCAGCAATGAAACACTGAAACCTGTGGTTGTTTTGATTGCTGTGTACATTTTAAAATGGAAAAAGCTAAACTGGTGACGCTAGGGGCAGGAATGGTCTCATTACAATATATTTGTATATTATTGATAATATTATTGTTATAATTTTCATAATTGCTATGATGATGATGATGTACTCATAATTTTATGGATTTTCCTGTAAAGGGCACATTTGTATCTCAACAACATCAATGACAGAATAAGCACACATTCAAATGCACAATGACATTTCTGTTTACATGATTTTAGGTATTTGTTTGTCTCTTCGTTTGAGTTTGTTTCGTCAGATGTCTGCATATACCTCTTCCTGTGTTCTGATGTCATCACCACCGAGATGTACAACCTCAGTTTTTGTGTCTCTGTCAGCAAAGTGGCTACAATCACTGGTTTAATGCACCCGTCGGCACTGTATTTAAAGATTGGAGTTCATTTCGAAGTCTAAAAGGGTGACGTTGCATATTCACTGCCATCCATTCTTGCCTTGGTCACGAACGGTCAATAACAATACATTTTACCATCCGTTCTAGATGATTTGTCGCCGATAGTTACGATATCATCCGTGTTCATTGTAAGTTTGCCACTACGTGTTTGCCACGTTGTTTCAGAAGTCTTTTTTAGAAATATTATACCCACGTGTTTGTAACAGTAGTTGGAGGCAGGCTGCTCTTACAAGCACGAGTTTCCTTGTGCTCTATAGTCCCATGTCTGTAAATATATCTTTTTTTTTTTTTTGGTCATGGACCTTATTGGTATTTTCAATACACTACTTGTCTGTGAAGCTCATGTGTGGTTCCATGTCTTTCTTCAAATGAGGTTGCACTCGCAGAGTGTTTGTGTCAAATTTGGGGTGCAAAATAGAGGATATTAATCTCCGAAAAAGAAGGAAAATCACATGAATAAATGTCTGAGTCACATTTTACCTCTAAATTAAGTTTAAATTCATTTAATTAGCTCTTTTAAGGCATTTTTTTAATATTCTGACTAGTGCTGTCAAATCGATTAATCGCAAATAATCGCATCCAAAATAAGGGTGTTTGACATGAATGTGTGCCTAGTGTGTACTGTGTATGTATATGGTTATGTTTTTATACAAATATACACACATGTTATATATTTAAGAAATATGTAAATGTGTGTGGGTGTGGTGGTGTAATATATATATAAAATTTTGTGATTATATATATATAATATATTTCCATATATATACGACATTTAATCCAGTTTGACAGCACAGTCAGATAATTTGTAGTGCAATATTGCTTAAAAATAAGTGGTGGGTGTGTGTGTGTGTGTGTGTGTATATATATAGTATATATATATATATATATATATACATATCCATTATATTATATATATATTATATATCTGACTCACAATATTTTCTTTTTTTGTGTGGGGTGAAATTGGGGTGAAATTGGACTACAGGTTTAGTGAGATTCTCTTTTGTATATAAATGAATAATTGACCAATTCCTGTTGACAAATTTGTAACCTCATTAAACCAGCCATTTCATGCCTGCAGTTATTTAATCGGCGCTTCATTACAGAACATCGATCATCGTGGGACATTCAAAATCACACATTTCTTGATGTTCAGGTCGACCTCTGAAAAAGTTATTTTAAATAGCTGCCAGTCCAGTTTAAAATGCTTTTAGCCAGTGACTATAATAAGTTCATAATGTATTTTGGCCATCTGCGAGAACCAGGCTCAGCCTCCTGGTAAGTTTTGAAGGGATTTTCATGCTTGTCTTCAGTTTGTCTGGTACACAGCCCTTAACCTTTCTTGACCCTCACCCCTGACCTTTGGTTTACTGTAAATACTGTAAAATGCATTTTGATATCATTGACATGTTTTAATATGTCAGTCACAACCAATGAGTACAGCTGAAAATAAGTTTTAATCGGTTTGTGTTTTTGTATTTTAAAGAGATGCTTTTGCTGTAAAAAACAAAACAAAACAAAAAACGGCAGATTGATGGTATCCCCTATTGTAAATCAAATCCGCAATAGGTTTATGCATTTATTTCTTCAGAAATATTTCCTCAAACACATAGTTGGTGTAAAGAAAATGGCTTGTTTTTGCTCAAGAGAATATTGTGATTTTTGAACAGAACAGAAAGTTAACTGAGTCTATATGAATGTGAAAACACAAACTCCGAGCAATTAACCATCAAATTTGTTAGCATATTTAAAATTTCAGCCATTTTACATCGAATTAAAGGTCCTGAAGGCTGGAATTGTTTAGTTGCTCACTGACCTGCTTCAGTGTCCGGTTGTTGGCCATCTCTGCACTTCTGTTGTGATGTATAATATTGTAACATTAGAAACGTTTGAGAGGAAAATGTGTATTTTGAAGCAAGAAGGGTCATGGGAGTGAGTGACAGAAATTTCTCCTGTAATTTTCATTGTCCTTTCTTGCGACATGACAGTATTCAATATGAAGCAGTCTGTCCCATTGGGTTTGCTTTGTATTTCATAGTAGGGTAGCTCAGATCTTTGTCCTAGGGCCTTAGGTGTCTTGTGTAGCTAAATATGTCCTTTGTATGTTTCTTTATATTGTAAAGTTTCTTTAGACAGAAAAACGACAAACAAACAGAAAATTTGCTTATCAAAAAGAAATGATTGCATCAATAATAAATGTAATTTGATATTTTTACGTGTTCCAGTTTTGTTATTTAAATGAAATAATTTGAGTGAACCCTACATTTGTAAATATATATATTAATATAAAACAGATACATTAAAAATGACAGTGTATAATACGCATTTATGTTTTGAAAACTAGCTTAAACGTCCCCTGCAGTCATCGCAACGACCTTGACTTTATGACTTTTATTTTGTACTTGTCGGGATTGACCATTGACCTTTACCCGGAAGTTGCACAGATTGATCTTGTTTTGTTGTCAAAGTTGTTGCTGCGCAGCTCCGTGTGGGTTTCCTCTCCCATTGCGGTAAGCATTTTCATGTCATTTCTTGTTTTTAATCACACTTTTAAATGATTATCTGCACATAAACCTTTAGACGAGAGCTGTTTTGTCAAACTGTATTTAACACAGCGAGTTGTGGCGCGAGCTCGTTATCAAAGTTGCTGGAATGTTCTGGAAATACTGTCATTTCTGCAAATAATCGCAGGGTTTTGAAATTGTTTCATGAATGCATGCTCTCCCACTGGTAATTAAATGCAAGTCTCCTGAGAGCTCATTAGATAAATGTTTAATTGCTGTCATAAGTCTGAGGATTTGCACTCAATCTGTTCACTAGAGGATATTTACTAACGTAACACATGCTTATTACAATATCATTTCTTTTAAATGAACATTTGTGAACACGTTTCAGCTTATTCTAGGACAGTTGGAGTTTATTTTCCGGTATTGTCGTGAGTATCTTATAAATACCAAAAAAAAAAAGTAAATACGGTGATCATTTAGTATCATAATACCACCTCAGTGTTTTTGTAAGGGTTTTATTAGCTTATTCATACTTATAAGATGGACATTAACATATAATTTAATCGAGTCGAAGGTTAACTAGAATATATTTGTAATAGAAACCCTTTTTGCTAATTCTATGATAACTATGGGTTCTCTTCCGAGAAGTACCATGGTAATACCATGTTTGTGGTTTGTGGTAAGTGTTATGTAAATACCATGAAATGTCAATATGATAATCATTCAGTGTTATAGTATTTTTGTTAAGTTGAGCTTTTCCTAGAAATCCATGTAAAGAAGTGCATAAATGTGTGCATGTTAAACAATATGTGAGAGGTAGCTTGTTTAACTGTTGTGTGTGTGTGTGTGTGTGTGTGTGTGTGTGTGTGTGTTTGAAACACAAAAGCAGATGTTTAGCAGAATGTTCAATCTGCTCTTTGTCATACAATGAAAGTTGACTAACTTTATGCTGTTGCTTGCTTTTTGAAGTTTGGTAAGTTAATGGTCACCATTTATTTTTTTTATATGGGGGAAAAAACCCCAGCTCAGACATTCTGCTAAGCACCTGCTTTTGTGTTCTACGTAGACTGGAATGACTGAAGTAGTTTACAAAAAGAATGAAAATTTGCTGAAAACGTACTCACCCTCAGGGCATCCAAGATGTAGATGAGTTTGTTCTTCATCAGAACAGATCTGGAGAAATTTAAGATTACATCACTTGCTCAGCAATGAATCATCTGCAGTGAATGGGTGCCATCAGAATGGAGTCAAAACAGCGATAAACCCATCTATAATTAGTGGTCGACCGATATATCTTGGAATTTTTCAAATATCGGCATCGGCCGAAAAGTGTTTCTGTTTGGCCGATGCGTTCGAGGCTTTTATTTTGACGGCGCTGAGAGCGGCAGCATCTGAGCGCACAGTGCTCACATTCTCCCTCTTGTTCGTTGTTGTCGTTAACAGTTCTGTCTAAATGCGGATAGAAGTCTGTCTAATAATCAGGTAGAACTGTTAAACAAAGGAATTAATGTATACAAAAAAGCTTATAACGATTGCTTTTATATTATAAGTAATAGAAAGGCAAACATAATACTCTCTCGTTTGCCGTCAGCATTCAGCAAAAACGCATTTACATCATTTAAACAAATCATTGAATGACTAATGAACATCTAATTTAAAAAACCTTGAAAACTTAGTCGAATCTCTGTTTGAGAGAAGTGTGAAGTGTTATCCTGCATGACGCGTGTTCTCTGGGTGCCGGTTCGGTACCGTGTGAATTGAATGTGACAGAAGGAGCGTTATGCTTGATGAGAAGCGGAGTGACAAACTTTATAAACTGTGATTTCAAATATGCATGCACTATGCATTTTTGTCATAATAATCCACAAGTAATCCCAAAACGCCAGTCCATCCATTAAATCGTGAGAGTGTAACAAATCCAAACTTATTAAGACATTTTTAACTTTGAAAACCGTTGCTTTACGTGTAAAATAGTAATACTAGAGTCCAAGACAATCCATAATAACGCTTTTTCAGTGGCTTAGGGAGTGTGTTTAGTCTAGCTGTTTGTGGAACATCTCCGTGCTGACGGCAAACCCATTCACTGCAGAGGATTCCAGGATGTGAGCCGGGATTGTAGGATGGGGGGAGGTGAATGTAACCAGCATGGTCTCTACCACCTTAAATAACCACGTGGAACTGAAGGAGGCCCTTGAGCAAGCACATGACCCCCCAACTGCGCCCAGGTTGGACGCCCGCAGCATAAACTGGTCTGACCCATGCTACGGCGGGATGTGTTCACGGTTGCAGTTGTGATGTCGTGTACACTGCGTGTCGGTGTGCATTAGGTGGAGATTTAAATGCGAGCAATAATGCACGAGTATGGGTCCCATACTTGGCCACATTTGTCACTTCACTTCACTATATCTACGCTTTTATAGTGACCCAAGGATCACGGGTAATCGAGGATTATCACGGTAAAATGTTAAAATGTGCTGGAAATGTTCAACAAGTACTGACACATAAATTACTTTACCAGTTTTTACATTTAAAATCAACAAACAACAAATCAAATGAGTTGTTATTGTTTAGCATAACTAAAACAATAACATTGCCAATCATGTCCGGATTTTAAATGACAACATGACCGACAACAGTTTATCTAATAGCATGTACAAAAAGTTCCAATAAAGCTTTGAAAAAGTTTCATAAATGGTAAACCTCACATTTCAGCTTTTAAATAAAGAAAAGGGTCAAGTCAAAGTTATAATTGATTAATAAATTATTATATGTATTTATCTGCTCCATAAATAATACTACATACCTTATTTTTTAAATGTGTAGAATCCACATAAGCTTTTTTTTTTTTTTTATCAACCGGTCAAAAATTTACAGCAGGGCATGCAAATTCTGGGTGCAATTAGTTGGCAGTACAAAAACTTGCGCACCCAGAGCTGAATGTAAATGTATACTATGTAAATCCATGACTCTCTGACAGGCAGGTGGCGACTAATAAGAGAACACGTAGTAAATCAGAGCAGTTCCGCTAACACTACGAGGATTTAAAAAAACAGCATTGCGCGTTAAAACACTACTTTTATTGAGTATTACGGAAGCTGAAGACGGAAAAAACAAAATGCCATCACACATGTTTCTGCAGACAGTCACGAATCTTCAGAGGTTCATTCATCTAATTAATTTGATCATATATCCTTGTGAATAAGTCCCTTTCACGCTAACAACGCTCCAAGCCTTTTTGTCTCACCATGTTTTCACACAAAACTAACCACTCTGAGTGCTATGTGACGCAGTGCATTGTTACTGAAAACAGGTTGTATGTGTCAGGGCTCACTCAATTCTTTGTCCACTTGGCCGCGCTTTGCGACTATACATTGCTCCAATATGGTCACACGAGTACATGATTTGTGGACATTGTTTTATTTGTGATTAATCAATGCATGCTGATGAACTTTTTTTTATCATAGTTTATAGTTATATGGAAAGAAAAGTGGTTAACATTCAACCCCTCTTTTCACAGGTATTATTTGTGATTTTAAATTTTGTGACACAGGAGTTATAATCTTTTGGGCATGTGTGATAATCTGGGCTTCGGCTGTGCTTTCACTTTCGAAAGATTCGAAGCAATACCTTGGTGGTCAGTTTTTAGCAAGAAAGATAATTGTCTGATTTGCTTAATCTACAACCTTTCACTTTTACAGGAACTAAACAAAGATGATTCTGTTATTCTTATATTAATAAATGCTATAACAACAATAAAAACCCGTAGACACAATGACAACAACCGCTTCCACAAAACGTTTATTAAACAAAAAACAACATAAAGGAAGGACAGGGCTTACACCATCCCATGCTGTAATTGATATAAGCCGAGGCTAATAAATTACTGGTGACCGTTTAAGAAACAATGAGGAAATCACAAAAAAACATGAAAAAAAAAAGAGAATCCTCGCATAAGGGGTAAACAGTAAAGATAATTAAGCTTTTCAAAATGAAAACAAAAAAGAAAAGTAAAACTAAACTTGCATGCAATGCTTGCATGTTTTTGTCCCACAACAAAGGTGCAGAATACAAATTCGTCACCTTTGGTTTAGAAGCGGTCTTACTTACTTGTAGCATGAAAAAAACCCATCCATGCTCCTTCAATATTCTGTAATTTTGGCTGCGGTGCAGTTCTCGCTTCCTGCTGATGACACGGTGAGTATAACCCAGGCTCTACAATCTAGCGAACCTGGCAGTTCAAACGAAGTAAGAGTGGTTTCGTTAAGGCTTTTTTGATTCATTTGCCATTTGATGTTTATCATGTATGTGCAAACCGAATGGCAAGTGCTTAGGAGTTAATGCGGTGGTCGACGCCAGTGAGTCCCACAAAAATATAGCGCACGGACAGAAAAAAATATGGACAAAATTGTGGTCCATTTGGTCGCACTCTGGGCGAGCCCTGTGTGGACAGTCCTTTATTTATCTCAGTTGTTCAAATCGTGGTATCGTCAGTTTACACGATCAGTTAGGAGGGGAAAAAAAAAAGCTTTTGTCTTCCTCCTGAGAGCCACAAGCGAGGGGAACATGAACAAAATCGTATTCACGTTCTCAAAGCATAAGTAAGATAAAAGAGACCTACTTGAAAAAAGTTTAAAATTAATGTATAAACCTATATCATTAAGTGCTATACAGTTAGAACAAAACGAATCATGTTTAATACAAAGGACCCGAAAAAGCAAACAAAGAGACTTTCTTCATTGTGCTAAAAACTGTAGAATGCAGCTCGGATGGGAAAAACCGCCATAAAGTCTTGAGACATGTTTTTTAAAAGTTGAACTTGCATTAATTTTTCATGGCTTTCTAAACATGCGGCTTCTTTTGTGCGAGACGCGAGTGCAGCTGTGATAGATGTCCCTCTAGAAAATTTGATAAATATGCGTTCTGTGTGAACAGTTTGGTTTCGTTTTTGACGTAAACAACATCTCCGCATTGATGTTCTTTTTTCCCCGCAATATTTTGAATGAACAACGTAGCAGCGCCGCATCTAGTGGGTACAACTGGACAGGCTAACAAAAGCATTAAAATGCAATGACACTTACATCGTAACGCATTCTCCGTTTGCGCCACTGATAAGCCTGACTGATGCACACCTAAAATTCGAATGCAACGTTTTTCCATTCGAATGTGGATTTTTATTTTGAATTCGACGAATATTCGAAATTCGAAAAAAAAATTGACAGCCCTAGTGAGTACATTCTAAGCAAATTTTCATTTTTGGGTGAACTATTCTTTTAAGGCAACTTGTTGTTTTCGCTCTCGTAGTATTGTGTCTAGATGGCCGACAGTGAGGTTGTGAACGGCTCTGCTGAAAACCAGGAGGTGCCACCATCGGGTAATAAATCTGGACGTGCCTCGCTGCTGGATAGCGGGGAAGACTTCACAATGCTGGATGATGTGGAAGACGATGTGGATGACGACCTCCCGCCTTTAGAAGATGCAGGTGGAGGAAAGAAGAAAGACAGTCCCGCTAAAGACGCTACAAAAGCAGATCAAACTCCTTCAATAGAACAGGAAGAGTGGCTGGATGTTTTAGGTACCCTTCTTTACCTCGTCATTGTGGCAGCAATAATTCATTAAATGATGGAGATTAACACTATAATGGACAAATATCCAGCACATTTTTTCATGTGTCTGGATGTTGCAGTGGTGGAGTAAAGTATGATGGTGATTTTTAGCTTGTTATGAAATATTTTCTGTTTGAAAATACAGGAAATGGGCAGCTTAGAAAGAAAGTTGTGGAAGCCGGAGCTGGTCCAGACAGCAGACCCCAGAGAGGCCAAAATGTCACAATTCATCTTAAAACCAGTCTTACTAATGGAACTGTGGTAGAAGAGCTGCCAAACCTATCTTTTACACTTGGTGATGGGGATGTTCTCCAGGTATGCAGCATAAAAGTATAGGTTATAATTTGTAATTTTTAATTTCTTAAAAATATTTTAATAGAATTTTATAAAATTATGGGAGTAGGTTTCATTATTACTCTATTTGTTTAAGCATTACTTTTATACTTTATACTTTACATTTTCTTGTATTTTCAGGAAACTTAATTAAATGTTTTGTTGTTGACTATTATAATTAGGCGATGGATCTTACTGTTACAAGCTGATGGAAATGGGCGAAAAGGCTGTTGATTGAAGCAGGCGCTAAATAGCTGCATACGGTGCCGCTGGCAGGTTAATCATTATTATGAGATATACCAGTATCTCACAGAATGTGAGTCACCCCTCAAATTTGTGATAATATGTATTATATATTTTCATGAGACAACAGAGATAGTGACACACTTTGCTACATTTTAAAGTAGTGAGTGTACAGCTTGTATCACAGTGTAAATTTGCTGTCCCCTCAAAATAACTCACACACAGCCATTAATGCCTAAACCGCTGGCCACAAAATTGAGTACACCCCTAAGTGAAAATGTCAAAATTGGGCCCAATTAGCAAATGTTCTCTCCCCGGTGTCATGTGACTCATTAGTGTTACAAGGTCTCAGGTGTGAATGGGGGAGCAGGTGTGTTAAATTTGGTGCTATCGCACTCATGCTTGGTGAGAGCTGGCCGGTGAACGTACCGTACTACGATGTGACAAGTCGTAATTATCGACATCAGGTGTCAGTTTGAGTCAGTTTAGTCGAAGGATGGGGTGCTGTTGTTAACTTTTAATAAATTACAAGAAATACAAAACAGGATCTGGCATTTTTTTTACTTGGAGATTCATGAAACTAGCTGCGTAACCAAGAACTGACCAATTAAGTTAAGGACAACTAAACGATATCAATGTAGACAATAACTGTACGTCATATGTAGGAGACGTTGCATCCATGGATTCACCAATGTTTCTCATTGAACATGCCCCCAACTCGGGAAAATCTCGGGGCTGTAAATGAAAATTTCGAGTTTCCACTCGAAAATAATGACTTTGGCGGTGGCAGTCATGTGCGTTCAAACTAGTAAATACGATCTTGACATGACGTGAACGAACCATTACCTATCATATGGCGAGCCCAGAAGTTCACCAGGACACCTCATGCCAAGAACGAGAAGAATCTGAAAAAAAAAGAATTGTTGCTCTACAGAAAGATGGCGTAGGCTATAAGAAGATTGCCAAGAACCTGAAAGTGAGCTGCAGCACGGTGGCCAAGACCATACAGCGGTTTAACAGGACAGGTCCCACTCAGAACAGGCCTCGCCATGGTAGACCAAAGAAGTTGAGTGCACGTGCTCAGAGTCATATCCAGAGGTTGTGTTTGGGAAATAGAAGTATGAGTGCTGCCAGCATTGCTGCAAAGGCTGAAGGGGTGGGGGGTCAGCCTGTCAGTGCTCAGATGATGTCATAGGGACCATACGCCGCCACGCCTGCATCAAAAAATAGTTGTGTCTTTTTTTTGGGCCCAATTGTTTTTTTTTTTTGGGGGGGGCCTTTTTTGTCGTCCCAGAAGGAAGCTTCGTAAAGATGGTGCTCAAGAAAGCCCGCAAACAGTTTGCTGAAGCCAAGCAGACTAAGGACATGGATTACTGGAACTATGTTCTGTGGTCTGATGAGACCAAGATAAAGTTATTTTGTTCAGATAGTGTCAAGCGTGTGTGGTGTGGCGTGGCAACCAGGGAGGAGTACAAAGAACAAGGTGGTCTTGCTAAAAGTAAAGCATGGTGGGGGAGTGTAGGTTGGGATGCAGGATGCGGACGGCACTGGGGAGTACAGGCATTGGGGAAAAAAACCCCACCCATGAAGTATATGCCAAATGTACAGAGATCCCATAATGACAGTCAGAAGGCACTGATCCCCCCCCTCCTCCGGGGGGCGGAGTGGAGACTGGGCTGCAGGGCAGTATTCCAACATGATGACAACCACTGCCTTGCTAAAGAAGCAAAGGGTAAAGGTGATGGATTGGCCAAGAATGTCTCCAGACCGAGCCTATTGCCGACCACTCTGTGGGGCATCCTCAAATGGAAGGGGGCGGAGCGCACAAGGTCTCTAAACATTCACAGCTCCGTATATGTCATAATGGAGGAGTGGAAGAGGAAGCCAGTGAACCTGTCGAGCTTGGTGACTCATACCCACGAGGGTTTAAGGCTAACAGGTAGTGTCGCGAAATAATGTGGTTGGGCCAACACAAAATATTGACACTTGGGCCCAATCTTGGAACATTTTGCACTTGGGGGTACCAACACTTTTGTGAACCCTTTTCTATTCATCAAAGACATCCTGAAAGAAAATATTTGAAATACGCGGTTGTTCCACAAAATTATTAATAGCAGGCACAGTGCTTTTTCAACTTGATAATAAGAAGAAAGTGATTCTTGAGCAGCAAAATAAGATATTAGAAGAATTTATGAAGGATCATGTGACACTGAAGACTGAAAATCCAGCTTTGCATCACAGGAACAAATTACATTTGGAATTATATTCTTATAGAAAAGTAATAATATTTTACACCATTACTGTTTTTACTGTAATTTTGATCTAATAAAATGCAGCCATGGTGAGCATAAGAGACTTCTTTCAAAAAAATTGTATGACTCCTAACTTTTGAACAGCAGTGTGACAGCAGAAATACTTGACGAGGTAGACATTGCCATAGACCTTGGACTCGTAACACCCATTATATCACTGGTATTGGTCACGCTGCTTTACTCCGGCCTGCACGAATGAACTGATCTCATCCTGGAGGTGCAGCTGTTGTCGGCAGATGACGCCACAGACCTGGAGCTCATGCCGCCCTCTGAGCAAATCAGTTTGGCCAACAGAAAGCGAGAGCGAGGAAACGTCCACTTCCAGCGCGCCGACTACGCCTTTGCCGTCAACTCGTACGGAATCGCGCTACAGATAACCGAAGCAACTTCCAGAGGTGATACTGCTTGATTCATGATTCATTGAGTTAATTTCCTAATAAGTAATTTTATGGTTTTGTCTGCAATCATATGTGACCCTGGAGCACTAAACCAGTCATAAGTAGCACGGGTATATTTGTAGCAATAGCCAAAAATACATTGTATGGGTCAAAATTAAAAAAAATTATTTTATGCCAAAAATCATTAGGATAGTTTAAGTAAAGATAATGTTCCATGAAGATATTTTATAAATTTCATACTGTAAATACAGTATTTTAAAACTTAATTTTTGATTAGTAATAGGTATTGCTAAGAACTTCATTTGGGCAACTTTAAAGGCGAATTTCTCAATATTTAGATTTTTTTGCACCCTCAGATTCCAGATTTTGAAATAGTTGTATCTCGGCCAAATATTGTCCTATCCTAACAAACCATACATCAGCTTATTTATTCAGCTTTCAGAGGATGTATAAGTCTCAATTTCGAAAAAATTTACACTTATGACTGGTTTTGTAGTTCCCCCAGGGGTAAATATTACTATTGAGCCTATGTGGACATCAGTCAACAAGAAGCGGAAGAACTTTGGACCATGAATGGTGAAATGTCTCAACAAAATGCGCGCGGCTCAACTAAACTATGCAACTTGAAGCCGCATGCGCTCCTGCGGTCTCGTCCTGGTGACCAGCCGACAATGTCAAGCCCTGTTCGCAAAGGCAAGGTTGGGGTTCCTGGGTCAAGATGCGTAGCGTTTCACTCGCTATCATAAATATAATTAATGCCCTCCTGGTTTGGGATCCCAGCGGACAAGGCGGTTGTGTCGGGTTTGGTTCAGGCCGACCGCTAGAGGTGTGGTTGAGATGAAAAGGTGCGACCTGTTGCGTGTGTTGTGTCTCACAGGTTACTGGATCTGCAGGGCGGAGTATGCTGAGAAGCCCATTTAAACAGAAAAGGCTGAAGTTGGAGGCAAGTAATAAGGGAACACAAGTGACAAGTGAACAGAACAAATTGTATTAACTCTCCACGGATGAGCAAGTTTTGTTTTGTTTAATTTAAAAATGATATTGTTATATATTCTTAATTTGATCTTTGTTTTCTTATTTTATTTGAATTAAATAATTATAAACATTGTGTTTTATAAAAAAATGGCATCTGTTGAAACTTTAATTTTGTCTATTTTATTTATTGTGTAATTTAATTTTTTTGGTATTGTTTATGCAAATTGGAATCTGTGAGAACTAAATTATTTTACTTTATTCTATCTCAATTTTATTTATAATTTATCCTATTTTTATTTTATAGTATTTTAATAATCTTTTATTGAGAAATTGTTTGTACTTTATATTTCATTGAGTTTTTTATCTTGTTTGTATTATTTATGTTGAAACTCAATTGATTTTATATCTTTTATTTTCAAATTATTTTGTTGTATCTGTTTATCTTTTTTTATATATTGTTTTTATTTTCTTATTTATTAATTTTATTCTTATCTTATTTATCTGTTTTGTTTTACTGAAAGTAAATCTTTATTTTATTTGGTCTTATTTTTATTGTAGATCTTACTGTTGAAATTTATGTCTTACTGCTCTTATTTTATTCATCTGATTTAATTTGTATATATTACTTTATCTAATTTAAGTTTTATATCTATTAATATTTATTTTATTCATATTTTTTGAAAGTTGGTATGTTTTTTATATCTTATTTTATTTTTATATCTTTATTTTACAACCTTATATCTTTATTTTATTTTACATTTCATTTTACATCGTAATCGTTATTTTCATATTTGTCTCCTTTTTTTTACTTGTTATCTTAGATTATATCTCATTTCATCTTATTTATTTTACATCTATTTTATTTTACATGTTTTATCTATATTAATTTCTTGTATAATTTTATGCACAAATTGTATTATTGAGATGACTTCTTTTATTTTCATTGTCCTTATTTTATTTTCGTTTGTTTGATTTTTGTGTTATTTTTTTATTGCATTAGGATAAATTGTTTTATTGAATTTCTAGTATGATATTAAGAACTACTTGTATAACTGGTCCCAGGTATCATATGCATTCCCCATTATAACCAGCAGATGGAGCAGCAGACCCCCAAATTCAGTCAGACTGCAGACAGAACAGAGTGTTCAAAAACTCTTAGTTACATGTTCCTGTGTAGTATTATAACAAAATACCTGGTCCCTCGACACACCTCTGCCACTATTTAAAGCAGATGGGAATCGCTCTGCTTACACAGGGAACGGATGAGGTTCCCCGTGTCCCTCCATCTGACTGCTGTATGACCAGCCTGCCACTGCCAAGCCACCTACGTCTGCACATTTACGCCTCGCTCTTCTCATGTGTCTGGCCTTTAGAGACGCTCCAGTGCAGAATTCCTTCATCCAGTCTCATTCCATCTCACCACTTTGCCTTTACCCTACTTGTTTTAGTCGTTAGCCAGTAATTAAACATCAGCGGTAATTAAACTAAATGGCAGGTTGTCATGGTGTAGTTTGACTCGGGCGGCTCCTGAAAGTCTACATTCAAAATGCCATTCCTTACTTATTATTAATAATGACACTCTATTCATATAATCTAATTAGCCTTAATTTGTTAAGCGTCATGTTTTGAACTGTAATTTTGATGTTTGTAGGTTACGCTTTGATTTAGCAGTGTTTCTTCATCGTAACAATTCGTTTTAAGTAACCATATAAGGTGTGGATCAGGTATTTAAATGATTCAGTTTGCAAATGAATCTTCTGTAAAACAAATCGACCAGTACATTGAAACACACTGCCTTGAGTGAACTGATTTGCTCAAACAAATCTGATGGGCTGAGATTCGTTTGAACAATTCACACTCGACTGTTGAACAAAGTAGTTTGTAACTGAAACATTTTGAAGATCAATTGAAATGTTTAGCGATGTCTTCAAAATTTTTTTTAAATCAGTACATTGAAGCATGCTGAGTGAACTCATTTGCTCAAATAAATCAGAATGATTCACATTCACTTGAACTATTCACACTCAATTGTTAAACAAATCCATTTAGAAAGGAGTCATTCTTTGAAATCTCATGAAATATGTAGTTATGACGCAAAATAAATAAGTGACCTACTTTTTAAACCAGCCTGTTGAAGCAAACTGAATGAATGAATCAATTTGCTCAAGTAAACCTGAATGTTTAGATTCACTTGAATGATTCACATTCAACCGTTCAGTTCATAAATTCAATCATAAAATCATTAATCAATGAACCATTTCTTGAATCACTCCATTGAAACTAATTCAGTAAACTGATTTGCTAAAATATGAACAATTCAGATTCACTTAAATGATTCACACTCATCTGTTGAACAAATCAATTCATAAAGGAGTCCTTTTGTAAAATCACATGAATTATGTACTGACGCAAATTAATAAGTGAACTGATTTTGTTGGCCAGCCTATTGAAGCATACAGAATGAATGAACCAATTCATTCAGGTAAATCTGAATGATTCAATTGTTGAACAGATCAGTTCATAAAATAATCATTAATCAATGAACTATTTCTTGAATCAGTCCATTGAAACAAATTGAGTGAACTGATTTGTTAAAATATGAACTGTTCAGATTCACTTGAACAATTCACATTGAACTCTTGATCTCAATCTATTCATAAATGAGTCATTTTGTAAAATCTCATGAAATATGTAGTTATGACACAAAATGAATAAGTAAACTGCTTTTTTTTTTTAAAACCAGCCAATTGATCAAACTGAATGAATGAACCAATTCACTCTAGTAAACTTGAATGACCCCAATTCGCACTCAACTGTTGAACAGATCAGTTTGGAAACAAATCCTTCTACAAGGTTGCTTGAAATATGTGTGATGACTCCAAATGAATAGATGAACTGTCTTTTGATTTGAACAATTTAGATTAGTTTGAAAAATAAACACTCAGCTGTTGAATCGTGAATAATTCTACAAGAAGATCACTTGAAATTTGTAGTGTTGATTCAAAATTAAATGATAAACTGCTTATTTTTATTTAATTCTGATGGAAACAAACCATCTGAGAAAACTGATTCCCTAAATGAATCGAACTCCTCGGCATTGGCAGAAACAAGTGTGAACTAAATCGAACTAAATTTCTTTTTGCGTTCTCATATATCATCTTCACAGGCTAAAACTAGAGCAGATCTAGTCTATCTTCACTCAGGTATAGAGAGAATAAAACTCCAGGGTCTTGATTTTGAGGTCATATAAGAGAAAAATGATCATGTGTGTATGATCCATATAAAGACACGTTTCATTTGTACAAGATGCTTTCACTTCTGCTTTTGTGTTCTGTGTTGCAGCTGAAATTGGAAAACAAGTGAATGCGTTTTTAATCTTAAATTGGTTTACATCTTGACTTTTGTTAGGCTTTCACTCAATCACTGTCAGCACTGTCATGTTTAATCATTTTCGTGCCGCCCAAATGTGTTGGTGTTCTGCAGTGAGCAACAGTTTCATCAGCCTGACACACACACACACTTTTCGCTCTCTCTGCCCTTTCCTCGGACAGACCATCCATGCTGAGCTGTCGAAGCTTGTGAAGAAACACTCAGAGCAGAAAGGAGCCGAACAGGCCATGTATAAAAAGATGCTGGGTAACCCGACGAATGCCAGTGTGCAGAAACACCGTGCCAAGTCCTCATGGGTGAGCGCTTAAAACGGCCCCATTTCAACTATTTAACACCATGCACTGCTTATTTATGAGGTTGCATGTCTGTTTACTCTCAACAGGAAGTGGGTTTTACAGATGACAAAGTGCACATTCATGCCTTAGCCTGTTAAAGGGATAGTTGACTCAAAAATAAAAAATGATTAACGAATAAAAAATGTTTAATCACCTTCATATTGTTCCAAACTCCTACGTGGCAATTTTTTTGAATCTTCTCGTGTGAATGAGTCATTGAGTTTGAACTGAACTTGAGAACTGGATCAGTCAGATTTTTTGCATTAGCTTGCAAAAAATAGCTTGCATTTCTCACAAAACTTCTGCATTCTTTCGCAAATTTTTTTACATTGCACCGAGAAACTTAGCGTTTTCTTGCGAAAGATTTACTTTCTCTCGTAAAAGTATTGCGTTTCCCTGAAAAACTTCTTTGTCCTCTTACAAAAGTATTGCATTCCCCTTTGAATTTCCTTGAGAAGTTCTGCGTTCATTCGCAAAACCTGTTGAATTCTCTCGCAAAAATATTGCATTCCCAGAGAAACTTCACATTTTTTCACAAAAAAATTGCATTTGCCAGAAGAAACCTTGCTTTCGCTCACAAAAGCTTTGAAATCGTTTTTCCGTAGACCACACAAATATTATTTCAATCAGCAGTTAAGCTAGGGAAGAAAACACAAAGCTTTGAAATTATTCATGGGCATAAAACTTAATATATATATATATACTATAATATATAGATAAATACATAATAATACATTTTCCCTTCCATCTCATTTCTTCCCATCACCATCATTTTCTATCAAGGTCCGTTCATGAAGAATTGGTTCTTTAAATCTGATCTACTCCCACAGTCCTACAGCCGGGGGGGGGGGGGGTTCCCCCACAAACTCATTCCTGAGGGCCACAGCCTGCACAGTTTAATGCAGGCCCTAATTAAACACTCCTGAACCAGCTAATTAAGGTCTTCAGGATTACTTGAAAACTTAAGGTAGTTGTGTTGGAGCAGGTTGGTGTTAAACTATGCAGGGCTGCGGCCCTCCAGGAACTGAGTTTGACACCCCTGGTCTACAGTGAATTGTTCATTAATTGGACTGAATCAGTCTGAGTGAACAATTCTGACTTGGATCCACTGATTCAAAGTAGAGCTAAATAGCAGCTTTTTTTAAAGAACGTGAAATAATTGAAATGTAAATTGTCCTCTCATCTCATTTTTCCCCACATCACTATGTACCCCAAGGGACTTCATACAAATAATTTTTTGAGCCATTTCTTTTCTAGTTAATCTGGTTCACAAATCTGACTGAATGATTCATTGACGATTCGGTCTATCTGATTCTCAAGTTCAACTCAAACCTCATTGGCGCAGAAAATTATTAGTCAATAAGTTAAATTTTGTCTGCGCAGATAGCCTTGTTGCGCTACGGGCGTCCCGAGTTTGAATCCTAAAGCCCCGTTCACGCCAAGAACGATAACTATAAAGATAACAATATTTGCGTCCACACCAGCAGATGATATCATCTGTTTATTCTAAGCGCATACTCGTCTGCCACTTTAAATTCTCGAGCTCTTTATAGTAGGATAGATTCTGATTGGCTGTCAATGTTTGTATCGTTCATCAGCTGGAAAAAATTGTTCTGGAAGTGATTCCAACGATATCGTTTCTCTGTCCCTTTATAGTTGTAGTGTGGACTCTGCTATTCTTTAAAATGGTGTTTCAGTGTTTTTTTTTTTCTAGGCTTGATTGTGTTTATGGGGTGCAGTCTAATATGTGTTAATGCTTAGTTTTAAAAAAAAAACATTCTGGTACCTTTATTATTCCACACCGTTCTTCTCTGAGCAACGTGCTGATCAGTTCCTTCTTTATGAGCCCCTCCCTCAGAAAGAGGCAATGGGCTCTGATTGGTTAGCTAGCCCAGTGTGTTGTGATTGGCTAAACCGCCTCTAGTGCCGCGTCTAACCGTCTCCGCCCCTCACCCTCAGCAGCAGGCGCCGTTGGTATTGTAAACAACGCGTTGTTATATCGTATTATCATTTGAGCCTGATTGAGAAGCAGAGGATATTATTGAAGCGGATCGTGCAGAACCTGTTCAAGCACGGCTTTTAATGGTAGGCCCTGGTTTTTTGTTTGTTGGTGGTCTCAATACTTTTTAGATACCTGTTATTTGTACTGCTACTGCTTATGTTCGCTTTAATCTAAGTTTTATCCCTGAAATAAAACTTTTAATACATAGCAACTGCCAGCGTGGTCCATGTTTAACGCTTCTCATAGCTATGTGAAAATCTATAATTGGTACGTTTCATTGCGGTAGCTGAGCTGAATGAGGGAGAGAGAGTGAGAGAGATGCAGAGCGTGTGCAGAGCAGGGCGAGGCCAGGAACAGGATGAGAACGCTGCTTTTGAACATTGATTTTGAAACTTGTGAATCCATTAGAATCGTTAGAAGACAGAATCACGATTCATATATGAATAGATTTTACGTGCACTTCTAGTTTTCTCCTCCTCTTCTCTAAAGCAGCAGCTTGGCCTCGCCCCCTTTGCTGCCTTTTCCTGAGGGCGGGGTTTATCTGGGTTTGTGATGTCACGAACCCGGGAAGTAGCTCGTTGTAGTCCCTACGAGCCGTTTTTTGTAGGCATTAAACTGCCAGAATTTTAAAAGACGATATCTCCGTTTGCATTGATCTTTCAGCTTCGTAACTTTGCAGATATTGTTTATGCTCAAACAGCAACATTACACACTAACTAACATTAAAAAAGTGAAATCGCAATCAACCACCCCTTTAATTTGAGAACGATTGTTTTGAACTATATCTAATCGTTTATCTTTACAGTTATTCGTGCTTGTTGACCGTGCCTTAACGTCAGACCCCCCCCCCCCCCCCACACACACACACACCCACACTTCCTTTCAGATGGATCTGGTAATCATGTCAACTACAAAAAAGTTAAGAAAAATTAAAAAATTAAAAATTAAAAGTAAATTTTGATTTGTTCATTCCACAAAACTATAAAAAGATTTCTGAAAAATACCATAGAAAGCCACATATGGGTTTAAAACAACATGAGGGTGAATAAATAATGATAATTTTCTTTATGGGTGAAGTATTTATTTTAAACAAGTATTTTTCTTTTTACAGAGTCTCAGCTGGAAGTGGCTTTTTGGGGCTACAGCCGTTGCGATTGGTGGTGTAGCTTTATCAGTCGTCATCGCAGCTAGAAATTAACCAGAATTCACTGTGACGGGATGGATGACATGGTGCTGAAGACCTTGAGCACACCAGGCCCCCAAACACCTTACTGACCGTCATAAAAAAAAAATTGTAATTGAAAGTAGAATGGTTGCAGTTCTGTTGCCGTCCATCGCACAGTAGAGGTTTTAAATGGCGTTCACTTTTTACTTTCAATGCATGAAAGATGAGCTGGGGAGAAATAGATGTGAGAAATATTATATAATTCCTATTTATGTACAGAAAAGTTCCTAGTTAAAATTAAGAAATGTATCGCTGTACAGAATGATGCTCTTCAGGTTGCTGGACACAGTCGTGCTGCAGAACTCTTCAATTACGCGTGTGAAGTTCCATGATCTTCTTTTGGTGAACTGAAACTTGCTTGTGAACAGTCTTGAACATTCAAGAATATGATTGTATGCTTTTTCTTTTGCAGTATCTACAGGCATCTGATGCTAAAGAAAGACAACACTATTTCAAAAGTCCTTAAACTGATGTGGTACGTTACTGGTTTTCGCGCGTTCTTCTCCTTTATAGGCTCCAACAATATCACTGGAATCAGCTGCTGTCCCTCAATGATGTTCCCAGAGTTTCTCATTTTCATGGCCAAACACTGCAAGGAAGGTCATACAGACCTTTTCAGTTCATTTTTCAGCTCCTACAAGAATTATTTTCATTTATTTAGTATTACTTATTTAGGATGAACAGACATGTGAGTTTTTTTTTTAAATCCTTAAGTTGATCGTCTCAGTTCCCCATTCCGATTTTTTTTTTGGTAACATCTGACATTCCCTTTTAAGTTATTTTGTATATCCTATAATAAACTTTTGCACTTTCTGTTCATGTGGTTGAAAATAAAGTGATTTCTTGAAAATGTTTAGACGTCAGAGCTACTGTATGAATTCTAGATTAGCATTTCCTGAAAGAACTATATGTGGTTGCAAGGTAATAAAAGTGAATAGTGTTAATAGAGCAACAATACAATGCGTTATTGCACTTGCCAGCTCGTTTATGACCTACGGGTTCGATGTGAACGTTCTAAATGAACATTCTATGTAAAGTGTGCGTTGTAATGAAATAGGCTTCGAGAATGTGTTTTAAGTGTATAAACGTGACTAAACCTCGTCGGAGTCTGGTGGGGCATTCCCTATTCATGGGGGTTTTTTTCCAGACATTGACGTTTTTCTTACGCAATTCTGTGAGTGAGAAGCGTTCAATCCAAAACCTTCCCCCACCCCCAGCCAAGAGTTTTCCAGTGTACAAAAACACAACCAAACATAGTCAAATCACACATTTCAAATCATATACGTTTGCCTTCTTGTTGAAATGTACTCCAAAAAATAAATAACCTTATCAAACCGCGTTGTGATGACGCAATTCATCGGTCATTTCCAGCGATGTCCAATCCGAGAGAATCGAGTCGGATCTTTTCAGTGAAACGGTTCAGGACGATTCGTTCATCAATTGAATTGAGCGGATCTCGAGTCAACAATTCTGCCTGAAAGACCTTTTTTTATTATTATTATTGAACTTTCAAAGTTACAAAATCCAACAGCAAGTGCTTGTTAACGATTTGTTACTAAACGTCCATACCTGTACACTTTTAAACGAAGAGATGTAAATTAACTTAAGTTTTGTGTAGAGTTATGCTAATTTTATTTAGGATCTCTATAAGGTGGAAATAAATCATATGTGACCCTGGAGCACTAAACCAGTCATAAGTAGCACGGGTATATTAGTAGCAATAGCCAAGAATACATTGTATGGGTCAAAATTACTGATTTTTCTTTTATGCCAAAAATCATTAGGCTATTAAGTAAAGATCATGTTCCATAAAGATATTTTTCCTACCGTAAAAATATCAAAACTTAATTTTTGTTTAGTAATATGCATTGCTAAGAACTTCATTTGGACAACTTTAAAGGTGATTTTCTAATTGTTTTTATTTTATTTATTTATTTATGATCCGATTCCAGATCTTCAAATAGTTGTATCTCTGCCAAATATTGTCCTATCCTAACAAACCATCAATGGAAAGCTTATTTATTCAGCTAATTGAGTTAATGTATAAATCTCATTTTCAAAAAGTTGACCCTTATGACTGGTTTTGTGCTCCAGGGTCACATATTTTGTCAGGACTGCAGAACCGAGACAACATAAACACCCTTATCACTAAATTCTATTTGTTATAAACAGCAATATAACTTTTTAGAGCGATGATGATGATGTAAAAGAACAGCTGAATCGCTGAACTGCTCAAAAGAACCGATTCGCGGAAAAGACTCGGACTTCTCATCATTGGTCATCTCTCTCATGATTACCCCGAAGCCCCGCCCCCTCCCGCCTGTACGTAATTCACGCCTCATGAATAATCCTATCCCTCGCTCGCTCGAGCTGCTTGTTGCGTTCACGGCAGAGGCGCGTGAGCGTGGTGGGAAATGCGAGCAAGATGGCGGCGTTGAAGGAGGAGCAGTGTTACGGACTGTCCTGTGGAAGAGTGAGCAATGGCAGCAACATCTCCGTCTATCACGTCAAGCTGACTGACAGCGCGCTGCGAGCGTTTGAAGACTACCAGAGCAACAAGGTAAGACGCGCGGCGACCGCAACGCGAGGCTGGAGAGACAGTGCTAGCAGGCTAACAGTGAGCAGCAGGCGACAGTTATTTCCCTGCCTGACAGCAAATCACCCACTCAGCTGAAGAAATTCCCCTCGAAGCGAGCAGGAACTTCGGCGTAGCGAAGCAGTCCCAGCCCTCTGCTGTCGCTGCCTTCCTTATCAAGCACTTCATACACTAATGAAGCCATTAATTAAACCCTCCGCGGGTAATGCAACAGAACGACTTGTTATATTTGTGTTGGTCTGCTGGCAGGCAGTCTAGTTTGGTTGAAAGTAACTGGGTTCCCAGGTTCCTGGAAAAACCTGGAAATGTCTGGGAATTTTAGGATTGTGATTTCCAGGTCAGGGAAAGTCATGGAAGTTAAGTAAGTCTTAAAGTGTCATGGGAATTCTACTGATGAGTAGACATTTTTCTAGTTATGCTTGACTCTCAACCAGGGGCCGGGCCCCTCAGCAAACTTCCAAGGGACCACAAGATGGCTTGATAGCTCAATTAAAGCTAATGAAAAATTAGTCCAAAAGGTTGAGAACTATTGATTCAAACGCTTTGTTTGAACCTTTTGAATGTGTATTGTACCCACATATTGGAATTTAGATTAAAATTGGAGTAATATTTCAGCTACCAGAATAATGGAGTTTAAATTTCTGTATGGTGTGTGTAGTGTGTGTATATATAACATAATATAATATATATATATATATATTATATATATATAGATATATATATATTATATATATAATATATATATATGAGAAGGTTAACTGAAGTCTATATAGACGTCACATATATAAAATTCGGTATTTATTAAAATCTAATTAACACTGGAATAATTAAAACACTTATTATAATTATACCAGTCAGAATAAATGCAGCTTAATTTACATTATGAAATTCATTACTCTTGTTCATGAAATTAAAGGGGTCATATGATGTTTTTAAAAAGAACATTATTTGGTGTAATGGAATGTTTTTATGTGGTTTAAGGTTAAAAAAACAACATTATTTTCCACATACTGTACATTATTGTTTCTCATCTATGCCCCGCCTTTCTGAAACACGTAAATTTTTACAAAGCTCATCGTTCTGAAAAGCGAGGTGTGCTGTGATTGGCCAGCTATCCCGTGCGTTGTGATTGGCCGAATACACCTCAAGCGTGTGACGGAAATGTTACGCGCCTTACCATACTGTGATGCCCTGTCCTACGAGACAAAAACATTAAAACCCATTAAAAACGAGGCATTTGTAGCATCGAGTGGTGACATAATTACTGATTATAATGACTTTTACTGTCTTTTTACGTGTTGCGTTGCATCGCGCCGTGTAATCATAAAACCATGTCTGCATTTGTGATCGGAGAAATGACAAACAACAAGCGCTACTCTACACTGCCTCGCGTTTGAATCATCAGTGGCAAATTCTTTAATATAGAATAGAAAATATAAAACAAAGTACTTCCAGTCTGTGAGTCAGAACAGCCGGCCATGTAGTCCTACTCACCCAGGATCAGGAAACAGTCCTCCATAAAATGGCGTCACCATCTGGATATTTGGGTTGAACTGTTCTTGAACAGTGTGGTAAATACAACTTAACCCCTGATTTCTAGTCGTGTCCACTTTTGGAAGACCAAACAAAATAGTTTTGCTTTCACAACGAAACACAGTGTCACACACGGCGGGCTTGAGTGAGTGGCGGCGGGTGGGCTTGAAAACGGCAGATTCAACGAAAGAGCGGCAACCACACATGTGACGACCCCGGCTGGACTCCGCTTCGTCCACGGTGAAAGCCGATCCGGCGATCCACAGTGCGATGTTGAATTATTTCCTCAGCGACCAGCACAGATCAGCTCTAGGCATGACGAAGCGGATATCGTCCTCTTTTGGAAGACCAAACAAAGTAATTTGGCTTTCACAACGAAGCACACAGTGCCTTCACGACATGGCAGTGGTGGCAGCAACAATACTACAGTGAGAATAAAAGTTACACCTTCTTTCTTTGCGTGAACATTTGGGCTGCGTTATGCAAATCTTCCCACATTGTGACGTAGCTTGTAACACTCCAAAGAGAAAGGAAAAATTGAAATCGCATCATATGACCCCTTTAATGCATTATTCCAAAAAGCCAAGCTGAGTGTCCGCAGATCTGAAAAGTAAATATTTTATGTTCTGTTTTGAGTCGATCGACTTAGTTTGGGTTATCGCCGTTTGGATTAAGGGATCGCGAGCTGCTGCAGATGCAACAGGCCGGTCAGGTGGATGATATTTGATGATAAAATGCATTGATTTGTCTGCGCTGATTCAGATCAAAGGAAGAACCTTGTGGTGCATGGTTCATGTTTGGTATAATAAAGTAAATGCAGCTCGATCCGAGACACAACAAAGTTGAGTCACACTTCTGGTGATGTCAATAAATTGGACGATAGGAATAAAATTACAGCTTTCGGTCGACACCCAAGCCGCCGCTGGTGGTAACAATTGGATGAAATTGTGAATGTCAGCTTATATAAGTCTGCTTTTAGTGTTGCTCTTATGTAGTAATTAATATGGCATATTCTTTAGATGTGATATGTGAAACTCAAGTCGACTGGCTACATGTCACACTGTGAGGGAGGCTGAAGCTTTGCTTGTGAGTATTTTTAGCTTTCGAGCACTGTGCACAAATGCTACTAGTAAGTTTAAAGTTGCTCTTTGTTTGTTCTATTTGCATATTTGAATTTGCTTTTATTGCTCAAGGCTATTCTGGTTGCCTGTGAGAAATGTCTAGCTGTATATTTGAATTAAAAAAAAAATTTTTTTTAGTTGTAACATTCTGTAAATGTGACTCACTGTCTTATGAACTTGATTCTTTTTAATTGTTGCAATAGTCAGAAACGTAGTTTAAATGCATTTGGAGTCTTTTCTTCATCTCGTGTTTTAAACTCACGTGACCGGTGTCGTGTAACACGTGCACATGCGTTGACGTTGCAGATTGCGTACTGGATTTCACCAACTGTTAATTGACAACATAACCTTTTTACCAAAATGGACTGTTGTAAAGATATTTTTGAAAATAAAGTTAACATTAAACATTTACAGCCTTAAATAATAATTCAAGTTATTGTGTTTTTTTTTTTAACAAGAAAATGTGAGATGTTTGTTGTACATGTATTTTTTGCATCCACTAAGATTAAAAATAGGGATGCACAATATATTGGTGTTGGTATTTACTTTTTATTTATTTGTTTGTTTATTTAATTGTAATTGATTATTATTATTTTAATTGATTTGTATTGATCTAAATATGAGACAAAGTATATAGCGCTGACACATAGTAAAAATATTAGATAATAAATATTAATATATAGTAGAATTATGTAACTTTAAAAATAATAAATAAAGATATTTTATTATAGATATATTAAATTCGTCCTGAAAACATGCATTTCAATTCACACAAATTGTCAACTAAGGCCTTCCCTTTTTTTCCATTCACAGCGTATAAAACATGTAACACTTTATACTAATTTTAATCGTCTGCTCTACCATTTTTTACAACTTAGCAAAAACCAATAAAAAATCTACTAAGTAATTAATAATAATAATAATAATTATAATTTTATGATTACTACGCAATATTAATTAATTGATCTTAATTGTTCTATCAATCTATTTAAGTGTGCACTGATTTTTTTTCCTATTATCTAACGCTTTAAGTTCAAGTTAATATTTAAAAATGCTAGTAATTTAAGTCAAATGTAATTTTTATGAATGATGTGCGGTTGAATTCACTTGTAGCATTTAAAATAATTTTGGTTGATTTAGTTTAGTATTTAATTTGTTTAGACAAAATGATGCAGAATTTTAATATAGTCAATTATTTGTTAAAATATGAAAATGTATATAATTATTTGCCAGAATTTTAGTGTCCGTACATCCCAAGTGAAAATCGTAATTTTTGACCTTTTTACATCTTCTCATTAGGTTGCATGATTTGCGGTATCGTTAAAGTCTGCAGCACTGGAAACCTCTGCTTAATTCAGGCGAATTCTGACCGGAAGGAACCATTTTTGTGCACTTGACTTTCACTTCAGCCTGTGATGACCAGATTGCATCACTTCTGCACCTTAGTTTCCGGAGGAAAAAAAAGTAGATTCACTAGATTGAGTCTGTCGCCTAGTCATCCGTTGAATACTGTATTTGGATGAGAGCTGGGCTTTACCTCATCCATTCTCGATGCTTGGTGGAGAGTAAAACAGTGGTAGTCAGCCATTTTACTGGGCCGCCTTGTTGCTTATATGTCAATAGGGAAATGCTTTGTAGCATCTTGGTTTATTGCACATTGTTCCTTTTTCTGTTTGTTGTAACTTTGAGTCCGAAGGTTTTGTCTTATCCAGCAGAGGTTTGCACCCAGCAAGCAAAGCGCTTTAAAGGGATGGTTCACATGAAAATGCTCGAGTCTGGGTTTTAGTTTTTTTTTTTTTTTTTTTTTACAACATGAGGGTGAAGCAGAACTTGAGTTTTTGGGTGAAATGTCCCTTTGAGTTATGTAATTGTATGCAACCGCAAAAGATACTAAGAAAAATCCTTAGCATTTATTTTTTGATTTTATAAACTTAATGCACCGAGTATTTTGCCGGGTTTTTTTTGTTTTGTTTTTTTGCTGAAAGTTAAGCAAAAACGTTTTGGTACTTAAATTTGCCTAATTGGGTAATTGAACTGTGTGCGGTTTAAAGTGTTGTTTTCTCAGATGATAAATTTAAACCAGTTGTAGTAAAGTCCTTCGCCAACAAGCCACTTCAGTGTTTCAATCCACACAAATTTTACATAATTCACTCCCCATTTTTTTTTTTTGGTCGCATGATGAGTCCTGGGCTAACATTTCCCTGTGTAGTTTTAATCACTTTGTGTCATGAGATATGTGACCCTGGACCACAAAACCAGTCTTAAAGGGGGTCATATGATGCGATTTTCAATTTTTCCTTTCTCTTTGGAGTGTTACAAGCTCTTGGTGCATAAAGAAGATCTGTAAAGTTTCAAATCCCAGGAGATATTCTTTATAAAAGTTAAGAGTCAGTCGTACGCCACCTAAAACGGCTCGTTCTAACATGCCCCAACATGTCTATGTCACGATGTGGTAAGATTTGCATAACACCGCTCAAATGTTCACGTAAAGAAAGAAGGCATGACTTTTATTCTTTCTGTAGTATTGTTGTTGCCGCCGCCGACATATCGTGAAGGCGCTGTGTGCTTCGTTGTGAAAGCCAAATTACTTTGTTTGGCCTTCCAAAAGAGGACGATATCTCTTCGTCATGCCTGGAGCTGATCCGTGCTGGTCGCTGAGGAAATGCTTCAACTTTGCGCTGTGGATCGCCGAATCGGCTTTCACCGTGGACAAAAGCGTAGTCCAGCCCGGGGTTGTCACATGTGGTTGCTGCAGGCATCACAGTATGTGAGGGGCGTAACATTTCCGTCTCATGTTTGAGGTATTCGGCCAATCACAACACACGGAATAGCTGGCCAATCAGAGCAAACCTCTCTTTTCAAAACGATGAGCTTTGTAAAAATCTACGCTTTTCAGAAAGGCGGGGCATAGAGGATTAACAATAATGTACAGTATGTGGAAATTTTATTTTTTGAACCTTAAACAACCCGCATAAACACATTTCATTACACCAAATACACAAAATAATGTTCTTTTTAGCAGCATCATATGACCCCTTTAAGTCGCTTGGGATATTTGTAGCATTTTCTTTTAATGCCAAAAATCATTAGGATATTAAACACACTATGTAACTTTTTCTTCTGTTTAACAATTTTGCAAAATGTATAGAATGACGAGTACATCAGAATCATCTTCCAAACCAGACCGCTTTTTGTCCTTTTCCGATCCTAACGGTACACTTATAATACTTAGATTTGGACTATGTAGACTTCGAGTCGTCCACCTGCCCAGAGTAACGCATACCTGCGTGAATCGCCATAGACACAAACTTAAAGTAGCTCCGGTTGAAATGTTCTTCCGCGGGATGTGTGCAGCTCTGTTTTTATTACGAGCGAGAGCGCCAAAAGTTACATAGTGCTGCTTTAAGTAAACCATGTTCCATGAAGATATTTTGTACATTTCCTACCGTAAATATATAAAAACTTAATTTGATTAGTAATATGCATTGCTAAGAACTTTATTTGGACAACTATAAAGATGATTTTCTAAATTTTTTGATTTTTTTGCACCCTCAGATTCAGATTTTCAAATAGTTGTATCTCGGCCAAATATTGTCCTATCCTAACAAACCATACATCAATGGAGAGCTTATTTATTCAGCTTGATGATATAAAATTGACCTTATGACTGGTTTTGTGGTCCAGGGTCACATATGGATGCTGAAACAGTCAAAATGTGTCCCTAGAAAAGCGCTGTTTCGGTCAATGATTTCAGCCCTCCAAAATGGTTTCGCAAACTAAAAATTTAAACCATAAGTTTGGTTTATTTTTTTTATTTTTTTTTGCAGTTTCATCCGAATATGTTTGGTGGCTAAAATTCTGGTGCATTGCTTTTAACCTGTTCTGAGAAGAAAAGTCTGATTTGAGGGATATAAACTTGCAAATGCAAGGATGAAAAGTCAAATTACTTTGTTGTTGTTGTGGTTTTCTTCCATATTAGAAACAGAATTGCGAGATGTAAGTTTAAAATTCAAGGGAAAAAGTCAGAATTGCGAGGTATAAACTTATATTACTCACAATTCTAACTTTTTTTCCTACTCCGTTTATATTTTGCCATTCTGACTAGGCCTATATATTGCCATTTTTCAATTCTCTGTTCATATCCCGCAATTATCAATACATATCTTGCAATTCTGCCTTTTTTCTCATAATTGTGAGGTGTTATATATGACAATTGAGTTTATATCTAGCAATTGTGAGTTTATATCTCACAATTCTGCCTTTTTTCTCAGAAACTGTGAGGTTATATTTGACAATTCTAAGTTTATATCTTGCAATTCTGGGAAAAAGTCTGAACTGTGAAATGAAAAGTCATAAATCGCTTTTCTATGTTTTATTCTGCAGTGGAAACGAGCTTCCATAGATTAGCCGCTTTGCTATCAAACTGACATGTTGATGGCAACGAGAGAATCCAGTTGGACTCGGTCTGCTCTCAAAGGAAGTCAGAGCCTTGGCACAGAGTTTTAAGGTGTCAATAGGTGAAGTAATTCAGAGGTTGTTCTTGGATCACAGGTTGGCCGTGCGAGTTACTACATTCTGTTCCTCTGAGCCCACGGCGGTCCTCTGGAGAATAGCATGTAGTGTACAGATGGCTTCGGTCAGCAGGCTGCAGAAACGGTCATTAAAGGGCCATAATGATCTTGGGAGGATGCTTGTCTACTCTTCCTTCATGGGTAAACTTTGTTTCTCAAGCTGTAGCTTTATCTGACCAGTGCCAAGCCTGGTGCTTAAACAAGTCCACAGGTAGAAGGGATGGGCTATCTTATCGTTTGTGATATACCGGTAAAAATTCTCCACACAATAAGAATTCATCTTCCCGCGATAATAACGAAGAAGTCTAGTTGTTGACATTTCTGTGTGCGACTGTGTGGAGTGACGTGAAGGAAGGCGAACGTGAAATTGAGCAGCTCCTTCTACAATCTGGAACAGGTTTGGATAGGGCTGTACAGTGCGACAAAAATCGGTTTGAGTAATGGCGCTTTTCCACTGCGTGGTACGCAGTAAATGTACTACAGTAGCACGTGTGTGACAGTTTTACATGTGTAGGAGTCGTTTACAAACCTGTTGTCCAACAAAGATATTTTAATTTGACATGCCTTTTCTCCATATTAACTTCATAACATAGTCGAGTGTTTGAAATAACTTATTTTTGTGATCAGAAGTGGTTTCATATCACAGAATGAGGCAAAAACATTTTATAATATTCTATACAGTGATAAATGCTATGTCGATTAGCATTGCATTATAAATATACTTTCCTTAAAAAAATACCCAAGATTGAAGAACACAGATACCATATATTTTTTGTTCAATCATCGCATGTTTATTGTCTTCAGGTTCCTCAGTTAAAATTTTCTCTGTCTGTGGTCTGCTTTTATCAGGCTACACGATCACTGTATACTTCTTCCTGGAGCATTACTTCTTCTATGCATATGTGGCGTTTCTGCGCAAGGGCACCCTCCGGCTTCCAGTATGAATTAAACATCCATTACTAAGGGGTGTGCGATATGTATCTTCTGCGATAATATCGTAATTGTTGTTTTAATGATGTGCGATTTGACATTATAGAGTATTTTGCAAAACCATTCAAAACATCCCTACAGAGCGCACGCATTACGTGAAGTCTAGACTAGTGCGTGTGCACATTTAGTGTGTTTTCTTTCACTGCATGATTCAGTCTACTAAAATGCATTTAGAATGATCACAAATTCAAGACATGATGGCAGAAAATGTATATATTTATACCACTTCATTAGGGCTGGACAATAATTCAATATCAATATGTATCGCAATATTTTTTTTTTCAGTAATGGTGATATGATTTTTAAACATTTCTGATATTTCGATATACATTCCCAGTGTTTCCCATACATTGATGTATTTGTGGCGTTTAACTTCATTGAATAAACATGAGCACTGCACGTTTTAAAATCAAAACTTGTCGCGGGTGTTTTATATGAATGTATCTCTAAAGGGAAAGGACTATCTTCAGAAAACTTTCGTTGGGATTTTTATTTGATCTGATAAAGAAGCGTTCATGAGCGGAGCTGATTTGATTACAGCCATTACTGGAGAAACCGCTAGTTCAACCGCTCTTAAAGCGCCTCCTGCTGGCATAGATCAGTTTGCACTTTTCATCTCTTTATACTGGCTATAGGCTAACATACCAGTCAAAGTTTTTGAACAGTAAGATTTTGTTATGTTTTTTTTTTTTTTTTAAGAACTCTTCTGCTCACCAAGCCTGCATTTATTTGATCCAAAGTACAGCAAAAAAAAATGTATATTTTTACTATTTAAAATAACTGCTTTCTATTTTAATATATTTTAAAATGTAATTTATTCCTGTGATCAAAGCTGAATTTTCTGCATTATTATTCTAGTCTTCAGTGTCACATGATCCAGAAGTCATTCTAATATGCCGATTTGCTGATTATCAATATTTAAAACAGAATTTTTTTTTTCAGGATTCTTTGATAGAAGACCTAAAGATCAGCATTTATCTGAAATAAAAACTTTTGTAACATTATATCTAATCCTCAAAAGCTTGGAGTCATATGATTTATAGAAATTAATATTTTTATTCAGCGAGGATGCATTAAATTGAGCAAAAGTGGCAGTGAAGACATTTATAATGCTACAAATGATTTCTATTTCAAATGTTTTTTTGAAATTTCTATTCATCAAAGAAACCTAAAAAATTCTACTTAGCTGTTTTCCACATCATAATAATAAATGTTTTTTTGAGCAGCAAATCAGAATATTAGAAGGATTTCTGAAGGATCATGTGACTGGAGTAATGATGCTAATAATTCAGCTTTGCCATCACAGGAATGTATTACATTTTAAAATACATTCAAATAAAAATAGTTATTTTAAATATAGTAACATTTTTTCAAAATGTTACTGTTTTGCTGTATTTTGGATTTTAAAAAAAGCAGGATTGAAATAATTTCACATTTCTTGTTTGAATGAAGGCTAAATATAAATAAAAGTTGAACATTAATTTATTTGGTGCTGGTTTTTTTTTTTTTTTCTTTTTTTCTCCTTTTTTTTTTTTATATTCGGTGTCGAGACTTGGCCAATTCTTTTTCCATAGTATGTATGCACAGACATCTTTTTGGCGTTCTTAGTCAGTTTTTTAACAAGGCTTTTTTTAATAGTGTTCCTAGCGATATCGAAGTATAATCGTATCGACTGAAATTAAGAATATTCATGATATAAATTTTTGCCATATGTCCACCTACACTTCATAATAATTATTCAATTTCACCGCAAAAGTGCAGTTTTTTCCCAAAATTCCATGCGTACAACCGTGACATTGATTAATTAACAATAAGTTAATTAAGAGACTTATATTTTAGACACCATATTGCTTGTTTTTGCTCTATTTCGCCAACAATAATCATTTCAAACACAGCCACAGCGCTGTTTTGCTTCTCTGAGCAACATGACGTTTTTTGTTTCTGAATGAATCAACCGTTTTAAATGATTCGGTTCAATCGCAATGATTCGCTTATTAACAGTGATTTGCTGCCATCTGCTGGCGGTTTTAATTTCAAAGTTCTGTTTTTTTTTTTTTTAATGTTTTAAATCATTTCAAATATCAGTATTCAAGGTTTTTTTTTAATATATCAAAAAATTATTTATGCATTTGTAATTGCAGGTTAATGCCTTCAGTCTTGCGTTAACAAAATACATGTGGGAAATGCATCAAAGCACTTCAGATGCCGCTTCTTCCTCTTCTGTGTTTGATTTTAATCTGCTTTGTAAATTCCAAATGTCTTATTATTCTAAATTCTGTTAAATGTAGATTTGACTCAAAATATAATTGACACCTTTTAGAAAAATAAGCTTTACAACAGTTAAAATGCAAAACTCTGGTTAAACTTGTTGGAAATGATTAATTTCTATAACTGCTATGACCTGACCACACAGAATATGACGAATATAAAAAAATTCAGGAGTCAGCTGTCCACGGTAGTCCTTAAGATGTCAGCACAATAACACACTCAGCAAAATCGTCTAATTATCGTTATCGATAAAATCCCAGAAAATAGAGAGATAATTTTTTGTCAATATCGCACACACCTAGTCGTTACATTACGTGTGTACTCCGTAATGCCCACAACGCCTTATTTTAGGTAAAAAATAGGAAAGATAATACTTCTCTCTAAAGCAGGTGGTCGCCCACACCCGTCGAACGCAATCGACTGTAAATCTTATCACTGCCCGTAATCCCGAAAAAACTGTAAAATAGTACAAAAATGATTACATTTTGGGGTTATATTATCGTATCACTGAAGGAGGGTACTGTCCCTGAAGTTTTCTATGGCATGGCGTTTCTTTTCTTCTCCTGATAAAAGCGCACTCTGCTTTGTTTACAGCGGTAAACAAGGAAACGCTATAGCACGGTCGGTTCATAAGCAGTGTTGCCAAGTCTGCGGTTTTCCCACGGAATTGGGCTACTTTAACACTGTTGACGCGGGTTGTTTTTCCATGTCTGCGGGTTGAAGCGACCCCAATAATGTGATATTTAGTCTCTGGAATGTGAATTTTACTTGAAGATCCCCGCCGAAAAACGTGTATTTTATTTACTTACCCTTAAACCCCCAGAATGGATTTTTACAGGGGAACCCTCCTCGAAACGCGATTGGACTAGTTTTATGAACTAGTTTTACCAGTTTGTTTATAAAGCAAATAGATAATAATAAATAAATTTGCTTAAATCAGTATCAGAATCCAATTTGCTAGCTAAAAAGAAAATCTGAATTCTGAATCCGCTATGATCGGCGCATCACTAATTAAAATACTAAGTAAAAGACCTCAAATTTGAAGTACAATCTGGGATGTCTTTTTCTATCAATTCTTCAATAGGTAGAGCTTGTCTTTCATAAAGGCCGAGGTCAGGGATCTTGGGCCTAAAAAGCTTGGTGACCACTGCTCTAAAGAAACAGGATTCCCAAAATTATCGTCATTGATATCGTTATCACAATAAATATCAGAAATGATCGTGATATATTTTAAGCCCATATCGCCCATCCCTAACAGGTAGTTTAACAAAGTGAAACTCACCCTCATGTTGTTCGACACCCATTTGACTGGATTTGTGTTAAACGCCGAAGATGTTAAGCAAAATGTCTGAGCTGTTCTTTGACGACTGTGGTCACCATTCACTTATATTGAATGTAAATGATGATCATTTTTATTGATTTATTTTTTGTGAACTTTTAAGCTGTAACTAAAATAGTGACAACTTCTAACTTTTCAGTAGTGTAGCAATGTCTCGGTAATTTTACATAAATGTAGCTGTACATGTGGCTTTGAAAAATGTAAATCATTTTATTGACTCCCTTGTAGTGAATCACTTTGCTCCGATAACTCATTTGAATTAAATAGTTCAAACGCAGATCTTCTGTTTAATTGCTTAATATTCATTACTTTGTCATTTTACTTGTATGCAGCAGCATTTAATATATTTAAATAATTACGGTTTCAGCATTTTGTGAGCTGTTTGAGTTTGCACACCCTAATGAAGATTTGTTTTTGCGCAAGATATTATTATAGTTAAATCACATTTTATGTCGCAGTTGTGATTTTTATCAGAATAATCTCAATTTTTTTTCCCCCAAAATCATGCATCCTTAAAACTAGGGGTGTAACGATCCATCAATATGGACATTGATTAAATGTCGGGTTAGGTTTGTGGTGTTTTGGTGGTCCTGTGGGTGGTTGTCGTAATGTGGTTTTTTTTGTTTCGGGTCCTTAATGGGTCTTGTGGGGGTTCTTTTGTTTGTGGTGTAGTCCAACTTTTCGTGGTGTCTTCCTTCCTTTTTTGTGGGGGGTCCCCTCTTCTGTTTTTGTTCCTTTCCTCTAAACGATATGATGTATGCCACACGTAAAATATTGATATCTGTAGTAGCTATAAATAGGCACCTTATTTTGACATGTTATTTGGCATTAAATTATACCCGCCAACTCGTCAATTCTCGTTCAACTCGCGTGTCGGGACGATAAGAACTGCCTGAAGAGCGAGCGTTAAACACGCTCTATAGTTGGCGGAATTGTCAAGCGCTTGATAGTTTTCAACGCGCAGTGACGTTCACGTATCCAAAGCGCATGCATACAGACAGCAGCATTGACAGCGCGTTAATACCTAATTGAGCTCTCCTCTGCTTTTTTGTGCATGGATGAATAAATAGACCAAATTACATCAACATGTACGCCTTGGCGAATATCCTAGTAAACGCAGTCGGTTAGGCCTATGTCTTAACGTAAACCGTTGAGAAAGGAAAAATGTATGTGTATCAGTATATTGGATCTGTGCTTTTCTTAAAGTGAAAGCAGACTAACAGAAAACCTCACTGATTTTGACTGAACAAGTTTTATAAGGATTAATCTATATTTAATTTATACAGTGAAGACTATGCAGTGTTTTTACATTTGATTACATTTCTGTACCTGAATTTCTTTTAGATCTACCTGAAAAGCACTGTTTGTTTAATTTGTCTGTTATATTGTATTGATTTTCTGCTATTGCTTGTAATTTGGTTATATGCAGAAAAGGTTTTTAGCACTGAGCCCGTAGTAGCAGCCAAAAAAGTATCAAATAAAGTTTTATTTATAAAAAGTTTATTTATTTTTCTACATGTATTTTTTTTCTACAACTAACACCGAAGCCTGAAAGACTGTCTTGACTGTTGTCATATCTTAAGATTACTAATCTTGTGTGTGACTTTAAATTTAAATAAAAAGTGTCGGCCTATTTTAAGATAAATGTTCATGTTATATGTTTTGGTTGCATTTGTGAGTTAATAAAAATGTAGATGGTTGTTTAATATAGGTATATATAATTATATCGATCGATATTCTCCTGCATCAAAATCGTATTGTAGAATTTTTTGAAGTATCTGCAAGTATCGTATCATGATGAACCATCCGATTTACACCCCTACTTAAAACACAGATTTGGTGATTCATTGCCCGCTAGCATTCTGCTTGGTTTGTCTTTACTACTACTATTTTCATAGCTAAACACGAATTTCATTAAATATTACTGTTTATTATTTTTGTTTTGTTTGTTGTATTTAGCATCGATTTTAAGTTTGCTTACCCTAATAAAGATTTTATTATTTTTTTTGCACATGAAGTGTCAACCGTCAACGATAATACCGGTATAATGTGTCATGTCGCGATATCAATGATATAGCGACGTGATGTATGGCGGACATACGTTCCCTAGCGCGTACAACAACACCACCACAAACCCAATAGGTGTGTTCGACTTGAAGCAGCGCTGTGCAGACTGATCGGTGTATAACATCAAAGTATCCCGAGAGCAGTTCTAGAGCATATTCGAGTGCACACTTACCTTCAAAAATAGGCGAGGCGCATATCTTTAGCGAAGCGGCGCGGAGAGCATTGACTAGAGGGCTGCGTCGGAGCCGTAAAGGCCCGAGTATACTTCATTTTCCGTGTTCCGTTCCATCTCGCGTACTCAACCACGGATGAGCATGGACTGACGAGCTCGAAACATATTCGCAGTACCACCTACTCCGTCTCAACATTCACGTCGCACATGTGCTGTTGTACGCGCACAGTCCGCTCTGTCTCAAAAAATGTACGCGCTGCAAAGGATGGAAAATGCCCTTAATTTTGTTTGCACTAATAAATGCTGCTGCCTGCCAGCTGCAATCACCAATAAAACGTTCCATGTTTTGTTTTTTTCTATATGTCAAATATCGTTATCGCAAATATTCTTGAAATATCGTGATATAAGAGGCTATATCGCCCACCCCTAGTGTCATGGATATTTAAGGAATGCTGATTCTACAGTTTTCAGTGCTGGAACTAGGGCCTGGTAAACCAGAATTAGTGCCAAATATGACTGAAATGTCAGACTGTCATTAAACCTTTGCTCTTTGTGTTGAGGTTCATTTTGACCGATTTGGATTGTAAGCCTAAAATTGCTGTTAAGCAATTTCAGTCCCGACTATGGTGTAAACTGCATATTGCCGATTCAAGGTCATATTTTGCTCATTTTAAATTCTGAAAATGAATGAAACTTATGCTCATTACAAGGTTTTTGATTTATTCAGCTGTTATGAGCTCTGGGGTCCTTCCACTTCCACAGCATTTAGATCCCTGTTATCAGCACTGCTTGAAATTCCACATCATCTTGAATTTGTGGAATTTTGAACAAATACTTAAAAAAATTATTTTTTTTGACCAAAAATATTAATAATTCACTATTAATTAATATGTTGACTCGGATTATAATTCTAGATAAAATCTTAAATCTAGCACCGAATATATTTTCGGCTGACAATTTTGGTGCATTCCTACTTAAATTTTAAAGAACAAATATATTTGATACATAAAATGTATAAATTTTTTGCTTACTACACACTCACAGCAACTATTGTTGTTGTTTTTTGTTATGGTCAACAAGTGATATGGTGACTGGTACTATAAATCTAGATCAAATAAAGGGGCGTTTATACAACACAATTTTCAACTGAAACAAAAAACATTTTGGCTATTCGTTTACGACAACGCGTTTTAGCAGCCTGAAATCACAATTGCTTGGGCCTAAACTAATTTCAAAGTGCAAGTTTAAAACGATAATGTTATTGTCTCCGTATAATACTGCAAAAACGTGAGTTTGTGAAAAAGGATGTCATGTGATTTATTACATGTTCAGTCTAGAGCAGTGATGGGCAAGCTTCCTGCGGAGATTTGATCCAACCCTGATACGACTCACCTGCCTGTAGCCTTCTAGTAGTCTTGAAGACAATGATTAGCTGGTTCAGGTGTGTTTGATTAGGGTTGGAGCTAACCTCTGAAGGAAAGTGGCCTGGAAGGGCTAAGTTTGCCCACTCCTGGTCTATAGGTATGTGTAGTATTTCTTTATAAAGTGACATCGCCATCTACTGGGCTGGCATGCAAAATATTGCTTTTTTTTTTTTGCAGTATTTTGATGCAGTTGTCGTCTGAATACAAAACTTTTCAAAAATGCAAAGGAAAAACTTTTTTTTTTTGAACATTGTTGTCGTCATGTAAAAATACCCTAAATCTAAAATAAAATGTATATTGATGATAAAATTCTAAAATAACACACATTTGAGGGAAAAAAAATATATAATTCATAAATATCCTGCTTACTACCAGCTCCATTGTATTTTACTGGTCATCATATCACTTAAGGGCCATAACATATAAAAATAAGCTTTTGGTCGAGATAAAAATTTCCATATCTGTGCATATCTAGCGTTGTCCAAAATTAGTGCCAGCGCTCCGCCTAGATCTGCGTTGTGTGATCTGTTGGGGTTCCGACTGTGAGTGTTGGTCTGGAGCCACCCTCTGTCCCAAGGTTAGCGCTGTGGAACATTCTGGGCTTGTGTCCCAGTGAATAGTGACATGTCAGCAGCCCATTCAAATGAACAGGCTGAGGGTTGCACTCTTTTTAGGGCTGTAGAGAGAGACTGGCTCGGTTTGATGCCTGTATTTATACTGCTTCTATTGAGATCTGATGTAGATCATGTTTATCTCTTAAACTTTTTTTCTATTGGAAAAAAGAACTACAGGCCTGAACAATATGATGTTTTTTTTTCTGTAGTTTAGATTTTTCTAACCTTCCCCTTAGATTTTTAATTGTGAAAATATTTTTTTATGATTGTCGCAAAATGTATTAATAATGTTCTGATAATTTATAAAGTAAAAATAATTTTTTTTTATAGTACAATACTAGCTAATTTTTACAGCTACGGTGTAAAACTGTGGCTGTTCTACACTTCATAAACACTTGCTGAAATCATTAGATTGGTTTATAATGGACCTTTTTCAGGGTAGCCACCATATTTAATTTTTGGCAATGCCATCAACTGACCTGAAATACACTCGCACTGGCTCCAGGCCATCGGCTCATCCTTATTGTTGAGCCCTGAAGTAATAAATCCTTCAGCCTTCACAACCAGACCTAATTATCCTCTGTTGAAGTTCATATTAACCTACATTGATGTATTATAACCCTATACAACTGGGCTTTGTGTGTATAGAATATACATTAAGTTAATATTTCCTGTGTCCTGTCTTCTGTGAATGTACAGATGCCGGTAATTACCGGAGCATTGGATTTTGATGTACACAGCCTGTGCCTGCAGTGTAATGTCTCCATTATGTGTGCCTATCTCAGTCGCAGATGGAATCAAAAGGATAATTTATTCATTTCCTGATGTGAACCAGAACCCCATGGACTAAACACAGTGAATCACTGCATCTGTACTAGGGGTCGACGATTATCTGTGCCGATATTAAGCATTTTTATGATTATCGTATCGGTCATTTTCAAAACCAATTCGCTGATAAAATAGCTTAATTCTGAAACGCACTATTTGGCTCTGATGCAGCCTGTCAGAAGTCACCACTCTGGCCTAAAGCAATATATATCCAAACTCGGTCAGTTTTGATATTGTGGTGGACGCCGCAAATAAATCAATGTATGGGAAACTTACATAGGCTACAGAAACTTAAAAGTTCCTCATGGCAACCCGTCAAAATATAAGTTCGGGTTAGCTTAAAGAAATGATCAGAAATATATTACTGTGGTGCAGTATGATATACATATTACTACAACTACTAATAATCACACAATATGCCATTTCTTCCATGTTTTAATTTTAATAGTAAACCCTTTGTTTGCCAAAAATTGTTTAACTCTCATTTGATTAAAAGATACATTAAATTTATTTATGCCTTCATTTGCACTGTACTGTAAATTAAAACTAACTGAAATTTCTTCTCACAGGCCAAGACATTTCAATAGGCTATTGAACTAAGTGTGCCTGTAAAAGGCTATTAGTGTTATGGTTTCATGAAAATAGTTGCAGTCTTAACTTCTACAATATAGCTATGAAGACAATTAAATTATTTACACTTATTGTAATTTTTTTTTTTAAAGTTAATCCATTTATGTGCATTAGATGATGAATTGACTAGTCACCTCTACTATTGTAGGTTACGTTTTAGTCATCAGAAAATGAGGAATTATGAGCGGCTATGCTATTACACATACATTTCTAACATTTAAATTATTGAAGCCAAATACTTGCATTTCCCCAAGCTTTTTAGCTGTAGTACAGTATTCATAGGCTTAATCATGAAGCATACAGTGACCTCTCTCTTTATATTACCCTTATTGCAGATGGATGCACAGAGGAAGACAAGAGTAAGAAGTGCAGTGTGGGAGTACTACACAACCAACACCAGGGAAGGCAGTTTTTGTCAGAGCCCTTGTTATTCCTAATTTTGACATTAATTTTTATTTTTACACCAGACATATATATCGGTCTTCAGTCTACTTGATCTGTAATAATCGGCATCGGCCCTGCAAAAAACATATCGGGTCGACCCCTAATCATTATAACATGCTACTGTAGTCTTGCAATTTCAGCTTGGGTGGGATGAGAGAGTGACCAGTTTTGCTTTTTGTTTTTGTTTTATTTTATTTCATTTTTTTTAAAATCCAGATTTGGACAAGTTTGCATTACCTGCTTTGTGACTCCTGTTGCCCAAGTCATGTTGACTTGTGAATGTTCTCGCTGAGATGAAATTGTGAAAATCTTGAACTAAATTGTACAGATGCTGTTATTTTAGCTGATTTGAAAGCCTGAAACATGCAATGTATTAAGAAATTATGAAATATATTAAAGTAGTTTGCAATGGCCAACATATAGGATTTTCGCATTAAGTAGGACTGCACAATTTGGGATTTTTATTTTATTTATTTTTTTAATGAGACATGTTATTGCTATTTCAGAATGCGTTTTTAAGAGCTCCAGGTTTGCTGTGCTTGTTTGTAGGGCTGAACAAATAAATGTAATTAATTTAAGAAGTCCATAAACACTTGTTGGAAACCATTACTGTTCGGTTTATAATAGAGTAATTTAATATAATAAAATTTGTGATTAATTTATCAAAATAACTTTTAAAGTAATAATAATAGGTGTTAAAATATTGAAATATGAAATTACTATTGTAATAAGACTTTCACTGTAATTAGGAAAAAAATAACTAGCTATTACATATCAAATGTAAAATTATAGTAATGCGTGTCGTCATTTCTTTATTTTCCAACATTTAACCTTCAAGCTTTTATTTTAGTAGAAAACCTCAAGGCTAAGGTTTATTATTGCCAGAGAAGCAAATTCATCAGCACTTAATCCCGTAAAGTCTCCGTGAACCGGACATTGCTACCTACTTCAGTATTATGATGTTTTTCCATCTGAAACGGAATATTGAATAGAGGGTGGGGTTTAATTTTAGCGCTGCTGCTCTCCATCTCTCGCTCACGGCAAACTAGTGGTTGGAAGGGCGTGGCTAGCGACTTCTGGCATTCCAGAGCGGAAACAAATGTTTAGAATTTGGTTAAAGATTGCCAGGACTAGGGCTGCAACTAACGATTATTTTGATAATCGATTCTATGCCGATTTTTTTTTTTTTTTTTTTTTCCCCCCCCCCCCCCCGCTTAATCGGATCAATTTTTTTAATTTACATTTTTTTGACAAAAACACTCTATTCCACATTCTGCCCAATGTCGTTCAAACAAATGTGCCAACTGAATGCTATGAAAACATACAGTGCTTAACAATTTATTAGACCACCTGTCATAAAGAGAAAACACAAATATTTTAGGAATCTGTCAAAAAATTTAAATCTAAAAATGTTATTGTCATTTATTGGGCAAAGAACAAACCGAAACAACTAAATAGTATTTACATAATAACATAAATGGCCTTCTTTTGCCTTTGCTAACCGCTTGCATGCTTGCTGGCATTGTTTGTACTTTGACTAATTGGGTATCTGAATAAAAAAACACTTTAAAGCACTTGACTATTTTTTCTGCCTTTCTTTAATAGATAACAGCAATAATTATATTATAGCATTAGAAATAGCCTTCTACTGTTACTAAAGAGCTTACGCATATTTGAGGACTAACCAATACAGAAAAAAAAATGATTTGGGTAATTACCAATAGCTACTGTTAGTTAAGCGCAGCAGTGGCACAAACCTTACAAAATTGGTTAAAAACCTTACATTTGTTTTAATAATTTTAAATTAGTGATGCACGATCATGATTTTTCATAGCCGATTCCGATACCGATTTTTTACAAGCAAACTGGCCGATTCCGATACCGATTTCAGATTTATTTATTTTTTATCAAGCAACAAACAAGAAAGAATAAAAGTACACACAAACAAGATGTTTATTTGGTATTTAACAGGCTAAACTGGGTTTTGACTATTGAAAACAACAACTGTAACTATCTAAAATGAACAGCAGTAACTGCGCAGTAAGTAGGCTACATTCAATACAAACATAGGTAGGCCTACTGACAAAAGCATTTAGCTTTTGTTTTTAAATTGGGTTGAAACTATAAACTGGCCTTAAATGAAAACATTAACTGTAACCATGTAATTTTAAAGGCAACAACTGCATAGTTCCACAATCCAAACACATTCAACACTCCAAACAAAGATGTTACTTAATCAGCATTCAGCATTTGTTTTCGTTTCTAAATTTGGTGTAAAGAAAAAAAGATCTTTACCAGTGAAACTAAATAAAACCAAAGTAGGCTATATAAATAAATTATTCCAGAATGTTAACTACGGCAGGTGCTTTTTAAATCACATTAAGTCAATGTAATTTTAAGGTAAAATAAAAAATATTAATCCTATAGCCTACAGAACTGACGTTTGCTTTTGGCTTTTCAAAAGTGCATGCGAGTTGTTCTTCACAAAAAAGCATTTCAGCTTTGTCAAGTTAGTCTGTTTCGTTTCTCATCCAACACTAGAGAAGCTGAGCTGAACAAACGTTCACTGTCTACGCTTGTGCAGGGCGCGGACAGGTACACTCGCGCAACTTCAGCGAGTGCAGGAAAGCGGCTCTTATTTGTGCGCCAGTACACCAACGGCTGTTCGCTTCTTGGTTAGACAGGTAGCTCTGCATTTCCATCGTGCATCGCCAACAATGAGCTTGCTCTGCAAGGTATTTTTTTCTGCTGGCGCCTCGGTGCACACTTCCGGAAAAATCGGATGAAAAAAATACAAAAAAACGATTGACCGGCCATAAATCGGAACCGGCCGGTTTTTGCTTCCGATTTATGGCCGGTCAATCGGTGCATCCCTATTTTAAATCACTGTAGGCTATATAGTGAATATAGTTTAAATCTCTAGATCGAAAATTAAAATAAAGACGATTAAAATCACAGTAATGCTCTGCAGGAACACGCGTCGCGTGCACTTTGATCACAGTCAGTCTCCTCTTACTGTCATTTCTTTATCCTGTAAAAGCGTCTGACATTTATATTCAGGCAATTACACGCTGCTGTCCCTTCAGTTCTTACACTCATAAATTACTTGCACTGCATGTTGACTTTTAAACCTAAATGTAATGTTTAACAACAGATATTTCAGCACAATTAATGTTTTTGCACTGAATATTGTCTCCCTCTCGGTGTTCCTGCCGGCGCTCTTTCAGAAAAGATTTCAACTTAACGCAGACTGTCAGGGCGGGCCTTTATGCAAAAATGGAAAGGCTCGCGTGAATTTGTGACTATTACAGATAAGGATATGATAGTTAGTTTTGATATGCATTTTGTCCATAGAAATGCATTATTCAGAGCTGTAATTTGATGCAACCGACTGAAGTTGGATGTGCACTGTGGGCAGACCTGACTAATTGATAATGAGAATAGTTGTCGATGATTTTCATTATTGATGATAATCGATTTTATCGATTAATTGTTGCAGCCCTAGCCAGGACAATTTTTTTTTTCCCGCATCTATCGCATTTACATGCTCACGTAACGTTACTCTGCTACGTGGTCACAAAAGCGCATAGTTTACACTCATTTTTAAGCGTTGCGTTTAAAAACAAATGATTTTAAGCTGCTGAAACGCAATCAGCAGCAAAAGAAAACTCATTTCACTATATGCTCATGCCGTCTGAGAGACAGCTGTCAGAGGCGCATGTAAAGAGTTATTTTTGCTGCTTTATAGGCCTTGAACCATTACACGTACTTGTATCAGTGTCAAAATGCCCACCTTTGCAAGTATCCTCGTAAACACCGTAGTTTAGGTCTTTAGTGAAAGTCGAACAGTTGAGAGAAAACGTGTAACATTGGATCCGGGCAGCTCTTAAAGTGACAGCAGTCTAATATTCCTGCTGTCTGTCATGTTAATCAAACAACAAAAGTGAGAATCTCTCACTGCTTTTGACTAAATCACTTTTGTAACTTTAATAAGAAATATTTAATTTACACACAGTGAAGAATATGCAGTGTTTTTATACATTTGAATTACTTTATACAATATATGTAGCATTTCTTATTTATTTGTTCTACTGTAGTTTTTTTTTGTCCTGTTGCTTGTAAATAGTTTCTTATTCTTATGTAATCGCTGACTGTTTGCTTGTCCTCTGTGAGCTTTTCCATTTTTTTTTTGTTTTTTTGTTTTTAAATTTAGGCTAGTAGTTTCTTGGGATATTGACACTTGTGATAAAAATTATAAAATGTATATGGTATAAAATAATTGTAATATCATAAAGACCTTATTTAAAGCAAAATTAACAAGGCTATATCGAGATATATAGTTACTGTGAAATAAAATTAATCCTATCGTGATTAGAATTTGGACATATCGCCCACCCCTACTTCCATGGGTTAATTGTTCACCACTAGCAGTGGGTGTTGAAGTAAATAGTGTAAACTTTGATTTTAACAACCTCTTAAACAAACCCTAAACCTTAATTATGCATAGTTGCGATGCTAGTCTTAGCAAACCCGAATAAAACGTGAAAAACAGGTGGGATCTGTTTGGCTGACATCTTAAAAATCTTTACTGTCGCTCCAAAACGCCTCCAGTCCTCCCCGCTGGTACAATCTTCCGCTTTTCTTTAAGGAAGGAAGTATGACACGTTTTGTTTACTCTGTGGTTTGAGAAACACTTCCTTCCAAGAAACGAGTCCTCAGTGACTGGTGCGACCTAACCAGACCAGATCTTCTCAGGCTCTTTTTTTTTTCCTTTTTTTTTTCCTTTTTTCTTCTTTTCTGAAATTCAGTCTGAATCATCCAGTCAGACTGTTTCCAGCTCATCTGACTCACTAATTAGTGCCAAAGCACAGTCGTTTGATTGGCTGAATAAATGGAGCAGAGCAATCAGCCTTTTCCGGCCTGACATTAATGTAATAAGTGGCTCGCGCTCCGATTGATCCGTCAGCCCGAGATGCACCTAGCTTGTTTGCTGAAAATTGCTTTGATGTCGATGAATACTTGTCTATAAAAGATGCATTATTTAGTCTGAAGTGGGTCGTAGGTGGCATGATTGCTTTAGACTGATGGCCGGAGTTGGACCTTTCATATTCAAGTAGTCTGCGCTACTCAAGGGCATGTAGTCGACGTAGTTCACTCGTGTACGTAATTATTCCAGAACGTTCTATATAAATGTCATAGACTAGACTTAACTGAGTGCCATGTGTCTGATTTGTTGACCTCATTGTGTTTTTATTTTTTTAGTTTTCTTGGCACATTCTCCAGTCTTTTGAGTGCCTGCTGAAGCTGCTCTTGCCTGATCTAAAGCTCTTTATATTGGGAAACGGACCACATGGCTCAAGCGGGGAATTACTTGTAAAGCGTCCTCTTATTGCACTTGTGCGTCCTGTGTTTGACATCTGAAATACCAGACGTGGTTTCGGGGGTGTATTATGCCGCACTTGGTAGAGGTTTCGGCTGCATTTCTAGTGTTGATCAAGCACCAATAAATGCATGAAGACTGTTTGATCCCTTCTTGAAGTATCTGAGAGCATCTTGTAAATTTAAACTGTTTTGACTAATGGAAATGCCAATGCTTGTTAACTTGAAATGCATAAAACATAAATCTGGTTATAATTCCTCATTTCATAATTTCGCCTTCTAAACGGTGCTTGATGTCTAAAATTAGTTTTTAAAATGTATTTATTTTAATTTACTGTACTTCTAAAGTCAGGGTAATATATGTACAAGCTTTTAAATAAACAATTTATAAAAAAGTATAAAATTAATCAGTGTAAATATAATGCAATTACAAACAAATTTAAGCAAGTTTATTGTTTTTAACTTATTTATATATACAATATTACATTACCTAGAAAATGTATGAATAAGTTGAGAAACTAATTAAAAATATCAAGTAATTATTTTACAGGATCCTGTCATTTTAATTACATTTCTAAAAATGTTTACATTCGTAGTATTTTAATAACCTTATCAAATATAAATATTTTTACATTAGGTCTACTTATTATTTATAGAGTCATTTTACTTTATATACAAAATGTCCAGTAGTAATTAATTAAATTGCTTATTACAAATATTTTTACATAGAATATCTATCTACTATCTATCATCTATCTAGATATATTATATATTATATAGATATATATAATATCCACACACACACACCCAACACACACCCACACATACAGTTCATGGGTACGGAAAGTATTCAGACCCCCTAAATTTTTCACTCTTTGTTATATTGCAGCCTTTTGCTAAAATCATTTAAGTTATTTTTTTCTCAATGTACACACAGCACCCCATATAGACAGAAAACACAGAATTGTTTGCATTTTTGCAGATTTATTAAAAAAGAGAAACTGAAATATCACATGGTCCTAAGTATTCCGACCCTTTGCTCAGTATTTAGTAGAAGCACCCTTTTGTCTAATACAGCCATGAGTCTTTTTGGGAAGATGCAACAAGTTTTTCACACCTGGATTTGGGATCCTCTGCCATTCCTCCTTGCAAATCCTCTCCAGTTCTGTCAGGTTGGATGGTAAACGTTGTTGGACAGCCATTTTTAGGTCTCTCCAGAGATGCTCAATTGGGTTTCAGTCAGGGCTCTGGCTGGGCCATTCCAGAACAGTCACAGAGTTGTTGTGAAGCCACTCCTTCTTTATTTTAGCTGTTGCTTAGGGTCATTGTCTTGTTGGAATGTAAACCTTCGGCCCAGTCTGAGGTCTTGAGCACTCTGGAGAAGGTTTTCGTCTAGGATATCCCTGTGCTTGGCCGCATTTATCTTTCCCTCGATTTCAACCAGTCGTCTGTCCCTGCAGCTGAAAAACACCCCCACAGCATGATGCTGCCACCACCATTCTTCACTGTTGGGACTGTATTGGACAGGTGATGAGCAGTGCCTGGTTTTCTCCTCATATACCGCTTAGAATTAAGGCCAAAAATTTCTATCTTGGTCTCATCAGACCAGAAATCTTATTTTTTTCACCATCTTGGAGTCCTTCAGGTGTGTTTTTAGCAAACTCCATGCGGGCTTTCATGTGTTTTGCACTGAGGAGAGGCTTCCGTCGGCCACTCTGCCATAAAGCCCCGACTTGGTGGAGGGCTGCAGTGATGGTTGACTTTCTCCCATCTCCCGACTTCATCTCTGGAGCTCAGCCACAGTGATTTTTTTGGGTTCTTCTTTACCTCTCTCACAAAGGCTCTTCTCCCCCGATAGCTCAGTTTGGCCAGCTCTAGGAAGGGTTCTGGTTGTTCCAAACGTCTTCCATTTAAGGATTATGGAGGCCACTGTGCTCTTAGGAACCTAAGTGCAGCAGAAATGTTTTGTAACCTTGGCCAGATCTGTGCCTTGCCACAAGTCTGTCTCTGAGCTCTTCAGGCAGTTCCTTTTGACCTCATGATTCTCATTTGCTCTGACATGCACTGTGACTGTAAGGTCTTATATAGACAGGTTTGTGGCTTTCCTAATCAAGTCCAATCAAAATAATCAAACACAGCTGGACTCAAATAAATGTGTAGAACCATCTCAAGGATGATCAGAAATGGACAGCACCTGAGTTAACATAATATATGAGTGTCACAGCAAAGGGTTGAATACTTAGGACCATGTGATATTTATTTCAGTTTTTCTTTTTTAATAAATGTCAACAATTCTGTGTTTTTCTGTCAATATGGGGTGCTGTGCGTACATTGAGGGAAAAAAATTAACTTAAATGATTTTAGCAAATGGCTGCAATATAACAGAGTGAAAAATTTAAGGGGGTCTGAATACTTTCCGTACCCACTGTACAATTCATGTTCATGCATCCTGTCATGCGCCCGGCCTGCCCACCTTGCTAACAACGCTGTAGAAACATTTGTTTACGCTCTGACGTAGATCGAATGCTTGTCTTGTCTTTTAAGGAGCTTTCAAAGGAAACAATCATGTTGATCGGTTCAGACTGACCACATACGTATCATTATCTCATGAAATATTTTAAATGTGAAAGTAAGAAATTGATCGATGAAAACAACTTTTAACAATTATAGTTACATGTTTGCTAACAAAATAAACCAATAAAAACCATTTGTGTGGTTTTGTTCATGGTTGAGCGCTAGCCTAATTTCAACATGCAGTTTATAGGAGACGTTTACTAGCCTTGGTCTTTAACATTAACATTAATTTGTGCGCAGCCTACATTACAAACTGTTCTGGTTGAAGTGTAGTCTAAATGCAATTGGTCAAATCGGTGTTGTTTTGAGCAAATGAATTGCGTTCACGCTGAAAAACAAGCGTTCTAGCGTGAAAATGCTTGGGATCTAATGTGGTCTGAACCAAAGTTTACTGGGCTGCGTTCTCTGGAATCCTCTCAAGCGGAGGACTTCTACACTCAGATTGGTTGCTGCCCAACCTCGTCATAGCTCATTACCATAAAGTTGACCTGACTTCAACTCTCCTCGACACCCTCACCGTCCAAGACGTGCCGCTTCTTGCCGCTGTTCGCCGCCGGCTCATATTGAAAATGAATGACTTCTGGCCACTTTGATGCTCTCGCCGGCTGATCGCGGCCACTCAATTCAATGCTTGTTTTTACACCAGCTGCGCCACATTTCAGAAGCGGCTCTCCGCACCGCTTCGCTAAAAATAGGCGCCTCGCCTATTTTTGACGGATGTTAAAAAGTGGCAAGTCACTCTCGTGGTATTTTGACGCCATATACCGATCGGTCTGCCTCAAGTCGAGCACACAGCTGCTGCTGCCAGTGCCACCTTATGACGATGGATTTACACTTCGAATTAGGTAGTCTGTCATCGATGACAGTAGCTCATTGGAAAAGGATGGAAAATGGCCTTCATTTTGTTTGCACTAATAAATGCTGTTGCCTGCCAGCTGCAATCACCACCAATAAAGCGTTCTTCCATATTTTTTTTTTTCTATATCATTATAAATATCGTTGTCATTGTCACAAATATTCTTGAAATATCATGATATAATTGAGGCTAGATCGCCCACCCCTATTTTACATTAATGATTTGAGATATAAATTATTTTTGTGTTACTTATGAATTGAGACCAGAATTTTAATTACATGACAAAAGTTACGTTACTTGTTCATATTCATGATATAAGAATGTATATGCACAAATACATTTTAATGTGAATGCTGTTTAGTTTTGATTTTCATTACTGGTTAATGACTAATTTGTCTTGTTTTTATTTTTATTTTTTGCAGGGCCTGACTGCTAAACCACTTATAGGATTCACAGGAAACCAAGGGGTGAGTATGCAATTTTATTTTAAACTGTTTGTTTTGTGGGCGTAAACAACTTGAAACATTTATTGTCATGTTCCATCATGGAGCCGCAGACCTTGCGTGAGCCTGGGACTCTCCCCAGTTCTTGTGAAGTATCCTGGTTGTGTAGGTAATGCGAAAGCACTGAGACTTCTGATGACTTCCTGCTACACAGTCATCCATCGCAGTAACCACAATATCCTCTGCTCGTTGTTGCAAAATCAACATCGAGTCACAGACGGCCATTAGTATGGATCTGCAGTGCGTTTTTATCTCCACTTTGTATCTCTTTCTTGGAAGTATAAGACAAGAAGTGTCTTAAGATCGTAGCCTGTAGCTGTGGACACATGCCCTACACTGGCATTAGAAATGTCCTCCTCTCTTGAGATCAGAACCCACATGCTTTTTTGTACATCCAGTTTTGGTTTTCCATGCGCTCAAGCTCACCCCAGACCTGACAGTGAACAGCCTAATAAATGTTCATGTTGCTGTTATCTGCATCATGTTGAAGAATGTGGTTTGTCTGCCTCGGAACCATTTAAACTTCTCTTGCGTGCACATCTTATGTAAATATACAGAAACATGACTGCAATTGTTACAAGCATCCAAACAAAACCACCATGTTTTCTGATTTTGAGAGGTGACGTTTATGGTGTATGTTTCCAAAACTTTCGGTCAGTAAAATGACAAATCTGTCATTTACTCGGTCTTTCAAAACAACGTTTCTTTCTTTAGTGGAACAGAAATTGGGCAGATACCCATCTGGCAAAATTTCTGGCAAATACCAATGAAGCAGTTATTTTCATGTTTTGGCCAAAATAAATGACCATTTTTTTTGTTTATCAGCTGATATTATAATTAAAAATTAATTGTGAAACAAAAATAAATGTATTTAGCTTTGTAATTTTTCATTTATTTAGCATAATATACGCATAATTGGTAGTGTATCGGTTGTCAGCCGATATTATACTACTGCTACTACTACTAATAATAATAATCATATTTTGAAAATAATTGTTATTAAAACAAAAAATGCATGTCGTTTTGTAACTTAATTTATTTAGAAAAATAATATAGGAATGTAATATTTGCCATATATCGGTTATTGACTATCATAAAAAATTAATTATCGATATTGCCAATAACTTTGGTGCATCCCTATTAATTTGCCTAGTTAAAAAAAGGCACCTTTAAAAATACCATAATTAGTAGTAGATTTTTTTTTTATTTTATAAATGGATGTTATAATTTAATATTTTATTATGAATTATTTGTATAATTACCACTTATTATGCACTATTTAAATTGTCTAAAATTAAATAATCAATCTTAATATAAATTAATTTAAATATGCCATATATCGTTCTTGGCCATGAACAGTAAAATAATTATCACGTGTTGGTATCGGCCATAATTTTATCTGCCAAAAGCTACACTGCACTTCGAGATATAATGTGGAACTAAATGATGCCTGTGTTGTAATACCACGGTACTGTTTTATTAGCGTCAGATGTCAGAGACACCAAACCGTCTGTGTCTAGATTTGAAGAGTTTCATCATTAGGATTGACTATTGCGGTGTATTTACTCTGACTCCTCAGGAACTGCACGTTCACACTCCACCACGCTTCACTGCGTCACGTGTGAGATAAGAATGGCTATTTGCTGGATTAAAGCGGTGTTTCTCCATAGCTGTATCAGAGCTTTTGTGGCATATTGTGAGCAGACAGACAGCAGGAGAAACCTTGTTCGGTGCAGCTTATTTGGCTGCACCGAACAAAGTCTGCGGAGACACTCAACACTACATGCGTTTCTGCTGCAGGCCCATCAGCCTCGCATTGGTAACCAATCGGCTGGCTTGAAATTTGCACAGCTGCAACATTTGACCTTTGTCCATAGGGCAGGTGCATCCATGAGCGTTACATGGACGGCCTGTTCTTTCTGAATGAGGAAGGCAAAGTTCTTCTCCAGGGATGAGCAGCATCCTGTCAGGAGCAGAAGTTCTCCACATGCAGCTTTGTTCTTACTGTGGACCAGAGGAAGCTCCAGTGAAGTCCCCCTTCACCCTAGAGATGAGCTTGGTTCAGAAACAGGGTCGTACATTTTTAGCAGCTTTTTTTTTTTTTTTTTTTTTTTCCCTAAAAGTTTTTTTTTTTTTTAGTAGTTGGTTCGGCAATTTGTGACGGTAAAGTGACCATGCAGTCAGTTTTCAGAGTTCCTTTTTAAAAATAGCTGTGCTTTTGTATTCATCCAAGATTCTAATGATTACTTTATCAGCATATTAGATTGATTTCTGAAGGATCATGTGACATGAGACTAATGATGCTAAAAAAACACTGCTTTGCATCACAGAAATAAATGACATTTTATTAAATATATTAAAATACAAAGTAGTTATTTTTAATTTGCAATCTTTAATGATGTTACTGATTTTACTGCATTTTTAATCAAATAATGCAGCCTTGGTGAACATAAGACGTTTAAAACTAATACAATTACTGACCATTGAACAAATTTTTCAAATATTGCAATTACTAAGTATTAAAAAGAAAAAAATTTAGTACATGTATTTATAAAGTATACATGTATGATTTTATTTAAAAGTACATAAAAAATTAATTTTAGAATATTCCTGTTTTTACTGCATTTTTAACAAGTGAGCATGACGTTTTAAAAACTTTTTTTTTTTTTTTTTTTTTTTTCCGACATCACCAACCTTTTTCGAACGGTAATGTAATTTAATACAATATTATAATTTTAAAAAAGTTTTGGTAAATTTCATAAAGGTTAATTTATAAAAAAAATCTATGTAATTCTTTTGATTAAAAGTAAATAAAATTGTAATACATTTAGCAATATTACGGTTTTTACTGCAATTTGTATCAAATAAATGTAGCCTTGGCGAACAACTTCAAAACAAAAACCTTTAAACGAATAATACTGTTAAATTTAATCTTTAGCAAATGAATATCCATTTTTCATACTGTACATTGATGCCTGAAGTCACTTGTAACAATGACTAATTGTCATTTTATTCACTAATTGTCATGACTAACTTTAGACAAAATTATTTGCAATTTAATATATTTGTAATGAATAAAATATGCATTACATTTTTTATGTTATTTAGATGTTAACATTGACCATTTATCAGTTAATTGTTACATTAATTCAAGATGTAATGATCCACTTATCTGTACGGGTGAGAATAGCCTGGGAATTAAGTTCAAGTTTTAAATCACAGTTTGCTCCCCTGGTGGATTGAGGCAGTAGTTTTGGCCACTCCACGCTAAAAGTTACTAGCGCTGACTGTTAATCACGCTGGATTTCGCACTTTGAAGTGCGTCATGTTTTTTTGGCCTGTGACGCAAGCGCTTCCTTCGAGAGCTGGGTTTTTTTTCCTCTCTCAGCGCAGACATCTAAAAACTGAAGTTAGGAGCCGTCTCCTTAAAGCTGTTAAAGCTGCAACGTTTCAGCCAAGGCGTGTAATAAAACACAACAAAATAAAAAGCATAACTGCTAATATAAATCCTGATTGTAAGTGGCAGAGCTAACAGAGCCGTCGTCTCTCTCGTGTCGGAGTGTGAAGAGTGCTGCGTGAGGTGAGCAAGCGAAGTGAAGCGTTGAGCTGAGAGAGCCTCGGACACGGCCTGTTATTTATAGTCGGCCACCTGCAGGCCACACAAGTGTGAGGAACCTTGAGTAAACCGAGCTGGAGCTCGGCGGTGTGTCCCGCTGCTGTTCACTGGGCCTCTGCGGGGATCCTCCAGCGCTTAACCTCAGTCAGGGCCACTCGCTCCGTCTGCACCTCTGTCTCTCATGCCAGCTCACCCACAGGAATGGTGGTTGAAATTACCAGCCGGTTTTTTATGAAGTATTTAATATGTAAATGTAGTGTATTTTTCAATAAAATTAAAAAAATATGAAGATTCATTTAAATAATTGGTATGATTAATTGATAAAACTGATGAATTTGGTAATTGATCAACTGAATTTTTAACTATAATAGTCAACAAGTTGACATTTTTTTAAGTATTTATTTCTATTATTATTATTATTTGACTAAGTCTTATTTTTTTGTATTGATAAAACTGATCATTTTTAGAATAGAATAAGAATAATGCTAATAACAATATACTTTTGTTTCAATGATATAAAATGTTACCTGTATAAGTTCATTTAAATGGTTTTTTGTATGAATATGAATTGATTTTAATCATTGATAAAATTATACTGTAAACGTAATTATGTATATTCCATACAATTATATTTAAATTATATGAAAAAGGTTAATTGTTGTTAACGAGTTAATTCACAGGTATAATTTTAGACTAGTGATCAATAAATAATACTAAATAATAATTAAGTACTATACCTTTAATATATCATTATAGAAAATATTGTTATTTGTTGTTATAGTATTGTTAATTGAAATGATGTATAATGTAAATTCTATTTCATTTATTGATAGCTGACACTCTTATATAATAATAATAATAATAATAATTATGATTATTATTGTTATTATTATTATCCAAAGTTTGTTATTGTTATGAGTAAGTGTTTTTTTTGTTGTTATACTTTAAATTAGGCCTGGGCGATAAAATGGTATCGATATTTATCGACGGTACACCATCTTTTATAATGATAGAATGTTCGATATAGGCACGTGCTATGAGACCGCACACACAAACACGAACATGAGTGCAGTGCAGTGCCCTGCCTGTGATAAGGAGATTGTGAATAAAAAAATTTATTTTAGTCGAATTTAAAATAAACAATTGCATTTGAATTCAAAAGTAGTACAATCAAACGCTAGGTGTGCATCAGGGAGTGTCATCAGTGGCGCTCGAGATGCGGTGATGTAAATCTAGCCCAGGAGTCATCAAACTCAGTCCTGGAGGGCCGGTGTCCTGCGGAGTCTAGCTCCAACTTGCCTCAGCACACCTGACTGGAAGTTTCTATGCCTTGATTAGCTGGTTCAGGTGTGTTGGAGCTAAACTCTGCAGGAAACTGGCCTCCAGGACCGAGTCTGGGGACCCCTAGTCTAGCCCACGAGACGCGCCGGTGCTGCGTTATTCATTCAAAATATTAGAGAATATAGAAGCTCAATGCGGAGAAGATATTTGTTAGGTTAAAACCGAAACCAAGCCATTCACACAAAACGCATATTCAGCGCATTTTTTTAGACGGACAAATATGACTGCTGCACTCGCGTCTCACACAAGAGATGTATAGAAAGCCATGCAAAGTTAAAACGGTTTTAACTTTTAGAAAACACATCACGAATTAGTGGAGGTTTATTCCTTTTCACTGCATCTCACATGTTTTTAAATGCAATCTGTGTGAACGGCGATTTGGCTCTGTATTAAGCAATGCATAAATACATGATGCTGTTTTGTTATAATTGTTTATGCAATTTACGAAATAATATTTATATATGAGTTAATTTAGACGTAATGCAAATTTTTTATAGAGTTACTTCCTTGCGTTAACAATTTAATGTACTGCATTTTTTTTGCTCATTGCGCCCTCCTGTGGCCTCGGGAGACAAGACAAAAGTTTAACCTATTTAATCTGCATATAAAACATTAGAAATGAGATTTAATTTTTTTTGTTTGACTGTTAAAAAAAAAAAAAAATTGTTTGTCAATAAATTAGGTTAATTTAAAAACACTGTTTAAATTATTTATTGTATAATTTATTGCTCTGTTTTAAAAAAATGTCAATAATTAAAAATGTCAATAATTATCGATACGAAACATTATATCATTGATACATTTTTTTTAGCTATATCGCCCAGCCCTACTTTAAATATTTTAATTATATAAAAACTACTTCTTAGTAGTAGTAGTAGTAGTAGTAGTAGTAGTAGGTAATTTCACTCATGTATAATGTGAAGTATAATAAATTGAATTTTGTGATGACGATGCTCTCTTGTAGTAATATTTTATATAATGCTTAAATGTTGTATTTATATCAAATGTTATTTTTGTTAGTGGATAATTATGTACATTAAGATGCATGCCAATTTATTTTAATTTATTGACAACTGTCAATTTTAAATAATAAAAAAATTAGTCATACTTGAAAAATATTTTAGAAATGAAATTGTTACTTGTGCAAGTCTTTTTAAAATGTGAATAATTGTCAATGTAAATTGAATAAGTTGGAGTAATTGTATATAATACTAATATAATTAATTTTATGTAATTAATACACTTTAAATTAGTTTATCATCATCGTAATAGTTTTTCCCCCTATGTTAAAGGTATGTTTTAGCGTGTAGGAGTTTAAGGAGATTGCGCTGTTGCGGAATGTCAACTGTGCAGGGTCCACAATCTGTACGAGTTAACATTCTCTGTTCCTGCTTGTATGCAGTAATATTACATTACAAGGCCGACAGAGTGCCGTTCACACGGAAGCGAGTCTCAGGAAAGTGCTGTAAATGATTGCCGTGTTTTGCTGCTGCTGCCGCTCAGTTGATGGCTGTTAATTCGGCTCACGACGCCGACTGAGAGCGGGTGGTTTGCGCCTTTCAGGGGTGCTGCTGCGGGAGTGGACGCTGGTCGGTATGGTTGCACATCAGGAGATAAGGGAAGGCCCTGAGGCCCAAACCGCAGTATCTTAAGGGTCAAGTGCAGCTCTTTAAAAGATATGCATGTAGTTTGGTCACTGAGAAAAAATCATTTGACTGAAGTGAAACATGGATGACACACAACATCTACCAGGATCTCAAACCATTGGAAAAAGCTGTTCCTTTAGGAGATTGTTAAATTGAATTTAGTCTAATATAACTGGAATACTTAATTTAATTTTAGTAACTTCATAGTTGATGTTTAGATTGTGTGTTAAGTTTTAGTCATTTATATTTTACGTTCTACATTTTATATATTAATATTGATTTTTATATTTAGTTTTTTAGATCATTTTGTTATTTAGTCATTTAGATTTATATATTTTATATATCATTTTTTCTGTTCTAGTGATATATCGTAGAATTTATGAATAATGCTATTTTGATTTATATTTGATTTTTGACAATAGATAATTTCTGTATATATTTTAGATATTTTGTTGTGATTTAGATATTTTGTTTATTCATTTAATTTTGATGTGTATGTAGATTAATGTATTATATAGATTTATTTTAGGTTTTTTTTTTTTCATTAGATTTTATTTTATATTTATATACATATAATTTAGTGTATTTGTTTATGTATTTATTATATTAAAATGTATATATTTTATATATATATAAAAATATATATCTTTAATTTAGATTTATTTTTTAATTATTTAATATAATATATATATTTTTATTTTCTTTATATAGATAATATTATATATATATTTTCTTTATATTTTGATTATTTTTAGGTGGTTATTTACATTTGTGTTAGTATATATTATCTTTTACATATTTTAATTATTGATTTATAGTTAGTTTTTATCTGATCATTTGTTTGTTCATTTAGATGATATATTTAAGATTGTTGTAACGTGTATACCACTTGAAGTATCTATTTGTTGTTTTTATTTATTTAGATTTGCCATTATATATTTAGGTATTTGAGATGTGTATCTATTTTAGTTTATTATTATTTTGATTTAGGATATTAATTTTATATCATATAGATGTTTCATTTTAACATATTATATTTATTTACATTTATGAACAGATTATTTAGATGTTATTCGTGTTAGCTTTCTTAATAATTGTATAAATGTAAGAGAAAAAGCTTATTTTGATAGTATTTAGATTTTATTTATTGAAATTTGTTAATTTTATCTATTTTAAGGTTATTTTTCAGTTTTGATTGTATTTGTATGATTAATTGTTCATTGGATATTTATTTTGATCTATTGTTATCATTTCATATTTAGATTTCATATATATCTAATATATATATATATATATATATATAGATATAATATTAGGATTTTCTCTATTTAGTATTTTATGTATTGTGACTTGTATTTATTGTAATTTGTATTTTATTTGTTTTTCCTCTGTTACTAACAAAGTACATGGTAAATCTGTGTAAACCATTTTGTACTACGCAAGCTGATTTTAACAGTCTCGATGCTTATATTGGCTGTTCTCTTGTTCTGTGTCAACAGAAAATCTCAATACCGCAGTCAGAGAATCCAAATGAGCTGCGAACGTTTACGTTCTACCTGTCCAATGTGGGGAAGGACAATCCCCAGGGCAGCTTCGACTGCATTCAGCAGTATATTACAAGGTAAGAAGCTAAATTAAACCACATGATTTTAGACATTCACGACAGTCTCAAGGTACTGTAGCGACATCTGTACAAGTGTGTTTGTATTTGCAAAGGAAATGTTGCCATGAAAACAGTTGATCTGATGTTTGAGTGTTAAAAGCTCTTTTGTGATTGCGTCCATGGCATCATTACAAGTGCCATCTGTTCCTTTCTCAGTTCCCGCTACTGGCCGAACACCAGAACAGAGAGAATAAATTGAATTTGGCAAATTGTCAAACCAAATGAGGAAGAAACAAGAAATCCAAATGCAGACTTGCTGTTAATGTCTTCAAATGTTCTTAAGAAGACCGAAGGGTCAGCAGATGTTCAGGCCTAAAGTTTCCTTGTGAACTCTGATTCCCTTACAGTATTTTATCTCAAGCCACAATCTTTATTCAACATCACAGTGAGATGAAAGACACCGTTTTTAAATCTTACGATGTCGAAGCTAAAAAATGTTACACAATTTCTGCTCCCTTTCTGTTGAATTGGCCTTTAGTTGTAGATCGGTGTTAATGCTTCACTGGCTTTCTCATATAATTAGTCCAACTTTTCACTTTCTTCAGCCTGTTGCGCCTCATAATTTGCCAATTTGTCATTTAGCTGACGCTTGCACCTAATGAGAGTACACTTACAGGGACAGTCTGGGGTTAAGTGCTCGCATTGGAGATCGTTGTACGATGGTGGATCACACTTTAGGGGTTTGATCTTACAGCTGCCGGCCTGTATATCTTTAACAACCACTTGATTACACAACTCCAGTATATTGTGGGATTAGGGGTGGGCAATATGACCAAAATCTGATCACAATACGAGTCATTTTATTTCAAAGTAACAATATATATCACGATATAGTAATTTTTGCTTTAAATAAGGTCTTTATGATATAAAAAATTTATACCATAGAAGTTTCATAATTATTGTCAACAGTGTTAATATCACAAACTAATACTAGCCTAAATTTAAAAATAAATAAATAAAATTAAAAAAAAACAAGCTCACTGAAGACAAGTAAATAGTCAGCGATTTTAAGAGAATAAGAAACTAATTACAAGCAACAGGACAAAAAACTACAGTAGAACAAATAAGAAATGCTCATACATTGTATAAAAAATTGTAAATCCTAGATGTATTAAAAACAAGGTATATTCTTATCTGTATAAAAAAAATGTATATTCTTCTTAAAATTAAAAGTTACAAAAGTGCTTTTGGAAAGAGCAGTGAGATTGTTTTGTTTTATCTCTTTTATTGTTGAATTAACATGAATGACAAACAGCAGTAATATTAGACTGCTGTCACTTTAAGAGCTGCCCGGATCCAATGTTACACGTTTTCTTTCTCAACTGTTCGCTTTCACTAAAGACCTAAACTACGGTGTTTACGAGGATACTTGCAAGGGGGCATTGTGACGATACAAAGTACTGTGTGAATGGTTCAAGGCCTATAAAGCAGCATAAAAAACCTTACATGCGCCTCGGACAGCGCTCGGAAACAGTATCTCAGAAAGCGATGAGCATTAGTGAAATGAGTTTTCTTTTGCTGCCTGCTTTGGGCTTAAATTCACTTGTTTTTAAACTGCAATGCTTAAAAACGTGTGCAAACGATACCACGTAGCAGAGCAACGTCATGTCTATCCACGATCTAAACGATAGTCCAAAATCTCTACCATTATATCGCCTATCTCTATGTGAGATGTCAGTTTAGTTTGGTTTATCAGGTCAACTAGTGAGTTTGATTTTTATTCATTTTTATTAAAAGAATTCATTGGATTTTTAAATGTATAATCTAATCTAAAAAATACATTTATAATTCATATGTATACATTTATGCTACTGTTCAAATGTTTGGGGTAGATAAATTTATTTTCTTTTTTTTTTTTTGAAACGTCTTTTATGTCCCCAATGACTGCATAATTGATCAAAATTAAAAACGTAATATTGTACAAAATTATTACATGCTAAAATATATATTTTCTATTGAAAATTTTTAAACTGTAATTTATTCTGTGATGCAAAGCGAAGTTTTCGGCAGTCTTTACTCCTGTCACGTGATCCTTCAAAAATCATTCTATTGGGATTTTCTTGTTCTTCCTCTCTCTATAATTTTTATTTGAAACACTTTGCAATCACTTTTGGTCAGTTTAATGTATCCTTGCTTAAGTATTAATTTCTTAAAAAGGAAGGTTTTTTTAATTTATTTTTTTTTATTTAGTATTACTAACGTAAAACTTTTGAATGGTAATGTAAGTGTATAAGATTTAAGTGGATAAATATAACTTCGGAAAACAAACACAATTTGTTTTATCTCTACTGTTTCCATAATTTATTCATTTACAATATTTTTATGCACATTTCATATTTTGAATTCGATTTTAAAGTAAAAAGCAAAAACAAAAAAAGATTATGTTATTTTAGGTGTTTTTTTTTTTTTAAAAGATATATAATGATTACCCAATTCAAAAAATCAGTACCTGCACACACTCATAAACAATGTTTTTTGGATTTTTCATACAAAAAGCACACATGGATCATCAGAATCATATATATTTGAGTATATAAATGTATATAATACATTTATTCTATTTTAAAAAAATCCAAAAAACATTGTTTATGAGTGCGGATGATTTTTACTGATCTTCACACATTAAATATCAGTTGAGTGTAGTAATTTTAGGGGTGTTTTTTTTTTTTTTTTTTTTTTGATTTGTTTGGACTATAGAATTACAACGTTATTGTAAGTCAACCTTCCTACACCATTCTCAAACACACACTTTGTTTGAAGTTTTCTTAGCGCCGCCCAGGCTAATTGAGCCGGATCTGTTCTGAAAAGGTCGATTTTTGTTTTAGATCTGCCACTAACAAGTGCAGTAGATCGTGACAGTGCTGGATACGAGACAGAGCGATCGTGGGTTGATGTATATGTATTTGGAGCATGATTTCTAGATTATGTATTGGTCCTCAACATATTATTGACCAATCAGCTTTGTTCAAAATCGCTCTCGTTGATTGATGCTACTGCTTAACCCACTCTCTCCACTCCTTAGGAGCAGCAGCGACTGTTTGGAGATGTGGATCATCCAAAATAAAGAGAAATATTATGTAAAACACGATAATCATGAATAGTTCCTCCTCACTCCCAAAAACAAATCATTTACAGGTAACTGTATGCAGAACAGATCAAGAATGAAAAAATAGAAAGCTAAAGAAACCAAAAAGCACGAACGCGAATTACTGGTGGTATAGGCTCACGTATCTCTCATTCGGCACAAATCATAATGTTTCCATATTCGCAATGTATTTCAGTGTTAAACTATTTATGATGTAGACTAGGCTTCATGCGCGTTCGCATATCGACGGAAAAAAATCATCCTCTTCACATTCGCAAAAATGCGCTTGTCATAACAGCAGCTGTAGACTGGTTATACTACGGGGACTCTTAAAAAATTGATTATGTTTGGTTGACTTTATTTTATTTTGATAATGAACAGACTGATGGCAACACTGGCTCAACACTAACGGCCCAACCCTAGTGTGTGCGAGGCGCCGGCACGATCAAACAGCGGACACTAAATACTAGAGCCCGACCGGTATATCGTTTTGGCCGATATTATCGCCCGATATGAGCTTGTCGCCGATAATCTGTACCCGAGAATATGCGCCCATTTAAACTTTTTTTTTTTTTTTTTTGGTTTAAACAAGAAAATAAAAAATGCTTGAAATAGTGGATGACTTAGTTTGTCAAGCGGGTGCTCCATTGTTTGCTACTGGCGACCTGGATGAATCGCTTTAAAGCTTATCTTATAAGTCTATGGAAAACCATTGAAACTTTGAACGGCCATATCTCCGTAACGACGCGGCGGATCTGCACCAAATTTGGGGGATCCCTTCAGCTTGAGGAACCCTCTTGAATGCGAATAGTGTACATCTCAAGGCCCTCTTTCAAATGAGACCACCCCCGTGTCGATAGCCCCGGGGTTCGGGAGTTACGGGTGGCTAAATTCGCGGTCCGGCGCCAACCGATCAAGCGATCCCGGGGGGCTACCAACGCACGGAGGGTGGTGTTCGAGAGGGCTCCTCGAGCTGAAGGATCCCCCGAATTTGGTGAAGATCCGCCGGCGCGTTCGCGAGATAGTGAAACCAGTCAACACTTTCCCTTCAGTAATGAGGTTTCTTGTTCAGGCAGCATTCATGTGTTGTCTTATTCGACCGTAAGTGCCCGGCGAAGTGGACTTCACATGAAATTCCACCAAGATTCCAGTTCCAAGGGAACGTACACACGTTACATTCAAAAGGCATTAAAAGTGCGCGAGACGAGAATTTTAATTGTATTTATTTACAGAGGTATATAATGTCACACTTCTCTAGTAAGTTTCGTCTGTGTGTGAAGACAGTAGCGCAGATCCGTGAATGAATGTTCCGAAGTGAAATAAATTCAAGTTGAATTGAATTAAACTTGAAATAAACTTCACATTTTACTGTTAAGTGCACTGATGTCAGACTAATTTTGGATAGTAAAGTTTATTGTTAAATGCCCTGCCTCTATCATTACATATCTTTGTCCCGTCATTATAAGTGTTTGATCACCACAGTTGAGTGATCATTGCAAAAAATATGTTTATGTATATATTGTATTCTATATATATAGTATATTATATATATATCCTCTATTATTTCTAGATAATATATATAATTTATATATATATATTATATAATTTATTTATTTTCGTTTATGTATATACTGTATTCTATAAATAGTACCAGTCAAATGTTTGGACACACAAATGGGAAAGTGTCCAAACGTTTGACTGGTACTGTACATAGAATATACAAAAGAATATCGGCACCGATGTTATCATTTTGGCCGTTTTACTCCTAAATATCGGCCCAAAAAACAACATTTATCGGTCGGGGGGCACACGTCTAAATACTATATTAGATGATTTTTGGTCCTCATAGATAAGAACGTGAGGACACCCCGCCACGTGTTCACACACCAAAAAACTAACACAGCGCTTCTCTATTTTGTATTCTATCTTTTTTTTTGTTTTATAAGGCCTATAATAATAAAACCAAACCTTGCTACGTGTACTGCGTTACACAGACTTGTTATAGCACTTGCGTATCATTGCCTACTTTTGTGTTATGATTGTTCCGTTGTAGAATTTGTAAGTCGATTGGAACTAAGCGTCTGCTAAATGTAAATGTTTACTTTTATTTTTGCACACTCGCAATAAAAAGAACATTTGTGTTTTTGTAATTAAGCAAACAAACAGGATGCGCGTTCTGGTATCTCGGTTTCCTTTTCGTGAAAAGTTGTTTTGCACAGGCATGGTGGGAAAACACTATGTGCCTTGACTGTGATCAGATGTTTTGACTCCCAGTATTTCCAGACTTGGAGCAAACAGCTCCGAGGCGGTTGGCAGGGTTTCAAGGTGGATGAGCCGGCTGTAAGAAATCGCTCTCTTAGAGGACGCCCATCCGACCACCTGGGCTGTAAATGAGCCATGGCGACACATTTGAAAGTGGATAACTGGTGAGAAGGTGGTGTAGTCGGTGGCGTTTTGAGTATCTAACAGGCTTGGTCTCTATCCAGTGAAGGGAGCATACAGCTGGACTGCCTGGGAGGGATCCAGGACAAAATCACGGTGTGTGCCACAGACGACTCCTACCAGAAAGCCAGGCAAAGCATGGCTCAGGCCGAGGAGGAAACCCGCAGCCGTGGAGCCATCGTCATCAAGCCCGGTGGGAGATATGTGGGTAGGTTTGACGCATCTCGGGCCACCACGGTCCTTGAACGGAAGAACCTCGTTTTGGCCGTCAGCTGCTCAAAATCTGATCTGTTTACACGCAGTGCGCATAGACAGGTGGAAGGGGGCGATTAGAGCCAGTGCGTCTCCACATGTCTGGAACTGCAGCGTGCTACATAATTTATGAAGCTGTCTGTTCCGGTGCTCACTGACGAGACACCTAAAATATTATACAGAGAACTCTGCTAACTCGCACAAAGCTATCATTACAAAACACTAGCGTTCACCAAAGACATTTAATGAGCAAAATCAATCAGCTGAATACATTCCCACTGATCCGCAGTGCTAAGTCACGACTTGGGCTGTGCCAAACAAAAAATTATATTGGCCCAAATAAGTTTATTTTTTACCTCAAATCGGGGTAATATATTTTATGAATAATTGAATATTATTTATATTATCAATATGTAGATAATAATTATGAAAAGATAAAGTTATTTTAATGTTAATTTTTTGAATTATATAGAATTTATTTTATTAAATATAACGATTTATTTTTTTTAATTAACAAGTCATAATATTAAAAACTATAAGTTATTTATGTCTTATATTTATTTTTTAAAAGATTCTTAAGGAACACTGCTGAAGGTGTCACAAATATTAATTTTTCTTAAGTTCATGATAAATTAATTATACATTTATAATAGAATTAATTTTATAACATGGCATTTATATATAAGAAAGTTTACTTAAAAAATGATCAAATTAGATGTTATTAAAAGTGTAAATTTATAATATTGTTTGAAATCAAATAACTAATTATTAAATCTACTTTGCCTTAAAAATACGGATTGGGCCACATTCAGCAGTAGTGAAAGAAGACGGTTATTATATATTTGTATAGTTTAAAACCAATGAATTTGGCCCAAATCCAAAATTCTTAAATATGAATAAATTACGTTTTTGTTCCAAGCATATAATTTATATATTTGAAATAATTAGGTATTTATAATTAGTTTTAAATGTAGTAATTTAATTTGTAATTTGTAAATCGTTTAATATAATTTTTTAAAAATCTTTAATAGTTTTTAGATTACAAATTCAATTTTAAAAATATATTGCAAATATATAAATTGTATACATTATAATATACATTTATTATGATGTTGAAAACAGTCCGAGTAGATTGTTTCATGGGTTCTTTGATGAATAGAATTCAGAAAACAGCATGATCTGAAATAGAATTTTTTGTAATCATTAAATGTCTTTATCATCACTTTTGGATCATTTAAAAACCACATTATGCCTAAGGAACAATAATTTCTATAATATTAATTTTAAAAAGAGCTTTTGAATGGAAGTGTATAATGTTACAAAAGCTTTTTAATTCAGATAAATGCTGATCTTTGTATCCTTTTATTCATTAAAGAATCCTGAAAAAAAAATGTACTCAAATGTTTTAAATATTGATAATCAGCAAATCAGCTTATTAAAATGATTGCTGAAGGATCATGTGACACTGAAGACTGGAGTAATGATGCTGAAAATTCAGCTTTACATCACAAGAATAAATTACACTTTAAAATATATTCAAATAGAAAGCAGTTATTTAAATAGTAAAAATATTTCAAATGTTACTGTTTTTGGTGTACTTTGGATCAAATAATGCAGGCTTGGTGAGCAGAAGATACATCTTTATAAAACATAAAAAATCTTACAGTTCAAAAACTTTAGACTGGTAGTGTAGGCTGATTATTCTTATAGATTGAAGTGCCTTACCGGGATAACGAGTATGAAACATGCTCCGAGTTGCTTCAGAAAACACAAAAAGCATGTTGCTGGAAATGGGTTTATTGAAAATGCAAACTGCTTGTCTGCCAGCAGGAGGCGCTGTGAGCGGTGGAACTAACGGGTTCTCCAGTAATGGCTGTAAACAAAGCAGCTCCGCTCATGAACGCTACTTTATCAGATAAAAATGCCATCTAAACTATTCTGAAGACAGTCGGTTCCCTTAGGAGATACATTCATATAAAACACCCGCGACGCGTTATGATTTTGAAACGTGCAGTGCTCATTTATTCAACGAAGTCAAACGCCACAAATAAATCAATGTATGGGAAACACTGGGAATGTATATCGAAATATCGGAAATGTTTAAAAATCATATCACCGTTATTGAAAAAAATTATATCGCGATACATATTGATATTGAATTATTGTCCAGCCCTAACCTCATTACATAACCTCATTTTTTTTGTTTTTTTCTTCCCTTGGCTGTTCAGGTAAGCGTGTACAAATCCGGAAGCCAATAACGGGTGTGTCGGATGTGGCACCGTCACGGCGGACTTCACGGCCGGTCATCATCTCCAGCAGTCAGAAGAAAAGCCCACCGCGGCCGCTGAGGGAACGGCTGGTGCATTTACTGGCCCTAAAACCCTACCGCAAACCCGAACTCCTGGTGCGGCTCACCAAGGACGGCCTGTCTCCTCAGGACAAGGAGATGCTGGACAGCCTCCTGCAACAGGTTCAGAACCAGTGCTAATAATACTGTGTGATTAAATTTATTGTTACATACAGATGCACACATGATATACATACTGCATACTGTACATATAGCGCAAGTATCCTATTCTGAGCATAGCCAGAGCAACCAAGAACCTCTTTCAAAGTTATGGTTTGTTTGACCCATTCAAAGTCATGTTTTTGAACTCTACTTCGACATAATGGCTCAACCTAGACACATTTGTCATTACATAGACAAACAAGCTCAGCCCTGTGTAAAGCCAGAGCATATAGCACACAGGCTGTCAGCACGCCGTTGTAGTGTTGTTTGTTTTTCTGCACTGGTGTTGAAAGGCAACGCTTGTACTCTTATTTTTAGAAAGCCAAAGGCTTAAGCCTCTTGTTTTATTTTGCTGTGTTTTTCTGGCTGGGTGTAGGTGGCTAACCTGAATAGTAAGGACAGCACCTTCACATTGAAGGATTGTTTGTTTAAGGAAGTTCAGAAGGACTGGCCTGGTTATACTGAGGTGGACCAGCAGATTCTGAAGAGAATTCTTGTACGGTAAGCTTCACGTTTACATTATTATTATTTTTTTTTTTTCTTTGAAATTAATTTAAAATAGTGTTTTTATAATTATTATTTTAAAGGGGTCATATGATGCTGCTAAAAATAACAATATTTTGTGTATTTGGTGTAATGAAATGTTTATGCGGTTTAAAGTTGAAAAAACACATTTTCCACATACTGTACATTGTTGCTCCTCTATGCCCCACCTTTCTGAAACGCGTAGATTTTTACAAAGCTCATCGGTCTGAAAAAGCGAGGTGTGCTGTGATTGACCAGCTATCCAGTGCGTTGTGATTGGCCGAATACCTCAAGCATGTGATGGAAATGTTACGCCCCTTACCATATTGTGATGATGCTGTCAGGCCGGGGCGATGATTTAAAAACATGAAAACCCATTATAAAATGAGGCATTCGTTGCATCCAGTGAGGAAATAATTATGGATTATAATGACTTAAACTGTCTTTTCACACGTTGCATTGCATCGCGCCGCGTAAACATAAACCCATGTCTGCATTTGTGATCGGCGAAACAACAAACAACAAGCGCTACTCTAAACTGCCCAAAACTCGCGTTTGAATCATCAAATCCTTTAAATATAAAAAACGTACTTACAGGTTGTGAGTCAGAACAGCCGGCATTGTAGTATCCATTGTAGGATCAGGAAACAGTCCTCCGTTAAATGTGCTGCACACATCTGAATATTGGGTTGAAGTGTTCTGGAAAAGTGCTGTAAATACAACCTAACCACTGATTTCTAGTCGTGTCCATTTTTGGAAGCCCAAACAAAGTAGTTTAGCTTTCACCCCGAACCACCGGCACCCCCGGTGGCTCGCGTGAGCCCAGGCCGGGGCTCGCGTGAGGAACGGGGGCCGGCGGGTGGCTGAGTGAGCAGAGAGCGGGGGCTTGAGAACGGGCAGCGGAAAGGCCGGACGGGGATTCGACGAAGGAGGCCGGAGGCTTTCGGTAATCAATGGGACGCCCCTGGGCGGACTCTGCTTGTCACGGTGAAGCTGATCGGTGATCCAACAGCGAACGTGGTGTATTCTGTTCAGCGACCAGCAAGATCAGCTCCAGGCATGACGAAGCAAATATCATCCTCTTCTGGAAGGCCAAACAAAGTAGTTTCACAACAAAACACACAGCGTCACGACATGGCGGCGGCAACAACAAACTACAGCGAGAATAAAAGTTACGCTTCTTTCTTTGCGTGAACATTTGAGTGGCATTATGCAAACTCTCCCACATAGTGATGTAGATATGTGGGGCGTGTTAGAACGAGACGTTTTAGGTAGGCGTGTGGTTGACTCTTAACTTTTATAAAGAATATCTCTTGGATTTGAGACTTTAGTCTTTGCAAAAATTTACAGATCTTCTTTATGCACCAAGAGCTTGGAACACTCCAAACAGAAAGGAAAAAAATTGACGTCGGCATCATATGATCCCTTAGTGAGTTTCTCTTAATAAAATTCTTTATTTTAAGTTTTTTTTTGCATTCATATACATGTACTTTTTAATTTTGTTATAATAGGTGTGTTTTTTATTTTTATTTATTAATTGCTCCGTATCTGATGTTTTCTTTTCACTTGGTATCATTTTATGTAAACTAGGTGGTGAGTTTTAAGTGTTTTTGTTTTATTTAAATATTATTTTAGGGATTTTATTTACGTTTGTTTTTTTTATTAGTCATTTTGATCCTACTCAATGTATGTTTTTCCCTCATATTAATTTATGAAACTAAGTGTATTAAGTATGGTTTGTGTTTTGTTTATTTTTAAATTTATTTTATTTTGACTCCACTAGTTTGTGTTTGTTTAGGTTTTATTTAGGAGGTGTATTGTCTCCAAACGCAAATCTGCATTTTTACATGGACATTAGCGTAAAGTTTAAGGACTTTTGATCTTAAGTGAATGTTAAATTATATTATATATATATATATTTGAATTCAATATAGGGTATTTAAATCAATTCACATATTTTCAATCTTTGTGTCTCCACTGAGGTGTAATCATGCTTAGGTAACAGGTGATACAACAATATACACATTCTCTGGAAAAGTCATTTTAGAAAGGTGAAGTGATGTTGAGTATTCATTCTTGCCATCAGTAGTGTTTGGTTCATAACAAAATTGTATCAATTAGATTCTGGTTTATATTGTTGCACCAGTTGGTCACAATACTGCAAGAACCTTTATTTGATGTAGTAGTTGTACAGCTGAATTCAGACTGTTCATCCGAGCTCTCATTGGCGCACATGGGAAGTCGGGGTTGTTTCCCAGGAACTATGGGAGGTGGTGGAGCCGGCCCCGGAAGCAAATTTAGAGAGGCCGTGCTGTGCGTTAGACGGGCGAGACATGGTGAGGTTGTGGAGATCCGTTCAAAACAAAAATGGAAGTATTTGCCAGAACAAACCCAACACCCAGTTGGAAACACGCTTGCAAATTTGAAACCCGGTGGCGATGCGTATCAGATGACGGGACCTTTTATGTCGCACCCACCCACCCACCCACGTCCCCATAATGTCGCGGACACCAGGCTGTCACGTAAGAGCTGTGTGCAGTCAGGAGGGTAGTGATGCAACCTTGTTCCAGCACATGCTGATCCATGTGTGTGGGTGGCTCGGGTCCAAGGTCCGGCCCTGCATGGGCACACACAGTTCGACGGCGACTGTAGCGACTCATGCCTCCTACTCTCAGGCACAGTCCTCTGTTCGTTTACTCTCGATGGGCCTGCTATTGGGATGCATTGGCCCATGTCATACTGCCCCCTGTTGACATACAAACCTCAAGCAGCATTATAAACTTGTTTGATGGCATTAAATGTTCTGTCATCACCTTGTTGGTCCAAACCTGTATGAGTTTCTTCTGCAGAAGACAAAAAAGATAACATTTTGAAGAATGTTGGTAACTAAACAGTTGATGATAGCCATTGACTTCTATAGTATAGTAAAAAAAAAATCCCCATACTATAGAAGTCAATGGCTACCAGCAACTATTTGGTTACCAACATCTTCAAAATATTGTCTTTGTGTTAAACAGATGAAAGAAAGAAACGGGGTTTGGAACAACTTGAAGGTGAGTAAATGATCATTTATTTTTAGCTGAACTATCCCTTTGAGTGCACTTAATGCATTTTACATTAAAATATGCACATTTCTATGGAAAACTAAATTGCCTAAAGTGATTGGAGTGCCTATTCTCTACCATGTGGTGGTGGTTCACGTAACGGCGACAAACGACACAATGTATACCACTTGACAAATTTGTACGTATTTGCGCTTGACATATTTTAGTGTGAATTGTTTTAACTGGTATATTGCACACCAGTTAGTTACCATCTTATTAAGGTCAGTTTATTTGGTTTCCCTTTATTTAGGGCAATGCAATTTCCAAAGTTACTTAAACTGCTTCATCTGGTTTGGTCTTCATGAATACTAGTCAAAAATGTTGAAAAGTCATGGACTATATTTGTGTAACCAACATCTCGTTATTAGTAATCAAATAAGACTCTCAAAAAGATGCTCTTGGCAAGTTCAGATGGGACTAACGAATGTCAAATATTGTCTATTATCCGTCAGAATTTCCTTCTTAAAGTTAAAGGGGATAGGTCACCCAAAAATGAACATTCTGTCATTAATTACTCGTCTTCATGTCGTTCCAAACCTGTAAGACCTTCATTCATCTTCAAAACACAAATTTAGACATTTTTGATGAAATCCGAGAGCTTACTGACCCTCCTATAAACAGCAACGCAACTGAAATGTTCCCAAGTCCAGAAAGTTAGTAAGGACATCATTAAAATGGTCCATGTGGCACCCGGAAAAGAAGAAATCATTGAATAAAGTCATTATTTTTGTTTTCTTTGCACACAAAGTATTCTCGTAGCTTCATAACATTATGGTTGAACGACCGATGTCACATGGGCTATTTTAACAATGTTCTTACTACCTTTCTGGGCCTTGAACGTGGTAGTTGCGTTGCTGTCTATGCCGGGTCAGAAAGCTCAAAGATATTTAAGATATTTCATCAAAAATATCTCAATTTGTGATATTTTATATTTCTCTTACACATTCAAACCAATTAATGATCCTACTTTTGCAGCACAATCCACAGCACTTCTCTGGATTAGTCAGGTCTTTTGGATCTCACTGAAGCAGTTCCTTGGCTCTTTTAAAACTGATGATTGTCTGTCTTTTGTTCCCTGCAGAAAACTGTGTAAGCCTCAGAGCAGTGGCCCTGTGTCTGGGGAGAGTCCGGTCAGCCCGCACAAAGAGCCAGCCAGCAGCTCGCCCTCTCAGGTCAGCCTTTTGCCCCCTTTTAGACCCGTCAAAACCGGTTATGATGGATCTGCTTAAATTTAGGAAATATTCAAGGGTTCATCCTTTTCTGCCCCCACATTTCTTAATCTTTCTTCAAAATGCTCTGCCTGACTTTTCTAAACTCTTTTTTTTTTTTTTGGCGGACGTGACTAAGCCCTCTCTTGTGTACTAACACAAGCATTGCTTTGCTAACAAATCAAATCATTTTAGCGTGCATGATTCTTTTAGTGCATGTTCTTCTGAAGTTTTACATGATCTTTGACCAAAATATAATGATACTTGTTAAATTTCATTTTCTCTGCCTCTAAAATGCTGAAATTTAATCGCTATTTAATATTTTACTGTTTAAACCGTCCCGATTTGACGAACAATCATTGCTTGCATTCAACAGAAACGACCTGCAGAGTTCATCGATCCCCTGGCCAATAAGAAACCCAGAATATCGCATCTAGCCAGCAAGTCTATGGGGCTCATTAACGGCAAACTGAGCTCGTCCAATGGGAGAGACTCTTCTAGTTCTCAATCAGCAGAGACGTCGTCGAGCTCCCACTTCCCTCCGTTGGAGATCCCCCGACCCTTCGAACCCCTTTCGGACGTCAGCAACGACTCCAACGGCCGAGACTGTGAAAGTCAGGAGGCGGCGGTGGCGGAGAGACTGAGCCAGCCCCCGTCGTTCGCCCCTCGCTCCACAATGCTAGAGGAAGGGCTGAGCTCCACGTCCCCGGCCCACAGCAGCCTGGACTGGTCTCAGACCCAGAGCGCTCAACCCTCCCTGCATGGCAAGTCTAAGAAGAAGTCCAAAAAACACAAGGACAAAGACAAGTCCAAGGAGAAGGATAGGGACCGAGAGCGGGACATGAAGAAAGAGAGGAGAGTTGAAGACCATGGCTTGGATCAGAGGAAACCCTGTGACATCACGACGAGCGATAGGAGCCCAGGTGCGGATCGGTTTCTCTGAATCATTTATGATGTCAAGGGTTATGGGGTCAGAAAGTACCTCGGCAGTGAACGGACAAACTTTTGTCCCACTTGAAATCTAGTCTTGATTAGATATGCGATGGAAATGTGTTTTTATGTTTCTGATCTCAAGTAGTGTGTGTCTGTATGTTGCTTAGTAAACATACAAACTAGTCTTTAAAGTAAATAACCAATTTAGTTGCTAAATGAGGTTTATAGTAATTCAAGCAGCCCTCCAATCAGATATTTAGTCCAACAACCCACACATTAAGTTAGGGAAGTCATTAGCTGGTAATGGTTCAGACAACTAGTTGAATAGTCCAACAACCAACCTAGTGGTTAGTGAGGACAATATCTTGTATAGCAGTTCCGACAGCCCACCCCACCAATAAGTCAATTAGTAGTCCAAAAACTGGCAGTTGGTTAGTTAGCTGAATAATTGTACAGACAACCCATTAACTAGTTGATTTATCCTCGTTCATGACTAGGTTGGTTGTTGGACTAATACTTGAATGGTTAAGAGAGCCCATCACACCAATTAGGCGATTAGTAGTCCAACAACCAGACTAGTCTGTTGGTAAGGTCAGTTAGTTGAATAGTCGTCGTTCAGACAACCTATCAACTGTTTGATTAGTACTCTAAGGGGCTGTTCACACAGAACGCGTTTTTCAATTCTAATGTGCTACTTTTCCATTGTTCTATGTAAAACGCACTAGACCAGGGGTATCAAATGCAGTTCCTGGAGGGCTGCAGAGTTTAGCTCCAACCCTTATTAAACACACCTGATCCAGCTAATGAGGTCCTTTAGGCTTATTTGAAAACTACATGGTATGTGTGTTAGAGCAGGGTTGGCTGACACCCCTGCACTAGACGGATGTGTATGACCATTGCGTTTTTAAGACGCCGTGGCAAGTTAAAAGAATTTAAACTTTTACACGCAGTGCCGCTCATCAATGTCAGTTCCAAAAGAATGAACCAATCGGAAGACCCCAGAGGTGGGGCAAGCATTGAGCTTTTGTTTACAGTCACAAGTTGGCATAGCAAATATTTTATGACAGAAACATGGCAGAGGAATTCTGTGCTACACTTTTTTTTTTTTTTTTTTTTTTTTTTTTTTTAAACGCATGCCTGAGTGCCAAGAGATCTCTCGTGTTTTTAGACACAGAGGCATTCTGTGTGGTCAGCCCCTAACAACAGACAAGTCGGTTAGTGAGGTCAAATTGTTATAAAGTTATTGAATAGTTGTTCAGACAGTGCACCACACCTACTAGCCGATTAGTAGTCCAACAACCAGACTAGACTGTTAGTAAGGTCAGTTAGTTGATTAGCTGTTCAGACAACCTATCAACTGTTTGATTAGTACTTCAAGGGGCCGTTCTCACAGAACGAGTTTTTCAATTCCAATGTGCTACTTTTCCATTGTTTTCTATGTAAATGCACTAGATGGACGTGTAGTAAAACGCGTTTTAGACACAGAGACATTGTGTGAATGGCCCCTAACAACAGACGAGTTGGTTATTGAGGTCAATTAGTTGAATAGTTATTGAATAGTTTCAGTTAGTAAAGACTGAAATTTTAAAAACGTCCATTTCCTGCTAACATTTCCGACCAGTACCGAAGTCGGTACTTTTGATGACACTAGTAAGGTCAGTCCATCGACTAGTTGATTAAGTCCAACAGCCAACCTATTGTGTTAGTGAGGTCAAATCGTTGAATAGGCATTCAGACAACCCTCCAACTATTTGACTAGTAGTCCAACAGTTGACACACTTGGTCTGTGAGGTCAATTAGATGAAGTCATTTAGGCAGCTCACCAACCAGGCAATTAGTAGTTCAACAGCTGACCTAGACTGCTAGTGAGGTCGATGAGTTCAGATGTTTGGACAACCCCTCAACTAGTTGACTAGTAGTCCAACTGTTGACAGACTCTGAGATAATTAAGTTGAATAGTCATTTAGACAGCCCACCAACCAGTCGATTATTAATTTAGCAACTGACCTAGTCAGCCAGTGTGGTTGATTAGTTAAAACAACCCACCAATTAGTAAATTTTTTAAATGTTGTTTTGAAACCCCTCTTCAGCTTGTTTCTAGCAGGTTTTTTTTTTCTCTCTCCAGTATAATTCTGGACTGACGTCACAGCGCACTGTCCTTGTCCCTCAGTCTGCAGGATAAAACGGTCCTTGAATTAACCTTATTTCTTTTTAGGTCTGAACGGAACGTGCAACAGCTCCAGTATTCCTGCGTCTTCGTCGGAGACAGCAGACTATTTATTGTAAGCATCTCTTTGTACATTAAAAATTGCTTTTACCTTTTGCGTCAGGTTTGTTTGGAAAGTGTTTTATAACTGAAAGAAAATAACATTATACTTTTATGACGGTGATGTTTTGTTTTTTTCGCTTGGTTTCCTCAACAGAAAGTACACCGTGATAAACTCGCAAGAGCAGCGTCAGAGTTACAAAAACGACTTCAACGCAGAGTACAGCGAGTACCGGGGCCTCCACTCACGGATCGAGAGCATCACCCGACAGTTCACTATACTCGACTCCGAGCTCAAACAACTCCAGCAAGGCACAGACAAGTATAAGGTATCTTCACACTGAAAATGCAGTGCATCCATCCACGCATATGATTACAACTTTCTTATTTTTTATTAATATGCTGTCGGCCCCTGCCTGGTCCCAGTAGTTGCGTCTTCCTCCGGAAAATGAGAAATTAAAGCGTGTAGTTGACTCATCCAGAGTTCTAGTGTTGTTTTTTCATCTTGATGAATTAGAACACGTTACTATGCGAGAGGTAAGAGAAGAAAAACAATCTTGTCTTGGAGCGTAATGAAATAAACAACACAATCAACCGACTGTTTAGATGCAATAATGTTAAATAACCGGAGCAGATTGTCATAAGGATCATTTATTTCTCCTACACGCAGTCATAATCGTTTATAGGGCTTGATATTAAGGATGGCCCTCTGGCGTGGGGCCAGTGGGAGAGTTTCGGGTCAGCTGCCACTTATATTATAGCTGTAAAACGGTGTTGCCAGATCTGGCTAGAAAAAAATAAGCAACATGGTCTAACAAAACCACTAAAGAGGGAGGAACACGGGAGGAAATGTATGCATTATACACAGAGCCGGGTGGATTACTGAGAAATTGTAGTCTGTTACTAATTCTAAATTACATGACAAAATTTGTAGTTCGTAACGAAATCCATTACATTACATGTTTTAGGTAATGTAATCGGACTACTTTTAGATTACTTTTGGCCTAAATCATTTATCACATTGATTTAAATAGGATAATCTTGTACCATATTGATGTAAAAATACAAAGTAAGAAAAGGTTTCCCAAACTGGGGTTCATATAGGGACTGCAGGGGTTTTGTGAGTTTAATGAAAAGCTAATAATTAAATCACAAAAATGTCAAATTAAAAGTCATTTTATAATTATAATATATAATCATGAGCCATGAGCAAATGTTTATTTTACAAAAGTTAATTTCATTATTAAAATATTTTACAATTTAACAAGTAATTCTATTAAGTGAAATATGACCCAAAAAAACGTTTTGGAATGCCTGCATTACATGTAAATTTTTGCATTTTAATGTTTTACTATAGCATTGGAAGGCTTTTGTCTTTCAAACACATGGTTAACTAACCTACCGAGTGATGATTAAAATAAAAATGTATGTTTCATCAGTAGTGGATGCAATGTTCAAACGCTTCTTAAACCTGAAATGATTTTTGTAAATCCAGTGGTCAAATGCAGTGTAGCCACCTGACTGGTGTTTGTGGGAGTTTCCACAAAACTGGAAGACTTTCTGAGTGTATAAAAGCAGCAGACTATTATAGAAAGGAACATTTAAAAAAATAAAAAAGGGGAATTATACATTATTATTATTATTATGGCCGTTGGGACCAATGGACATCTTGGGGGAAAAATTCTGGCTTAACGAATCCAGCAGAAGTTAAAATACATACCTCTATATATATAGATATATATATATATATATATATATATCTATTATATAATATATATATATATATTATATATAATTATATCTATATAATTATATATATATATTATATAGATATATAATCTAATATATATTTGTATATATACAGTGGTACGGAAAGTATTCAGACCCCCTTAAATTTTCACTCTTTGTTATATTGCAGACCTTTGCTAAAATCTTTAAGTTAATTTTTTTTCCTCATTTAATGTACACACAGCACCCCATATTGACAGAAAAACACAGAATTGTTGAGATTTTTGCATATTTATTAAAAAAGAAAACTGAAATATCACATGTCCTAAGTATTCAGACCCTTTGCTCAGTATTTAGAAGAAGCACCCTTTTGATCTAATACAGCCCTGAGTCTTTTTGGGAAAGATGCAACAAAGTTTTTCACACCTGGATTTGGGGCTCCTCTGCCATTCCTCATTGCAGATCCTCTCCAGTTCTGTCAGGTTGGATGGTAAGCTTTGGTGGACAGCCATTTTTAGGTCTCTTCAGAGATGCTCAATTGGGTTTAAGTCATGGCTCTGGCTGGGCCATTCAAGAACAAAGAACAGTCACAGAGTTGTTGTGAAAACACTCCTTCGTTATTTTAGCTGTCTGCTTAGGGTCATTGTCTTGTTGGAAGGTAAACCTTCGCCCAGTCTGATGTCCTGAGCACTCTGGAGAAGGTTTTCGTCAGGGATATCCCTGTACTATTTGGCCGCATTCATCTTTCCCCGATGCAACCATCGTGCCTGTCCCTGCCGCTGAAAACACCCCCACAGTGCAGATTTCTGCCTCCACCGTGCTTCACTGTTGGGACTGTTTTGGACAGGTGATGAGCAGTGCCTGGTTTCTCCACACATACCGCTTAGAATTAAGGCCAAAAAGTTCATCTTTTGGTCTCATCAGACCAGCTAATCCTTATTTTCTCCCATCTTGGAGTCCTTCAGGAGGTGTTTTTTATCAAACTTGCACTGAGGAGAGGCTTCCGTCGGGCCACTCTGCCATTAAGCTCCAACTGGTTGAGGGCTGCAGTGATGGTTGACTTTCTACAACTTTTTCCCATCTCCTGACTGCATCTCTGGAGTTCAGCCACAGTGATCTTTGGGTTCTTTTTTACCTTTCTCACCAAGGCTCTTCTCCCCCGCTAGCTCAGTTTGGCCGGACGGCCAGCTCTTGGAAGGGTTCTGGTCGTCCCAAACGTTTTCCATTTAAGGAATGGAGGCCACTGTGATCTTGGGAACCTTAAGTGCAGCAGAAAGTTTTTTTGTAACCTTGGCCAGATCTGTGCCTTGCCACAATTCTGTCTCTGCTCTTCAGGCAGTTCCTTTGACCTCCTGATTCTCATTTGCTCTGACATGCACTGTGAGCTGTAAGGTCTTATATAGACATGTGTGTGGCTTTTCTAATCAAGTCCAATCAGTATAATCAGACACAGTTGGACTCAAATGAAGGTGTGTAGAACCATCTCAAGGATGATCAAAAGAAATGAACAGCACCTGAGTTAAATACATGAGTATCACAGCAAAGGGTCTGAATACTTAGAACCACGTGATATTTCAGTTTTTCTTTTTTAAAAAATCTGCAAAAATGTCAAAAATTCTTTGTTTTTCTGTCAATATGGAGTGCTGCGTGTACATTAATGAGGAAAAAAAAAAAAAAAATGATTTTAGCAAATGGCTGCAAATAACAAAGAGTGAAAAATTTAAGGGTCTGAATACTTTCCGTACCCACACTGTAATTACATAGTGTGTTCGTAGGTAATGTAATGTATGTATGTAAATTTATCCTAAAGCTTTCCGTAAACCTGTAAGAAGAGACTGAACACAATTTGAAGAGTTCATGTAAAAATATCAGACTAACAGACTCTGCCTGTATTCAATCTGATTACACATTTAAAACTACAGTATTCAAGCAGGAACTTCATTGTAACGATCTGTTTGTTCTTTTCACAGACAATCCACAATCAGATACTTGAAGAGTATCGCAAAATCAAAAAGGTAAGCTTGACAGTCTCTTACTTTTTTTTTTTTTTTTTTTTGTTTACTTAACATCAAAGACTCAAGTTTGAAATACTCATTCTGTTTTTAATTTTTTTTCCCTCCCAGGCTAATCCAAACTATAGCCAAGAGAAGAACCGCTGTGAATACCTACACAACAAACTGGCACATATAAAAAAACTGATAGCAGAATATGATCAACAACAACTGCAAAACTGGCACTAATAACAATCTCTCAATTTCTTTCTCCTTAATTTTTCTGTCTCTTTTGAGAGAGAGAATCTCTGGATTATTTTTTTGTTTTTCTTGGCTTGCTCTAAAAGCAAGTTGCTCTAATGTAAAATGCCACGAAACTGATTTCTTTTTTTTTTCCTTTCCCCCGCCCCCGTCCCCGTAGTGGGCCGAGTGCTCTAGTGAGGACAATGCAGACCCATGAATTTCGTTTTTTTATGGGACTCGGGACATGGGCGTACTCAGCCATGCTAACCTGTGTAGCCTAATGCATTATGGGATTGGTTGCCAGCTTCCTTCCCTTCTCAATGGTCTCCGAGTGTGAAAGGAAAAACTGTTCTTTGGAGATCTTTTCTGAACCGGGGATAACCAACACCCATTCCCAGAATCTCATAGTTTAAGGTTTAGAAAAAAATGTAATGGATATTTTTTTCTGTATGTACTAAAATGGAAGGTCCTATATTTTCTTTTCTTTTATATTTATTTTCGTCTTCCATAGGGATACATCAGTCCGATTATGATTTCACACTCCTTTTGAGTGCTAAACATCTCGTCCCGTCCCTTTGGTCTTTCTTTAATCGGTCAGTATTTTATGCAAAAGCTGCCTTGGATTTCTGAGAGATCCCTAATGCAGTATACCTCCCCCCACCCCCCTCCCGTTTTCGCTTTATTTTTTTTTCTTTATTTTTTTTTAGAGTGCTGTAGTGTCTGAAATAGCACTATTTGGCTCCTTATTTTGTGCAATGCGCTAGAGACCACGTGCAATGGACATGAATCGGATGCCTATGGGAAGGAGATAACCATCTGTTTAGAGGCTTTGACAGTATCAGTATTACCATAGTAGAGCTCCATACGAATGAACTTGCCATTCCAGTCGTGAGGGAGCACTTCGGTGTTGGCACATTTTTACAATATTTTATGCTTTTAACTGAAAAAATGACTATCACAACCCATGAATGAATCAGGTGTGGTTGTACAAAAAAAACGCAGCAAATCTTGTAAAATTGTGCCTCAGGTGAGCCGTTTGTCGTCCGGTAATCCAGTATTGCTAGTTACGAGCGTGATGATAACATCACATTTGCGGCCAAACTTTCTTGGTATTCTTCCAGAAAATAGCGATTGTATCCCTTTAACGTAGCCTTGAGGGGCTGGTTGGTGAAGAAGACGCGAAAATGGTAGAAACGCAACCTTGGCTAACTGTCTGAACCCTTTAGCAATTCAATGTTTGCTTGAATACTGAGTATTTGTGGTGGGGTTGACCATTTCTGACAGTATTTTCGTTACGAGATGACTGTTAAATTCCATTAAGGCATCTCATCGTGGAGGATCCATTACAAACCTCTGACGTGCTCCTCACGTTACCTGTGGACACTCGACCACAAGTTGCTCATCTGTCGGGTCCTGTTGAAGCATCAGTTGTGCTTCTGATATCTGAACTCTTATGTTTAAATATTAAAATTCAGCACTTTGCTCAGCTTCTTGCTGTTACTCTTACCTGGGTTTTGTTGCAAGGAGACACTTGCCTTGTCTGTCTGTGTATGCATGCTTTCTGACTGTTGAAGACACAAAAAAGGGTTAAAGCCAGTGTTTACAGTGGATTTACACTGCTGTTTAATATTCAGAAGACAAATATTTATCAAATAGCCCCGAATTTACCTGGCCAGCATTGGTTCAGTGTTGCAATTGCAAAAATGTAAATAAAGTCGAATTTGACTCTTACGAATTAACTGAGAATAATTCTCAATCACAAATTTACCACAAAACACAATGATTATTTATTTTTTTTCAGAACTGATCATGATCTGCTTTTTGGTCTTTTTGTGTTACCTGCAGAAACGGTCTGAAAATGCACAAATTCAACGACGAATACGAATGACGTTTGTTTGGATTTGAAAATGCTAGGATACTGTTGAAAGAATTGAGACACCTTGGGGGGGGGGGGGGGGGGGGTGGGGAATGTGCCAAATGACCTGTGTAAATAGGTGTTTGATCTGTATGAATGTGTTGCTGTTTTAAGCAAAAAAAAAAAAAGAAGAAAAATAAAGGGAGTGGGAGGAGCTTTGGGACGAAGGCTTGATGTCAATGCTAAAACCCAAAGCGAGCTTTTTGAAATAAGGGACTGGGACTGAAATTTATCTTGGTATTTCAATAAAATTCTTGGAAAAACTTGCGTTTTATTCTAATGTTTTGTTTTTGTGTGTCCTAATAATGTTGGTTTACCCCATTTGCTCTTTTTGCTGTTAACTAATACATCACCAGCACAGAATTTACGCTGCAAAAGTGGCACAGAAGCGCTTCTGAAGAGGCATTTAGGTGTCTTTACACAGACCGTTTAATTCAGCTCAAAGGTGCATGAATGCGTTTACACCGCAATTGCACCTTAATACAGTAGTTTGATGCTAGGGGCTAAGGTGGGTCAGAGCAGGAATAATTTAGTTTGGCTTTTATGCAGCATTGTGTCTTTAAACAGAATTTTGAGCAGGCACCGAGCAGCCTTCCTTGTGTGCCAAGCATACTACAAAAGCAGCACAGATGCAATTCTGAAGTGGCATTTACACAGATTGTTCAGTGTTGCCCATATGTGACGTGAATGCATTTACACACTTTCACATTAGAGGCTGAAGTGGGTCTGAGCAGCTATTTTGAGTCTGCTTTGATGGGCATTGCCTTTACCCTCAGCAGTTTAAAAGGCATAGAGTAGCCTTGGCTGTGTTAAGAAGCCTCTGTTCAATCAATTGCCTAATTTAAACGGCAAAGGTGACATAGAAGTGCTGCTGAAGTAGAATTTAAGTGTCTTCACACAAACGGTTTAATGCTGCTTAGAGGTGGCATACATGCATTTACATAATTGCATACTGTGATATTAAGGGCTGAGGTGGGTAATTTAGTCTGGCTTTTATGTGCCATTGTATCTTTACACTCAATTGAGCGTGCACAGGGCAGCCTTAAATCAACTGTAAAGATGCCTTAATTTAGTCCAGATTTTAAGCAGAATTCTGAGCAGGCAAACAGCAGCCTTTACTTTGGCTATGTAATGCAAAGACGTCTCGGTTCAATCAATGAGCGCTAGATGGCACCACAGGTTTCGCTTTTAATCGAGCTGTCCTACTTCCCTTATTTACTTCCAGTGGGACTGTTTATCTGGGTAAATAGGACTCTATATCTGTTCCTAAATATCATAACCTGTACTCTACTTACCCCAGTGGCTTTTTGTGCCTTATTTGGTACTCAAGCCCCTCGCGCTTTATAAACACCCGTGACAAACCCTGAGTGGAAGACGCATTTGGATGTATACTCAGGGAAATGTCATGTGTGAAATCCTCAGCTGGCTTCACAGTACTTAGTTTGGCTTCACGCCGCTACGTTAGCCTCAATTTTAGGGGAGCTCGAGGAGAGTCGGCGAGTTCAGTCTGGCGCCGCGCCAGGCTCTCGGTGCTGGCTCATTTACGTCTATCCCTGTCCTCGTTCATCCCGTTACGACACACCGAGCCCCCTGACAGCTGGAAGACGCCCTCAAGATTTAAGGCTTTCCTTCCTGTTTTCTTAGGCCCGCAAATTGCGCTCTTAATGTCCGCGTTTACGTTTCCCTCAAGGTTGTGGGAATGTAGGTTTGATATAGCTCTGCGTCCATGGTTAGGATGGGTTTGCTATTCATATACAAGCTGTTTGTCGTTAGTTGAGTGTAGAACAATAAGTTTCATTGGAGAGTTATGCTGGTATCCACATATGTTTGTTGGTTTATGCAGTATCTCATGGAGTGTGTGATATCCTGGAATGCTTACATATTTAATATGCCTGAATCATGTTGATAAATCTGAATTTTTATTTAATAGCCTAGTAATAATAACAACCGGTCACATTATATATGAATTAAATCTACCAAACTTCTAAAAATGTTTTCATTGTCGAGTAGTTTGGGGGAAGTTTGAGTCGTTTTAGCGAAGAGTTCATTAAAAAAAATCTAATTTGAGAAGTGTTTCCAGATGTATTGTTATTTTAGTATTCTATACTACAAAAGCATTTATTCATATTTTGGAAAACTTTGTAGTTTTTTTTTTTTTCTTAATTTATTTTTAGAATGTATTTTGGTTTTAATAGGCCTAGTTCTAGTCTTTGCTATTTATTTATTTTAATAGAGAGTGGCTGAGTCAAACAACACACAAATCTACTTTAAAATACAAAACTCATTCACTATTTCCAGTGTGTTTATTAACTCAAATTATTTAAATTTGTTATTTTGTTTACTGAACTAAAATATAAATATTAGATAGGAAAAACAAATAACTAACTGAAACAAAGTAAATCACAATGTCAACAAAATACACTGACAATCACTATAAGAGACTTTTATATTTATTATTTATATTATCCCGTCATGTTTCTTTAGACACTTTAGCTAGAAGGAAATTAACATTTCAGTAGTGGCAAAAAAAAATGTTAATCATCTAAACCGGTTTAGGGCTCTTTTAGAATGAAACCGCTGCTTATTGTTATGATCGGTGCTTTTTCTACATATTTCAACTTAAAACGCATGCCACAACGTTCCAGCTCACAGATATTGGCTACTTCAGATTTGTTCCTGGTAGCTGTTATATGTTGTGTAAATACATACATTTAGGTTCTAAATCTCTGTTTCTACAAGCTGAGATGCAAGAAATGACAAATTATTATTAATAGAAAACCGGTAATATATGCTTTATTTTAATGCTCATTACATGAAATAATTTTAAACGATTATTTCATGCATAAAATGTACTATAATGGTAATTACCATCATAAAACTATGGTTGTCAAACATAAACCAAAATGACATTTAGTTTTACAGTAACTATGGTTATAAGGACGACTAAATTGCAGGAGTGAAGAGAGTGCTATTTGACATCTTTAACAGATTTCTCTCTAAAGTAAAAACTCAGATGATAGGCTTAACACATGATCTACAATAAATATACAAAGTGAAACTACTTTGCTGGCTCGTCACTGCATTATTTTTCCACTATTACCTTTTTTTTTTTTTTACCTTCTAATTAAATCTTCAACAGTGTAATTAGATTAGGCTACTCTCTCTAATAAGATATTGCATTACTTATTACTAATTACATCCTAAATCCTATATCAAACTTTACCAGTTGAACATGAAGGATAAACATGCTTTTAATTATTCCTAACTATCTATCTGTCTGTGGATTTCAGGCTCTACAGCCGTGGCCAAAAGTTTTGAGAAAAGCAAATATTGATTTTCACAAAGTCTGCTGCCTCAGTTTTTATGATGGCAATTTGCATATACTCCAGAATGTCATGAGTGATCAGATGAATTGCAATCAATTGCAAAGTCCCTCTTCGCCATGTAAATTAACTTAATCCCAAAAACATTTCCACTGTATTACAACCCTGCCACAAAAGGACCAGCTAACTTCATGTCAGTGATTCTCTCATTAACACAGGTGAGAGTGTTGATGAGGACAAGGCTAGAGATCACTCCGTCATGCTGATTGAGTAAGAATAACAGACTGGAAGCTTTAAAAGGAGGGTGGTGCTTGAAATCATTGTTTTTCCTCTGTTAACTATGGTTACCTGCAAGGAAATGTGTGCAGTTATCATTGCTTTGTACAAAAAATGATTCACAGGCAAGGATAATGCTGCTAGTAAGATTGCACCTAAATCAGTCATTCATCGGATCATCAAGAACTTCAAGGGGGAGAGGTTCAATTGCTGTTAAGAAGGCTTCAGGGCACCCAAGAAAGTCCAGCAAGTGCCAGAAGTTGATTCTGCTGCGGGATCGGGGCACCAGCAGTGCAGAGCTTGCTCAGGAATGGCAGCAGGTAGGTGTGAGTGCATCAGCACGCACAGTGAGGCCAAGACTTTTGGAGGATGGCCTGGTGTCAAGAAGGGCAGCAAAGAACTCTCTTCTCGCCAGGAAAAACATCAGGGACAGACAGAAATTCTCCAAAAGGTACAGGGACTAGACTGCTGAGGACTAGGGTAAAGTCATTTTATCTGATGAATCCCCTTTCTGATTGTTTGGGGCATCCGGAATAAAGCTTGTCCAGAGAAGAAAAGGTGAGCGCTGCCATCAGTCCTGTGTCATGCCAACAGAAAAGCATCCTGAGACCATTCATGTGTGGAGTTACTTTTCAACCAAGGGAGTGGGCTCACTCACAATTTTGCCTAAGAACACAACCATGAATAAAGAATGGTAAAAAAACATCCTCCGAGAGCAACTTCTCCCAACCAAGAACAGTTTGGTGATGAACAATGCCTTTTCCAGCATGCTGAAGCACCTTGCCATAAGGCAAAAGTGATCATTAAAGGGGTCATATGTTGTTAAAAAAAAACATTATTTTCCACATACTGTACATTATTGTTTCTCCTCTATGCCCCGCCTTCTGAAAAGTGTTGATTTTTACAAAGCTCATCTTTCTGAAAAGCGAGGTGTGCTCTGATTGGCCAGCTATCCAGTGCGTTGTGATTGGACGAATACCTCAAGCGTGTGACGGAAATGTTACACCCCTTACCATACTGTGATGCCTTGTCCCGGCGAGACGAGACAAAAACATTAAAACCCATTACAAACGAGGCATTTGTTGCTTCCAGTGGGGACATAATTACAGATTATAATGACTTATACTGTCTTTTTACACGTTGCGTTGCATCGCGCCGCGTAAAAATAAAACCACGTCTGCATTTGTGATCGAAGAAATGACAAACATATCTCTTTGGGTTTGAGACTTTAGTCTTTGCAACTTTAGGGATCTTATCTATTCACAAACAGCTTGTAACTCTCCAAAGAGAAAGGAAAACTTGAGATCGCATCATATGACCCCTTTAAGTGGCTCAGGGAACCAAACATTGAAATTTTGGGTCCATAGCCAGGAAACTCCCCAGACCTTAATCCCATTGAGAACTTGTGGACAAACAAAAACCCACAAATTCTGACAAACTCCAAGCATTGATTATGCAAGAATGGGCTGCCATCAGTCAGGATGTGGCCGAGAAGTTGATTGACAACATGCCAGGGCGAATTGCAGAGGTCTTGAAAACGAAGGGTCAACACTACAAATACGGAGTCTTTGCATAAACGTATTGTAATTGTCAATAAAAGCCTTTGACACTTCTGAAATGATTGTAATTATACTTCAGTAGGCCTATACCATAATAACATCTGACAAAAGATCTAAAAACACTGAAGCAGCAGACTTTGTGAAAATTAATATTTGTCATTCTCAAAACTTTTGGTCTCGGCTGTATAGAAGTGTTTATACGAATGTTGATTGTCCTTTATGCCGCCACCATTTTGAATAATTTCTCAAATCTTTCCAAGAAGATTAATAAAAGTACTATCTAAAAGAAAACGAATATATTAGTTTCACTTAACGTTTTTATACAGTCTATGGTTTTCTCCCTACATTTTAAGTTGAAAGTAAAGGTCCAGCATCCTGATAGTAAACATGGGTTCTTCACTTTCTGCACATGTGCTGGGGGGGAAATGGTAGGCCTACGTCCCGCCCATTCAACGGTTATTGGCACCGGCATCCTGATTCAAACCGCCCGGTTAATTGTCGATCCGTGTCATCGTTACCCAGCCAATGTGAGAGAGTTGTCGAGGCGAAATCCCCGCCGTGTGTGTGTCAGAGAACAGACGCCTCGCCCCTCTAGTTTTATACATACCAATTTCCACTCTCCCTTTCGTTTCGGTTTTGATGGTACGACCTGCGAACTACACAAGCACGAACGAATCGTTCATGTGAGTCGGATCTTTTTAATGAATCAGTTGAACCGCTTCCCAAACCAGTTGAGAGCAATTCGTTAGGGATAGTTCACCAAAAAATTTAAATTGTCATCATTTACTCACCCCTTTGATTAATTATTGACTGATTTTAGTATTCTTTAATAAAGCAGTAAGCCCCAAGAAGCTGTGGTTTACAGTGAATTTATAACAGCTAAGGGGCATTGTTAGGCACGACGCGAAGCAGACCCCCCTTATTCCCTATATGTAGCAAGGTTGCACAAAATAAATCAACGCAAATAAAATGTAATGATATAAATAAAAATATTCTTCTTCCGCCGAACAATGTAGTTCCACAGCTGGGTTCAACCAGTTCAATTCAATTCGAGTTTATTTGTATAGCGCTTTTCACGCTACAAATCGTTGCAAAGCAGCTTTACAAAAAAAAAAATGTTTCCACAATATATTTAGTAGTAGCTTATCAATGGTGACTATGTCAGTAAATGTACATATAGCAGAAATGTACGGAAAAACAATTTAAGATGTAATCAAACAGACGATGAACACATTAACAGCAATTATTATATGATGCAATCAAACTTGTAGCAAAATTTGGTAGTTCTGTATGTTGTTTCCGGGTTGTCATCATCTGAGGTCCGATGAGGGGTTGGCATCATCCTCTTCTCGGTGTTTTCTGGATCCAGCCTGAACTGTGTAATCTGTGTCAGAAACAGAGAAACAATAGATACATGCTTTTTCCAACCAAGCAAAAATGATAAAGAATAATAATGTGCATTTGATCAGATATAACTGCAGTACAAGATTGTGAGATGCATTATTTGAATGCTTGGCCAAAGAGATGTGTCTTTAATATAGTTTTAAACAGAGAGAGTGTGTCTGAACACCGACGTTATCAGGAAGGCTATTCCAGGGTTTGGGAGCCAAATGCGAAAAGCTCTACCTCCTTTAGTGGAGCGTTGCTATCGTAGTTACCTCCAAAGTCCATAGTTTTGGAGCAAATGCGAAAGCTCTACTCCTTCCGTGGACTTTGCTATCCTATGTCCCTCCAAAAGTCCAGAGTTTTGGGAGCCAAATGCGAAAAAAGCCTACCCCTTCAGTGGACTTTGCTACCTAGGTCCCTCCAAAAGTCCGAGTTTGGGAGCCAAATGCGAAAAAGCTCTACCTCCTTCAGTGGACTTTGCTATCGTAGGTACCTCCAAAAGTCCAGAGTTTGGGAGCCAAATGCGAAAAAGCTCTACCTCCTTCAGTGGACTTTGCTATCCTAGGTACCTCCAAAAGTCCAGAGTTTGGGAGCCAAATGCGAAAAAGGACAAATGGACGCCAGGAGCGTTCGGTGACGTAAAAACTCGTTTGGTGTGTTTGTTTTTTTTTTTTTTTACACGATTCGTTCACAGAACCGATTCGGATAATGAATCGTGCCTCCCACCACCAGCACACATATACACACGCTCGGGCGCATTTTTTTTTCATCGTGAGCCGGTCAAGATGGCGGCGGTACTGCCAAGACGGAGCAGCCGCTCGGCTTAATCGATCATTTTCTCTAAATCACCGGGGCAGATCGGATTCAGACCGACCAAATCGCTCGGCGCAACTGTGTTAAATCACCCGCAGCCTGCGATATCCAACGTGAGATCCTGTCGCGTTAAACCCGGTGTTTTTTTCACGGAAATGCTCTTACTCTAGTTTGTGTCTCGTCCATTAGCTGTTTTGGGGAGAATGGGAGAAAAGCTGGAGTTAAAACTGAAGTCGCCGGTCGGAGCCGAAGCTGCAGGCTATCCGTGGCCCTTACCTGTATATGTAAGTACTATCAGTATTATTGTTTTAATACAAACCGAAACAAACACCGGGATTCCCTTGCGATAAAGCGAAGTGGGTCATGTAGGCAGAGAATAACGTGTAACGTTAACGTTATCTGAACGAGTACATGGTGTGCATAGTGTGTGAATGTTTTTTTGTTTGTTTGTTTTTTTATGTGCTTGTTTCAATATTGGTGTTATAAGAACCAAGAACCGCTTAAAATTGGGACATGAGAGTGTCAGTACATCCTAAAAGTGTTGAATATATCCTAAATGTTGAATATATCCTAAATGTTGAATATATCCTAAACGTGTATCTGTTCATAAAGGTGTTCGGAAGACCACTAAACATTTGAAATGACATAACAGATATCATTTTTTTTTTTAAACAAAATGATTATCACCTCAGCTAATGTTAATATTTGAATCGCAGGAAATACACACTGTGTGTAGCCTGCTGACCCAGTTGGCCATCTCGTACAGTGGTTGTGTTTCAAATCCTCGTAAGCTGTCTGCCTGGGCAACGTGTTTATACTGGCTAAGCAGTTCTAATGCGATTAAACGCGTAAATAAAAAGAAAATGGGTCTTTGCTGTGATTCAGATCTTTTGAATTTGAATTATTTTCCTTTGTCAATTACCCTTTTTGGAGGTTATATTTATTATGGCAGTTAGTTTACAAGTGAGTTTATTCTTGGATGTTATAAGCAAGTCATAAAATTATTCACTCAACCGATTCTTTATACAAATACCGAAACAAGTCTTACGGCATTTATTAAAATATTTTGTATTTATCATACGCTTGAGTTAACATAAACACTAGCGAAATATTTCGCTTACTAGGTAGTCAGCTGACGAGAGTTTGAGACACCGCCGCAAACCAAAACCTGCTATAGCAGAGAGCGTGTGTATAACACTTATCAATTTACCTCAGAAACGCAAGGTTGTTGACGAACAAACTGTTTAAACGTCCATTAATGCACATATTCAGCCAGAAACGATAGTTTGTATGACTCTGCATTTAATAAATGTTTCTGGAGGCTGAAATTCACGTTAGCCGTAATGCTAACAGTCAGATAGCAGGGCTAGCTAACTTTATCGCTTTTTACCCAACACTAACTGTCGTCAAACTCTAGATAACTTACAAATTGTAAATATCTGTCGTAAGTGTGTGTGCAGAACTGTAGTGGATATATTAGGGTGAAATAAGCTTCGTGCCGGCTAAATATCACACGGAGGGTGTTAAACAAAAGGCGAGTAGTGCACTAGGCGAGAGGACGGTATCTCCATATTGTTAGTGTTTTATTGACATCTTTTATTTGTGTCCCGTAATGGGTATCTTACCGTTTTTCACAGTTTTGATGTTTCCTTTACACTGTTTCGCGGTTGTATCTTTCTAGGATGGACCGCATATAACATTTGGGATCTTTTGAAGTATTGTGTACTGTTCTGGAAGTGTCAAGTTTGTCACTGATGTCTAAAAACGGGTTTGCTCGTTTGGCAGCACTTGCATTGGGATAGTGCTGTGTTTTGGTTACCATTTGGATGCATCCTGAAAGGGACAGTGTCATAATGTAGCCTGTATGGCTGACATTTCTTGAAAAACAAGCTAGTATGCAGGATTCTCTAGGAAGTTTGGCAATAACTGACTTTTTAGTGGTTACTAGGGGGTTGTAAAGCCTGCTGGACTTGAATATTGGCTTTTTAAAGTTGCTTTCTAGCATATACATTATTATTGAAGATTATTACACATTGAATGTACTCCCAACTCTTAGTATTAAATATTTAGTGCATTATTTATCCTGTACTGTTGTACTAAAAACAAGAATGACACCTCTTTTTCTATGAATGACACCACCTTCTTTTTCTAAAGGCCAAAGTATACCTTGTTTTTTTACAGGTTCGCTTTAAAGGTTCATCATTTCATCCTATGACATGACCTATCTTTGTACTCATTTAAAGTAGAGTTGTGTGAATTTCTGAACCCCTCATACAAGCGCGGGAGTCTGTTGTTGTTCTGTTTCTTTTTTGAAAGTGAAAGAACATTCAATGTCAGTGTTGCCACCATGTTGAATAGCTAATCAGTGCAGAAAAATCAATACAGGAAGCCCGAAAAATTGCTAAGTGCTCACTGCAGAGATGAATGGGTGGAGCTTGACCTAGTCTAGCCCCGCCTCTGTGGACCTAATGGGTGTAGATTGACCTAGTTATGTTTAGTGATTGGGATATGTTTAGGGCTACAGTGTAATTGGACCTTTAAGCTCCACTCATTATGTCCAGAGAGGTGGAGCTGTACATCAAGCCCCGGTCATTGGCTTCCTTGTGAGCAACTTCTCAAAAGTTGCGTACTATGCTGATGGCAAAATTACGGTACATGTGAAAAACTTGGACTTTTATGATCAGGCTTGTGGTTTGGTAGAAGATAAAACTGGGGGAAAAAAACATTGTATATTAGTATTGAAACACCGATTCGTAAATGTAGAGTTGCGAATATCATGGAGACTTGATGGTGGGGGCTCTTAAACACTGTAGCAATGCACTGGCAACCACCCAAAACGCCCTAGCATTTTGGCGACAAGCTGTTTTCCATTGACTTTTTCTTTTGAAAATGTATTCATCTAGTTTCTACGATTATTGTGCCCTAAATGGTGTCAAAAAGGCTTGTTTGGAGTCGTATCATCCATTCTGAGTCAGACACTGTTCCTCGGTCTGTGTTGTTTCTGAAATCATACAGTCATTGCACATGTACAGTAATCATAACACACAGATTCCACACTGTGATTAACACTGTGATGCTGAGCTGCAGAATCGGTTGACAGTGGGACGAAACCCCACATAAAACACACATATGCACTGCTATTTACCCTGTTATAGCAGGCAGTTAGAGTAATATTTAGGACCTAAGAGATGAGGAAATGTCTTCATGTTCAGAGTAACTAAAGAAAAAACAAGATGGGGTTATTTATTTCAATATTTTATTACGAGAATTTGTTCGGAAAGTCCTCACGTCATCCGAAAGTTCACATTTCTCACGCCACCAAAGTTGCCAACGCTGTTTCGGTCGTAGACGGAAATGGGGGGGTGCAGATCAAAGCCTGTGGTTTCCAGAGAAACGGCTGTCTCATTTGTCCCTCACGATGTTTAATATACTACGATTCATGCTCTTTTACACTAACTGAGAATGTGGGTTTCTCAGAAGTGTAGGTTATTTTCAGAGCTGCTGCATCACTGAAAACTCCAGTCTCTTTCGTTTGTCATTCAGCTAGTAGTGTAGTAGTCGTGACCTCAGCCATTTTACTGTCTCGCTTGGCCTGAGATGACTTCCGTTTTTGACTTTGGCTGATAAGGGATGGATGCCCCACCTACTGAGAGCCATATTTCTGACCTGCTGTTGGGTAAACAGTTACAGAGCACCCGCGTTTGGCGAGCTGTAGACGTGCCTTGCAAATTTTTGTTTAGGGAGGGGTGGATTCTGTTAATTAGGGAGTCTGGGCGGTGGTTATCCACATGCACTGGTGATTTAGACTTCCCTTACAGGATAAGTTCATTTGGTCACGTCACCTTCATGTTGTTCCAAGCCCATATGACTAGCTTTCTTTTGAGGATCACAAAAAGAGATGTTTGGCAGAATGTTCACGCTGCTTTTTTTCTGTACAATGAAAGTGAATGGAGATGACTCTTATGAGTCAGTTATTTTTAGTGAATCAAAAATATACAGCACAATCAGTGTATGCATCCTGATTCCCAATCAAATGACTATTTTGAGCTGATTCTTTTTGGTGAATCATAAATATATAGAATAACCAGTGTATCCTGATTCCTAAACAAATGACTCTTTTGAGCTGATTCTTTTTAGTGAATCATAAATATACAGAGTGACCAGTGTAGCCTGATTCCCGAAACAAATTAATCATACGAGCCGTTTCTTTTTACTAATTCAAACATAAAAGAAAATAATTGATATTTATTTTTAGTGAATCAAGAACATACAGCCAAGGTTCAATTAATGAACAGTTCAAGAAGTTGATCTGAATCTACTCTATATAATTTACAGCATTTGAAGAAAGAGAATTTCTTCTGTGTTATAAAAATGGACACTTTAGCTGAACTGTACCAAACTGAATCAAGAGCTTGTGAATACCTTACCCTAGTCTCCATTCACATTCATTGTATGGAAAAGAGCAGCGTGCACATTCTACAAAACCTCTCCTTTTGTGCTGCTCAGAACAAATAAAGTCATACAGGTTAGAAACATTACACAAGTGAATAAATGATGACAAAATCCTCATTCTTGGGCGAATTAACCCTTTAAACACCCCAGACGTGGGGGAAAAAATGAGGAAAGGTGAGAAACTGAAGTGCTGCGTTTTCCTCTCCCTGCTTTAAAATATTTCTTACTTCTATTCGAGGTTACGGTGTGTTTTACAAAGGACCAAAAGCCCTCCATTCATTCGAATCTTGTTTTTCAGAGACTCAACCGAGTGATTTTTCCTCTCCCGCTGTTGCCGGCTCCTTGTCCACTAGCGTGCCATTTTGCCTCACGGCTTCACATTGTGCTCCAAACAAAAGCATCCCACTCACCTGGGGTGGGAGGAAGGAGAGGGTTTTTATCGAACACTGAGCTTCACTGTTTTCTGTCTAACCTACGCTCCTATAACCTACGTATCCGGCCACATTTACATCCCATATCTGGAAACTGGCCTGTAATTGCTTCCATATGAAAGCGTCAATTCCTTAAACTTGGCTACAAAATGATTCATTCGGAGTATGAGTAATTACAGTCGCACACACCTCACAGTTCGACTGTTACGACCCGGTTAAACCCGTCAATACACAAAGCCAAAACGAACAGTTGTGCAGTGAGGATGAGTGTTCACGAGGCGTGATTTTATTTTTATTTTTTTCTCCACCTCCCTCCGTGAGTCACATCAAGGGTGCGTGAGGTGAACGAAGAGCCTGTTTTTGTGCTCGTGAGTCAATACTGCTCGTGACCGAGGGCTGTCGTGCTTTATTTTTTGCTCTCTGTCATCCTCCCCTCCTTTCCTCTGGATATTTTTAGCTGTGGCGCTGGTGTTGCTGTGCGCCGGAACACCCCGTACACGCGCGCTGCCCCCCCTCCTCTCAATGCGCTGAAGTGTCTGCTTGTGCACGTACACACTCCGCCATCTGTCTTAGCGTTTGCATATAACGCAATATTGAAATAACGGCGCATCCCTGCTTTAAATAAGTGCCCTTGTTTGGCCTCGGACTATGACTGCATTATTTCCCAGTCCTGTGACGCCGCCTCGGAGCTGCAGGGGTGGGCAGAAGAAAGAGCACGAGACCCGCCGTACATGCAGCTGAGCGGGAAAACGGCTAGGAGGAGCTTAGCGAGGCAGAGGAGCCCAGCAGCGGCACACTCAGGCAGGCAGAGGGCTTCTCAGGACTCTGTTGACGGAAAGTGGGTCACTGGGTCAGGCAGCAGCAGAGCTCCAGCGGCAGGCCGGAGCGAGTTCGGCGGGGTCACATCCACATGTTAGACTCAATCCGGGGTTAATTAGCCTTGATGATTATTCTTGACCTCAGAGCTCTAAAAGGGCCAGAGTTACACATTTTTAAGTGCAGCACAGTCATGTGTGATGGCTTTCGGGCTTTTTTTTATGTATAAAGCAACAGTTTTGATAGTTGAAATAAAAAAATATATAAATATTAGACAGAAATTAGAAATGTTGCTGCTGATGGCCTCGTGGGGCTTTGTGCTTCGGGCGTCCCAAGTTTGAGTCGGTCTCTCTCCCCCCCCCCCCCCCCCCCCCCCCCCCCCCCCCCCACCCACTACGGTCCTATCTAAATAAAGGCATAAAACGGCAACAAAAAAAAAAAAGAGACTTGCTTCTAACTGAAATGTTACTAAAACTGAAATAAACATAAAATGTATTTAAGAAGAAAAAAATCCTTGTTAATGTTTAACACCAAGTTTGGTAATTGACAAGCTGAAATAAAATAATATATAAATATGAGATAAAATACATGAGCTTAAAGGGATAGTTCACCCAAAAATGAAAATTCTGTCATTAATTACTCACCCTCATGTCATTACAAACCTGTAAGACCTTCGTTCATCTTCGGAACACAAATGAAGATTGTTTTTGATGAAATCCGAGAGCTCTCTGACCCTCCATTGACAGCAAGGATATTACCACGATCAAGGTCCAGAAACGTATCAAGGAGATCGGTAAAATAGTCCATGTGACATCAGGGATTGAACCGTCATTTTACGAAACCACGAGAATACTTTTTGTGCGCAAAGAAAACAATAATAACATAATTTATTCCGCAATTCTTTTCCCCAAGTAACTTGGGGAGAATAATTGCTGAATAAATTGTTATTGTTTTCTCATTTCTTTTTATTGTGACTCACTTCTTTTTGCTTGTGTTTTGTAAATGGGGCCCATTTTCTTTTGCACGCACAACGTTTGTGCTAAAATGCTGTAGATTATGCTGTGCATTCATATACTGTAGTACACAGGATCAGTGTCCGCTTATAGTGACATAGTACTTATCCAGCCATGTGTGCCCAATGAACTTGTTCACCTGCTTGAAGGCACACTGCAGTTGTGATCTGTGACCCGTCTCAAACTGGAAATGTCAAGATTCTGTTGTAGTTGTAGAAGCTTGTTTCTTGTAAATGGATAACTACCGGAACACGCCTGATGAGTTTTTAAAAAAAAGTCTGGCGAGTAAGTAAAACATACATTTTGGACTTTGCTTATAACTCCACAGGATAAACATCATGATGCTGCACATGAAATCATCGAAACTATTCGGTAAGTTTGGTTTGATTTTGCTGTTATGTTTGTCTGCTCTTCAAGTTTTGTATGCATAATTAAAACATGACTCTTCTCTTTGTCCAGCTGGGTGTGTGAAGAGATCCCAGATCTTAAGCTGGCCATGGAGAACTATGTTCTTATCGACTACGACACCAAGAGGTGAGGAAATTGTCACAAATTGGTCTCATAAGATTGGGTCGATTAGGTATCATTGGAAAATGAAGCCTAAAAAGAAGTAATAAAAGTAATAATAACAATTTAATAATAAAAGATTTATTTAATTATATTAACATCATTTATGTATATAAAAAAAAAATAATACATATTATAATCTTTGTTCATAGTTATTTTTTTTTATTTAAAGTATAATTTATTATCATTATATAGTATTATTAAAAATGGCATTTGTACATGCTAATGAAACCAGTAATACAAGTTTTTGAAAGAATATAAATGAGAAACGCTCACAAAATATTACAAATAAATACTTGTAATTACAATCTTATTTTAATTTAGAATATTTTAACTAAATATCAGCATACAATTTATTAGTGGTACTAATATTGCTATAACTTTATTTTCTCATTTAAACATATATTAAATATTTAATGAACAATGTAGAATCATTGATTTTTTGTATACAGTGGGTACGGAAAGTATTTATACCCCCTTAAATTTTTCACTCTTTTTTTTATTGCAGCCATTTGCTAAAATCATTAAAGTTAATTTTTTTTTCCTCATTAATGTACACACTGCAAACCAGTGACAGCAAAAACACCGAATGGTGACATTTTTGCAGGAGATTTATTAAAAAAGAAAAACTGAAATTTCACATGTCCTAAGTATTCAGACCCTTTGCTGTGACACTCACATATTTAACTCAGGTTTTGTCCATTTCTTCTGATCATCCTTGATGGTTCTACACCTTCATTTGAGTCAGCTGTGTTTGATTATACTGATTGAACTTGATCAGGAAAGCCACACACCTGTCTATAAAAGACCTTACAGCTCACAGTGCATGTAGAGCAAATGAGAATCATGAGGTCAAAGGAACTGCCTGAAGAGCTCAGAGACAGAATTGTGGCAAGGCAAGATCGGAAGTTACAAAAAATTTCTTAAGGTTCCTAGAGCCACAGTGGCCCCCATATCCTTAAATGGAAGGACGTTGGGACGACCGAACCTTCATAGAGTGGCGTCCCGGGCCAAACTGAGCTATAGGGGAGAAGAGCTCGGTGAGGAGTTAAAGAAGAAACCCAAAGATCTTTGGCTGAGCTCCAGAGATGCAGTCGGGTGATGGGAGAAAGTTGTAGAAAGTCAAACATCACTGCAGCCCTCCACCAGTCGGAACTTTATGGCAGAGTGGCCCGACGGAAAACTCTCCTCAGTGCAAGACACATGAAAACCCGCATGGAACACCTGAAGGACTCCATGATGGTGAGAAATAAGATTCTCTGGTAAGATAGAACTTTTTGGCTTTAATTCTAAGTGGTATGTGTGGAGAAAAACAGGCACTGCTCATCACCTGTCAAATACAGTCCCAACAGTGAAGCATGTTGCTGGCAGCATCATGCTGTGGGGGTGTTATTCAGCTGCAGGGACAGGAAGACTGGTTGAAATCGAGGACAGATGAATGCCGGCAAGTACAGGGATATCCTGGGACGAAACCTTCTCCAGAGTGTCAGGACCTCAGACTGGGCCGAGGTTTACCTTCCAACAAGACAATGACACTAAGCACACAGCTAAAATAACAAAGAAGTGGCTTCACAACAACTCTGTGACCATTCTTGAATGACCCAGCCAGAGCCATGACTTAAACCCAATTGAGCATCTCTGGAGAGACCTAAAAATGGCTGTCCACCAACGTTTACTATCTAACCTGACAGAACTGGAGAGGATATGCAAGGAGGAATGGCAGAGGATCACCAAATTCAGGTGTGAAAAACTTGTTGCATTTTTCCCCAAAAGACTCATGGCTGTATTAGATCAAAAGGTGCTTCTACTAAATACTAAAGGGTCTGAATACTTAGGACCATGTGATATTTCAGTTTTTCTTTTTTAATAAATCTGCAAAAATGTTAAACAATTCTGTGTTTTTCTGTCATATGGAGGGTGCTGTGTGTACAGTAAGGAGGAAAAAAAATTAACTTGAATGATTTTAGCAAATGGCTGCAATATAACAAAGAGTGAAAAATTTAAGGGGGTCTGAATACTTTCCGTACCCACTGTACAGTCCAAACAGGATATATTAGCTGGAATATATTGCTACTCTTTTGCTTTTCTTGTGTCTGAGCACAGCGTCATGGTTTATTATGAGATGATAATAGATTTCATAGATAATTTTTATTTTTGTGGGGGGTTTTTTTCAGCTTTGAGAGTATGCAGAGACTATGTGATAAGTACAACAGAGCCATTGACAGCATTCACCAACTGGTACGTCAAGTCTTTTTTTGCGAAAAACAGATTTTTATTTTTCAAACGTGTAAACCTCTGTGTTTGTGTGTTGCAGTGGAAAGGGACCACCCAACCCATGAAACTCAACAAGCGGCCTTCCAACGGCCTGCTGCGTCACATCCTACAGCAGGTCTACAACCACTCTGTCACCGACCCAGAGAAACTCAACAACTACGAGCCGTTCTCTCCCGAGGTGTACGGAGAGACCTCCTTCGACCTGGTAGCTCAGATCATTGATGAGATGGAGATGATGGAAGACGATACCTTCGTGGATCTGGGCAGTGGTTAGTAACATCTGTTATTGAAGGCCTATTCTATGGTGGTCCTGAAGTGCAAATAAAATTCACAAATCAGAAAACTCAACGGTGAATTGAAAAACACTGCAAATTCGCTACCATAATTGGTTTAAACAAGCAAGATTAGCAGTTTCAGGGTGTATTCACACCTGTCTTGTTTGGTTCGATTGAATCGAACTCAAGTTTGTTTCCCCTCTTGGTGCGGATCTTTTGAGCAGGTGTGAATACAGTAATCGCACTCGGGTGCGGGCCAAACAAGCGTACCGAGACCCAGCTGAAGAGGTGGTCTCGGTCCGCTTCCAAACGAACTCTGGTACGGTTGAATGGATAAACCAATGAATGGATGAAGCACACGTGCGGTTTTGTTTACAGTTTCTGGTTCACTTGCAAAAAGGGCAGTGTGAAAGCGAACAGCACCAAACAAAAAAAAAAACTTTGTATTTGGTCCTGAACAAAGCAAGTGAACTAGCGGACTTTCCTGGTGTGAATACACCCTAAGATTGAAAGTTCATCAAAAATGCACAGCTATTTGGAAAACGCAACAGCAAATTCGCTAACATGATTGGTATAAATGAGTCTTGATTAGCGATATAAGATTGAAAGTTCATCAAAAATGCACAGCTATTTGGAAAACTCGAGAAAATTCATTACCATAATTGATATGAACGGATCTTTACTCGCAGTTTAAGAGTGAATTTCCAATAAAACACCACAGCAATTTGGAAGCCTACCTTTTAAGATAATAAAAATAGAAGAGTGCATTGGAAAATGCAACTGGGAATCAGAAAACACAACTCAAAATTCACCGCCATGTAAACATCTTGATTACCAGTTTAAGATTGAAAGCTCATTTTATGTGACATACAGTGTCGTCTTGGCTTGATTTGCAGGAGTTGGTCAAGTAGTCCTGCAAGTCGCTGCAGCCACCAACTGTAAACACTACTACGGCGTGGAGAAAGCAGACACTCCAGCAACCTATGCAGAGGTACCAACAGGAAGCCAACATTATACACTCACAACTTCTTGAGTCTGCCTCGAAGTGTATGTTTTGCACTAATATTTATGTCTGAATGTGTTTACAGTCAATGGACAAGGAGTTTAAGAGATGGATGAAATGGTATGGCAAAAAACATGGCGAGTACACGGTAAGATGTTATTACTTCATTATTGTGGCTGAAGGGATGAAGTCTATACATACTGATGTTGTTTGGTCTTGTGCGGCAGCTGGAAAGGGGAGATTTCCTTTCAGAAGAATGGAGGGAACGAATAGCCAACACAAGGTATGATCACATACAGACTAGTTAGATGCTTATATCCAGTTAACATTTTTCAGATTTTTTTGATTTGTCATAATTTCTTCAACCATTTGCGTGTTGCTTATTCGTCTTGTATAAGTCTATAGTCTGATGTGCTCTTTTACAGTGTTATTTTTGTGAATAACTTTGCCTTTGGTCCTGAGGTGGACCACCAGCTGAAGGAACGATTCGCCAACATGAAGGAAGGTACGTGTTGTCATGTGATTTAAAAAAAGATAACTAAATAATAAGTAGGGCTGCACAGTCGATCAGTCAAATTGAAAAGCATGAGAGATAGTGTAATTCTATTTGTGTAAAATGTTTTTAATCAATTCAAATCACAATATTAATCGCATTTGACCATTTTGTGGGGTCTGTGTCTGTGTAGTTCAAAGGCACCTGTGTCAACATGTCGTTCTTGACCTTTGACACCAGTCAGGCTTGTTTTTTGGTTCGCATTGATCTGCAGATGTTGAGGGGATGATATGCGTTTAGGTTTTCGCCTCTTATTACTTGGGAGTGTTTTGACTCAATTTCGTCTCTTGTAGGTGGAAAAATTGTATCCTCAAAACCTTTTGCACCTCTTAACTTCAGAATAAACAGTCGAAACTTGAGTGGTAAGTATAAAACTTTGTACATCAGGTTTCTCTTACAAAAGATGGGACTATACAATAACTGCCATTAACTTTAAAGATGTATTTCTTTAGTACCATGGTAATACCATGGTAAAAGTAAGCATTAAGATGCGGTCACAGTTAACGTTGTTTGGCGAAATTTCACAGGTTAAATCCAGTCATTCTGAAAGGAATTTCCACGATCGTGAGTGTGGAAAAGTTGGTCATATGTATTAATGCAACTGATGTTTTTTCGTGCGAAATTTCACTAATGCGCAAAAATTGTGACAAAAATTTTACAGTGTCAATAGTGTAGTAATGTATGAAGCAACACTCACATAGAAGCCAAACCAAGCAGCTTTCTGTTAGCCAACGCAACCCTCAACGGACACCTTGGCAATTGCGCCATCGGCGAGAATATTTTTTTGTTTACTCTCCAGACTGAAATACTATATAAAATGGTACAGCTTTTTAAATATCTGAAAGTACACTCTTAATATCAGTCAGTCAAGCATTATAATATTATAATCAAGTATTTAATAATAGAAGTTTAGTAATTAGAATTAAAACTTGGTAACCATGAACTTAGGACTGGTGCTGGTGCTTTTTTTTGGTCATTCAGTGTTCCTGTAAAAAAACGAACAATAATACTGGTAAGATATTTATTATTATTAGGATTATTATTATACGAATTCTACTAATTAGAACAATATAAAAACTCACTAAGGATTAATAAGCTACTGGATTCATGAATATTAATCAAGTTGTGTGCGTTCACTCGAATTGATTTGCTATAATCAAAACAGGGACGATAATAGGTGAGCACCAGCCAATGAGATTGTCGTTTGCGCATTAGTTCCGCCCACTACAGGAAAACCCGGCAGTTCTTAAAAGCTGAAGAATTCCAAAGGAACTCTGTTTTTTTACAGGAAAATACAACAAAGTATATCGTTTACATGTAGCGCATCAATTCTGTATGTTATGTAAGACTCTCGCTCTTTGCTCGCGTGAGAGAAAGTGACGGCGAGTCGTGCGCCTTCACACTAGAGTTTACGTTATGACAAATACACAAACACAGGTGCGCTGCGCATCCATTCAAATGAACTGAAAAACATCACTGCTCGCTTGACGGAGAGTGAAACTTTGAAGTGCTCAGTCCGAGTGTTCTGAGAGTGAAAATTATATCTGTGCTAATTAATTAGCCTCTCACACACATACTGGCAAGTAAAATCTAAGAATTTATTAGCCATTGGCTAATATTAGACATAGTTGCCTGAGTGAAGATTTAGTCGCATATGCGAGTGATTTACTCGCAATATAGAGGGTTGCAACGTGGCAAATTCGCGTAAAAAATCTGTGTAGGAAAGAGTTTCACCTTTACGTGAAATTCCCAGTTGTACAGATGTACAGAATTATACAAATTTTGCAGAGCAATGTAAATATGACTGCACCTTTCCAATGTTTAATGGTTTTTATTGCGTTTGTTTTTAGATATTGGCACAATAATGAGAGTAGTTGAGCTGTCTCCTCTGAGGGGATCGGTTTCGTGGACGGGGAAGCCAGTGTCGTACTATCTGCATACGATAGACCGCACCATAGTAAGTGCCCTTTCAATTTGTGTCACATGGGTTTCGTTGTTCCTCTTGGTGTACAATGGGTCTCTTATTTGCATTAGCCATTATTGTTAGGCATTTGTGTGCGTCACATGTACTGATATCTAACAAATGCCTTTTTTTTTTCTTGCAGCTTGAAAACTATTTTTCTAGTCTCAAAAATCCTAAACTCAGGGTAAGACTTGTTTGGTTCTCATGTTGTTTATGGGTTTTTGGACAAAATATCAAGCTAGATCTCTTCCCACAACACATGTGGCTTGCTTTTGGTTCCAGGAGGAGCAGGAGGCAGCCAGAAGGCGCCAGCAGAAGGACAGTAAGGAGAATAAGAGCAACACCACCACCCCGACCAAGCCCAAGGAGCACAAGGTAGACCTACAGGAGTTACTCGTTTATTTATTTTAATTCATTTTATTCATTCTCTCTCTCACACACACACACACACAAAATATTATATATTATATCTTCAATTGATTCAATATTTATTATATTCTTTTTCAGTATTTGGTTTTCAATTATCTATATTTTTGTGAATTCTGCCCTAAGGATCAACAAGGTAGCAAACGGAATAACTATTTTTTTAAAGGGGTCATATGATGCTATTTTAGAGATCATTATTTTGTGTAACAGAATATATTGACATCCTTTAATGTTCAAAAAACACATTATTACTCTACATTATTGTAGGTCCTCTATGCCCAGCCTCTCTCAAACACGTCGTTTTCAACAAAGACCCCCCTCCTTTGACAAGCGCAGTCTGCTCTGATTGGCCAGCTGAACCAGTGCATTGTGATTGGCAGAACACCACAAGCACTCGTCAGAAATATAACGCCCCTTACCATAATCACAAGCTTCAAGCTTTCAAAGTAAATATCAAGAAAGTTAATAATCTCGTTAGTTTTACCATCAGTTCAAGCCAGAAATGGGAACAGAGTCGCGTGACAGACACATTGATGATGCAGTACACAAGCCGCTGTTAAGACAGCTGATGTGCTATGATTTTTGACAGGCAGTTCACTCTCCTGTGATGTGACCCTGTTCCCTCTCACACACACGAGTTACTCTACGCGGCGCAACTCTGCAATTTGAACAGCATAGCAAAGACTAACATATAACAAAACATACTTACAGTCATTGATTCAGAAGCGCCAGATTGTCATAGCAAATAGTCGGAATTTACCCTTTTTTTTTTTAAATAGCCTTTGTGCACAGTCAGTCTTGTACTCTTCTAGGTTAAAAAAAATGGTCGTCCATAAAATGCGTTGCACACATTCGAATCTGGGTTGTGCTGTTCTGTTGTAACTAAATCTTAACCAATGATTCCTATTGCATCTACTTCCGGAAGGCCAAAAAAAGTGCTTTTGCTTTCGCACTGAAACGCAGCGTCTCCCTGACATGGCTGCATCAACACAACTGCTGTTCCTGAAACCACACCTTCTTTCTTTGGGTGGCGAGTCATAATTGGGCGGCATATGCAAATATTTCCAATTAGTGAGGTAGATATGTGGGGCGTGTCAGAACGAGCCGTTTTAGGAGGGTGTGGACGAGTCTAACTTTTATAAAGAATATCTCTTTAGGTTTGAGGACTTTAGTCTTTGCAACATTACAGATCTTATTTATGCACCAAGAGCTTGTAAACACTCCAAAGAGAAAGGAAAAATAAAAAATCACATCATATGACCCCTTTAAGGTGTATATATTTATTTAAAAAATTCAGATGTATCTTTATATACATGTATCTATTTATAAATGTATTTATGAATTTATTTTAAAGGGGTCCTATTATGCTTTTTCAACTTTAGTCTGTAATGTTGGTGTTTGAGCATAAAAAAAGCTGCAAAGTTACAAAGCTGCAAAGTCCACTTCAAAAGGAGATATTTATTTAACAGAAATCACTTTTCAAATGGACAAGACCGCTTTTGGACTACAACGCATGTTTTCCCCTGGCCCAGCGAACCAATCACAACACGCACTGGCCCAGCAAACCAATCACAGCACATTTCATATTTCAGAAGGTGGGCGGCCTCATTGATTACCAGGAACTTTTAAGCCCAGACTGTGGAGAGAGGTGTTGTAATAATGTAAATTATGTAAAAAATAATAGTTTTTTTTGAACCACCAAGCATGAGAGCATGTTAGTACACCCCCAAAACAAAATCAAGACTTGAAAGATCAAAAGAGCATAATAGGACCCCTTTAAATTAATTTATTTAACAATTTTCAATTACATATTTTTTACATTTATCTTATTTTAAAAATATTTAATTATAAAGTATTTTGTAACTTTATGATTTTGTTTAATTAAATTTCTAAACATTATGTATTAATTTTAATTTTATGTATATGTAAAATATATGAAATAATAATTTTGTACATTTAGGATATTTATTTAAAGTGAGTGATTTCATAAGCTTTTTATTTTACTATTTAATTTACATTTATTGATTTTGAATTCTTGTTTTAATTGTTATTATTTTAAAAATTATTTATTTAATTACTTTGTAATTCAAGTGTATTTTAAGTGATTTACTTATACATGTATATTTATTAAAGATTAGGAATCGTTTTACTTATTTATTTTAAGTTTTCGTTTTCTATGGATTACATTATGCCCAAGGAGACAATGTGGCCTACAGCAATCACGTTATTTTCAAGTTATCTATTTGTTTATTCATTTGAAATCTAATGGTTTGTTTAAATTTCATATTAATAAATATATTATTTTAAATATTATTGATATTTTTAATTAATACAATTGTTTGGTGCTTAAAAGTGGCACAAGTAGACCTACAGGAATCACTTTTATTTATGTATTCATCTATGTACTTTACGTTTATACATTTAAAATGTATTTATATAAATATAACTTATTTGTATTTAATTGAAAATCTCTTTACCTTGTGCACCAGGCGCAGCATGACTTTGGTGGTGAGGAGGCGCGCTCAAACTCGCTTGTGCGAGTGAAACCGTCACCCAAACCCCGCCGGGCCAAACTGGTTGCCCAGGGGCCGCAAGCTGCGGCAAACAGGAAGCGCGGGCGGCCTAAGAAGGCTGCCATTGCCACTGCAGCTGAGCGTAAGAACAAGAAGAGCCAGATCGCCCTTGATCTGCTGCACGCCAAGACCCTCTCAGCGGCCCCCCCTCAGGGTGAGACACTTGCCTAAAACCGGCACGCCTTTGATGGCTATTTATCAGAACCTTTGACATTGACTTTTGTGGTTTGGTTCAATCCGTAGATGCATACAGGTCACCTCAGAGTCCTTTCTATCAGCTACCTCCCAAAGTGCAGCATTATACATCAAGCCAGCTTCTCATGGGCCCCACTCCACCAGGACTGCAGGCTCTGGCCGCCCCCCCCCCCCCCCCCCCCCCCCCGTACGTTCTGCTCTCCTTCATAGTTAACATGAGGAGATCATTTCAGTCCTACAGACATGCTCATGTATCTGCTCTAGTTACACAGTCAATCACCCAGTTAACATAAACCACCTTGCTCTTGCTCTAGATAACGTGAAAGTCCAGTACCTGCAGTTCATGGCCTACATGAAGACACCACAGTACCGGACCAACCTGCAGCAAGCCCTTGAGCAGGAAAAGGTGAATCTGTCTTCTTAGTGTGTGTGTGTGTATATATTACTAATGATAAACATTGTTAATAACTATAAAATAACAAATGAATAAAACATTATATAAATAAGTAATCAAGTAATATGTTGTTATTTTATATATATATATATATACAGTATATATCTATATATATATATATATATCTATGTATATAATATAATATATATATATATATATGTGTGTGTGTGTGTGTGATTGTAACTGTCTTATTAGTATAATCTCCATTATAATTAAAATAATTAAAAATGAATAAATAAAAATTAGTATAATAACCTAATTGTTATTAATTTAATAGCTTAATAATAAATAGACAAAATAATGAGTAATTCATTAGAAAATATTTAGATATTTTAAATATACATTAATGATTGCAAAAAGGTGTATTTGTTAGTTTTTATTTTTTGAAAAATGCCAAATTGTATTTGAAAACTATTTAAAAATATTTGTTTAATAACAATACTACTAGATTGTAGAAATATAATTAAGTGAGAACAAGATTTGTATATATTTAAATAAATAAATGTGTTATTATAAAGTCCTGTGAAAAAATGTTAATTATGTAAAGTGACGTGACATGGACAGGTGGCAGTATGGTGACCTCATACTCGGAATAGTGCTCTGCATTTTACCCAATCCGAAGTGCACCACACACAAGAAGTAACACCACAAACCGTGAAACACACACCAGAGCTTGGGCACCATGTATGCTGCGGCGCCCGGGGAAGGCAGTGGGGTTCGGTGCCTGCTCCGAGGGCCACCTCAGTAGTGGTAGTGGAAGGTGGGATGGAGAGCGTGTACATCATACTCACGCCCCCCCCCCCCCCCGCCCCCCCCCCCCCGGGAGTCCGACTCTCTAACCATATAGGCCACGACTTCCCCAAAAAGAAAATTTAAAGTTTTTTTAATTTGTGGATGTTCTTTATTATAACCTATTAATTAACTAACAGTATTCAGTATTTCCACAGTTTTGTGAATTTGTGAGCTCCGAAAATATAGGGACTTTATGGGTTTTGTGTTCCCATAACAGTAGTGTTTTTATAAATATATTAGAAATACTATCATTAAATAATTAGTGAGAAGATTATTTAGATATTTAATATAAATATGGTATTATAAATGTTGTATTTGTGGTAGTTTAAATTGTTTTAAATTTTCAAATAAAAAAAATGGACGTATTATTTAAAATTTTGTTTAAAAAACAAAAACTATTAAGTAAATAGAAATACATTAATAAGAAAAACAAATATTGTGATATATTTAATATAAATTATTTTGTTATTATAAATTGTGGAAAATTATATGGGACTTGTTTTGCTTTAAAAACACTAATAAAAAGAAAAACTGAAAATACATGTTGACTTTTATAAAGATAAATGGCAAATATATTATAATTTATTAACTAATTAGCAGTATGTTTTCCCCAGTTTTGGGAATTTGTGAGCTCAGAAAATATATGGACTTTATGGTTTTGTCATAACATTATTGTTGAACTTTTCCCTCCCCGTGTCTTTTCACAGCTGAGACACACAGAACTGTCCGGTCAAGCCCAGCAGCTGCTCAACACTTGTCACACTCATAAGGAGAGGATCAGAGACCTTTTCCAGTCCAAACTGGAGGAGGTAAGACTTGTTTCACAACCTAGTGAGCTGACTACCTAGTCAACACTTTCAGATCGGTGATATGTAGACATCTGTGCTAAATGTAACCCCTCTGCCGCCGCTCTCACAGCTGGGTGTGAAGGCGGTGACCGTGGAGGACCTGGTACAAGCTCAGAAGGAGATCACGTCCCACAACATGCAGCTGAGGGAGCAGACCAAACAGCTGGAGAAGGACATGGCGGAGCTCCGCGATCAGAGCCTGGTGCTGGTGAGTGATCCGCAATAAACCCTCATGGCCTGCCTTGACGGAGCAGAAGGATACTTATGATTCAGAAATGAAAGTTTCTGGCAGAAATGGAACTGAACGCCCATTGCTCGTGTGTTTGTCAGCTGAAGGCTCGGTGTGAGGAGCTCAAGCTGGACTGGGGATCTCTGTGTTTGGAGACTCTGTTGAAAGAGAAAGCAGCTCTGCGAAGACAAATCTCGGAGAAACAGCGCCACTGTCTGGAGCTCCAGGTACTCACATGTACATTTTTCTCAGTCAGCTCCGAGCTAATAGGTCATTGCTTCTTTACCATTGGTACAGTTGATGCTGTGGCACGCTGATCTTGGTGCTTGTGCGGTTTGCACTGGTTCAGACCTGGCCTGCAACATGGTACAATCTCATTTTCCCTCTCTGGACTTTAGTAATTTCCTGTTTCCCCACTATTTCGGTCTCATAAAGATGCACTAGGATGACAACCACACAGATTTTTTTGTTGTTTTACATGAATGGTTATGACAACTTGCATGTGTATGTACCATTTTCAAGATTTAAGTAGATTTCAGTTATTTGGGTCATCTAAAAAAAAACTTGCTGCAACCTATTAGTGGATTGGTTTCATATTTAAAAGTATCATTACATTTTTTTTCCCCCAACATTTCATATTTGTATGTTAAAAAAATGTCAAAAATTTATCTTAAAACATTATTTATGCATTTGGAATTTTACTGTGTAAATGTATTAATGGAACCTTGTTTAAAAAAATTATTATATTACAATATTAATAGTTAATAATTACATATACACACTTATATCTTTATTTTTAAATAATCAATATCTAAAATATATACAGTCCTTCATCCAAGCAAAATGTGTGTATAATTTACATGTACTATAAATAATAATAATAGATAATAGGCCAAAGATTTTTTATTAGTTAAAGTGTAATGCTTTATTTATATATATATATATATATAGTATATATATATTATATACAATAATATAATACACACAATATATATGATTACAATATATACATTTTATTATAATTAGCATTTATCTTTCGTGTCATAGACTTGGTGTGAATGTTCTGACAGAAGCTTGTTACAGAAAACTGAACCAGCTCCTACAGGGATATTTTTACCATGAGCAGTGTGGGTTGGCTGTGTCTGTGTTTACATCAACGACTCCCCCTGGTGTTTCTTTGCAGATCAGCATCGTTGAACTAGAGAAGAGCCAGAGGCAACAAGAGCTCCTGCAGCTCAAGTCTTACAACCCGTGTGAGGAGTCCCCCTACCAAAAGGCCCTTCCTGGTCCAGAGCCCCGGCCCACACTGGATTTCTTCACCCCTAAACTCACCACACACGCCTCTGCGGGGCTCAACGGCCTCAGCCCCGAACTATCCATTAACGGCACAGCCTCGCCGGGTTACGAGAGGGGCAGTGGCAGCGGAATGGGCAAAAACGAGCTCTTCACCCGCTACCTGCCTATTTCCCCTGACCACGAAATTGTGCCGCCCACCCCAGACTCAAGAACCAGGCAGCTAGGGCAACCCCTGCCTGACTACACCCGCTTTTCTCCAGCTAAGATTGCCCTCCGCAGGCACCTCAACCAAGATTCGGCTACCAATCAGTTTAGAGCCCTGGGCAACATCCGGTGAGTAAAATTAACGTTTAGTTGACTAAGTACTTGTTGATTGGTCACTGATCACTCACAGCTCTTTTCAGGGGTGACACCGGTGCTGTTTCATCTCCAACGCTGGGATTAAAACATTCTTGCTCCTCACCCAGTTCAGCTGATATTCAAGCGACCATCACACCCAAGAGCACAGATAAAGAAAAGAGCCCAGCTGCCCCCGGCGACACCATAACCAGTCTACCAATCAGCATCCCCCTCAGCACTGTGCATCCCAGCAAACTTCCTGTCAGCATCCCACTGGCCAGCGTGGTGCTGCCGAACCGTGCAGAAAGATTGGTATGGATCTGTGTGGGAGGAAGTCATGATATACAGTCTTGTGGGTGTTTTCTGCAAACATTTTAGCAATTATTCAAGCTGGGGTTTTCTTTTGGCAGAGGAACACTCCTAGTCCAGTTTCGAATCCTGCAGGACAGAGCAATGGCAAGCCGCCTCTCACGCCTACCTCAGGTACAGTCCCGCTGCCTACTTGGCCTGCTTTGTTTGTCATAGATGAAGCTTAGCAGTTAGTAAGTGCATGTAATTCAAACCCTTGCACTAGGAAACTTGACTTTTGCCACGTTTTGGAGGTCAGCATGAAATAAAATTGCATGTTATTAAAATGTATATTCCTTTTTAGAAATAAATAAACAATACTGCTTTAAAAAGACCACAATTTAATTAAGCCTTTTTAAAAATCCTAGTGTTTTTTGAATGTGGTCTGTGGTGCTCACATGGGCAGTGTGTTTAATTCCGACTTGTGACCATTCCTGATCCAATTTTCCCCATCATTTCCTGTGCTTTCTTCATTTTTGTAATCAACTGAATTGGCAAAATGGCCAAAGGTCTGCTTTTTTTGACCACCTCCATCCTGGAACCACATAACCAGATGTCCAGAAATAGGGCAAGGATTCCCGCAGTCTTGGAAAACCTGTATGAGGAAGCCTCATTTTAAAAGTGTGATTTCTAGACCTAGATAAGTCATGTAAATTAATAAAATAAAAAAAAATTCGAGTTTTTCCAACCTCTGAAATAATTTATCAGTTAAAAATTTAGCAAAAATTATTTTTTAAAAATCCTTATCCAGTCGGCGCCGATAGCCTCATGGGCAGCGTGCGACATACAGCGCCGTTGCGCTACGAGCGTCCTGAATTTGAATCCCTGCTTGACCGACCTTTGCTGATCCAACCCTTCTGTCTCTCTCTCCCACTTCGCTTCCTGTCAACTCTAAACTGGCCTATCAAAATGAAGGCAAAAACAACAAAAATAAATCTTTAAAAAAAAATCTTATCCAGTAAATCACAAGTGACTGCAAAAGGCTTGTAAATTCATTGGTTAAAAAAAAAAAGAGAGAATTTTGGCGGCAATAGCCTCGTGGTTAGCACATCGACGTTCGATTCCCGTCTCAAGGTCCTTCGTCGATCCCGCTTCCCTCTCTCCACCCAGTGCTTTCCTGTCATCTCTCTACTGTCTTGTCCCAGGCATAAAAACCCCATAAATATAAAAAGAAGAACATTTCAACTCTTAAAACATCTTGAATTCTGATATTTAATTCACAGAACCAACGAACCCCAAGAACCAACAAGGGTTTAAATGTAACTTTTACATACTGTCATAGACATTGGGGGGGCCTGTATTCAGAAAGAGTTGAGAACGTCCAATCTAATCTAATATCATCCATCCATGTAGTTTACATACTTTAGTACTGTACTAAATCCAAAATCCGTTTCCTCTTAGGGTATTCCTCCAGCTCAGGGTTGGTGAATGGCTCTCACTCCGCTATGCTGACCGAGGACCAAGACTGTGACGCTGTGTCCCCTCCCCCTCACAGCACTCCCATAATGGGCCTCCAGCATCGTGGCTCTGGCCTCAGTCCTGCGCTGGGCACCGGAGGCGTGCTGCAGTACGCTGACGGCCCACCGAGGCTTCCTGAGGATGGCCATAACCGGCAGAGCCCCGAATCAGACACGGAGCCCTTGGACAGCGAGGCTCGTCGCCGTATCTTTTTCTCCTCGTCCTCTTCTTCCTCCTCGTCTTCGTCCTCCACAGGAGGCTCAAGGCTCCACCACGGGTCGATAAAGCAGGGTCACCATCATCACAGTAAGCACCACCATCACCACCATCATCACTCTCCGAGCTCCCACAGCCAAGAGGGGCGGAAACGAGGGCGGCGGAAGCGCAGCTCCTCTGGGGCCATTCCCATTAGCGGATCCCCCAAAAGAAGGGCATTTCCAGGACTTGGCTGCTCAAGCCATTCTTCTGGATCACCGCTTAATATCAATTCAATGGTGAGTGGACCAAAAATGGCATCTGTTGGTATTGCTCAAACTTATGATTGTCCTGAAATCAGACCCGAAATGTTTGTTCTTTTACCAGGTGAACAACATAAACCAGCCTTTGGAGATCTCCGCCATTTCTTCCCCGGAGCAGTCAGGACGAAGCCCGTGCGGGACAGATCTAGATCAGCCTCCTGTGCTCAAAAGAGAGCGTCCCCTGGAGCTCAACAACACAGGGCGTTATTCCTCAACCCCTAGTTCAGATGAAGAGGGCACCAATTATGCCCCGGACACCTCTAGTTCAAGCCGGTAATTGCTCTTTTCTTTCAAATCTGGTTCATTGGTGTTTCAACTTTGTAGATCATTGAAAAGATGGTTGATGGAGAACTGTTTTCTCTTTCAGAATTGAACGGAAAATCGCCACCATTTGCTTAGATCGAGACGGACCCATGAGAGATGTGGAAAGGAGTAAGTGCGGTGCATTTTGGCTTATGGACATTTCACGTTCTGACTCCACTAGCTATTTCTCATGCAATGTGGCATTTTACAGGCTTGCAAGGACGTAAATCAGGTGCCAGTAGTGTGAGCAGTGAGGTATCATCTTCGTCTGGATCCAGCAAGTGGAAATCCACTTTCTCCCCAATCTCGGACCCCAAGCCAACTCCTCCGGATCACCGCCAGGGTGGCTCACCATTCGGTGTGGGGGCTTCCCGAGGCGGTACGGACTCCGACTCGGACCAGAAACCGCAGAGGAGAGGGGAACGTGAGCGGGAGCCTTACGGGAACTCGAACCTCTTCCTCAGTCATGATGGTGGCGGTCGCTCAGTCGTCAGTGCATCAGAGCGGCCCCTGCAGAGACAGAAATCGCGGGAGTGGGACCTGAAATCCGTAAGCGGATTGGCCAGCCAGAATCTCTTTATATCCGCCGCGGCCAGTGGAGGCATTTTGAGTGGGAAAGTGGGCGGGGCCGTCACAGTTTCCTCTGCCTCTCCAGTGGGGCAGTACTTCCCCCTGGGCGGGGCTTCAGTCCTCCAGTCCTTATTTGGAGCTCAGATGCCCGGACCCGCCACCGGCGGAGCCCCCCGATTGGTCAACGGACATTCGGCGCTCAGCAGTTTCTCCAGCGCCGGGCTGGCAGGGGGTGCTGCAGGAGGTGAGTTGGATATCTTCTGTCTCTCTTTCTGTTTTCCGGTGAATATTGAGCTCATGGTCAGAACAGTCGCTTGGGTGTAGAAAAAGGTAAGTTAAGGCCCAGCGCTGCCACATTGCCTGGCTCTCCCACACTGCTTGCTGTGCTGACTGTGCAAAGGCTACAGCTACACACCTAGAGGAAATGACAGCAGGTTGTAGTAAGGTGAATTTCACAGAAACATGTCCGACATATTTCACCCCAAAGTCGAAAGGAAAAAGTATATGTATAATTAATATTTTTTTCCCACTTAGTTTTAAATTTTTTGCTGACTTTTTTTCTTCTTTTGATTTTGCTGTGAAATATAACATGTTCTTGACATGACTTGTGGGATTCACCCAATGAAACGTACTATTTGAATACAAAACTTACAAAGCTCAGGCCTTTTAAATAATTTTCACTGGCCTTGATGGTGTAAACTGCTGATTTAAAGGCCTGTGAAAATGTCAGAACTGTTAAGCTCTCTGTTGCTTATGAGATTGGCGAGAAACTCCTTGGCTTTTATGGCTGTATTTCAGGCCTTCACGTTTTCTCTGGGTGTTTTACTTAATTGCAGGTCTTGTTTTTGGGTGTTGAGGCATTTCACTGTGTACCAGCACCTCACAGTCCACAGAGATGAATTAGTTACTTGAATAATCGGATGGATGGATAGATAGAGTGATTGATTGATTTAGATTTATCTAAATAGAGACATTTATAAATGGACATAGAAATATGGAGATAGATGGATAGATATGTAGATGGAGATATTTGCATATAGATATTGAAAGATGGCTAGAGAGAAATGGTGGATAGATAGACATGGATAGGTAGATATGGAGATAGGTAGTTGGATATAAATGGATGGATAGAGAGGTGATGAATAGAGAGATGGATGGATAAAGATAGTTTGATTTAGATGGATGATAGATACATGGATTGAAAGATGGATATAGTTGGATGGATAAACGGATATAAATTGATATAGATATAGGTAGATGCAGGTATATGGAAAGAGAATTGTATTTAAAGATATAGATATGTAGATGTAAATGGATATAAATATTAGTTATAGACTGGTGGATATATATGAGTAGAGATAAGGATAGATGGATATAGACTATTGTATTCTATATATAGATGTGTATATAATAGTTAGAATCTCCATAAAAGCTTTAAATTTATGCACACACTTGTAAAACCCAAACATTAATTGCAAATCGTTAATTATCCTTTATGTACCATATAGAAGAGGTGTGCAGCTCTCAGGTTTGGTGTGAGGTGCTTCTGGTCCATCAGTGCAGTGCCTCGTCGCTTTAAATCTGTGCTTGTTTGTTGGACTGGCTTGCTGCTGTGCACAATCTGGCTCAGCCCCCATCTTCTGTCTCTCTGTCTTTTGCTCCCTCTCTGTGCTGTATGTCTGTAGGGATTTTTCACCACATGGTGCCTTCAGTCTCCTCCCAGCAGTCTGGGGCCAATCTCCCAGGCCCCGGGGCCCTCAGTTCCCAGCAGAGGCTTCTGGACACCAACCCCAAAACGGGGGCCTCGTTCTTGTCCTCTGGCCCCTCGCAGCACAGCCGCACACAGACAGTCCTACATGCCCCCCTTCCCCACCCTCCCTCGCCCTCGCTCCGCCCCCTCCCTCCTGAACGCGTCCTCGCCACCCCATCCCAACCTTCCCCCCACGTCCCCGCCACCAGTCCTCAAGGCCGCAGTCGTCCCTCCCCGCCTCCACCTCCTCCCCGTCCCCCCCCCCCCCCCCCCCCCTCTGCTGCCACATCTGCTTCCTCCACCTCCTCTGCTTCCTCCCGGCCCTTCACTGTGCACTATCCCCCGCACCTGCCACCTCCACACCCTCCCGGCAGCGCAGGTTCAGGTGGGGCTGGGACGTCCTGGAGGACTCTGGGTATGCAGGCATCCTACACGGCCTCGCAAATCCCCGGCAATCGCCCCAGATAGGACACGTCCAGGTGTAGGAGGGTGGGGGGAGGGGGCGGTTTGACGTGGAAAATAGACTATTGCTAGACGGACACAGGGAAGCTACTGCCAGCCATAATGTTATGAGTCCCAACAAGATATGTGGTGTTGGCATGGAAATGGGCTACATGCTTTGCTGCTTTTCTTTTTTTTTTTTCGTAGCTGCATTTCCTGCGAGTTCTTTGGGTTTCAGAAACCAGCTGTTAGACTATTAATGTCAGAATTGCCGTTTTGTTTGAAAATATCATTACATGTTCAGGGCTCAACAATGTGAGGAGTGAATCGGAGTGATTTCTACTTTTACTAGCCCACAAAAATGCTATTTTATTTTACGTAGCAAGAATACACAAAACGTATTAGTAATGTATTTTTGTAAGTGTTTGAAAAATATTTATTTTTTCCATTAAATGTTTTTCCCCTGTCGAAAAAGGACATTTAAAAAGGCTAATTTGGATATTTTACTATGTTCCAATTAAATAGAATATTTTAGTAATTTTATAATGTAACTAAATTTCATAAACTTTTTTTGCTGGTTTGATTATGATGGTTTATTGTGCAAAATCTAGTTGAGATGCAATGTTTAAAAATTTCTATCATAATATTATTTTATTAATAATTGATTTATGAATGTGTGTGAATCATTTTAATAGCTTATTTAACTTGATTTAATTATTGATTTTTTGATTCATATTTTATTTTATAGAATAGGAATAAATTATGAATTAAATAAAACCATAAGGAAGGTCAATTGACTGAAATTTTGCTAATAAACATATTTGTGATGGTGCACATTTGAGTAGTGTGCAGGATATATATGTTTTCTTCTGTAATTCTAAAATATGAACCAATTTATTAAGTTAAATTGAATATTTTTTTATAATTCATATTGTAAAGTATAATGCAAAATATCTACTAATTATTAAACAACTTAAACATTTAATAAAAAAACAAATTATATTTGTATTTGTACATAAAGAAATCATGTTTTGCACATTAAGCCATAATAATCATCCAGGAAAAATGGTTATAAAATAGTTTATTATTTTGTTGTATGTAATATTATTACTTGTATAAAAATAATATAAAATTCATACAAATTTTAGCCCATTGTAAAGGATGTTTTTACAAGCAAGTCCCTCTTGCAGAATTTGAAAAAACAAACAAACAAAGTTTTAAACATTGCAGTCCAAATACATAAGTTTGTCAGGCATGTAAATTGTTGAGCCCTGATGTTGATGAAGTATATCCACATCTTGTGTAATTCCTGGATTTTACCCCCGACTGGTTACAGGTAACTGAAGAAATCTACCTCAACCCAACATAACCTATGCAATGGACAGGTGTGGACCAATGGGCTCGACTCGCTCACCGGTGCTCAAACTTTTGCTAAAAGACGCCACTGTAAAACTGGCATGGGTATCAGAACTTATCACAGGTGCAGCTTAACACACACACAGCCCCTGAATCACATTCAGATTGACACAGTATGCAGCTTATGATCAATAATTGTGAGTTTAACATGGCCTTACTGATGAATGGTTTTCTAAATTTGCAGCCATCTTCTGGTGGATTCACAATCGATGACACAGGAAGAGTTTTAAATGTCAGTAATATAATTACAGTCAGTCCGGTTTCAATGTGCCGTACACGCACTCAAAAAAAGACTTGTGAATCTCCGTAACCTTGCTACTGTTATCAGTGGAGAGAAATGTGGCTTTTTGTGATTGACAACTCCTATTCGGATGGACTCCATGAAGCCCCTGGAGCCTGATGCCGTTCCCGTGCTGGGACGTCACCCTAACAGCCGGAGCTTGTGCTGTGAACTCACTATTTTAGTGAAATTGATGTTAACAGACCTGTCTGGTAGTCACCTTGGCTTGGGCATTTTAACTTCTCATCATATTAATTATTTGCCTTGTACGGTGAAATATGTAGGAAACCACAAGCTCCAGCTGTATAAGGGTGAATCTGCAAGTGATATTTTACCTATAAAAAAAAAGACCATTTGAAATTATTGCTTAATATTTAAAAAAAAAAAATTACAAATATTTTTTTGCTAATTGTGAAATTTTTCATGACTGTTAAACACATTTTCCTTAAATTCTCATTACTATAATGCAAAAAACTATTTGTTATTACTGTAATTCATCTGACTGTATTAGAATATTTATATATATTATATAGATAATAGTATAATATATATGTGTTGTATAATAATCTTATATATTCGTAGGGATGTTGTGTGTGTTATATGTATGTGTTGTATATGTAATTGTGTTTGTGTTTGTGTTTTTGTTTGTGTTTGTGTTTGTGTGTGTTTGTGTATGTGTGTGTGTATATGTATGTAGGTGTGTGTGTATATGTATGTAGGTGTGTGTGTGTATGTATGTATTGTGTGTGTATATGTATGTATGTGTGTGTGTATAATGTATGTAAGTGTGTTGTGTATATGGTCATTATGTGTGTGTGTATATGTGTGGGTAATGTGTGTGTGTGTTATGTGTGTATAATATATGTATGGTGTGTGTGTATATATGTTATATATATATGTTGGATATATGGTGTGTGTGTGTATAAATATACATGTATGTGTGTGTGCTTAGCAATTATACATAATTTAGTTAAATTCCAATACTATTTTGCATTGCAGTACTACACATGCTAATTGTTTGTGAAAATATGTTTTGCAGTACGTCTATAACATTGTTTCTTGCATTACAGTTTTGGGAGGTGAAATTGATTGTCATGAAAATCAAGTCACTACAAAAAAAAAGCTTAGTTTTTTATTAGTATAATTTTAGTTTTTATTCTTATGTACGTTTCCTTTTGGGGTAAAGATGACCGGCATGTTCTTGATGGGCTTCATGAGATGCACCAATAATTAAAATAATTTAATTTTTATTTTTACACTGGATAATTGACCTGTGGAGCTGTTCATGACAAACATATTAAAATGGCATGTCATTTTAAAAATGTAAGTTTTTATTAATCAAAGGGGAAAATGGTAATTTTACATGCATGTAAAATAAATAATAATTTAAAAAAATGAAACAAATGCACCTTCCAGGAATACACGATTAAATCACAATCTGCAGGGAGAGAAGCAGTTGGAGCCAGAGAATGAGCGACAAGCCTGTAAGGAGCTATTTAATCAGGCTAGTTACTTTAACTACCAGATCTTATTGAATCACTACGCTTACCGTTTGGTTTGGTTTGGTTTAGGGCCCCGTTTTAGTACTCAAGCTTCCATGTTCCTACCAGTTACTGCTGAACCTTTAATACAATGCACATATTTTGTTCAATCGCGGTGTCTTACACGGTACAGGCTTATTCAGGTGAATCTGGTGCTGAACCATATTCCTCGCAGATTTCATAGGTGTTTTCCTTCGGATTCCCAAATCCGATGTTGTCGTGGTGCTCTTCGCAACCTGGAAAGCCAGCGCACGCTTGTACATACAAACACACTGATTAAAAGATGTACACACACTGGGAAAATGCAAGATCACAAAACGACAAACTACTGGGCAACTTTAACATCCTTTTTTTCTCTTTTAATCCTTTGTGTATGTTTTTTTTTCTGTACTGTGAATTGTAGTCTCTCTCGGACTGTATAATTGTGTATATAATTTGGGTTATTTATCATTTTAATGTTCTGCCTTTGTTATTTCTTTTGGTTTGGGATTGCTCTTATATTGTATTGGAGCAGAGCACAACATGTGGAAAGTGTATGTACTTGACTCGCAGTCTAAAACAAATGGTGCTACAATCTGTACAACTTTAGACTGTGCGTATTTATATTTAGATCATCAACAGCAACAACAAAAAAAGAATTGAATAAAGATTATTTGGTGCTTCTTTTACACAGGGATGTTTTCAAGCCTTGCGGCATTTATTTTTTCAATATTTATAATGTATTATTTGGCGCCCAGCATGAAGCAGCCCCTGCCTGTATGGATCAGTGCCGTTTTTATCTAGAAGAAACACCTTTTGGTCTTAATTGAACTTAAAGCAGCATGAAAGTACATTGCAGAACTTTATAGGATGATAAACTTTTTCTTTTGAAGTATTTACTTCAGTGGTGCTCTGAAATCGACCTGTGAGACAGGTAGTGAATGCTTTGAATTACACGCATGGCACACTGTTGAAACTGGTGTCATGTGGCGTTTCGTAACATTTTTGATTTCTCGTAAGGAGAACATGTGCTAAGCCTGTTTGCCTACCGTCTTGGGGCCCATACGGCTCGGTGCTGTTTCTTAAATTCATTGTTTTCTTCGCAAATGTAAAGCAAACAGCTTCATCTTACACAAACTGGTGCTGCTGTTCACACAGATGTCGAAAATACCAGAGCGCCCGTACCAAAACCTACAATCCACTATCAAAGCCTGTCCTAGAGTGCGTCGTGTAACCTAGAGTTTGAGCCTATTGCGTATCGTGATGTGAAGTTGTTCCGATGTGACCGGTCGTAGATTTGGCTAGTGTTTTGTCAGTTGGCTAGTACTAGTGGTTGACCGATATGGGTTTTCCAATGACTGTTATCATCTCTAGAGAATAGGCTAATGTAATGACGTATGTGAAATATCTGGACAATAAAATGGGTAGTTCACCAAAAAAAAAAAATTGTCATTGTTTATTCACCCTCATGTTGTTCCAAACCTGTACGACTTGCTTTATTCTGCGGAACACAAAAGAAAATATTTTGAAAAATGCGGAAAATCCCATTGACTTTGTATGGACAATTTGGGAGATTTCCGCTTGCCTGATATATCGGTCTATCACTAACTGGTACAGCGTTAAAAAAAATATTCGTTGGCGTACAACATCGCCAACTTGAAGACAAAGCAGGAGTGGACGTCCTCATTGTTTTTGCTTCCTTGTTTCCTTTTATTGTGTTTTTGTTGCTTAAGTGTGTGCTCAAGGAAAAAACAACCTCACCTAAGCTTTAGTCAGAATGCTGTGTAATAGACTATGGTGTATAATAATATTAAAAAAACAAAATAAAAACAATGTGTAAATGGTCTTTCTGTCCAATTAACATGAGGATATTTTGATGGAAAAAAATATTGACCAGTACATTGTTACCAGCACTGAGGTTTTTTTTTTTTTTTAATAGTAATTAATAGTCATTGTTAATGTTACCTGTTTTAATGGCCAATTTGTGTTTTGATATCTTTGCGACTGTTTATCAATGATGGGTTTATGATTTCGTAATCCTGACCATTTGGATACAATGGAGTAAGATGCTCCCCTACACTTTAAACAAGGAAAATGCAGCTATAAGATTCATGCACCTCTTGCATTACAAGGGGTAAACATTTAATAAACGTCAATGCAAGCTTTGCTTGTTTTACTTCATTGTGATGTCTCATTTAAACTCTTTTGTCCATCGACACGGTTTCCTGTTGGGGTGGCAATTCTTGAAATTGATGTTAAGCTATTTAACATGTGAACGGATCATAATTCTTGATGTTGCGTTTTCTCAGGTACATGTATGAGGTTGCATTGCAAAAGGCAACTCTAATTCTTTCGCATGTTTAGACATACTCTTTATTCTATTTATAACATGTAAATTCATATAGGCTTTGTCTAGTGTCTCAGGAGCGTCAGTTCTGCCTTTTTGTTCAGTTTTGCTTATTGAAAGGGAATTTTTAAAATATTGTCTGTCTTAGATGGCAGATATGAATGAGATTGCTTTACTGTGCATTATTTACCTGTGATAGAAATGTCCACTGAACGGCATATACTGTTTTGTAGTCACCAACTCCCAAGTTTGTCTGTTGTAATTTGTTATTTGGAATACATGCATTCCTATTTTCAATTAATCACATTCTTATCTTTTTCATGGTTCAGCAGAAATATCACAGGATAATTGTGCAACAACAGCAAACTCCTAAGAGTTGTCATATTTGTGACACTGTTTGGTGCTTTAAACTTATGACAGCCTAATTCAGTTGACAAGTTTTTAAATCTCAGCTTTTTGTTAACAAAGGTAATAAAGTGTTTCTAATGAAAGCTCAGTTTGATCGGTTTTTTTTTTTGTATTGCCTTACTAGTATAATATACAAAGATTAATGTCCAGCTGGGAAAGGTAATAACACAACCATTTAGAAATAAAATTGCAACCCAATTTAAAAATAATCCGAGGCAATGCAGGTGACCTTTTGTGAAGGTCACTATACTGTGACCAATATTCCCTGGGGCCTGCTGGTAATTCACGATAACACTTGCTGAATGAAATTTGAAAAGAATGTAATGCTTTTGATATACAATGAAGATCATTCCCTTGCAGCAACATCAAAAAAGAAAACACTTTAAGCTCTTCCGTGTGCTTGCCAAATAGACCTAAAATAGACTCCTCTTTTTGAGAAATACTTGATCTTATAAGAGAGCACTTGCAGTTTAATGTACCAATATATACTTACCTTAACAACTTTTAAAGTATAAAAGTGTTTACGTTTTTGTAGAAATGCATCACATTATACTACAAATCATAAAACTAGAGTAAGCATTCAAGAAATACCCCTTTCACCAGGAATCCCACATATGGCAAACAATCTAGCATTTTGTCCTCTGATTTGTTCCTGTTCTTTTGGCTAAAAGATACCTGCCTTATCTTTTGGGACTGGTCAAACATCTAGCACACCAGCGCTAGAAGGACCTTGAAAGTCTGGAAAACAAGTGCAGCTGTAGGTCTTCCAGAGATCAGGGCTAGGACTAATGAAAGGATTATTGTTGCTGTTCCTTTGACAGTCAGCAATTCACCAAAGTCAACCTTTAGCACTTTTAGTTTCAGGGCTTTTTTCCTCGGTCATAAAAGATACTGTAGATAGGGAAATGGTGCAGGCGTATTTCAACCTAGGTCCCCTTGAGCACTACGGCTCTTATGTGTTGTAATCACCCTAGCATATTTATATTAGCGAAATGTATATATCATGCCCAGCAAGGCACATAAACTCAGGTTGCTAGCAATAAGAAAATTAAAAGCTGCAGGTGTCATGGCGCTGTCTTGTCTAAATGGTAACCCATGTTTTGCAGAAAATCTTGCAGCTTTGAAAAGCCATTGAGATTCTCTTAAAAGAGTTTTGCAGTACAAGGTTTGCCATATAGACACAACAGTACCCGTTCATTGTTTTTTGATCAACTCCTTGCAGGGTTTGAACCTACACCCTTTCAGTTACTGACCCAAATATGCCATTTTACCATGCAATGCTTAATGAAGTCGAGAGCAAAATATAGTAATTTACAATGGGGATAACAAAAATGTATCCCAAGAGATGAGGACACTCTCAGACGTCTAACTGCATCCCATGGGAATGAAATGAAGAAATTGTGTACAAATTTAAAAATAGAACTTTGTTGCAATTTGCCAGCAAGGAGGATCAAACTATTATCCGCTACTACAGCAGTGTGTCTGGGGTCTACAAAGTAATCCATTGTCCGTAAGTGTTCCTCCTCACCTTATCAAAGCTCAAAGGCATGTGATGTCCATTCACTATCTCTTGAAATTCACACATCCACCACATGCCTCGAATACCCACTGCTACTCCAAGGACGAGCTTTCTTGGCAGGCTGGCTCCACTCAGGAGCACAGGAGGGGGTGTATATAAAGCACATCCCCGCTGTTGACCCACCCTCAAACAAGTACTGGATTTCTCTGCGATTGAATCAGAGAAGATGCTCTTCCACGCAAGATTTTGGCTGATGCTGTTACTGACTGTGGCGACTGGGTCATATGGTGCCAGCGTAGGACACAAAGAGCAGGATAACAGCCCGAGGGTCACCCAACTATCAGGTCAGTCTCTTCCATTTGTCCCGAATCTGTGTCTTGAGGTATCTTGATGCATTAAAGGGTTAGTTCACACCAAAATGAAAATTCTCATTAATTATTCACCCTCATGTCGTTCCAAACCTGTAAGACCTTCGTTCATCTTCTGAACATAAATTAAGATATTTTTGATGAAATCCGAGAGCTTTCTGACCCTTCATAGACAGCAACACAACGGACACGTTCAAGGCCCAGAAAGGTAGTAAGGACATCATTAAAATAGTCCATGTGACATCAGTGGTTCAATCGTAATTTTATGAAGCTACGAGAATACTTTGTGCGCAAAGAAAACAAAAACAATGACTTTAATCAATAAATCTTCTCTTCCGTGTCCGACATCGACGTGAGTTCACGATAGTAGCACGATGCATGCATGTGATGCTGCTGACGCAGGAGCTGGTGTTCTCACGTAGGGCTGCACGATAAATCGAAATGGAATCGAGATCGCGATTCGACAGAAGCTGCGATTTCATGCGTATCTTTCAGTGAAGCACGGTTTTGTGATCAGCAGTAAATCTCCATCCAAATGCCATGGGGCGCTCTCGCGCTGAAACTCTAAATACGCCTCACAGAAGAAACCCAGAAAATGCCTATCGCTGCAGCTGAATAAACAGAAGATTCAACTGCTTTCATTGATTCAACGTGACTAATAAACACATGACTACGGCAATATACGGTTTATCTGAGTTCTTATTATAATTTTCATTAAAATAAAGTATATTTATAATGCAATGCCTTTCACTGCTTAAATACTATGAAATATGTTGCGTGCCTTATTCTGTGTAAGAAGTCACATCATCTCCATCATCTCACAGAAGGATTTATTTCAAACACTCGGCACACATTATGAAGTGAGTGGAGTAAAAATATGTTATTAAATGTGGTATTTTCACATGCTTTCAGATGGAGCAGCATTTACTTCACAGAGCCGTAGTTCACTGAGAAGCTATGCAAACAGCTGTCATTATCGCCAACAATTTCTTCGATTTCAGAATCGCGCAATAAAATCGTCTGCGATTTTTTTTGCGTAACTTGTCAGTGAACTACGGCTATGTGTAGTAAATTCTGCTCCATCTGAAAGCACGTGATGATGATTTCCTGCTGATTACAGAACCGGCTTTTTTAACAAAATGCGCACGACAATCGCATTCGATTAATCATGCAGCCCTATTCTCACGTAGAACCCGGATGCGCTGCACATTGTTTGCAAGCAGATGAATGCGCACGCACGCATCCTGGTACTGTTGTGAATGTGCATTGAAATCTGACACAAAAGAGAAGAAATTGTTGAATAAAGTTTAATTTTTGCTGTAGTTTCATAAAATTAAGGTTGAACCACTGATGTCACATAGACTATTTTAACGATGTCTTTACTACCTTTCTGGGCATTGAACATGGTAGTTAAGTTGCTGTCTATGGAGGGTCAGAAGGTTCGGATTTCATCAAAAATATCTTAATCTGTGTTCCGAAAATGAACGAAGGTCTTACGGGGTTGGATCAACATAAGGGTGAGTAATTAATGACAGAATTTTAAATTTTAGGTGAACTATCCCTTTAATTGAATTTATTGCATTTTTACATCTCACAAACCAATTAACATGCTAAAGCAATAGCTTTTAACTTGCAGTGTGATTGCAGTGTGCAAGTTCGTTTTCTTGATTATACTTTTTGAAAACAGTTCCCTGAAGTGGTTGCAGGGGTGTAGGAACCTTTTGAAAAATTTTGGGAACAAGTTAAGGCAGGGGTGTCCAGTACTGGTCTTGGACGGCCAGTTTCTTGCAGAGATTAGATCCAACACATTTGACTGGAAGTCCTTGATTAGCTGGTTCAGGTGTGTTTAACTAGGGCTAGAGCTAAACTCTGCCGGGAAGGTGGCCCTTCAAGTGGAGGAGTAACTCATCTGCAAGATTTGAATTGGGTGTGACCAATGAGGAAGACATCCAAAATGTGCAGTGATGAGGGGTCCCCTGGACAGGGTTGAGAACCACTGCTTTAGGTGGCGTGTTCTGCCCTTGAATGGTTATCTGACTGACCAACAGGATGGAATGGAGATGAGCAGAAAGTTGCAGATATGGTACCCGTACCCCACAGTGCCAGTGAACAGCCGATTGGTCCATCTGCCCATTCAACACATTCCACTGAAGACGTGCCATGTGATGAAGAGCAACTAGCTCACAGTCGTGTCATGGATGACTTCCTGTCAGCCCTGAACAGGGAGAGTGAACTGGGGAGGATGGATTACCAGCAGTTCGGAATATGTTCATCTGGAACTTCAGGTTTGCAGATTTCACATCTAGAACAGAGTTTGGACCAAAAACGAAGTGGCCTCAAGGGTCTACATGCCACAAAAGGTAAATCCATTTTTCTTGGATTCGTAATTTGATTTCCAGCTAAAACCCTGGTTTAAGTTGGATGTTCATTCTCGTCGACTAGTTAACACCATTAGATGAGTTGTGGTTATTTTTTTTAGTAGATATCTGGGATGCTGAGAAGGAAGGAGAGATGACTTTAACCCTCACATTCCCAAGGCATGCTCAGCCGACCAGCCCAGCCTCTGTGACGCTCCTGTTCAGTGTCGATTCCATTAAAGGAGATGGTTTGAGAGTGAAATTCAACAGTCATTTCATCCATCCACATACACAGGTTAACCTCATGATAATGATTTCATATTTTTGACTGTTATGGTAGAGAAAGAACATGAAATGATGGGGTGAAAATGGGGCAACAGGAATGTGAAATGTCATATTGCTGGCATATCAAAGCAGGCGTGTAGCAACCACCTACACTGCATAGTCTTTTTTCCTCAACTGGGTAAACATTATCTTCCCTAAATAATATTCATTATAATAATGTATGCCCTCAGCATACCTATGCTATTTGCCTTTCAGATGGTTTGCATTTCTGAAACTACACGTTTCCTGGTCCTTAAAGCAGGACAAAGTCATGCCCACGTTCACCTTAAGCTAAGTGTAACAACTGAGACATGGAAAGATGAAAACCGTGAGACTCTTTTCCCTTCAAAAACAGACTTCTCTTAAGCCTTTCACACTGTAAATTTGAACTCTTTCTGTTACATCTTAGAGCCGAAACCCAGTGTGTCTGAGCTTCGGGACGTGTTTATGAGAAAGGTAGATGGCAGCAATATGTCAACGAAGCCGATCTTAGTTTTCCTCTCTGACCGTGATGAGCAAAGGACAACGCACTTAAAATATCACAGGTAAATTATTCACTTGCTAAAGGTTTAAACTGCTCAATTTAATCCTGCATTATGTGATTAGATAATAACCAAGCTGTTAAGCCATGACACATTTAAATCTGTACAGTAAAAATGAAAATGGGATAGCATACTGCAATACAACTCATAAGTATGTGAATAGAATACGCAACCTACTACATACATAAGCAAATTGTATGGAGTTCTATATCCCACAATGCTGATACATATGCTACACAGTATTCCTTAAGCTAATATTCCATTCAGAACATTGCCAATGTTTTTCTTTTTCTTCAGATATCCACTGGATGAGAAACTCCCATCCAGGACTTATCTTTTCCTCTGCGAGCTGCACAAGTTCTTGAGTGACGTCCTTCCTCAGAAAGAGGGACCGACATCTCAGGAAGGCGCAAACACGGTCTCTTTGGATGCGCTGCATTCCCTTCCACCTCTCAGCCTTGGAGTGTCATCCACAGAGTCCCTGCTATCAGGACTGGTGAATTCCTCCACACCGACTGTATTTGTCTTCCCTGAGAGGCAGCAAGGTCTGCAGACTCACAGAGTGGAGGTGACACTAGATTCTTCTCTGCTGTCTGTGCTCAGAATGAGACTGGATGAAGCCATTGCTCAGGTGAAACAGCAGGAGGCGGGGCAAAATGTGATTGACAGGCTTCAGAAACTGAGTAAACTAAGTGCCCTTTCTCCAGAAGGGGAGGACGATGAAGCAGGTGAGCATTAAATATATTTCCATATATGCTACCTGTCAAAAGATTTTTAAGCACCAATATTCAAAATAAAAGCCAGCTCTATATGTTCCCATTGAATTGCATCTAAAATACTATAATTCATTTAAACTATGATTCATTTATAGTCGCTAAGGAACATAAACGGGCCCAGTACCGCTCGGTTTTGCTGCTGAAGGCCCTGCAGGTGGTACTCAGTACCTGGGAGATGGAAAGAGCTCAGAGAGCAGCCAGAGCAGATGAAGATGGCCCATCAGTGCCCAGTCAGTGTCGGCTTCAGAGCTTGTCCGTGTCCTTGAGGAAGTTCTTTCTTGAGCCCTCTAAAGTCAACATCAACAACTGTGAGGGAGAGTGTGGATTCCCCCTGACCAGCGGCAACAACCACGCCATCCTCCTGAACAGCCATATTCAGAGCGGCCAGCCCGTCAATCGCTCTCTCTGCTGCGTACCGGTGGAATTTGATGACTTGTGTGTGATCGAGCTGGAGAGCGAGGGCACCAACATCTCCTTCAAGACCAATGTGGTAGCGACCAAGTGTGAATGTCGCTGACGCCCTCCTTTTGCTCTTTGAAATGCGCTTATGCATGCATATACAGCAACATATGAATAAAACCTCATACATCTGCATTTATTTTTGCTTGTAAATACACAAAGCTCTAGGTTTTCTCAAACTGACCTGGTACATTATGCAAACATGCAACATAAAATGTCATTTGAAGTGTAAATTAGGTAATTAGGGGGATATTTTGCATATTCAATGATATAAACAATATTTTAGACCACTTTAGCTGTATGAAATAATTAGCTGTCCTGTTAACATAGATTTGCATCAGTGCTGAGTGCATTAAAATATTTGGCTGTGTTAGAATAAAGTAAATATTCAAAAAGCATGTTTTCTCTGTCTAGTCACTATGATTCCTGCAAAATTCTCTCAAAATGTTACAGGTGGTTTTAAGTTTATATGAACATTCAATGAAGATTTTATTTAGGTATATAGTCTAATATTATATATATAATGTATATGCGAACAGTCACAATTTTGGAATATTAAGATTTTTAAAACGTTTTTGAAGTCTTGTGATCCTTCAGAATTCATTCCAATATGCTGATTTGGTGCTCAATTGTTATTAATGAGGTTCTCATTATTGAAAATGTGGAAAATAGTTTTGGCTGCTTAATATTTTAGTAGAAACAGTGATACATTTTATTCAGGATTCTTTAAATTCAAGGTCAAGGAACAGTAATGTTATTTGCAAAAATCTTTAGTAACATTAAAATTCCTTTACTATCAATTTTTGATTGATTTAATGTTTCCTTGCTGAATAATAGCAATAATTTATTTTAAATCTTGCTTTTTACATTTAAATGGTAAGTAAATCAGTTTCCACAAAAATACTGAAGAGCTCAACTGTTTTCAACACGGACAATAATAAGAAATGTTTCTTGAGCAGCAAATTAGCATATTAGAATGATTTCTGAAAGATCATGTGATACTGAAAACTGAAAGTTCAGCTGCGATCACAGACTAAGTAATTTAAAACATTAAATATAAAAAAGCAAATATTGTAAATTGTAAAAAATATTTTAAAAACAGAATATGACTGATTTTACTGTCATTTTTGACTGTGAATTGTATACTTATATATTATTTTATTTATTTCCATCTTTATAACTTTTTAGGAATATGCCCTCCCAGACTATTCCCTCTCCTTGAGAAATCCTTTAGCCATTTCTTTGTTACGGATCTTCCGTGGTCCAACCTTCTCTCCTTCCTGCTTAGGCCTTGCTGCTCTTTTCTTTTTAAACTCTTCCAGTTCATCCTCAGATCCCCAGTTCCAAAATGCAAAGGTGTCCCACCATGAATCATACTACAGCAATACAGACAATTCAGAACAATGACTAGCTTACACACTGTTCAAGCAGATCAAAAGAGCCTTACCGTCAGCTTCACCATCCTGAAGCCTCTGATCCAGTTCTTCTTTCTGTGCCTTCAAAGATGGCTTCTATTGTCTCTGTTTCTCACAGGTTTTGTGGCAATTTTTATCAGTTTAATGTGTCCTTGCTAAATAAATGTATTAAATGACCCAAAACGTCTGGGCCCTTATTCGCAAAAAATCTTAAGGCTAAAACTATAGCTTATAACTCGCCGATTTAGGAGAAAATCTTAAAAATAATGGGCTTGTCAATCCTAAATTTAGGACTCCTAAATTTTTGCTCTAAGAGTATTTCACAAAGCGTGTAGCGCCTAAAACTAGCTCCTAAATCTGTGAAAAGTAGGAGTCGTGAAGAGGTCCTCCTACTTTTCACAGATTATGAGTCCTCCTTCACTACTCCTAACTTTTCAAAGATTATTCACAAGATAGTTCACCACAAAAGCGTTTTTGCTCTAAAACTAGCTCCTAAATCTGTGAAACTTTAGGAGTAGTGAAGAGGACTCCTAAGTCACGAAGACCAAGCCGCAAACTATTCCTAAAATGGCTGTTGCCGGCAATCTGCCTCTGAATGTAAACATTTTAGAAACATTTGGTGATCATGACTTTTTAAAAAGGTATCGCCTTTGGTTTTGGAGGTTATCCCAACTCTAAATTTTCCTTTGATTATCCTTGTTTTCATTAACCAGTTGGGCAAGAAGTAACAGCTGTTCTAGCGTCCAGTTTATTAAAAAAATTTTATGTTTGCATGTCTTACTATCATCCATGATTATTCTACTCTGTTAATTAAAAAGCTGTTTATATGCAATTCCGCTAATTGTTTACAAGAAGCACACACATAAGAGGCTGACAATTAGCTGAACATATACTTGTTTAATTAGTGACATTTAGCCTGCATCTTAATATCTTTATTTGAATGTTTCAATTAATTGTCTTTTTTATTTTTAAACCTAACATTGCGCTCTGCAATATTTCTATGAATAAATCTCTGATAGAGCCAATCACTGTGTGCATAGTTAGTTAGCATGCTGACATCATCCATAGCAACGAGGTCAGCCCCACCCCCTTACTCTTAGCTTAAAGGGGTCATATGATGCATTTTTTAAAGATCATTATTTTTTGTATTTGGTGTAACAGAATATGTTGACATGCTTTAATGTTCAAGAAAAACATTCTTTTTCAAATACTGTACATTACTATAAGTCCTCTATGCCCCACCTCGCTTCGTTTTCTACAAAGTCCCTCCTCCAACAGCGCAGACTGCTGTGATTGGCCAGCTACCCAGTGCATTGTGATTGGCCGAACACTGCATGCACTCGTCGGAAATGTAACGCCTCTAACCATAATCGCGAGCTTCATCTTTCAAATAAATGTAAAGACAGAACCAGAAAGGAGAACAGAGTCTCGTGACAGACACAGTGATGAATACGTGTGTTTGCAGTACACAAGCCCTTTAAGACAGCTGACTCCACTGTGATGTGTCTCGCTCTCTCTCTCTCACACACACGCACACACACACAATGCGCAAAACTCCGCATTTGAACAGTCAATAGCAAATACTTAAACTAATAACAAAACAGTAGCTGATTCAGAAGCGGCAGACTGTCATAGCAAACTCAGAATGACCTCCTCTCCTAGGTTCACGAAACGTCGTCCATAAAATGCATTGCTGTTCTGTTGTAAGTAATCTTAAAGATTCCTAAAATGCATCTACTTTCGGAAGGCCAAATAAGTGCTTTTGCTTTCGCCCTATGAAACACACAGCGTCTCCCTGACATGCTGCTTCAACACTAACTGCGCTTACTGAAACCACGCCTTCTTTCTTTGCGTGAACATTTGGGTGGCATTATGCTAATATTTCCACATAGTGAGGTAGATATGTGGGGGCGTGTTAGAACGAGACGTTTTAGGGGGGCGTGGCATAGTCTTAACTTTGATAAAGAATATCTCTTTGGTTTAGAGACTTTAGTCTTTGCAACTTTACAGGTCTTATTTATGCACCAAGAGTTTGTAACACTCCATAGAGAAAGGAAAAAATGAAATCGCATTCATATGACCCCTTTAGACTTCTCATCTATCCGAAGTCAAGTTTGTCTCAGCATCTTTGTGAATAGGTTTTAAGAGAAAACTCTTAGCTAAAAACTTTTACTGCTATTTAGGAGAACTCTTAGTGGTAAGATAAAATGTTTTATGAATACGGGCCCTGATCAATAGTGTATTTGGTAAGCAAAGTAAATGCCTACATGGTGATACAAGACACCTCAGGCCCCCACAATGTCAGGGTTTAATTTGCAATAATTGACTGGCTAAGTTTGCATGCACAAATATTTACTGCATAACTCACATTCAAGAATTCACCTTGTACTATCTCAACCGTTGAGCTGACCACCACAACGACCATGGCCACTAATATACAGCGGTTCAGAGTGATGCCCTTCCATGGATTTTCCACCTTAGTCAAGGATTCCACCGGAAATATGCGCCGATACTTCACTGTTGAATGAAGACAGTTGAGTAACTCAGAAATTAAGTGTGATACAGTTAGAAATTCATTGTAATGATGGCAAATATACAGCGAATTATGATAAAATATTTAAGTGTTACATATGTAGATCACGGGTCAGAGATACATACTTGTTCTGATGATCCTTTCTGGAAGTTTCTGTGGAATTGAAGATTAAAACAAAGTAAATATCTTGCAAATATCTTACACTTAAATTTGTATATTAAAGGGCATTTTCAACTTAAATATACCCTTATAACATGTTGTTATTTATTATATGATCTTATTTTATAGATTCACACGAGTCTGTTGCATTTATGTGGGTGTCGCACAGCTCAACAAGTGATGTTCTCGAGGTGGCTAATGTTGAAATGCTAACTTAAACCTATTTAAACTTGTGTCAAAAATTCCTAAAAATATAACAGAAAACATCTACAGTCTAGCTTCAGCTGCAAACAGAACAAAATTACGAGAGCTGGCTACTGAGTAACAGGGCTGATAAATGTAATGCATATAATTCTGAGTATAAACAAACAAAAACAACTGCATTAGTGGTAGTTAGTAGTCAAACGAGCACTTCTTACCAGGCAAAGCCGGAGTGGTCAGGCAAAAACTGTGTGCAAGGAGGAGTCTCAAGTTCTTCAGAGCCCTGATGGACAGCAACAGCTGCGACTTTATTATTACAAATACAAGCACTTGTGATTTTACATGGCCGATTTGCAGTCTTGAATTGAATGTTGGTATTAGCCTATGTATGTTCATATACATACGAAGAAGTCATTTTTTGATGTTTTCCAGTTAATATTGTTATTTTTAAGTTAATAATTTAAATACATTAATTATAATGAATCTTAGATATAGTAGTCTACATCTTGCACTGCTTACCATGTTGAATACTGTAACAATGAGAAGTATAATTAATTATTAACAGATTTTGTAACTCTATTAGATATAAATTATAATCCATCCTGTTTTAGTTTTTGCGTGCTGCACAAATAAGCATTCGTAAATAAACCAAACGTTAGGCTTATCATTACGAATTTTGTGACTACGATCAATTTTAATTCGATTATTTCCACTCAGGGCTTATTTGTTTGCTAGAGCGCGTGACGTAACGCCGAAGCCACGCCCACTCGTGTTTCAGAGTATAATTACTGCGGGCCTACAGCCGTTAACACTTTCAGTCGGCGCTCGGACAGAGAAGAATCGGGCCTTGACGCTGGCCGGATGGTTAAATCCAACCTCCAGACGATCCTGAATAGCCACTGTTTTGTCAGAGAAAAAGAGAGTAATATATCCAAGATGCCAGTGATCGAAATGAGCCGTAATAAACCCGAGAGTGAAAGGTAATGTGGGACTTTGATGTAGATTGCTCGCGCGCGGCCTTGTTTTAGCTGAACAGCCTAGCGAGCTATACATTTTATGACGAAATGCAGCGTAATGTATATTCGATTTAATGTTTCTAGCTTGCGAAATGAGATTTAAATCTATCCGTCTGTCAGAGTTCCTTAAATAAAGATATTTCTGAATGAATTATGCTAAATCTCACGCGAGAAAGCCGCTGTCTGTTCAGGTGGGACCGTGTTGTCAATCAGTCGCGGATTAGAATGATTGACAGGCCTGTTGCCAGGTAACAGGTTTTGTCGGGTTCGCTTATCGTTCTAGACACTTCGAAAAATAATCAATTCAAACTGTCATTATTGCCAACGTCTGTTTAACTGTATTTAGAAGTCTGTGTAGTCTGTCTTTTGAGCTAATATGAGATGATTGAAATAAATTATGTAGCATCTTAACATGGCGTTATTCATCATTATATGATATTATCTTCTTATAGTTTTACAAATGCTTAAAGGGTTTATTCAGGTGTCGCACAGCTCAACAAGTGATTGGCGTTCGTGTTTGCGAGGTGGCTAACGTTTAATGCTAACTGGATAAAGCCAGAACAGTTGGCTATATTGCTTTTGTGTCACTGTTAAGATTGTGTTATTAATGATACCTTGTAGGAATAACTAACCGTCATATAAAATAGTAATTCCCCACTAATGGCTGTTAAAACCGGTTTGAAGTTAATGTGAAGAGTTGTAATGTGCTAATGGCTGAACGTCGCCTCGCCCATCCCCCCCCACCTCTGTTTGTTCCTCAAGCATGCGCCATTGCTGTACTGTATGGAGTACCATGATTGGGTTGGGTTTAAGCTATAATTAATTTCTTAAACCGTTTTATCTGTATCGAAGAAAGAAAAGTTAACCGCTCAAATTCAAACGGTCTCAAAATATAATCTGAGGGAAGTCTATTTGGATGCATTCTCCTCCGAGAATAGCAGGTTTAAAAGGGAAATTTCGGTTAGTACATGTTTTATTTTTTATTATTATTTTTTTAGATGTAGTCATGTCTCAACTTGTATGTGGGTTGTTTGTAACACCAGTTACCTCTTGTCTCCTTTTTGGAAGGAAGTTGCCCACCAGATTATTCATGTATGTCTTTCATGCAGTGATGCGTCACAAATCCAGGTTTAAAAATATGGGTGGATGTTTTAGCTTCCTTTATTTTGCCTACGCTTTCATCAGAGGCTTTCTGGTCTTGCAGTGACCCCTTGTACTCATTGGGTTTGAATGATGTCGGTGTTCATTCACCTGCTGCAGGGTGTTGTGTAACTACCGTTCATCTCCTCCCACATGATCCCAGCCTCTGTAACAGGCTCACGGTGTCCCTTGTGAATAGAGTCAAAGTAGTCTGACTTCAGGGATTAGGCTGTTTTCAATGGGACAAACAAAGGTTCTTGTCGCTGCCCTCACATTGCTTTGCTGAAGTGAGATGAGGTTGCGCTGGTTTGCAAGATGCATTCATTAATTTTTGTTCAGGTTAAAGATTTGCATATGCACAATTTGGCCTGTGCTGTAGTATTTTACCAAGGTCTCAATATGTTGCTGTTTTTATTCTTTCTTTACAAGTATGGTCATTTATAATTCAAACGGTCATGATCTTGCTTGGACCAGGATATTTTTTTAATTTAACTTTTTAATGCCAAGGACATGCGCGCGTGTGTGTGTGTATTTTCTTGTAGAATTATTAGTTTAAAGCTTATTTAGCTTTTAGTTGAAGTTGAATTTATTCCTACCCACTAATAGGGAGATAGATAGATGGATCGATAGATATGTATGTATACGTGACTAGGAATAAAAGCATAATCATTAAATGCATTGTTTTTTTTTTAATTAGTACATGGTTTGAGTGATTGTGAACATTGCCAAAATTATCCACAGACAGTGGTTTTTTTCACTCAATCTCCGGACTCGACTAATTCGTTGCAAAAAAAGAAACATAAAACCTGTGTAATTTTAAAACGTACTGATGCAAAGACTAAACCAGGTTTTATCAGTGTTCCTGTCATCTTCCTTTTATGCATTTTATGTATAACAAAGAATTAATGTACTTGCATTTTTGCGTTCCCAATAGAGATCGACCGATATGGGTTTTTCTATAACCGATGCCGATGTTTAGAGGTCAGCCGATGGCCGATATGTGCTGCCGATTTTTAGGGCCGATATCTTGAAGTTTTCCCCTTCATTTGCATGCTAAAATGTCACACTAATAATAAGTGGATGTACAACATTTCTAAACTTAACATCATCATTTATTGAACACTGACTTAAACTATCTCTCGAATCTTAATTTTGTGCACTGCACGGTATTAAAATTAAATATTTATCCAAAGTTAACCAAACAAATCAATAAACTTACTAAGTATTAAATATATAAAACAGGTAATAAAAAAAAAAAAAAAACTGTCAATCATTTACATAAAAGTTTTAGAGCATTTATCAAGCAGAATTTTTCAAGTTTGTTGGAACAAATGTAAACTTAAATATACATTTTAAATAAAATAAATACAACTTTATAAATAAAAATCAATTAAACTGAAAAATATAAAATATATAAAAAATAAATAATGGTAGTGCTGCAACACACTAGCAACCAGCAACATTTATGTTTGGTATAAATGACACAGAACATCTAAAGTGGACTGGTGCTTTTTTTGGTCATTCAGTGTTTCTGTAAAAAAAAAAAAAATTGGGGGAAAACTAACAAAAATACTAATTAGATAATAATGATACGAATTCTACTAATAAGAACAATATAAAACGCACCAAGGATTAATGAGCTACTGGATTCATGAATATTAATCAGGTTGTGTGCGTTCGCTCGAACTGATTTGCTGAAATCAAAACAGGGACGATAATAGGTGAGCACCAGCCAATGAGATTGCCGTTTGCGCATTAGTTCCGCCCACTAGCGGAGAAAGCGGCAGTTTTTAAAAGCTGAAGAATTCCAAAGGAACTCCGTTATTTTGACAGCAAAATACAACAAATATCGTTTACATGTAGCGCGCATAGGTAGCGCGTCAATTCTCTCTCGCTGCGTGTGTGTGAGACAAAGCGACGGCGAGTCGTGCGCCTTCACACTAGAGTTTACGGTACGTTGTGCGTTGCACATCCATTTAGATGAACCGAAAAACAGCACAGATCGCTTGACGGAGAGTGAAACTCTGAAGCGCTCAGTCAGAGTGTGTTCGGCGAGTGAAAATATATCCGAGCTAAACTTATACTTAGCCTCCAACTCACACACTGGCGAGTAAAATCTGAGAATTTATTAGCAATTGGCTAATATTAGACATCATTTAGTCGCCAGAGTGAAGATTTAGTCGCATATGCGAGTGATTTACTCTCAATGTAGAGGGTTGTATGTGTTGTTTTTGTTGTTAACAGATTGCTTACAAGTTACAAACCAAATTACCATAATCTAGTAATTACCAAAAAAAGTGCTAAACCCTTAGTGATTTCTGACATTCTTGACGGTTAACGTTAGACAGGTTTAATGAGGATAATAACTGTGCGACGTGTATATATTGGTCGGAACACGTCACTTTTATTAGGCTGATGTCCATTTTTATTCGCATTACACAGTTGATGGAAACACGCACAAGCGCATATTCTTCAGCTTTTTTTTTTCATTAATGCAATATGCAAATAAGTTGGATGGAAACCCGGCTATTGGCTGCATCAAACCATGCTTCCGAACAAATGTCATTCACCGTTCTGGGCTACTCCAGGGCATCTCTGTGTCTCACTGTCTGTGAGCGGGGTGGAGTAACGTAGCCCTCAATCACGCTGCAGTGTTTGTGAGAGCTGCCGCCTTCTCCACCGCACGCACAGAGTGAAATTCTCCGACTCCGATACAGGAAAAATAAAACAGAACTTATAACATTGGGGCTAATATGTTAGCAAGCAAGCTGCTGATAGTTTTCGACAACAGTCCTTAAAGTTAACTGCAAGTAAGCGAACCTTTAACCAGCTGTAGCATTATGCCAGTTCCCGACGGTTCTATGCTATTCGTTTTTTTTCACTAAGTGAAGCAACACTTCATAGTTTACTAGTAATATATAGTAAATATATGGTCATAGGACTTTGAAATATCAGAATTTAAGCCTTGCTTTTATCTCCCAGGACTGTTGTTGAATCTTCCAAAAGTTTTGGCTTGGGGTCCTTCACATGCTGCAGCAGCACTTTCCACCGCACCAATAACACGGGGCTGCCCGCGGACGTGCCTGACTTTAAATCGGCGCTACTAAACACGGATATCGGCCGATGCCGATATATTAAAAAATGACAAATATCGGCCCGATATATCGGTCGACCTCTAGTTCCCAATGTGCAAAAACCTTTAGCATTGGTGTCATACTCTACCAGTTGAGTTACTAGAACTCAGTCATTCAGTGATTCATAAAATTTTAGCCAAACATTGTTGATGTAATACTGTCTGAGTATTAAGTATGTTGTTGTGTTATGTTTGCAGTTCCCTTCGCTGCAGTAACCCGTGTCCGGGGCCTCTGTGGTGTTCCTGATGTCCCTCTCCCACCCCTGAAGATCCCAGGTGGGCGAGGGAATGATCAGCGGGATCACAGTCTTTCAGCTGAGCTATTCTATTCTGTGAGTACAGAGGGTTTGGCTCTTATTTCACATCACATGAAAATGTTTGTGTGAATAAATGATAGCAAGAATTTGTATGTATCAACTTAATTCCTCAAAGAGAATGTGTGCATGATGTATGCTTTTAGTTCTCACTGTGCAAGGGTCATATCTTATCTGCATATTAATCTCATCACCTGTGGGAATTGACGTTGGACATTTCACCTCGCCTGATTTCTCATGTTAATGATTTAAATGCTAGTTTGTTAAATGGCTGTGCTGTAGTAATTGTCCTTGACTGCATATATGCATATAACTATTTGTTGTTTTTGAAGGATGCTCAGTTACTGGTTCTTGAGGAAGCCCCTCAGTTGAACAGCCGTGTACGTTTTTTGCTCTTCGAGCGGCGCTGCTCTGTGAGCAAGCACTTAGTCTGGAGGGGAGCACTGAAGGGGGCAAACCTTTACATCGAAATCCCCACTGGTGTCCTCCCAGAAGGGAGCAAAGATAGGTTAGTCAAATTAACATTTTTCTTTTATACCTACAGGAAAAAGTTGTGGCTTAAACTGATTGTTCCAGTGTAAAATGTATTTTTTTTTTTTTTTGGCAACCAGTTTTTTCCCACTCTTGCGGTAGTTTGCAGAGGAGAAACAGGTTATCACGTTTTCAATCTGCTTCCATAGAGCCGAGATGAAACAGAGGTAATCCGCTTTTTTTCTTCCTGTGTTCTTGCCTTTTTTTTTTTTTCTTTTATTAACCCTATTTTTAACTTCCTTTGCACTTCTGTCTCCAGCATCGCTGCTGAGGACGTTCAGTTTCATGGGCTTTGAGATTGTGAGACCAGGTCATCCCCTTGTCCCAACCCGCCCCGACGCTTTCTTCATGGCTTACAGCATCGAAAGAGACTCCGATAGTGACGAATAAAGCTTATCAATCACATCTTGCTTCTAATTACTATGCTGTATCTCACTCAACATGGTCACCATTAAAAGAAATGTAGTATGAATGTTAAATTTGAAGTTTTGTATTTCCTGTTAATTACTATGCTGTAGTTCTTGTAAGGGTTGTGCTGTTTGTTTTTGTTTTTTTTTCCCCAGTCGTATTTGCGCTAGTGTAAACCCAATTTCTGCAATGACCATTAATTTAAGCCATTACCACTGGGCTTAACTTCCAATGTAATTGGATTCTTTGCTGATTTCCCTTCACCCATTCCCACACAGATCCTTTTTAGTGCATAATATTTATGGTTAAGATCCCTCAATCATCAATGTTTGTAGAATCATGGTTTTCATTGCTGATGTTGATTTTCTTTTTACCAGTGTCTTCAAGTTGTTGTTTCTTAATGTGTGCATGAATTGGAGTTTAATTATGACTTCAATAGGATCTGTCTGCATGTTTGACAGTGTGCAGAATAAAAATGCTCACCTTACACCACTACCTTCGTTTTGCTACCTCTATTCGTTTCCATAAGCATAATGTAAATTATTAGACCATGTCTTTGTAGGTTTAGAAGGCTTTATTGCTCTTTTAACCCTGTTGAATGTTTCATAATGCAAATTTTTCCAGGTATTGTTAATAAGTAAATGCCACAAGGTCAAACTACAACAATAAGCTGATTTTGCAATAATACACAGTTTATATTGCTTGGGCCTTTTCTGTAAATGGGAGTAGCCTGATCCCTCTGAATATGATAAAGCCGTATAAATAACATGTTTTACATGTTAATTTTGTAGCAAGAAAAATTGAGGAAAAAAATGGAAAGAGTAGGGATGCATATGTATGAGCCTCGTACACGACAAAAATTTGTTCCTTTAAATTGTGGCAATGATCTGCTTAAATTAAAACATTAGTACAACATTGCAACAACTTACCAAAAAAAACGAGTGAACAAAATAGTCAAACTTGGCCCCCTATTTAATTAAAATAAGGGACAAATTCTTCATTTGTTGCCATGATATCTAGATTTTTCAGTGTGTTGTGCAGGGCTCCTGAAGTATACAGCAGCTCATGAATATGAATTACAAATATGGGACAAGGTGATCTGTTCTTAGGATTTTAAAACTGTTCTTTTACATCATATCAGTGATATTACAAGGCTCACCAACTCACAATTGCTGTCATTACTATTTACATTTTTATCTGTTAAGCGGTTGTAATGAAATCAAGGCCCATACGTTCAGTTATGCTACGCATAGTCTCTGGGTCAGTAAGGGATAGATATTGCAGACAGAGATAGTCTTCCCAGTCCAAGCCAGTCTGATCCTGAAAGAGTCCTTTTTCGGCAAGCTTGAGAACCAAAAGAGAACTCTTAAGTAGTAACCAATTAGAAAGCACAGAGATCTCCATTTGGTTCTGCTGAAAGAGTCCCTGTCGAGGACCCCAAAGCAGGGCCTGGAGGACACCCACCACATCGGCTAATAGTAGCCCAGGTTTCTCAGATGTAAGCTGGGTGACCAGCCACAGCAAACCTGGAGTGTATGGAGTGCCTTGAGGCACCTTCCACACAGATGAGCAACTGTCATTGAGATGTAGGCAGTACCCTAGCAAAGTCCCCAACTGGAACTCTTGGGATTTTGCTTCTTGCAAAACCTCATCCTCAAAATGACTCTTCAGGACCAAACGAGGTGTGCCCCACTTCTCCCATAAGGTTTGACAAATCTCACTTTTCGTCCTTTCGTAGTCTGTGTGCTCTTTGGATACTGTGATCAGGGGTATACCTGTAAAAGTTTCTGTATTCATGCTTCCCCTTTTCATCTCACTAGAGTAATCATTAGAGTCAGCCTCTTTGCGAGTGATACTAGGCCACACTAATGTCACACTCTGTGGTTTCAATTCCCTGTGAATGACTTTAAAATGTCCCAGTTGCTGTAGTCCTAGCACCAACTGTAGGGCAAGAAGACAAAGCCTCCTCTCATAGACCTCAGGAAGGGTGGAGTGCAAAGAGTGTCCTTCCTCAACAAAGTCCTCCAGTGTTCCCAATGGAAAGTCTCTTACCACAGTCACACTAACACCTTTCTCCAGAAGATCAGAAACTGTTTGCTGTTGGCATACTTCAGAGGTGTCCCCATGTAAAGGCTCTGGAGTTGTCTGAGCATGCTGTGAGGTGGAAGTTTGATCCGTAGCTGTGCACTGTGGAAAATGGACCAACCCTTGTTCAGTGTTAGGATGTGGCATGGACATGGTGCAGTCTAATACTGAATCCCCTCTGTGAACCTGACAAAATATTTAGGAGTCATTTTGAGTTTTCACACACAAGTAACATGCAACATATAAGTTATCCAAGTCCTTTACCAGAAAACTGCTGCACTGTGACTAAAAACATGCTCTAAAGTCTTGGTAGCACATGTCAAACTGTTGATGCTGTTGCTCAACACCTGGTATGATGAAGGAAGTGTATTTTTTTTTTGAGGGTTTTCTACTGCAAGCAAGGGCTGCCTTATAAGGGTGTGCATTCTGCTTGTGGTTCAGGGGCTCTGCCTGGGAAGCACTGATGGCCTACTTACAGCTTTGGATTGAAAACCATTGTGCATTATCGCCCACATATACACAAACAAATTCAGATGGCTACAGTTACTAACTAGATTCCTTGTGCATCTAGTTTAGATTGATGGTCTCTTATGTTATTATACTGTTGATGTTCTTACCTTTGCTGAAAACAGTCTCCCAGGAACCTTTAGACAACACACCAAGTAGAAACCATCCCTCTCAGTCCACTGCTGCTCACACAAAATAAAGTCATTAGGCTGAGAAGTCTTTGCCATCTCCATTTCCTGTTCATTTAGGAAGATGCTCGATTCAATGTTCTGCAACGTGTTCTTGAGAAACTGAAGATAACACTCTTGGATGCCCATGGAAACTTGCTCATGGCTCTGGAAGCTTCTAAAGACACTTTGAAGTTGCTCATCTGGTGTATCAAAGGTCACCTTGTGCAAGGACAGACCCTGATATTTCTCCTCTTGTACCTCTTCCTCTTGTAGTGTAAGTGTGTCGTGGAATGGTGTTATCATATATAGGGGATTTTCATAGTTGCAGGTTCTTGTATGATCATGATAAGGTGGGTCCAGAGTCTTCTCTGGGAGGGATAGGGTTCTCGTCAGACTCTTTTTAGGTACTGGAGGTGGAGTTTCGTCTGAGAAGAATCTCATCTGGTGATTTTCTGAGTGACAAGATATTGTTAATACATTTAGCAATGGAAGACACAACAAATACACATAATGCATGAACACATGCATGCTCCGATGTTGTTTCATGTCATGTATTATGGAACCATGAAATGAAATTCAGTGGAAACTGTCTCAGTTCCCACATTACCATGAAACACAGACTACATGTGGTTTAGTTGTCTGTCTAGTGGCTTACTTTATTGGTTTCAGGTGTTACTTCCCTCAATAATACTTTTGTATTCGAGAAATAAAGTGTAAAAGAACATAAACAGAAATGGGGAAGGCTACACATGTGAAAAGTTACAGAAACCAGTTCTCATTTTAGTTAGATCTTTATTATTTGCCTCAGAACCTTTTTGTATTAAAGTATACTTGTAAACATGTTGTCAGTGCTCACCATAGCGATGATGTATTGGACAGTGGACTGCATTACAGTAAGTAGGAGTAAACACTTCAGTAAATGGAGACACAGGGGTCTGTGGTCCAGGCAAGTGTAGATCTCCCACCTTCAGCTCTAGATCCTGGATGGAGCTTGAAGAAGACCTGCTCCTTAACATGTGCACATTCGTATTTACAAAAATCCAGAAACATTAGAACATTATGAAGTTACTAGGCCAGACCTGCTTCGCTTATGTGATATTTCACTATACTGAGCGACGAGTAGCTTTCATGGCATGAGGTTTCCTGTAACACAGCTCACATGTGTGTCAAGTCATGACACTAGCATCTCTTACCTGCGCTGTTTGATGGGCAGTGCAGGTGGCGATGTCCCTCCTGATGCTCCCAGGAGAGCATAGTCTGTTGCTTGATGCATTGTAGTTTAGCGTGTGACAGCGTGAGCGTTCGTGAATATGGTTCACCCACCTCAAACTGTCAGTTCCTGTACTTTTCTTCTAGTTCATTAGCACGCAGTTACCTCACACTCTTTCTCTGTGGCTGTCTGAGACATTGCCACAGCATATCTAGCATCTGAGGTTGGTAGCGGAAAAGCAGAGTGCATTTTGTGCACATCTGTTCACTGTACTTTCAAATAAGGAAACTATGAAATAAGGAACTAGTTCTTACTGTCATTGGATGACATGCTAATGTAGCTACACTGTGCTCGTGTACTGAGTAAAATTTGTGTTGAGAGACAAATCTAAGTGTTTTTTCTCACTACGGTGGTACGACCCAGGTCACCAAGGTGAAGAGTTGGGCATTGAGCATTTCTATAAATTTGGGAAACATTTTATAATTTTGATATTATATATCTATATTTTCTACAGAACATAAAATTAAGCAACTTAAATTACACCAGTCACAAACTCTTTGCCAAACTGATTTGAAAAGTGCTTGAACGGAGATAACCGTCCACTTTGCAAGATACCAGTGACAAGAATAGATATGTGAATTTTTTTTCCAGCATTGTCGTTATCAAGTCACTAGGGGATGCTGTTGTCTCTTTATACACAATGAGCAACCTCGACTTGAGACCTTGTTGTGGCTCAAATGGGCCCAATTAAGAGTTGATTCAGTTGAGTTTCCGATGATTCAGTTTAATTTGACTGCACCATTTACACAGGACTTTTAACAATGCACAATATCCCATTTGAGCCTTACAGAGTGGCACTATCAGGAACAAAAACCTCCCCACGTCTAAGAATAAAACCTTAGGAGGAACCAAAAATCAACACAAAAGGTAGAACCAAGATGTATACCAATTTAAGTGCCTATTAGTCCATTTTTTCTTTCACTTTGGAATGGTGAATAATGATGACGTGTGACCTGGTTGGGTCATATGCAATTTAATATTGGTTACCCCTGTTGGTAGATTATGTAATTACACCATATGCACTGTTTAAGGGCTTATCCTGTGCACTAATTGTAAGTCTACTGACCTTTAGTATTAATGTTATTATTATTTAAATATTGGGATTGCATCCAACTGTTTGTGTTCAGATGTGATACTTCTACATTTCAAAATACAGCATAGTAAAAACATTGTATTAAATACATCTGTAGGTGGACCTAGATCATTCAGCAAAAATAACAAATACAAAAAGTGGTGTCAGACTGAATTAAAAAAGCTCCATATATAAAGTCTCCATTCAAACTGAGCTCTGTGAACAATCTGTAGTGTCTTCAGATGGCTCTGGATGTAGCTCTTTCGGCTGGAGGGTGAGAGTGAGTCAGAGAGAGCTTATTGTTTGGGTCTTTTGTCGTCATTATGTATAGCTCAGTCTGCTTCAGAGTGCTTGAAAACACCCATAGAAGACCTATGACTAAACAGATTTCATAAATTTCCTTAAAAGGTGAACACGGTTTATGAAATACTAGCTGCAATAAGACAACAAACAGCTGATGAAAGGATTAAACCTAAGGTGCAAACAGCAATTTGTAAAGTAAAAAGGTGAAATTTTCTTGTTTCTTCCAGAATCCAGTATTTTTTTTCTAACATTTTTTGCTCCCACAAAATGGGCATATTTCTCCATAATAGTAATCATTCCATACTATGAACACATAGAAAATATAAATTACAAAACACTCAACTTTATCATGCAATAGCATAATCTTGGGTGCAGTGCAATTTATGTAGGCCTATTGAAACTTCAAAACAAATATTCATCCAGAACTCTTCTTGTTTTTTGCATTTTATTTTCGACGAGATAACTGTTGCACATTAGCCTACTCTACTTATGCTGTCATAAAGTCTAATAGAATCCAAATTGGATTTTTATGTTCTGATGCGCAAAATGAGTGCATTGTGTTCATGAAGTGCAGATCAAAAGATGAATTGCCCATGCAGTTCTAATTTAAGACATGAGTGCAAGGAAGAAGCCCTCATCAAAATGAAAAGAAACAAGGAAAGAGTGCAAGGGTGAGGAAGGGACAATAACAAAGCAAGCATTGAAAAGACCCTGAAGTGGACCATCATTAAGCACATATGCTTCTCTCAGTAAAGAGACTCTTCACATGCTGTGGTCCTGAGTGTTGGGGGTTCCTTACGCACACATTTTTACCACAGATTTACGTCAGCAGCCTTGTAACGTAGTCACGTCAATACTGACAAACTTCAAACTGTCTTAACCCAAGCGGATTTGATAGTTTTATAGTATAATTTAAAACCAAAGAAACATTTCCATAAAATGTTTTGTTTAAAATATGTGTTTGTGCTATATTTCTTTGTAAAAAGTCAGCTGAATTTACATTTTATCTAATGACATTTCTACATTTTAATCGGCTTTCCAGGGCTTTTGGAGTCATTGTAAATCAGAAGACTGAGGCTTCTGAAACAATTTGTATGTTCAAAAAATTTATTTTCTTCATGAAGTCATGGATAACATCTATAATGACTAATCTGAACATTTGAACATGAATGCATAAAATAAATAAATTCTCACACAACAAAACAGACAGCATCAAAAACTAGTGCATTTACAAGGTACTTGATTGTCATGTTATTGAGCAGCACTGCTCTGGGTTTGTTCATTTGAGGTTTGAATTGAAATCGAAAGACTTTCGGTCTGCTTTGCGAAGAATTCCCCAAAGGCTTCGCTTGCTTTTGCTGACCTGTTTCACTGACTCATTGCTCTGAGCCATCTCGATTCCAGTAACGCTTTGGCTTCTAAAGAAAGGATGAGCGACGGGAGACTGATGTGGAGGGGTGCTGGCATGTGTCTGGATGGGTGATGTTCTGACAGTGATGCTTCTTTTCATTTCCAGCTTAGGGTGTCTGGACGGGTTTATCTCTTCATCATGACCCCAACGTCTATGGCCCTGGAAGAAGAGTGCCTCTTCGTTGGCCATTTGTGGGCTTTTGCTCAAAGTTACAAAGCCGTATGGGGTGGTGACTTTGCGAAGGTGAGGTAAAGAAAGAGCCGCTCGGCTGGCAGGGTCAGAGCAATGTTCAGCTTCCACCAGAGAACAGTTGCTCTGAGTTTGAGCCCGTTTAACATCTGAGGTGGCTTTTCTTCCAGGTACAGGAGATACACTGAAACCTGAGGATGATGATGACGATGAAACTGGAGATGAAAGAGGATGATAGGATCCACTAATGTCATCAAAGCTCCCCCAGTCCTCATCTTCTTCACCTTGCCGTTCTTTCTCTTTCACTCTGGATCTATACCCATCCTCCAGGGCGAGTTTAGGAATGGTGAATTGTGGGATGCTGTCCGGTGTCACGACGATACTGCGTATGCTGTCTTTACTCCCGCGGTTTTCTGACGCCAGCGAACTTCCGAACGAACTACTTCTCGCGGCGGCCCATTTGAGCGCGAGTATTCCCGCGGAACTGTGTCTGCGCGGGAACGGGAATCCCGCGCTTTCTGACTGGCTTTCGGCGCTCGTCGCCGTGCAGTTTCCAGCACTGATTGTGCGTGAAACCGTCATGTTATTGTGCAATGCTGCCATTCTTTGCTCTGTCTTACTATATAAAATATAGAAAAAGTGTTTTGTTACCTGCTTGTATAAAGTTGTGACTGAAAGAGCAGCCTCAGAGATTTATAGTCCTCCAGACCCTTCAAATCCGCCCCTCTCTGTTTGTTTCAGATGTGCGTAAATGTGAGGAGGGTGCCGTGAGCTGGTGTGTTGTGATAGTGGTGATGTGTGCCATGTGGCTCTCTCCGCTGAGGTTCCCCTCCCCCCCCCCCCTCCGTGACTGTCGGTGATAACAGAGAAGACACCCTCACGAAATTGTAGCTTGGTAACCATAGTTACTGCAATTACTGTTAATAGAATAAACCGGAAAACAAAACCAAACAAAATGGCATAAAGATTCTGAAAACTCTTTGAAGAGATATCCTATGATGTATTAATTTTAAGTCTATTTGAACATTTAACATAACATTTAAATGTTTCCTTATCCACCTTTTTCTTCAACGCGGAAATAAGCCCATGGGTGAGACTTCCGGGGCAGAAACGCTATAGTAAATACGAGAGAATAAAACAACGGGCCGGTCGTAACGGTTAAAAACTGTTTGCACACACTCAGTGTTGTCATAATTTAAGATAAATACATTAAAATATATTATAAGACACCACCAACTTTCAATATCAAGACAGCAAAACGAACGGTTGTTTCAGACTACAAATAGCGGACGGAGGTGGACGCAGATGAGACGGACGCCAGACAATAATTTACAAATGGCCGCGCATTTTACGACAAGAAAATACGAATTTGTACTCTAAGGTAAGCAAATCATGCAATGGTGCTATATGTGCCAAGTTTTAGTTTTAGGTAAATTGTATGAATGCATAATTATTTGAGGAATATTGCTTTTCATTGTGTAAGATTTATTAGTGGTAATTATTAGATAAGTGCACCGAAACGGTAATGTACCAAATTAAATATATGAAAGTATGGCCACTTTGATGGTTTATATTATTTAATGTTCATGTTGTTCTTTAACAAGTTTAAACCTGAAGTTGTTTTTATGCAACAAGTTCTAAGTAATCTGAGGCCTGTGTATGGTTTACCGAACGCGCACATAGAGTATATTGATGTATTTTCGCGACATCTTATTTATTTTAGATATTATGTGCGCCCCCCCCCCCCCCCCCCCAGTATGCAGTACACAGCAGGGTCTCCACGCGTGCGGACACGCGCGCAAACCGCAGTGGGCTGGGAAACTGCACCTGTTTTAATTAGCACATGCATGGCTGCCTGGTAAATTGGCTGTGATTCGGTGGATTAGTTCAGAGAGCATCGAGATGACTAGCCAGAGCAACTACACCGTTGAGTCTGAGAACATTGAGGGCCAAGAGGCAAGTTTATTTGATTACGTTTATTTCACCGAGATAAAACTGTTAATTTTGTTCCTACGAGACTTTCCGGACAAAATGAGCGTTTATAAAGACAAAACTTTTGTTCTCAACAGAAGAAAGCTGTGGTGAAGAGAGGTGGGGTCGTGTCAGCCATCTTCTGTCGAATTTCACAGTTTTGGCCAGTCAGGTTTACTGTGAGTAGCTCTTAATCGCTAGTGAACTAAATAAGCGATGCATCCTGGGTCGGGGTACTTGTTTGGGTTGGTTAATACTAGCCTGTTTGCTCATCAACAGACTAGTCTAACAGTGTAAAACAAACACATCAGAACTTTGGCATTATAACTTTTTTTATTAACTGGATATGTTTATTTACATAAAAATGACATTGAAAATAAAAACGAAACTAAGGTGGTCTGCTGGGTCTAATGGACACACACACACACACACACACTAATCTGTGCAGAGGGAAACCAGCTAAAACTATGGGCTAAAGCACCAAGCTGGCAGAGAACAGCATAACCCAGCTAGTTCCAACAAACCAGATTCAACTGGATTTATTTCTTTACTCTTATTTACTCTGCACATTTTTTGCTTCTTTTGTGTTTAAAAGCTGCATGCTGATAGGGTTGGTTAGTACTCAGGTAACTCATTAAAAGTGAGTTTATTAAAGTCTCCATGAATCAAATTTACTATTTATTTGGTTGGTCACATTGTTATCGTATGGTGAAACAATAATCCATCAAGGTAATCCTCTGAACATTTTTGTTTGTTTGGATAGTTCACCAAAAATGAAAATTCTGTAATTTACTCACCATCAAGTTGTTCCAAACCTTCTTTCGTCTGTTGCACACACCGAGATATTTTGAAGAATGCTGGTAAACAAACAGTTGCTGTTAGCCATTGACTCCATAGTATTTTTTTTTCCATACTATGGAAGGCAATGGCAACCACCAACTGTTTGATTACAGCAATCTTCAAAATATCTTCTTTTACGTTCAACATAAAAAAGAAACTCATACAATTTTGGAATGACATGAGGGTGAGTAAATGATGACAGAATATAATTTTTTTTGGGTGAACTATCCTTTTAATCTGCCTTATTTTGCAACACCAAAGAAAGCTGTTGTGCCACCAACCAGTGTTGATAAATTAAAATTATATTGTAACAAATACCAGTTTGCAATCAGTGTTATTTTAGTTTCATTAAGATACTGTTATAGTTTAACATTAATAAATCGTTTTGTTTTTATATTTTGTCTTCATTTTAAATTTTAAATTTTTTTAAAAGTCTTGTTTTAGTAGCTTTTATCTAGTTATAATTAATTTTAGTTATTTTATCAAGTTAAACTAAATTAAAATGTTAACATTTACTTTTTCCAGTAATGAAAAATGTTTGTTTAATTTGTTTACCCCTATTTTAATAACCCTGTTTGCATTATCAAGCCGCATGGACTATTTTTGTACAGACAAAATAACTGGCAGCACATGGCACAGAAAGCCTTGCACATTCAAGTTACAAATGTCCATGGCCAATCTCGCATTTAAAGGAGTTCACCCAAAAAAGAAAACTGTCATTTGCTCATCCTCAAGTTGTTTCATCCCTGTATAAGTTTTTCTCCTGTTGAGCACAAAGGAAGATATTTTGGGGGGGGAAAAAGTTGATGGCCCTCATTTTTTCCATATGGAAGTCATTGGGGACCATCAACTTTGATTACCAGCATTCTTCAAAATATTTTGTGCCTACAGAAAAAGGAAAAAAAAAAAATTCCTATAGGTTTGGAATAACCTGAGGGTGAGTAAATGACAGAATTAAAATTTTTGGGTGAACTATCCCTTTAAAAGGTGGATACTGTATCTTGAGTAGATATCACGTCTATAGATAATCTCTATTTGTTTTATAATATTACACACACCACTGATCTATATGTTGTTTTGACCAAATTTTATTTTTTTTTTTCCCTCCTACACCTTTTCTTCAGATGCGGGGTCTCCGTGGCTTGTGGTGGCTATTTGGGTTCTCTGCCCCTGTGAAGGCCATCTCTCTGGCTCGGGAGGATAAAAGTGGCTCCCCGAAAGAAAGGCAGTGCAGAACAGTCCGGAAGCGTCTCCACAGGGTCACACGGCTGCTGTTGGCCATCCTTCCCAGGCGTATCCAGAGCGCTCTGGGTTATCCGGTCTGCACCAGCATTGGCTGTGCTGTGTCCCCTGGTATGATTATCCTTTTACTTCAGGTTAAAATCCATTTTGAGATATGAAAAAATACAGCAGCTGTGTGTTTGTTTCTGCTCTAGAGGTGCGTTGTTCCCCTACCAAGCCTTGTGGCAAAGGCAGCAAGAGAAAACAGGATGACTTGGATGAGGAAGAGGAGGTAGAGCAGCAGTCCTGGGTGGAGGCACTCAATCAGGAGCTGGCTGAGGAAGACCACGCAGCTGATCCGGACTATGAGGTTTGCTTTTCCAAAATCCCGTTGGTATGCATCACTTGTTTGTGCCAAATTTGGGGATGCTCCTTTCTCCTGCAGCCCAGCGCAGTTGAGACGGACAGTGAGGAATACCGGTCGCACAATGACACTGAGAGTGACTTGGAAGTAGAAAAGGGTGTCGTGGTGATCAAAGATTTGAAGATGGTACAGTTCTCCTCGCTCACCCACCACCTTTTTGCTGTTTTTCATTCATCTGGGCTCTATATTCCAAGTCACCCGTGTTTCTTTTTTCAGGTAGTTCCTCCTGAGGCCTAATGATGGCAGTGTGTACTAATATTAGGATTCAAATCAAGAATAATGCAACAGTTGCAGAATGTTCATGTTCGTTCTCTGGCTTTGTTTTTTTCTGACAGGCTCATTTGATGGCAAATTGCTGCTTGTCTTCAGTTAATTTAGTATCTTTTGTGTGTTTTTCAATGTTAAACTGCCAAATAAAAGGATTTGTAGTACATCTAGTTCGATTTTAAAGTCTCCCTTGCAGTTTGGCCAATAGGTGGCAGGTGATCACTTAGTATTTGATTGATAGGTGGACCATTTTGATGCTATATATATATATTTATTATTATTATTTTTTAAATGGGTAAATGTTAAGAATTCGGTGTTCATTTAAAAATAATTTAAGTTATGGTTTTGTGCTCTTTAATGTTTATATACAGACACAATGCAAAAAATAATTAAATGTAATTTCCTTTCCATACAAAAATCGTTAAAATTAACATTTGTTTACACAATGTGTACATCTATTTTTGCATGCTAATTTTTTTTGCGTTTTATGGTGTACAAAAAAGTAAAATATTAACACCATATATATCATAGACTGTATAAAAACATCTCTGATATAATATATATACAAAGTGGCACCATATTTTACATCTGTTTTGCATATTAATTTATAATGCAAAAAATTGTTCCGTTACAATTAACCATGCGCATCTAATGTCTACATAAATATTATACATCTGTTTTTACATACAATGCATAAATGTTTATATTTCATGCATAAAATTTCAATATTTATTTGTGCGCAAAGTTATATTTAGCATATAATGTAATGCAGTTTTTATGTTCCACATAAAAATAAATGAATGTATTAAAGTATATGCACAAATAACCTGTGTATCTACTTAAAATGCAAAAATATCTTCGTCTGTGTATGTATATGTGTGTATATATACATATAAAATTACAGAGTTATGTATATTTAATTTGAATATAGCCGGCATAGCCAGAATATGGGCTATTTGAAAGTTTTGGACTCATTACACTGGACATTAAATTTTTTTTCTCTCTCTTTTACATATAATTGGGTTTTAAAAAGCTAATTAATATTTTCAAAGATAACTGGACAACACTTGTTGAATTACATGTGCGATATGATGAGTGGGTTTCATTCTATTTTGCAGTTTTAAAAATGGCCTCAATCTTTCAAGCGTTTATTGAAACACACTAGCTTTCCCAGCTTTCCTGCATAGACATGAGATATTTTTAAAATGTTAAACTTCATTGTTTACTGCAGACTCCACCTACCATTTATTAACCTTTCGTCAGTGGTGAGGTAGAAAACAACATACAACCTCTTGGGTGTTTGCTCCTCAAGGCACTACCACCTACACTGGCTCCGGCCAGAGCGCTTTAGCCGAAGGTGAGCGGCGTTCATGCTCCTCATGAGAAGAAGAGTGGGTGGGTTGCTGCCAAGGACTCTCTTAACGGCCCTTTGCACCACAAGAAATCAATTCCCGGTTACATGTAAGAAAAAAAACATGCCCTTGAGAACAGTCTCAAGTTCGCAAATGAAACAAGCACATTAAATTCAGTTGTAAGGCGTTGCGGAAGTGCACATATGTCTGTGTGAAGGAACAGAGCGAATCGGGCCGGCCATCAAAACGGTTCTTGTTTGTTGACCTAGCTGGGAGGGTTTTTTTCCCCAGATGTTTTTTGACAACTATAAACAGGCAGTGAGGGAAAATCCTAGTGAAATGTGATTGTTCTTGGAGGCTTTGAGAAGAACAGAGATGCTGAGGGGGGTAAGAACGGGGAAAAGCCTTCAAAGTATATATCAGTTCTACAGCCTGTTGGGATTTCTTAGCTGCCGGGCGTTTTTTGAAGAGAAGACGGTTGAGTCTTGAGAGAGCTGTGTTTTCAGTGTGCCTGAAATAGCGCTTATGCACCAGGAGATCCTTATCCCCATTTCTCGATTTTTCCTTTAATGTAGATGTTGCTTTGAAAGATTTGGCTGTGTGTGAGTTTGAGGCTGATACAATGTTTTTTTTCGTGGTGCAATGGTTCACAGGCTCCATGTCCTTAAGCTATGCTTAGATGCTGTCTTATTGACTAGATGCAATTTTATGGTGATATTGTGTCCCTTTCATGCCTTCGGTTTTCATTCTTGTCCTCAGGGTAACCTCAGGCGAGGTGTCGAGATTTGGCACACAAAACCACTTCCCTCAGCACATTCTGACACCGGCTCATTGTCACCTTCATTGAACGACAACGGTGTCGGCAAGAGTGCGTTGTCTGACCTGAATGCTATTAACAGCTAGGTTATCTCATACTCCCTGTGCTTGCAATATGATTCCATTTGTTTAATGTAGGGCTGTCAGTGCATATTTAATTGAATTAATTACATGGTATGTGGTTTAATTAGCTAGTTAATGGCATATTGTAGTATTTGTTGAGAAAAGCCCCCAAATGAAGAAATTTTATTGTGGCAGACAAAAACATTGAGTAGACATTATAAAAAGCGGCTTCAGGAGTCAATATATTGTTACTTTTATTTTCATTTGAGCATTAGAATACTGTCCAGAGAAATCCATTTTGTATTTGTTTGTTAGCATGTATGTTAGCATGTCTGAGGTAGATTTAGAGAATGTTCTTACAGCACCCATTTATTTAATTTTATTTTACTATTTTATTTAATTGTTTATTTTGTTTTGTACTTTTTAAAGTAGCTATATGCAGTATATCTCTTATCAGCTAATTAGTTTGTATATCAATCTTGAAAATTTAATATTGAATGAAATTTGGATTAGTTGGATAGAACACTTATACAAAGTTTTGTAATACTAAAAAAATTCTTGTAATAATTTTGTGTATATATTTAAACTATATATATATATATAATAGCTATATATATATATCAGTATATGCATTTAAAATCGGCAAACATATATAATAGCTATTCCTCTTATATATATAAACCATTTATGTCTTACTTTTATATATAAATATTATCTAAATCAATGATAATACTATAACTACAATAATACATTTAATATTCTAGTACATTAATATATATAAAATTATTAATTGTGCATAATTTAGATATAATTAAATATTGTTAAAATTCGGATTATAATGTACATTTAAAATATAAAATGTTCACGGTTGTTATAATTTTAATTTATAATTAAATAATGTAGCAACATGAATTATTTTATAAGTTTATATTATGTTTACATTATAACTATTAAATTCCTATTGTTAAAAACTATTGAAGATTAAACACCTAAAAAGTTAACATTTCTGTATTAGTGTAAAACTGTTTCTGTATAACTGTAAAAATATTACTTATCAAAAATACTTTTGTAACAGATGCTTTTGAGTTATACTCAAAATATCTGCTACACTTTATGTATGTGTGTCTAAATGTATAGTATTTTAAACAATTGTTTTTTTCTGTTTTGTCATCACATTTAACACTTTACATTTATACAGCCATATTTATAAAAAAAAAAGTATGATACAGAGTTTTAATATCAGTTTATCTCTCATGTGCGCATGCAGCCTGACATCTTTCACCAATGCATTCAGTATCGCTTTTTATCAGCGTCTTGGGCCACAAACAAGTTTTAAAGAGTGAACAAGAAGTCTTGATGTTCCTCTGTCCTCTTGTGTGCCATCCAGCAGGAAGAAAATGCATTTTATTTGGCTGTTTGCTCTAAGTTGTTCAAATCAGATGCATGCGTTTGTAGTTTTTCTTGGCAGATCAGATGTGTCTTTAGCTTAACTCTCCCTCGAGCATTACAGCTGTTACTTCACATCCAGTAAAGGGTTTCTCCAGCTGATTTTTACACATTCACAAAGGGCTTTTAAACTGCTGCACTGTTTAACGTATAGCCGCAGAAAGATTTAGCTGCAGATGACACGGCTGTCACATCATTCTTCTTTACCGCTACGGTTTTCAGGCATCACTCTCAGCAGCTGTTTTTCCCCTCGTATCCCAGAGGTAATTACCTTACATGAGCACCACAGAGAGTACTCTGCAATTCTACTGCAAATTGTTCAATCGATAGGTTTGAGCTCAGGGAGAGAAGACGCCGTGCCAGAATGTTTAGTATTCAGACTGAAGCATTAATTAAAAAGCCTCTCATTGCTACCGCACCACATGAAAGGAGCTATCTGTTGAACAAAGATACTACAAAACAAAGATATTTAGTGATGGACTAAACAGCTGCTTTGTGAGTGTTTGGCCTACATTTTGTGGCTGCGCAGTTGAACACATTTCAATTTGCTGCTTATGTGTTGCTTGGCAACAGCCTATAATTAGGCGAATTAACTATAGTACTTAGTGAAAGAACTGTTTACTTCAATAATTAATGTGTTTAATTGAGCATCATTTTTTTCAGTGTTGCGTTTACAGTTGTTGTATAAAAGGAACATTTGCTGAACGTTTACTCATCATCAGGTCATTTAAGATTCTTCATCTGAACAGATTTGGAGAAATTTAGCTTTACTGCACTTGCTCACCAATGGATCCTCTGCAGTGCAATGTGTAAAAATGTGTAAAAAGTTGTCTCATCTGAATTAGGATGAGAAATATGCACAGTTCGAGCACAAGTGAAAAACAGTTCTAAATGTGTCAGCGGATTAAATGTGAGAGGACATCAGAGGAACAACTTTTTCACTGGAGAAGACAATGTTGTTGATTATGGATTCGTATTTTGGCTTGAAGCAACTGTTAAAAAGGAAAACGTCTTGATCGCAATGTTAAAAAACGAGTTTAGTTTTAACTGTAAAATATTGTAAAAATGCTACAGAAAAAAAAATTGTTAACAGTAAGTTCCTATACTATATACAGAGGAAAAACGGTAAAAGATCTAAATAAAGTCCCTTTAAGGCAAGTCATGTCACTCGGCAGCCATCTTTGAAACGCCTCTCAGGCATGCAAGTGCAGCTCCTATCTATTTGTAGGGGAACATCACCTGAGGTGTAAAGTATTGGAGTAAATGTATTAGTTACTGTACTTGAATATCTTTTCGGGAACTTTGTAGTTGTACTGAGTATCAAAGATATTAGCAACTTTTACTCTTTACTTCACTACATTTTTGAATGAGTATCTGTACTCTTTACTCCACTACATTTGAAACGAGTGTTGCAGTTACACATTACATTTTGCATGGACCTAGCTTTTTCTGCAGCAGTTTATTTATGCTACAAAAGACGTGATACTGCCTAATAAAGGTCACTGAACATACTGCATCTTGTGCGTTTTGCCCTTAAACACCCAAACTTTTCAACAAGGCTACTTTACGTGAATGCGAGTTCCTTAGCAAGTAGTTGTGAATCAGAGGTGTTTTTATATATGAGATGAGGACAAGACTGCAGCCAGCAATGAGGCCCAAACCAGCACATCAACTGCAAGAAGGCTTCGGCTTTTTAATTTTACTTAACATTATTTTATTTATCCATCATACTGAAGAGACCTTTTTGAAAGATATTGTTTTTTGTTTGTTTTGTTATGTAATTTTGAGGTGTTCAGTTTTATTTTGGTTTTAGAAAATAAACGTGATTGCTCTCCTCACAAATCAACTCTTTCTTGTTTTTGTTTCTCTGTGCCTTGCCCTGGACTTTTATGTCACTTCCTGTCTCCCGTGGTGTTTGTAGTCCGTTTATTCATTGGTTCCCCTAGATTAGTCTCCTCAGGTGTGTCTTATCTTGTTAAGCTTCTTAGCCCCCTGTGTATATATAGCCCTAGTTTTTCTTTAGTTCCTTGTGAGGTGTTGAATGTAATGGTTGTCTGTTTGCCAGTTATTCTGTTCTTTGTTCCCTTTGGTTTTTGTTTTTTTGGCTTGTTGTTTGTTCTAGTTTTTCCATTAAATTCCAGCACATAGATCCTTGCCTCTGCCTGTTTCCCGCAGCTTCTCCACAACATTACAGTTTTTCACTGGCATGTCTCTTTGACTAGTGCATCTTTGAGCCTATATTTAGTATAAGTAAAATACTTAAGTACTGTTAAAATCAGATACTCTAAGACTTTTACTCAAGTTGTTTTGGAATTGTTGATTTGTAACGTGTAGTGGAGTAATTTTCACTGTAAGGTATCTCTACTTTTACTCAAGTATGGTTTTTAGGTACTCTTTACACCTCTGGAAATCACCAATGAAATCTGACAGCAACTATGTCATAAATGTTGTTTCTTTTGCTCAAATAGCATTATAAAAAGCTTATTTTTCAGGCTAGATTAGCCAGTGCGCATACACAGTCCTAAGCGCTCATCTCAGAACGCTGACTGTTTCTATGGACCAATTTGGAGTAGACGTCACAGTTACGTCACTTGCAGCTGCGCGTGCATTGTGGTGGCAGAAAAACACTGGGAACAATTGGAGGGAAACGGGTAAAATTCATGGAATAAGAAAAAACATGTATTGTTATGCTTTTGGATGTCAGAATCAGAATGCAAATCATTTTTATAGAATAATGTCATCAAAGACGCCATTTGAAGCTAAACGCAGATGTTTAAACGGACAAACTATGGATGAAACTTGCTACGATTACCCTACTTTTAAAGTATAAATTTGATTGAAACAATAGGTCTATATAATATTCACATAGTGGACATATTGTATTAGCCCTACTGTTAAAGCATGAAATACTATTTAAACATTTTACATTACATTTAGCCTACCTATTTTATCTAAAAATTCTGACTCTTTTTTTTGTTTTCCTCGCAAATGCAAGTTTAAATCTCCTAGTTCGGACTTTATAACTTGATTTACCTCAACAATTGCGAGTTTGCCAATTCTGAGGGGAAAAAAAGCCAGAAGTGTGGGATATAAACTCATGAAGTTGATTTTTTTTCTTATCAGAATTGTGAGATACATTTTTTTTAAAAATTCTTTTATTCCATGGCTTGCATAGACTGCTGTTAAAACAGGCATTTTCTGTCACCAGATAGACTTCGCCCACAAAAACATCATCACTGTTTGAAAACACTGAAATTGGTCTATATAGCAACCGGGACTTCTAACGGCTGCTGCAGTGACGCGATGACTTTACTGATTAGCGATTGGCTCTTTTACTCAGAAGGCGGGGTTTCCTGCAATTGAGCAGCCATATTAAGCCTTGCATTTTTCCCCATTCAAAACTATACAAGTGACACGTCTTGGGTATTCTACAGTCTTTGATCTAACCAGACATTTCACAGACAAGTTTACAGTAAAATGCTATTAATTGTACAGTTCTTAGAAGTAAAAAAAAGTACAAATCAAACCTGTAAACTGATATTCCCAGAATTCCCTGCATGACACTCCACATTTGAAAGTATTTTGTTTAAATAATCATGTTTCTTACTAGTTTTTGTTATCAGTTATGCACATTTGGGTTTTGTTTCTTCCTGGTTGTTTGTGAAAGGTTCTGACATTATTAGCTTGTCGTGTGTGGGTTCCATTGTGGTGTTTGGGTTTTGCGGTGAATGACCTTCTGTATATTATTATATACTTGTGGAAAAGCTACTTGTGGTGAACTTTGAATCATCATGTGGCTTACTTTTTACCATCAGTGTATTTGGTGGTTGTCAGTATATGTTAAATGTACAGTACATAACAGATTATAATAGCAGTGTGTGTTGTTTGAATTTACATGTTTACATTCAGATTTTCTTGTTTGTAAATTAGTTTTATACTGTAGCATTAACAGTTTGTTCTGTAAATGTCTTAACAGTTTTTCTGTATTTTTTCCAAGATTATTCTAACAACCACAGCTGCCAAAATTATTTTGGAATTTTTTTATTGTGTGGTTTTGTTTTCACTTCACAAGTTCAGCTATGAACGAGACTTGTGGATTATTGTGATGTTTTTTTCAGCTGTTTGGACTCTTATTCTGACAGCACCATTTCACTGCAGAGGATCCATTGGTGAGCAAGCGATGTAATGATACATTTGACCAAATCTGTTCAGATTAAAAACTCATCTACATCTTGCATGGCCTAAGGGTGAGTACATTTTCAGCAAATTATGTCTTGGGTGAACTATTCCTTTAAGGCTGTGAGCTACAGATTTTAAAATGTTTTTTATGTTTTAAAAACTTGGGGTAAGAAATAAGAAGTTTAAAGGGGTCATATGATGCTTTTTTAAAGATCATTATTTATTGTATTTGGTGTAACAGAATATGTTGAAATGCTTTAATGTTTCAAAAAACACATTATTTTTCAAATACTGTAAATTATTGTAGGTCCTCAATGCCCCGCCTCTCTCAAACGCTTAGTGTTCTACAAAGGCCCTTCCTTCGACAAAGCAGTCTGATCGATTGGCCAGCTGACCCAGTGCATTGTGATTGGCCGAAAACAGCAAGCACTCGTCGGAAATGTAACTCCCCTTACCATAATCGCGGGCTTCATCTTTCAAAAAAATGTAAAGACAGAGCCCGAAAGGGGAACAGAGTCTCGTGACAGACACAGTGATGAATATGTGTTTGCAGTACACAAGCCACGGTTAAGACAGCTGACTCCACTGTGATGTGTCTCGCTCTCTCTCTCGCACTCTCTCTCTCGCTCGCACACACGCACACACACACACACAAAAAACTCCGCATTTGAACAGTCAATAAAAAATACTTAAACTAATAACAAAACAGTAGCTGATTCAGAAGTGCCAGATTGTCATAGCAAAGTCAGAATTACCTCCTCTCCTAGGTTCACGAAACGGTCGTCCATAAAATTAATTGCTGTTCTGTTGTAAGTAATCTTAAAGATTCCTAAATGCATCTACTTTCAGAAAGCCAAATAAAGTGCTTTTGCTTTCGCCTAGAAGCACACAGCGTCTCCCTGACATGCTGCTTCAACACTAACTGCAGTTACTGAAACCACGCCTTCTTTCTCTGCGTGAACATTTGGGCGGCATTATGCAAATATTTCCACATAGTGAGGTAGATATGTGGTGGCGTGTTAGAACGAGCCGTTTTAGGGGGGCGTGGCAGAGTCTTAACTTTGATAAAGAATATCTCTTTGGTTTTGAGACTTTAGTCTTTGCAACTTCAGGGATCTCATCTATGCACAATCAGCTTGTAACACTCCAAAGAGAAAGGAAAACTTGAAATCGCATCATATGACCCCTTTAAAATCACTGTGATACTTTCTCAAGTTTTTTTTTGTTTTTTTTTTGTATTATACTAGAATGAACCATGCCTACCCTCAAAAAAATATTGGCTTTTTTGGCATTTATTTTTGTCCAAGAGCAATTTTTTGTGCTTTTCCCCCCATAGCATTAACATTATTTAAAGTAATCAATAATTAATTTCTGTCTTGTCCCTCTGCTGCGCGTGCTTGTCATAATCAGACCTGTCAATCTTCAAGATTTGTTAATCAAAACAGCACAAAGCTGTCACTTCAAATTAGTGTCCATTCGCCACAAGGCATTTCTAATCAAATAAAACAGTGTTTAATGTCTCTTTGATCACAAATCTTTCAGTGTTTTAAAACTGACAGTTGGCTTCTCTTCTAAAAGCATCCAAGACCCTTCTGTCTTCAAGAATTGTGATGGAAATATCCTGAACCGTTTATCTGTCGAAACAGATGTTATTGATAGTTTACTGTGAATTATATTTGTTTACATCAAATATCTCTGCAGTGTATTTTCCTTTTGAGATTTTTTTGACTGACTCAGATTTAAGTTAATCATGCTGTGATATATCTTGGAAAATTTTAAAGGGGTCATATGATGCGATTTCAATTTTTCCTTTCTCTTTGGAGTGTTACAAGCTCTTAGTGCATAAAAAAAGATCTGTAAAGTTGCAAACACTAAAATCTCAAATCCAAAGATATATTCTTTATAAAAGTTAAGAGTCAACCACGCCCCCTAAAACGGCCCGTTCTAATACGCCCCCACATATTTACGTCACTATGTGGGAAGATCTGAATAACGCCGCCCAAATGTTCACGCAAAGAAAGAAGGCATAACTTTTATTCTCATTGTAGTATTGTTGTTGCCGCCGCCATGTCGTGAAGGCGCTGTGTGCTTTGTTGTGAAAGCGAAACTACTTTGTTTGGTCTTCCAAAAAAGGACGATATATCCGCTTCGTCATGCCTGGAGCTGATCTGTGCTGGTCGCTGAGGAATACTTCAACTTCATGCGCGATAACCGCGTATCACCGTGGACAAAGCGGAGTCCAGCCCGGTGTCGTCACATGTGGTTGCCGCAGGCATCACAATATGGTAAGGGACGTAACATTTCCATCACACGCTTAAGGAATTCGGCCAATCACAACGCACTGGATAGCTGGCCAATCACAGCACACCTTGCTTTTCAGACCGATGAGCTTTTTTATCAGATCGACGCGTTTCAGAAAGGCGGGACATAGAGGAGAAACAATAATGTACAGTATGTGGAAAATAATGTGTTTTTTGAACCTTAAACCGCATAAACACATTTCATTACACCAAATACACAAAATAATGTTCTTTTTAGCAGCATCATATGACCCCTTTAAAATTCATAGTAAATGCGCTGTAGTTTTCAGTCAGACTGGTTCATTTTAGGCCACATTTTCTGGTTTCTCAAGCCTTGCAGCAGTCTAACTGACTATATTATTTATCTAGCTTTATTAGAGCATAAAATTGCTTGCACATGCAGTGTTAGTTTCATAACCAAGTTGAAGAGTTCAAGTTGAAGTAGTAATTCAGTTCGCTCATGATGCACTTGTCAAAGAAAAAATACAATCAACCATTTCAATCTAGAGTAGCAATTCCCAAATAAGCCCTACTTTTGTTGTACTACCCGAACCCCTGATATAGTGTTCAGCTGAAATAGACTCCCTCTGCATTCCCGTCAAGAGACCATAGCATTCTCTACCCAATTCCTTTCATGCTGACAATGTTTTGACAAATTAATAAAAGCACGGTTGGCTCCCTAAGTGACTTGCTGGAGGCCAAGATTTTTTGACAGAATCACAGTGAGTTTTTTGCGCACTTCTTAATTAGGAGTGTCTGTATCCCTTGTGGATGCAAAGTTGAAATTTGTTTTAGAAACTAATTACAGTTATATCTGAAACCACTCTGGACTCTTAACCCAAGGGTAAGCACGTATAACAGGGTGAACGTTTTTAACAAGATTGGAACAATCTTATTCAGATGAAGAATTCATCATAATTGCCTTAATTAGCCTTAAACTCCACTGACTTTAACTGGTCAAAATGACAGAATATTCATTTTTTTTTGGTGAACTGTCCCTTTAATAAATAACTCACCTGGAAGTTTACTTTTGTATCCTTTTTGAAGCTTAAAAGCCTGGACAGGAGCAGCCTGGACATTTTGCTGAAATTCTCTGTGTATTTTACAGATATAAGGAAGCCTTTCAGGTTTGGAACAACATGAGTAAATAGTAACATTTTAATTTTTGGATGAACTGTTCCTTAAATTAAATCAAAATAACCCATTGTGTCTGCAGTCGGGTTATGGTTCCTCCAGTCACATTGTGTTCATGAATCATGCCGTGTCCAGACTCCAGCGACTGCCTTATGTAAGTGCCGTGGGCTGGACCCTCCCAGCAGGACGGCGGGAGAAGTACATGAGCCTGAGGTAAAAGAATAAAATAAAATAAATCCAATTGCGTAGGCTGGAGGCTTCATGAAATAGCTTATTTTTGTAACTTTTCACTTCTTTTTCATTTTATTTATTTCTTATGTAGTGTGTTTACTTGAAAGTAAGTCTACAGGAGATGTAGTGTCAGTCTGAACAATATTGGTTGGGAATGCCTAACCATGCATTTCAATCGTTCTGAAGATGCTCATGCCATTAAGCCACCCACGGCAGGCTCTTCACTGTCTGAATCTGCATACAGCGTGGGAGACTTGTGTGGCCTCTGTTCAGTCCACGTAAATAGCCACATTAGACTCACCGTTGCCCCTTCCATCTGCATAAAAACGCACAGTTGTATGGCATATGCAGCAAAGCTTTCAACGTGAAATGTTTGTCAATGAAATCAGGACATCTTGACACTGTGAGTGACTCAAATGTACTAGCTTTTTTAAAAGCTTTTATTCTTGCCCATTGTCCAAAAGGACTGTGTAAATCTCCAGTGTGTTACTTAAATATTGGAAGTGTCATCAAGCAAAATGCATAAAAAAAATTGTCTCCCCTGAGCCCATTGTGCTTTAACAGACCCCATGAAGTGTGCGTTGAGTTTGTTGGGGGGGAATTGAGAATAAATAGGAGAAAGTCACATGAGAGGAGGACATGCCTCCATCGCGATATGACTGGACATGACTGGTTATGTTCGGCTGTGATTGGTTCATGCAATAAATCCTGTCTCTTGTGTTTATGCGTGTTCCACATTCGCAAATCAGTCTGAATGAACAATATAATGCCGTTAATGGGAAGACTAATTTTAAAAAGCAAGTAAACTCCTCACACACTTAGATGTTACCACTTTGTTACATCAAAAATAAGACTTGAAATGCCCTGAAAACATGGTCTGTGGGAGATTTAGTTAGTAATCAGCTTGGTGAAATTTGAAGTAAATATTTACAGAGCTTTGATCAAACGAAAAATTAAAAAATAGCTAAAAGTTAACTATTAAAAAGAATAGATGAACATACGTTCACAAATAAATTATATTGTTTAAATTGTTACTGTTACTGCCTTGAGTTATAATTTTGGAATAAATGTAAAATGCTTAAAAACACTAACTTGATGAGGTTCATACATGACTTTAATAAATAGAATATTGATTACATTGTTAATGTAAAAATATAAAATAGAATTTTTCTTTCTTTTTCTAATAGTGTAAGTAATGTTTATTTAGCCAAGAATATGTGACTGGGACATGAATTTACATTTGATATATAAAATAAAACAAAAAAACATGGGACTTTGTCTCCTCATTTCAGAACACCACTGCACACCACTATATATATGCTGTACATGTAAATGTAAAGATTGCAATTTTCAGTCGTTTCGTTTTCCCAGATATACTGTATGGTATTGAAAATCTTGTTTTTTGTGTCTGAGCATTCAGGAGGCTAGTGCCCAAAGCTTGTGCTGATATGAGTATATGGAGAACAATAAATCCATTGCTATTCTTGGACAGGCTGTGGTGTATCATTCTTTATAAGCTGATAATACACCACTCCTCCACGGCAATTGTTCCCTATGATTGCTTTCAGCGCTCTCCGCAATTGTGTATCATCCTATCATTCCGTAAGTAAACATTGGGAGATGGCCTGGCGATGTTGCTGTATCATGAGGGACGGAGGCAAAGGAAATTGCTTAGGTCCTTTTTCAAAAACCTCCCATCTCATTACGTTCCTGCTGGGCTCCAACAGCCAAATAAATGTGTTACTTATTGACTCTAGAATGGTAAATTTCACACTGCCATTTTTTTGATTGATTTGTTTGTAAGATCCAATAACTTTCTGGGCTAGGCTTGATCTTAATTTTTCACACATGGACTTTCATAGGTCTTTCATAGTATGTGCTGAATTTGGTAAGTATACAGGTGTGTAGTATGCATCATTATTTCTGCCTGCTAGCTAGCAATAATAATAGTCTTTTTGCAGCGTTCTTGGATGTACTACATCCACCATCTTGGCATTGTTTTTTAACCTTTGACGTACTAACAGCAGGCGCGAAAAACAACCCAGAAGCCTCAAAGTTCAAATAATGGTAATAGTTTTAGTACTGTGTTGACTAATTTCATCCTATGTTAGCTTGGCCTGCTAGCTAACAATGACGATGGACAATATTTTTGCAGCAAACTTAACGTTCTATTCAGTCTCCCTTGTTTAACTTTTAAGTTGACAATTTACTTGAGTGTAGTTGTGGAACAACTTTCTTGGTAGCTGTAAATTTTACACCTGAAAGAAAAATGTTTTAAGCTGTGTATTTATGCTTAATCGTGAGAATGTTCATCTTCTACATAACACATATTACTGAAGCTAAAATGGTCAAGCTGCAGATTTCTTAGTCTTTGCTCTCAGTTATACCTAGTTCACACTACAGGATTTTAAGCCCGATTTGCAAGTTAACGAGCTCGCCGACAGGTGTTAACTAATTCTTGCGTGTGTTTTCGTGACAAAACGTGGTTTGTAGAGTCGTTGGGTGACAGAGTTGTTGTCAGCTTGTGTAGTGTGTAACCCCCGGTTGCAGATCATTTACATAGTCACGTAGTGTGAACACCACAACAGACAATCAAGTCATGTAGTCTGAACAGCACAGCGATCTGCCAACGTTTAAAGTCGTGTAGTGTGAACTTTGAAATCCGAGAAATTTCTGGCCCTGCATAGACAGCAACGCAACTGACACGTTCAAGGCCCAGAAAGATAGTAAGGACATTGTTAAAATAGTGCATGTGACATCAGTGTTTCCACTGTAATTTTATAAAGCTACGAGAATACTTGTGCGCAATATTTGTACATTATTTGCAATACAAACAATATTTTGCGCAAAGAAAACAACAGTATCAACTTTATTCAACAATTTCTTCTCTTCCGTGAAGATGACACATGGATCATTTTAGTGATGTCCTTACTATCTTTCTGGGGCTTGATCGTGGTAGTTCCCTTGCTTTCTATGCAGGGTTAGAAAGCTCTCGGATTTCATGAAAAATATCTTCAATACACACAGCAGTGAGTAGTGAACAAACACGCACACACATCCAGAGCAGTGGGCAGCCAATGCTGCAGTGCCCAGGGAGCAGTTGGGGGTCAAGGGTCTCACTTCAGTCGTGGTATTGAAGGTGGAGAGAACGCTTATTCACTCCCACCACCTACAATCCTGCCAGACCTGAGATCAAACTCAAACAGCCCTTGGGTTACAAAGTCGACCCGACTGCATTAGGCCACGCTGCCCCTGTAATGTAATAACTATACTAGCATCCAAACAGACGCACAATGACATTTTATTATAAGTGTTTAAATGCTCAAGCTCTGTACAATGAGATGAATTCTGATTGGCTGTCATTGTTTTTATTGTTCATCAGCTGGAAAAAAAAAAGAAAGTTATTCCAATGAAATCGTATTTATCATCTTTGGTGTGAATGGCCCTTAAGTGTTTTGAGACAACACTAACCTTCTAAAATTCATAGATGACATGGCAGAGTACATAGTATATAATACATAATAAAATAAACTCTTTTGGTTAGCTAGAACAAGATATTACAATAGCATTGAGAATGGGGGATTGGCTCTCGCCCAACAGCATTTTTGTTATCTCCTTAGATTCACAACAGAATTGGCCATCCACTTAGCTCCTGTGGCCTTAAGGGATAGCAAAGTGTCCGCTGGTTGCGCACTTGAGTCTCAGCAGACGTGGTAGGTCATCCGTATATTGTTCGCCTACTTATTAAACATGCTTAGCTGCTTTTTCCATTCCATGTCCAGCAGTTTATTAGGTGGCTGGGGTGATCCTCTTGTTAAAAAGTGTGTTTCCAAGGTAAGTTAAAGTCTCTTTTTGCCACTGGTTTCATCTCTTTCCCCAGTGTTCCTGTTCAGTGCACCACATCTGCCTTATTTGCTTTTTACCAGAGGGGCATTTATTTACTTGCGACAGCTTGGAAATTGGGGTCCATGACTGTAACTGGTATAGACTCCCGTCTAACCAGGCTTTTGCTGTTCACTCCGACTGTGCGTAATCAAGTTCTGTGTAAATGCAGTGACACTGTTTTGACCCTGTTTACAATCCCTAGGCCTCATCTGAAAGTGCTTGTAACTCATATTTCGAAAGGTTCAACAAAACCATTGACATCACCGCCGACTCATTCCGCCATCATGTTGAGGGGAAAAAAGGTAAGAAACGGGGCCTCTTTCATAATGTTTGCTTTTGCCAGGCAATTCCTCCCTGTCCTGATAGCGTTGATCTCCTCTGTAAATATTGCACAGTGTGTCTTCATTTGAACCCGATGCGACACCACTCACGGTGCCACTGGGAACATGATTAAGAGATTAGTTTCCTTGTTAGATGCTCTCTGAAGAAAACAGCACAAAAAAGCACAGTCAAGGTACTCGCAGTGCAACGCAGACTGCAATTTCCTCATGCCCAAGGGACGTTTTTATGAGACAGCTGGATTTTGCGTTGTCACGTTGGACGAGAGCATCCTGAAAGCTTGATCACAGAATATGAGCCAGTTATGAAGCAGACAGACGGCCCCTTGTGGAAACACACGGCGCTTTTGGCCGATGGCACCCTGTTGCCGTAGTCTGGATTCTGTAATAGTAATGGCTTCGTTTTCTCTGGCGACTCTCCCAGCCTTACTCTGGCATGTATCGCGTGGCAGAATGCTTGGCTGTGTTCTGAATTGCTCATTACATTCCCAGAGGCAAACAGGCCAACCCAAAGATACAAACAAAGGCAGACACAGCCGACAGCAGGGAGACCCCCCTCCCCACACACATGCACGGTGACTGCTCGCTTTTCTCTTGCAGCTAGCATGCAGTCTTAAGACCCACTTGCTGATAGCAAGCGATTAATTCAGTGTGTTGAGAGTAGGGATGTGCAGAACTGACTATTTTTAAAATCGACTACTTGGTCTTAAGGAAGCCTTGTACAATTTGCCTGGTTTTGGGTTCATTTGGTCCTAGATTAGACATATTGTTAGGGGGGATTTACATGGTTGTGTTTGTGCATTCAAAAACCTCTAGACTTAGCATAGGAATAAAAGTAGGGGCCTTGAGAAACATTTTTAAATGTGCATCTGAATGGTTGTAGTAGCAGTGGTTTTAATAGGATGATTTAAATATACGTTCACAAGAGAGAGTCACTGTGCCAACAGTTAATGCTAATTTAAAAAAATTATCAGTTGTATTACTGAAACTGCTAATGCACACTTTCCCCCCCCAGTTTTTTCTCAGTAGCAAGCTACTGGCTTAGCATAGTGTTAACTGGTTAAGAATGGCTCTTTTAATTTGCTTGAACAAGATTTCGCAATAACAAGCTATGCCTTTGATCAGGTAAGAGTGGCTAGCAGTGCTATGTCAAATTTTCTATGCCTTAGAATAGAAAAAGTTTTGATAGCCTAGCTGTTTATCATAGCAACAGTATTTTAAAGATATTTTACTTATGTTGGCACAGACAGCCTTGTGGGCAATGCGCCGGCATACAGCGCCATTGTGCTACAGGCGTCCTGAGTTCGAATCCCGACTCGAGGACCATTCCCGATCCTGCCCCCCATCTCTCTCCCACTTTGCTTCTTGTCAGCTCTGATCTGTCCTATCATAATAAAGGTGAAAATGCATTTACTGTGCTAACAGCTAAAGCATGCTAACTGAAGCACCATTGTTAAAAATATCAGTTACATTACCAAAGCTGCTAATGCTCAAACTAAGGGCTTAGCATATAAACTTAAGCCTCGTTTCCACCGAGTGGTATGGTTCAGTACGGTACGGTACGCAGTTACTTCCGTTTCCATTGTCAGAAGTTGTGAATCGTACCGTACCACTTTTTTGGGACCCTTCATTGGGGTACCTAGCACAGTAGTCCAGTACCTAAAGGGTGGACTTAGACTCACTGCAGAACGTTGATTGGTTGACAGAATTGTCACTTGCGCGTGCTACAAAGGGAATGACAACACGAGGGGAATGAAGCATCTTCTTCACTCATTCCGCCATGCTGCTCATGCGTGTTGGGCTTGTTTACATCAGAGTGCACGAACACAAAAGAAATATAACAGTGTGATTTGTAATTTAATATTTTCACACACATACAGTACACACAGATGATGTTGCACTTTCTTCTTCACGTGAGAATGACGTTGAGCGCTACTTTCTGGCACAAACCAGAACGCCTATCAAGTAAAGGTTCTTTTGTACCGTCCCGAATCGTACTGTACTGTACTATTCTGCTTGGTGGAAACGAGGCTTTATTATAATGACAATTGGTTAAGAATAGCTGTTTTGATAAGCTCAAACTAGGTTTTGTAATAACACACTGTTTTTGATCAGTCAAGGAAGAAGGTAGAATGTTGTACAATCGCTAGCAGTTCTGCGCCATTTTTTCCTCTTGTCTTTTCCAATCTGTCATCTCCTCAGTTCATGTGGCCTTATGGGATAGAAAAAGTATTGCTCGCCTACTTGTTTAACATAGCGACAGGGCTTTAAAGGGAATGACTCATAGACAACTTTCCAGAGAAGCTTTGTCTGTGCTAACAGCTAAAGCACAACATGCTAATTAGCGAACAGCCACTACAAATACAAAAACTAAAGGAAAATGTATAAGAAAAAAAAATGCATAAGGTAACTTTGCTTATTAATGAGTTAGTCATTAGACAACTAGTCCTGGGAGTGCATACTGTATATTTAGCTGCTTGTTGAACCAGATCAAGTGCTCATTTCCACAACTTTGTCCAGGTACACACTTGGTGGATAAATCAGCATTTTGGGGTTAATTTATTCATCCGTATGAATAAAATTGTGTTTGCAGAAAGGCTTCAAAGTGAGTCTCTGAATTAACCAGAACTGCAGTGAGGCAGCTTGGGGTTTTTTTGAGCATGAACGAGACGATATTAATTCATCTTGACTGTGGAGAGATGGCATGTTGTGTGCTCTGGAACCCCAGGATGTGTAAGCTTTTAATGAAGTGCTGTTTAAAGAAGCCAAGGAACACAGAGTCCCAGTGTCATGCTGAATGTCAGCTGTGGTTACAAATCATAATCTGGCTACATGAGCCAGGTTCAAGTAGATTATCTATTATGTAAATGTGCATATATTTCTTTGTAATTTCTCTGTTTCTAGCACAACCACATGAAAATAATTATTATTTCTATGCAGGTTTTCCTTGAATACTCGCTCCATCTGCAATTGACTACATGCATGGCTACATGTCCTGCCCCTTAACTCATGCCATTGGTTGAGCTAATAATGCGGCATCAGGCAGGTCAGTATGTTTCCATTATTACACGTTATGAGGCAACTAACAAATGACTGACTTATAGTTGTCTGTACGTATTAACTTGGAAACAAGAACGCATTTTGACATTAAAAATTAGTTTTACCTTTGAGGTTTTCATTCAGCCTTTCTATGCATCTTAAAGGGATAGTTGGATCGTAAATAAAAATTGTCATTAATTACTCATCCTCATGTCATTGAATGTTCAAGTCTGACACGGAAGAGAAGAAATTGTTGAATAAAGTCATTATTTTAGTTTTCTTTGCGCACAAAATGTATTCTCGTAGCTTCATAACATTATGGTTGAACCACTGATGTCACATAGACAAATTTAACGATGTCCTCACTATGTTTCTGGGCCACAAAATGTTTCAGTTGCGTTGCTGTCTCTGCAGGGTCAGAAAGCTCTCGGATTTCATAAAAAATATCTTATTTTGTGTTCTGAAGATGAACAAAGGCCTTACTGGTTTAGAATGACATGAGCATGAGTAATTAATGATAGAATTTTAATTTTTGGGTGAACTATCCCTTTAAAGGCAGCTGCAGTTCCAGTTTTGGCTCCAAACAGTGTAGCATTGGCATATGTCAATTAAGTAGATTTTAACAAAATTGTAAAAAGAATGACTACTTCTATGCAGGTTTTCCCAAAGGCCCCGTCTATCTGCCATTGGGCAAATGAACGGATAGTCTCGCCCTCAAACTCATGCCATTGTTTGAGCCAATACTGAGGTATTGGACAGGTCAGTATTCTACAGTTTTTACACTTTTTAAAGGGATTTACCTACAGATGACTGACCTATAGTTGTCTGTACATAGCTGAGGTATGAAAAAGTACTTTGACAAAAGTTGCACTTTTAAGGTTTTCGTTAAGTTTTCACTGCTATGCATCTGAAGAAAGGCAGCTAAAGTAGTTTCATCTTCAAAACAGTGCAACAATAGCAAATTTGTAATTAAATTAAGATTCTAATTCATATTTTGCATGATCTCAAAATTCTTATGTTTCCGAGTACAGCTCTTCCCTAGAAATGTACAGTGAATTGTCCATGGATAATCCTTTTGTAACCCCTAGCATGTATTTTAAGCTTATAGTATGCCGTTAGCATTTACCAGAAACCTGGCTAATGAATATAAATTGTCTTAAATTCGTACAGAGGAACAAAAGGTGATGTCATACTTCAGGAGAAGCTGGTTTTCTATTTATATTCGTTAACTCTGTGTGAATGTAGCGTAATGCACTAGCTGAAAATAGCATTCATTATTTGAAAGTAGCAACTCAAAGCCTTAGAGGAAGTGTCGGTCTTCTGCGCTTGATTCATTCTAAACAGATCATCGCATATTTTGCCACTGTAGCTCACCAAGACCTTTCTCATCTTGTGGTGTTTGGCTGCATCAGCAGTATTAGTGCAGGTGTGCGTGACTGAACACTGACTTTATCTGTAACGTCAGCATATTTCCACTTCACAGCATTAGTTAGAGTGTGTCAGGCTTGAAAATGATGTCTTTCTGCAAATTATCTTACCACATGAGAACATGCTCTCATGTGCACCCGACATTAAAGCTCATCTCAACCTCTTCTGCAGTGTAAGTCCAGAATTGCAATGACTTGTAGCTTATTGGATTTTAAAAAATGATGACCATGGCTTCAATTTCCCACTCATGAAATTCATGAGCTCAAGTCTCGTGGTCCTTGACCTCCTTTGGAATGATAAATCAGCATCTATAGTTCCTCCAATTAGAATATTCAAGGGAATATTTAAATATGAATGTGTGTAGTTGCATAAATGGATGGTTCCCAATCCTTGTGCTCTCAAAAGGGCGGTTTGTGTGCTCTTTTTGTTTATGGTAAACAGGAATGCGGCAGCTGTGCATATTGGATATGAAAGACATTTACACGTGGCTTTGTGGACATCATTGACCCTTCCCGCAAGGCTAGGGACCGTCTATCAAGAGCTGTCTGTGAAAATTAAGTGAGGTTAAGCAAATACTTTTGGTGAAAAAACAAAACAATGAATGCTTATCAGTCTTGGTGGTACACTATTCAATATTAAATGAATTATTTAGAATTTAAAATCAGTTTATGATTTGAGTTTTGAAGGTAGCAAACAGGATTCAGAAGTTTGATTCAAATTTAAGTCAAGATAATGAAGAAAATTAAAAAATGTATATTCATAACTGCTTTAAGTGTAGCTTTTAATAAAACATTGAATTTCTCAGAATGAATTATTGAAACATATGATCATACACATAACTTATATTAATAACCAATGTTTGAAATGACACCTACAGAAATTTGTGTAATTTATTTCGTCTGATTAGCATGGCGGAAAGACTTTCCCACAGGGCGTTTATTTCATTTATTGACATTTGTGTTTTTGTTTATTAATCAGAAGTGTAATTTGAGTGTAGTTTGTAAGATAACATTGACGTTCTCAGTATGAATTACTCCAAACATGTAATAAATTAAGTTCACAAAACCTATTAATTTGTATGAAATTCTTGTGGTTTTAAACCTACAAGCTGAACAGCTCTATTATTAAAATGTAAATTTTGTCCAAATACACACCTTTATATTATTAAATTGTGTGTATATGTGTGTGTGTGTGCATGCATATAAACACTTTTCTGAATTTAATTCTGGAAATAGCACTGGTAGTTCCCTCTCATTGGGATGCCCTCTGTCTTTCTGGCTTTCTCGCTCCCTCTCCTCCTCCTCTCTCTCTGCCTCCCAGTAGGGGCCCATTTGGACCCGGTGGGACTCCAGCTATGCTCCGCTCTGCATGACTTCAATCACGACTGCCTCTGGAGGCATTGGTTTAGTCTGTCTCTTGCACACTCCTCGCACACACACACATACTAAGGGTGCAAATTAGGTCCTGCTCTGGCAATGTCATTCACTGCTAAAAGAGAAGAACGCCCTAAGTTCAGCATGGTCAACTTGAGGTCTGAGCGACATCGAAAATTTGAGTCACTTCTGCCTTTCTGCCTCATGGTGATTTCACAGCAGCATGTCACATTGTATTATTGTGTAACGCATCTCTGCCAAACTATGGCATGTTAAAACATGAAACACTTCACAGTTTCCTTTGGTAGTACCACGGGAACTGGCTATTTAGCCTCCAACTACTGGAATCAGTGGTGGGGAGTAACTGACTAAAAGTAGGCAGTGACCTTACCAAATTAACTACTTTTTTTGTAGCACAGTTGTTTACAAAACAGTATAGCTTCTCTGGTAAAAAGCTACTTGTTAGCAAGCTAAGCTAGCAAGCTGATGGTGCAACATTTACTAAATATTTCAAAATTGTTAATTGTAATTCTAAATATTAAATGGGTGGTTGATTGCGATTTCACTTTTTTAACGTTAGTGTGTAATGTTGCTGTTTGAGCAACAATATCTGCAAAGTTACAACATTGAAAGTTCAATGCAAACAGAGATATCATCTTTTAAAATTCTGGCAGTTTAATGCCTATAAAAACGGCCCATAGGGGCTAGAAAAGAGCTACTTCCCGGGTTTGTTACGTCACGAACCCAAACATTTACTTAAACCCCGCCCCTGGGAACATGCAACAAAGGGGGCGGGACCATGTTGCGCAGCTTTAGAGAAGAGGAAGATTTGTTGCCATGCTCAAAACTAGGGGTGCACGAAAACATCTATTCATATATGAATCGCGATTCTAATGGATTCACAAGTTTCAAAATCAATGTTCTAAAGCAGCGGTTCTCAATACTGTTCCTCGCGTCCCCCTGCTCTGCACACACTCTGCTCTGCATCTCTCTCTCTCTATCTCTCTCTTGATCATCATCTCGTCAGCTCTAATAAATTGTTCCAAATTATAGACAGACAGATATTTTTCACATAGCTATGAGAAGCGTTAAACATGGACACGCATGCAGTTGCCATGCTGTATTAAGTTAATCAGGATAAAACGTATATTAAAAGCTAACATTGCTAGTATTGATGTGAACAATTAATCCATGCAAGTTAATCCGCTGAAAAAAATAGTATGTCTTGGTAATCTTTAATCAAAATCTGAACATTTGCTTCCGCTCTGGAATGGCAGTCCTTCTCTGATGACGTCAGTTTGATGGCTTGGGCAGAATATCCTTAAACACACCCCTCTAACCATTAGGTTGCTATGAGTGAGAGACAGAGAGGAGGAGCGCAAAAATAAAACCATGCCCTCTATTCAATATTCCGTTTCGGCTGGAAATACGTCACTACACTGAAATAAAGTCGGCAGCAACTTCCGGTCTAAGGGACTTTAAGAGTCGTGCTGGAACAGGTTCGGCGCGATTCATCTTTCACTATACTCCTTGCGTCTCAAGTGGCTCAAATTGACTAAGCGCATTAGTCAACGAGCCATTGTTTCAATACAAACGGCACGCACATGCCTTTGAGTGAGAGGGGCGGGACGATTACGGTCCGCCGAACTACGGGCGGTTTTAGCCACCGATCACACCACACTGAGCAGCCGAACATCTGAGCCCATTGCGTATTTCTGAGGGAGGGGGCTTCATAAATAACAGGAACTCATCGGAGTGTTCATATTACAAGGGACAGAGCGGTGTAGAATAAAGGTAAGTTATGTGAAAAATAATGTGTTTTTTCACGACCAGCATTAAACACATGCTTAGACTTCACCACCACTAAAACACACACTCAAGCCATAGAAAAAAAAAGTCACCCACCCCTTTACCTTCCTTTTTAATTATGTACATTAGTATTTTTTCAATGGTGCACACTCCTGGTGCTGACTAGCAAACAGGATAGTTCACGCCTCTTAACCCATTTATAGGTAGATTCCCTATTAGTGGCTATTTCTGTGGGCTGCTATACTTAAGCTGTCTGCCGTATTGGAATGGTCAAAGCCGATCCGTGAACACTTAAGAGCAAGTTGCCTGTATGTCTGCAACCCTAGTATTACGCATGTATTAATGTCAATATCTGCAGTAGACTTAAGCACATTATTTTGCTAAACTAACACAAGAGGAAGCCGTTAGCTAACATGACATTTAAAAGGTACTACAGTTAAAAACTTGTAATATTGAGTTAATACATATAAAAACACAAACCAACACATTCTTACTGAGCTCCAATTGCACATATTTTTATTTTTATCTTTTTTGTTGCTAGATCTTTAACTGCAGGTCTTAATATTGATTATAATTAAGTACTCAAAACCTTTAATCAGTGATGTGCCATTCTTGATTATATTATCAAACAAGCTAGTTAGCCCTCCAACATTAATGAAACCAATGCCGGGGGGGGGGGGGTAGTCAAAGGTTAAGTTAAAGTTTATAACTCATTAATAAATGGTTCAAAGCTATTCACTTTACATTAAGGTTCACTTTCAAAGGTTACTAAAGTTTATAGCTCATTAATAAATGGTTCAAAGCTGTTCACTTTACATTAAGGTTCACTTTCACAGGTTATTAACGTTTAGAACTCATTAATAAATGGTTCACAGGGTGTTAACGTTACAATTTGGCTTCATTTAGAAGTATTTAATGTTAGACCCACCCTATTAATAAATGGTCTCCCAAAGCTGTTCACTTTACATTAAAGGTTCACTTTACGGCTATTAATGTTATAACTCATAATGGTTCCACAGTCTGTTCACTTTAAATTAAGGGTTACATTGTAGACGTGTTAACGTTTGTAAACGCATTCATAAATATTTACATTAAGGTTACAGCCCGCCGTTAAACCAATCATTGGAATACTATTTTCATGGTTGTGCTTTTATGATTTTCCACCCCAAAATAAAGTTTGATAATTTAATCTTGATAAACAAAATATATCAGTTTCTAATCATTGCTGTGGATCGGCATCATGAACTTTTGCAGCGTATCATGGGTAAGGTACAAAGTAGATTCTGGTAAGAAACATTGTACAAAAAGTGACACGAGTCATGAGATATACATGACTGGTGGAACCACAAATAAACACCTCTAAGTATCAATATCTAAGTAAAAACAAATTGCTGTATCATGAAATAAAACAGGAATCTAGTTTTGAGTGAAATAAGTATTAACCCTTTCAGTGGTGAGTTTAAAATATATTCTAGCTGTGCCCCCAGACTGAGTTTTTTTAAGGCGACTGTTATTTTAGAACATTTCCCCTTACTGTTTCCATGGAGAGGCGTCATGCTTGTCATGTGACACACCGCAGCCACAATAACACTGTATGACAGATGGATCGCTTTTATTACGCTTTTCCTTTTTTATTTAAAATATTCACAGACTTGCTTACCATGTCATGAACAATCTGATATTCACAAATATGTGTAAATGAGTGTTTTGTCATTAAAAACCTTTCTAAATGATCGTGATCTGTAATGTGAGATGGGCGCAGCCATGTTTGTTCGCGCTGCAGTTCAGAGAGTCCTGTCAGACGGATTTACAGCATGTGGATTTATCAATTTCTCCTGAAATAGAAGTAATAAGTGGCCGGTGAACTGGGAGAAGAACAGAGTGAACTTTATAGTTACTTACACTATGTGTATCTGATATGAATAAAGCACATCGGCAAATTAAATTTGAATGGATTGTTATTGTTGCTTACATAGACATCTGTGTGTATTTTACAAACTCTAAATGTATTGTTTTACTAGTACTTATGTGTATTTAAATGCCTGAAAAACATAAAATCCCAATTATGCGGTTAAAGATACTGCATAGTTGTGATAATAAGACAAAGCGCAGTGCACTTCTCTCTCTGGCTCAGCTCCAGCTAAAGCGCGAAAGCACAGTTTGAATTTGGCAGTTATGTGACGTCACGGAACGTTCTAAATGGGAACCTTAATGTAAAGTGCTACCATTTTATCTTGTGGACTACAAAAGGTGCATATCAATAAATTAGAATGTCGTGGAAAAGTTCAGTTTTTTTTTATTTCAGTAATTCAACTCAAATGTGAAACTCGTGTATTAAATAAATTCACACTGCACACCGCCCCCTGAGTAGTTAAGTGTTGATCTTGGAAGGGTGATGATTTGGCTCACAGTTAACAAAAACCCACCAATTCACAATCTCAACAATTTAGAATATGGTGACATGTCAATCAGCTTATCAACTCAAAACACCTGCAAAGTTTTACTGAGCCTTCAAAATGGTATCTCAGTTTGGTTCGCTAGGCTACACAATCATGGGGAAGATTGCTGATCTGACAGTTGTCCATAAGACAATCACTGACACCCTTCACAAGGAGGGTAAGCCACAAACATCCATTGCCAAATAAGCTGGCTGTTCACAGAGTGCTGTATGTTTACAGAAAGTTGAGTGGAAGGAGAAAGGGTGGAAGAAAAAGATGCACAACCAACCGAGAGACCGCAGCTTATGAGGGGACGCCTGTTAAGCAAAAATCGCTTCAAGGAATTGATGATTCAGCTTCCCCGTGAACGTCACAAGGATGGACTGAGGCCTGGGCGGTCAAGCTCTGTAATTGAGCACCACACCACAGACGGTCAAAGGAATTGGCTCAGTTGTCGATTCTTCTGGTAAGCCATCTGAACCCACAGAAACATCTAGAGTCGTTCTTACCTCGGGCTAAGGGAAGACAGAAAATGGAATGTTGCCCCGTGGTCCAAGTCCTCTTTTCAAGATGAGACGCAAGTTTGTATTTAATTTGGAAAAAATGGTCCTTCCTAGAGTCTGGAGGAAGGGTGGGGAAGCTCATAGCCCAATTTTCTTGAAGTCCAGTGTTAAGTTTCCATAGTTTGTGATGATTTGGGGTGCAATGTCATCGGCTGGTGTTGGTCCATTGTGTTTTTTTTGAAAACCAACGTCACTGCACCAGTTTACCAAGACATTTTGGAGCACTTAACGCATCCTTCTGCTGACCAGCTTTTTGAAGATGCTGATTTAATTTCCAGCAGGATTTGGCACCTGCCCACACTGCTAAAAGCACTAAAAGTTGGTTAAATGACCATGGTGTGGTGTGCTTGACTGGCCAGCAAACTAACCAGACCTGAACCCCATAGAGAATAAGATATTGTCAAGAGGAAAATGAGAAAAAAAATGCAGATGAGCTGAAGTCCACTGTCAAAGAAACCTGGCCTTCCATACCACCTCAGCAGTGCCACAAACTGATCACCTCCATGCCACACATTATTGAGGCAGTAATTAAAGTAAAAGGAGCCCCTACAAAGTATTGAGGACATGTACAGTAAATGAACATACTTTTTAGAAGGCCAACAATTCACTAAAAATGGGTTTTTATTGGTCTTATGAAGTATTCTTTTTTTTGAGATAGTGAATTGGTGGGTTTTTGGTAAATGTGAGCCAAAATCATCACAACTAAAACTAAAAGAACCAAAGACTTAAACTACCTCAATCTGTGTGCATTGAATTTATTTAATAAAAGAGTTTCACAATTTGAGTTGAATACTGAATAAATGAACTTTTCCATGACATTCTAATTTATTGAGATGCACCTGTATGTAAACATCTTTTATGTGAAATATCTTATTCAGGTCAGTAATAAAAAATTTTGTATGATCCCTCTTATTTTGATAAAATAATTAACATTTTGCAGATTCTGAAAGGGGGATGTAAACTTTTGAACTCAACTGTAACTAAGCTTAAAAGCTGAGCTACAATTGCACATATTTTAATATTTTTTGTTGTTAAATCTTTAACTGCAGGTCTTAATATTGATTATAATTAAGAACTCAAAAACTTCAAACAGTGCTGTGCCATTCTTGATTATATTATCAAACAAGCTAGTTAGCCCTCCAACCTTAATGAAACCAATGCACCATTTTCAGTGGTGTGACTGCTAGCTATTGTAGTAACAAGGTAAAAATATTTAATGCTGCACAACTACCTGTCAAACTGGCTAGTTAGCCTCCAGCTATAGTGGAACCAGTGTTTTTATGGTGACTTTACGGTGGCATTGTATCTAATTTTTTCAGTGCTAAATGTCATCTGATTTTTTAAAAATGTATTCAATGTAGTTAGCTATCTTTTGTTAGTGACTTATACCTAACTATTTGTCGTTTAGCTGCTTTAAGTTATGATTAGTATGTAGCTTGGCTAGCTACAGTTCAAAGATGCTTCAGACTGGACCTACACTTATCTCTTTATAATTAATGTTAATTAACACACAGGGCCCCCTAGTGACTCAGATTACCCAACACAGTGTCATGTCACCATATGCAACAAGCCATCTAGCATTGAGCATGATAAACGCACAAACGTGACTCTTCTCGATGCTTCTCAATTTTCTGTGGCCACTTTATCACCTTGAAAGCATTTTAACAGGGTTTAGCACCCTGAGGGAAAACACACACGCGTGTCAAGGTGACCTCCAATAAGTGCCATGGGAAGACCCTTGCCTTCGCCACATCGAGTGTCCCTATCACGAATTTATTTTGCTGCAAGCTGTTCTAACTGTTCTCAGTAATGCAGATGGTCTCGCCGGACGGAGCTCAAACACGTCCAGGTGCCCTTTTGCTGCCCTCCACCAAGGTTTGTTGCTTCAAATAAAGCGTGACGCACTCAGGCTCGTCCACATCTCGGAAAGGTCAGTCAGTCTTTTTTCCTTGAAAAAGAAGACAAAGGATGTTTTTCTTCTGCTGCCCCAGAATTCCCCTGTCTCTTCACTGTTCTCTAAATTTTTTCACAGCTGCCACTCAAATGAAGCCATCTTAGAGGTTTTAATGCTCAGGCTGAGGTGTGTGAGGGTGTTGAAGTGTGTTTAAAAAAACTCCCACATCTAAAGCTGGCTGAAGCCATTAGGGGCAGAGACAGCTTTGCAGTGTGTGCATTGTTATCTGTTTATTTATTTATTTTTATTTTTTAAAGGTGCCAAATACTTTAAGGAGTCTCAGTAGAGTATTCTGGACATACACTGATTATGATTCAGTATTGTAGTCTCTTTGTGACTTTATGTCTGTTAAGGAGGCCTTCAGCAAAACCGAGAGGTATTTTCTTTTTTACTTCTTTGAAAGAAGTCTCTTGTGTTCACCAAGACTGCATTTATGTGATCAAAAATACAGTAACAACAGTAAAACTGTGAAATACTATTACAATTTAAAATAAACGTTTTCTACTGTGATGCAAGTGAATTTTGCAGCTAGTCCTTACTCCGTCTAAAGTGGTCCACAGATCCTTCAGAAATCTTTCTAATATGCTGATTTGTTGCTCAAATGTATTATGCAAATATACAGGTACATCTCAAAAAATTAGAATATCATGAAACAGGTCAATATTTTTTGTCACTCATTTCAAAAAGTGAAACCCATATATTATATAGAATCATTACACATAGAGTGAAATATTTCAAACCTTTATTTCTTGAAATTTTGATGATTACGGCTTACAGATAATGAAAACCCAAAATCCAGTGTCTCAGAAAATTAGAATATTACATAAGATCAGTGGATATTTTAAACAGAAAATCCGTCAGGCTTCTGAAAAGATGTTAATTTCTATGCACTCACAACGGGGTTGGGCCTCTTTTGAACTGAATCTACTGCATCATGCGGACCCGTGGCGGAGGCAATCAGCAGGGCATGCTCAGTTGTATGGAAGCTCAGGTTGCTTTGACAGTGGCCTTCAGGCCATCTGCATTGTTGGGTCTGGTGTCTCTCTATCTTCCTCTTGACAATACCCCATAGAATCTATATGGGATTCAGGTCTGGTGAGTTTGCAGGTCAATCAAGCACAGTAACACCATGGTCATTGAACCAGCTTTTGGTACCTTGTGGGCAGTGTGGGCAGGTGCCAAGTCCTGCAGGAAAACTTGAAATTCCCAAGGGGGGGGGGGGGCCCCCATCTCCATAAAGCTTGTCAGCAGAAGAAAGCATGAAGTGCTCTAAAATTTCCTGGTAGATGGCTGCGTTTACTGTGGACTTCAGAAAACACAGTGGACCAACACCAGCAGATGACATGGCAGCCCAAATCATCACTGACTGTGTAACCTTCACACTGGACTTCAAGCAACATGGTTTCTGTGCCTCTCCACTCTTCCTCCATACTCTGGGACCTTGATTTCCAAATGACATGTAAAATTTACTTTCATCTGAAAGAGGACTTTGGACCACTGAGCAAAAGTCCAGTTCTTTTTCTCCTTAGCCCAGGTAAGACGCCCCTGACATTGTCTCTGGTTCAGGAGTGGCTTGACACGAGGAATGTGACATTTGTAGCCCATGTCTAGGATTCGTCTGTGCGTAGTGGCTCTTAATGCGCTGACGCCAGCCTCAGTCCACTCATTGTGAAGCTCCCCCAAATTCTTGCTGGTGCACCTTTTACTACCACTTTTTCCGTACCTCAACTTTCTATGAATATGCTTGGATACAGCACTCTGTGAACAACCAACTTCTTTAGCAATTAACTTTTGTGGTTTACCCTCCTTGTGGAGGGTGTCAATGACTTCTGTAAAGTCAGCAGTCTTCCCCATTATTGTGTAGCCCAGTGAACCAAACTGAGAGACCATTTTAAAGGCTCAGGAAACATTTGGAGGTGTTTTGAGTTGATTAGCTGATTGGGTTGTGAACCAAACCATGACTTTCCAGTATTGAACTTTTTCCACAATATTCTAATTTTCTGAGAAACTGAATTTTGGGTTTTCATTATCTGTAAGCCATAATCATCAAAATTTCAAGAAATAAAGGCTTGAAATATTTCACTCTATGTGTAATGAATCTATATAATATATGGGTTTCACTTTCTGACATGAGTGACAAAAAATATTGACCTTTTTCATGATATTCAAATGTTTTGAGATGTACCTGTATATGATTTTTTTTTTTAAATATTAGCCAAAATATTAGAAAAAATCCCATACTCATGCTTTGTGTACTATTTTCAGCGTATTATGATTTATGATTGTTATCTCGCATACTATGTAGGACAGATAGGATGTGAACAGGGGTGAAGGGCCTCTTACACTTATAGTCCAGTGCATGCGTAACTCCTATACCAATAAAAATACTTTGCCGTTATTGCAAGCAGCTGCAGTGGTGTGGTGCTTTGAGTTTTGGCTTAACGTGGTAGATGAATGTAGCTGAAATGGCCATTGTACAGCAGCGGCTGGTTATTTTAGGGATGCTGTTTCCTGCTTCTCCTTTTACTGTTGCTATCTGTTTTACTTCCTGTTGTAATAAAAGCTTCTACTGTCATTCCAATCCTCTATGGCTTTTCTTCCATAGATATGTTTAGGTAGATTCCACATTAAACCACTCCAGACACATCTCCATGTCCGTTTGGAACGGTCAATGTGTCATCACTCACATATAAAAATAAACAAGTTTCAAGATGCCACAACATTGAACAGCCTCTGGTTGTAAAAACCGCCAAAATGTAAACTTTGTGTTGTTTTGTTAAAAAATGCTGGGTTAAAAAGGGACAAACCCAGCTATTGGGTTGATTTGACCCAGCGTTTGGGTTGTTTTGAACCCAGCCGCTGGGTCAAAACAACCCAATAGCTGGGTTTGTCCCTTTTTAACCAGCGCTGGGTTATATTTAACCCAGCATTTTTTAGAGTGTACCTTTTAAATGTCGATTAAAAAAAAAGGCTAATGACGCATGTTGCAGGTTAGTTTAGCAAAACCATCTGCTTAAGTCTATTGCAGGTAAAGATATTCATACATGCGTATATATCAAGGGTTGCAGACATACAGGCATCTTGCTCTCGTGTGTTCACAGACCTGCTTTGACCATTCCAATATGGCTGACGGCTTACATATAGTGCCCAATAGAAGCAGCCGCTAATAGGGCATCTACCTATACATATCTATGTTTTCTTCTGTGAAAAAAAAATAATTATTTTGAAAACATTTCTCAGTGTTTTTGCCCATTTAGTAAAAGTCAGTGGGTCTAAATGTTTTTTGGTCCCCATTGACTTTCGTTGCACAGACAAAAACAGTTCTTCAAAATATCTTTAGCAGCTTTGATATTAATAGCTAGCTACTATGAAAGCTCGTTTCAGTCTTACAAGACATGCATTGGTAAACCAAATTATGACCAAATGTCAGAATTATAAGATCAAGTCTGAGATGCTAAGTATGTCATCATTTAGATTTATCTCATGATTATGACTAAGTCCTAAGGTAAGTCGAAACTGAGATACTAAGTCTTAATCACGAGATATAAATAAAACCGACATACTAAATAATAAGAAAAAACTCAAAATACTGTCATGAGATGCTGTCACAATTCTGAGAAAGTTGAAATTGGATCAAAATTGACAGTTATTTTTTGTGATAGTTATGACTTTATAATTATGATTTTGACTCACTTTTTATTGTCAATTTTGACTTTTTACATCATAATTCTAATGAAATATCTCACAATGTAGGATTTTAGTCATTTTGATTTACCAAAGCATGTATTGTTTTCTTTTTTATGATGTTAAATGGGCTTCCATAAGCTACTCCTCAACAATGATGAAATATTCTCTCTCTCTCTCTCTGTCTCTCTTTAAGTCAGCATCCACTAACCTCCTGCTGGGGAACTCTGGAGGAAAACAGATGAAAAAACTGAAAACAGGATAAAACATAAAAGGATTGTGCATTAAGAGGGTCACGTGTCTGCTAAAATTATACGATTCCAGCTGCTGGTCTTTGCTTGAATATTCAACCCCTCATGGGCCTGGAGAGCTTTCAGTGAGGGACTGGGTTGTGAAGTCAGCGGTGAGTATGAAAATACTACAAACACAACAAACCAATACAGAAGAGTCAATTCCCATTTAACTTTTTGTAAGAACCACTGAGTCCTTTAGGTGTCACCTTGGGGACGCCAAGTGGATTGGCTCCTAGTGGATGGCTCTTGATTGTTTTCAGTCAGTTTGCACTTTCGAGACGCTCCCTAAGCGTTCAGTTAGCTGGCAGTGTGAGTTTTGAAGCCATACAGCCGTAGTGGAGAGTAGAAGAGAGGCAGGCTCGCTCTCATATCACCGCTTCACAGAGTACGACTCATCTCGCCTGATACGCTCACACACGCTCTCTCTTTTCCCTCACACACTTGTGCGGAAAGCCACACATCAACCCTCCAGTCACTGGGACAATGTATATGGAGAACCTGATGACTACTGGCTGGTGACAACAGAAAACAAAAGAACGATCCAACGGTGGGAAGAGGGACGATCCGGCTGGGATCTTGGAAGCCAATGCTGCAGCCAGGAGCATCTGCAGGCTTAATTGAGCGACTCAACCCGAGCAGCTGTGCACAGCCCACACGCAGAAACTGAGAGGGACGACCGAAACCGAGGATAGACGCGTACGCCGAGCTGACAGGGCTGGCTGATGTGGACGTACCACCTGTCAAGTTCTAGCCCTGGGTGAGCACTTTCATCTTCTCGAGAAAAGGGGCCATTTAGTGTGGCAAATTGGCAGTGTCCCACTTATAATTAGGGGTCCATCTCGGCTTGGGGCGTCCGCCCTGCACCTTGTATTTTCCTGGTGGTTGCCGGGCCGGCCCGCGCCGTCTTCCTTCCCTCCGTCTCTTGCTTTCGGGCTTCCCCCGTTTTCTCTGCGCTGTCAGCACCCGTGCTGCATGCCCCCCCCGCGCTTACATACCTCTGCCGTGTTCCTGCCTGCAATCTGCGCCTCCCCCCCTTTCCCTCCGCTGGCTGTTTTCTTGGCCGTCCTCCGGAATGTTTTCCCCGGTTCGTTCCTTGCCTGACTTTGTCCTTCTTCCTTGCTTCTGTGCCTCCTTCACCCCTCTGCTGCTTTCCTGGCCTTGGCCACCGGCGATATTTTCCGTCTTTGCCGTCTTTTCTGTCCCGCCCAGTTTATAGCATCCCCTCCTGTTCCACCCAGGCCCCCCCCCCCCGTTCGGTTTGCCGTGACCTGCTGCCCGGTGTGCGGTGAAGCCTGGTTGCCCCTTCCTTGCGCCGTGCTTTTTCCCCTTGCCTCCTTTACCTTTGCGGCTCCTGTTCTAGTGGCACCTCTGTCCTTGGGCCCCCACCGCCACCCGGTTGCTTCCCCCCCCCCCCCCCCCCCTTGCTGCCAGGGCGTGCCTTGGGGCCCCAGCTCTCCGTTTTCGGTGTTCCCTCCCCCCCATCTTTGCCCCGTGTTTCCGGTTTGTTGTCCGCTTCCCCCCTCGCTGCCCCCCGCGTGACGCTTTCCGCCATGGCTGCCCCCCCCCCTTCTGGTTTGCCGTCGCCACCCCCCTGCCGCCCAGTTGACTCTCCACCAGCGTTGTGTTGGAACTTTGGTCCCCAGTTGGCCCCGTACACTCCGCATGTATCCTATGCTCGACTTTATTCTCACATGGTCCTAGTCACGTACCTGCCATTACTTTCCCTTCCACCCCCCTCCCTCGGTTAGTTTTTTCCTTGTCCGCATTCCCTTGTTTCTTTCATAGTGACTTCCTTCTCTGTGATTTTCTGGGGTTGCTAGCGTCGCAATTATAGTGCATGAGAGAGCTTGTTGAGTATTCTGTGCATGTATCAATTGTGTTGTGTATGGGTGACAATGTACGACCTTTTGGTATCTCCCTTAGGTTTTGTTTTCAAAAGCAACACTGCCGGCTAAGCTGATTTGTTTATGCGGAGGTGGAGTGCCCGAATACTCTCTCCCATTCAAACTCATTCATGGGGATCTGTTCAGCACCATACACGAGACTCCAGGTGTGATCATCAGATTATATAACGAGATTAGCACTTTTTGATGAGGCCAAGGCAGTACACGAGCAACGTTAAGACCACAGACCACAAATAACGACACACAGTCCCAACAACAGGAATAAGGAATAATTAGTTAAGGGTGGGCCAACAAGTCCTCCCAACAGGTCAAAAACTTGGTACAATAACCTCAAACAAACTTGTTAAAAAAGTAATATACAAAACAAAAGAGAAGAACCACACCAATCCCGACCCTGATGTTTTAGGGTTCAGTAGCACGATAGTGGAGACACATCTAAGCTCCCCGCAAACGGGTAATGGGGATAGGTGGTTAAGGTGACAAAGATGTTCACAAATGTGGCAAAAGACAAAGGAGGCAAGGAATAAAGAGGGAAGATGTGTGGGGAAAGAACGACGAAGATAGAACATAAAAAGAGTTAATGAGGCTAACTGGACAATGCCTTCGGTCACTCATATCGACCAAACGAATTTTTTGTGAGAAAACTTAATTGCCGCTACTGATGGTGAGTAAATAATGACAATTTTCATTTTCGTGGAAATTTTTCCTTTATCTGTAATTCTTTTGCTGTTGTGCAACATTAATTTGCACTATTAATAGCGTTCATGTCCTGCTGGGAAATTACAACATCAGGTTTTCTACAAAAAATACCTCTTCTACAAAATGATGAATACTGTGCATTAGGTCTGTTTTGTTTGCTTTGTTTTTATTGAATTTATGAAGGTGCTGTAAACAGAATTGTGTTTTCTAGAATATTATCTCATTATAATTATTATTAAAAAAAACACAATGATTTCATACATTAACAAATTTACCGGCAACTACAGATGCTGCATCCACTGCATCTGCCATGTTTTCTCACCGAAACGTTCCCAACTGGGAAACTGAATAATTGCTACATTGTGGTGACGTTAATGTGCATTGAGCTCATAAATATGATCTTCCTGATGTGACTTGATTGCACCGTGTCCTTATTCTCATTTTGAGAACTAGATTACTGTTTTTACCAACTATTCAGAATTGTATTACTGTGTCCATTCTCAAAGGTCATACATCAAAACCATATTGAACACAAATTTTGATGGCAATAAAACAGATGTGAGGCAATTTAATTTTAGCATTGCTGGTCTTGAGGGCATTATTGAAATGGGTTCTTCAGCCCCCCCACTTGTAAGAGACAATCGCAGTGTTTATTGGATCAGCAGAATAAGATTTCATTCTTGCCTTCATGATAACAGTAAGATACGAAGAGCTCCTGATGAAAGGATGATGAGCGGAGAGGATCACTCTGTATGTGGGCAGTGGAGGAGGAGGAAAAGACATTGCGGCTCTTGTGTTTGGATCAGTACAGACAATAAAGATCAGGCTTGCAGCTGGGAAAGAATAATCACCTTCCTGTCCACTTTGATCAGTCCAGCTTATGAGAAGTACAAGGAATGTTCTGTTTTTAAATTGCGTCTTTAAAAGCTTGTTTGTATGGTTGATCTTTCTTATGTTTAATGCTAGAGTTTCATTTTACATGAGAGTTGACATGGAATCAGAATTGACCCTATTTACTTTTTTAGTGCATATGATTTATTTTATTTTAAATGTTTATTATGTTTTATTTTAATTTTTAGAATTTTTATTGTTTTTATTTTATTTCATATAGTCCATTATATACTACACATAATGTAAAATGTCTGTGCCTTTACTTAAAGGGGTCATATGATGCAACATTATTTTGTGTATTTAGTGTAATGAAATGTTTATGCGGTTTAAGGTTTAAAAAAAACACATTATTTCCCACATAATGTACATTATTGTTTCTCATCTATGCACCGCCTTTCTGAAACGTGGCAATTTTTACAAAGTTCATCGGTCTGAAAAGCGAGGTGTGCTCTGATTGGCCAGCTATCCAGTGCATTGTGATTGGCCGAATACCTCAAGCACGTAACGGAAATGTTACGCTCCTTACCATACTGTGATGCCCTGTCCGGCCGGAGCGACGAGACAAAAACAATAAAAACCATTATAAACAAGGCATTTGTTGCGTTCCACTGGGGACTATTATGATTATAAGGACGATATGTCTTTTGCATCGTGCCGCGTAAAAATTAAACCATGTCTGCATTTGTGTTCGGATAAATGACAAACAACAAGCCCTACTCTAAACTGCCCAAAAAACTCGAGTTTGACATCACGGCAAAACTCTTTAAATATAAAAAAAATGTACTTACAGGCTGTGAGTCAGCATTATTTGTCAGCATCATAGACTGTGGTCAGCATGCGCGCCGAAGGGGAAACAGGTGAACTGAATTCACCGGAACGCCGGCATTGTAGGCTACTCTCCCAGGAAAAAGTCCTCATCCTCCACAAAATGCGCTGCACACATCTGAATATATGGGTTGACGTGTTCTGGAACAGTGTTGTAAATACAACTTAACCACTGATTTCTAGTTGTGTCCTCTTTAAGGAAGACCAAACAAAGTAGTTTCGCTTTCACAACGAAACACAGCATCTCCACGACAACAACAATACACAGCGAGAATCTAAGTTATGCCTACTTTCTTTGCGTGAAAAATTTGGGCGCGGCGTTATGCCAAAATCTGCCAACACCGACGTAGACAATGTAGGCAGTTTAAACGAGGAGTTTAAGGAGGGCGTGGACGAGTCTGAACTTTTATAAAGAATATCTCTTTGGGTTTGTGACTTTAGTTTTTGCAACTTTACAGATTTTCTTTATGCATCAATAGCTTGTAACACTCCAAAGAGAAAGGAAAACTTAAAATCGCATCATATGACTCCTTTAAGTCCCCATTAATGCTATTTTTCGAGTCACTTGTGTTCTTTATTGAGCCCTTGTAAACTGCTGCCGTGTCTCTTTGGTATCACGATTAATGATCTAGCTTAAGATCCCTCTGTATCATCGCAGGACTGGGCCTCCTCCAAGCCGAAGTACAGTAATTGGACACTTTAAAACATCATGAAAAGGGTACAAAAGCAGCTTTGAGCCAATCGTTCATGTATTATTCATTGCCTCGGAACAACGCTTTATTTTGCATATCTGAGGCTCCCGATGGAGTACAACCAAACAAGAGATTTGGCATTCAGCACATATGACGAGTATGTTATGTTTGTGGTTTGCATGTAAATTGCTGGTCAAAGATCACTGTATGTGAGGCCTGCAAACTCAGCCTCCAGATTAAAGGATTGGTTCATAATTTCTCACTCATTTATTATTCATCCTCATGCCGTTCCAAACCCGTAGGACTTTATTTCTTCTGTGTAGCACAAAAGGAGATGTTTTGAAGAATGTTGTGGTTGCTCTTTTCCATGCAGTTACAATGGATGAGGACTAAAGCTTTCAAGCTTTAAAATGACACAAAGCTCCACAAAACTAGTCCATACGACTCATTCATAATATTTCATTGCTATTTATTGATAATTTTTTGTTTCACTGCTTTCACTGAAAATTTTCTGTTTTTACAGCTTTACTACAAAAAATACTTGGTGATACTTTAGACTTTAACTTTTTTTTAAATACTTATTTTCCATTTAAAATATCTAAACATCCTTAAACATGAAAGTGACACCGCACAAGATATTAAGGTAATTTATAGATTGTAAAAATGTTTTTCTTGTAGATATTTTAACTGTAAAATAAGACAAAAAAATGGCCAAAAAAGTTATTTGAGCATTTTTCATTTACTTCTATATATTTTATATTATAATGTTCTTCAGGTGATGATAGTTTAAATTGACACTTTTCATTTATTGTAAATATATTATTATCATTATTATTATTTATTATTATTATGATTAATTTATGCATAATGATTCCTAACTTGAACATTCTGACAGTTGTGAAACAGCTAACTGAGGTGAAAAAAAAAAAAAAATATCTCAATTTAGCTCATGAATGCACAGAGCCTAAAACCATAAAAAAGTTTTAATTCCTTGAAATAAACATGAACTGAAATAAAATAAAATAAAAATGTAAACGTATTTCGCTTTTTGGTAAGGCAACATTTCTCATTTTTTGTTTACAGTTTTAAAGGGCTAAAATAACTCACACACACAAAAAACACACACACACACACACGAACAAAGCTGATGTGAAATTAATGAAAAGACGACCAGTTCAATTAATCAAAAATGTCCTATATTTCACCGAAGAAAGAGTACTATGGTGCTTAATACATGTACTGTAGTATTTACATGGTACTTCAAAGAATACTAGGGTATAAAAATAGTGCCTGGTTCACTCCGTACTGGCAGTGTTCACTGTAATTGTCGTTTTTTTGTAGTTATAGTTGCTGTTATTGCTTGAGGCAGGTCAGCCTGTGCCGCCTAATCGCACTGTGGGGAAATGTGACGCACGTAATGCTTTTCCCAATAACTTCACTATTAATGTGACAGATTCTTCCAGACCTTGACATCCGACTTTCTTCCACCGGGTTCAGAGGACGGCGTATAGGGCTTTTCCTCTGCTCAGTCATGGACTAGAATTACCTTTTCACCGTCCTTGGATACTTTCTAATGTTCGTTGTGAGGCTCAGGTTGCATGTCGTCAGTGTTTCCCTGTGTTGGGCCTTAAATTTTGCCAGCTCTTTAATTATGTACAAACCCAATTCCAAAAAAGTTGGGACACTGTACAAATGTGAGTAAAAAAGGAATGGAATAATTACAAATCTCATAAACTTATATTTTATTCACAATAGAATATAGATAAAATATCAAATGTTGAAAGTGAGACATTTTGAAATGTCATGCCAAATATTGGCTCATTTTGGATTTCATGAGAGCTACACATTCCAAAAAAGTTGGGACAGGTAGCAATAAGAGGCTGGAAAAGTTAATTGTACATATAAGGAACAGCTGGAGGACCAATTTGCAACTTATTAGGTCAATTGGCAACATGATTGGGTATAAAAAGAGCCTCTCAGAGTGGCAGCTTCTCTCAGAAGTCAAGATGGGCAGAGAATCACCAATTCCCCCAATACTGCGGCAAAAAATAGTGGAGCAATATCAGAAAAGAGTTTCTCAGAGAAAAATTGCAAAGAGATTGAAGTTATCATCTACAGTGCATAATATCATCCAAAGATTCAGAGAATCTGGAACAATCTGTGTGCGTAAGGGTCAAGGCCGGAAAAACATACTGGATGTCCGTGATCTTCGGGCCCTTAGATGGCATTGCATCACATACAGGAATGCTACTGTATCACAACATGGGCTCAGGAATACTTCCAGAAAACATTGTCGGTGAACACCATCCACCGTGCCATTCGCCGTTGCCGACTAAAACTCTATAGGTCAAAAAAGAAGCCATATCTAAACATGATCCAGAAGCGCAGGGGTTTTCTCTGGGCCAAGGCTCATTTAAAAATGACTGTGGCAAAGTGGAAAACCATTCTGTGGTCAGACGAATCAAAATTTAAAGTTATTTTTGGAAAACTGGGACACCATGTCATCCGGACTAAGAGGACAAGGACAACCCAAGTTGTTATCAGCGCTCAGTTCAGAAGCTTGCATATCTGATGGTATGGGGTTGCATGAGTGAGTGTGGCATCGGCAGCTTACACATCTGGAAAGGCACAATCAATGCTGAAAGGTATATCCAAGTACAAGAACAACATATGCTCCCATCCAGACGTCGTCTCTTTCAGGGAAGACCTTGCATTTGCCAGCATGACAATGCCAGACCACATACTGCTTCAATTACAACATCATGGCTGCGTAGTAGGATCCGGGTACTGAAATGGCCAGCGTGCAGTCCAGATCTTTCACCCATAGAAAACATTTGGCTTATCATAAAGAGGAAGATGCGACAAAGTAGACCTAAGACAGTTGAGCAACTAGATGCCTGTATTAGACAAGAATGGGACAACATTCCTATTCCTAAACTTGAGCAACTTGTCTCCTCAGTCCCCAGACGTTTGCAGACTGTTATAAAAAGAAGAGGGGATGCCACACAGTTGTAAACATGGCCTTGTCCCAACTTTTTTGAGATGTGTTGATGCCATGAAATTTAAAATCAACTTATTTTTCCCTTTAAAATGATACATTTTCTCAGTTTAAAATTTGATATGTCATCTATGTTGTATTCTGAATAAAATATTGAAATCTGAAACTTCCACATCACTGAATTCTGTTTTTTTTATTCACAATTTGTACAGTGTCTTAACTTTTTTGGAATCGGGTTTGTAATTGGATTAACAACCTACGCATCAAACAAGCCCTAAAGCTGTTTGTCCTCTTCTATCAAGATGAGCTTGATTTGATGGGAAGGTATTCGATAACCCGTCCCCTTAATTTCCACTCATCGGTTGCTGGCAGATGGAGGTTGATACATTTTTTTAAATGTTAGTCCCCAAAATAGCCCCTCTGGGTCGAACATCCACCCACAGGTTACACAAGAGGCAGATATCTCATGCTAGATGGCATTAATAGACGTTTCCTGACTGCTGCCATGTTGATGTTTACATTAAATCAATTATTCATTGCACTCTACAATTGGCTATATCTGATCCAACCCGAGCGATGACATATTAAGGCCATGTTTTGAACGTGCCTCCAACTTTCAGCCCGTCAACATCCGGCGCTATGAAGGGTAATGATGTATAGATACTTATAACTCTATTCCGCTCATTTTCACGCATGAGAATCATAGTGTCAATTTAAAGACTTCTATCTCCCCTCTGTTCTGCATTAAAGTCATGACTCATTTCATCAGGCAATTTTACTGGCTGAGACGGAAGCAGAGAAAGCCATTTAGCCTGGTGTCACTTCAACGTATAATTCATATCCATTTGCCGGAGGAATGAGTGCGATAATGAAATTTTCGTTTTCTTTTTTTTCTTTTTGTGTAACATTGGAAGGTTTGTAGAAGGGTCATTAGGTTGGTCGTCACATGGTTTCTGGGATAAAAGCATACGAAGCAGCGTTTGCCTTTGGACGTCAAATTTTACGACAAAGTTTCAAGAATTGCGAGATTGAATTAGAAATGTTTTGAGAATAAAGTCAAAATTACTAATTTAATTACGTTATTTTTTCTTAAATTTTTACTTAAAATAACTATTTACGTAATTTTGACTAATACATTGTTAATTTTCTTAAAATATTGCAGCTCCTCATCATTTTTAAAATATTATTATTCTATAACAAGTTGCTGCCGCACTTTGAAAATGTTCTGCTAGTGTTGCTGTTGGACAGTGCTATTTTAGAAACATTAACAGTTTGGACACTATTTCATCAATTATGTAGTAGTATTTTATCTCATTTTTTTTCTTCTGCACTGTCTCCCATGCAGAGGGCTGGTTGATCTTTTCGTTTTTTCTGTAAACGAAACTATGCCAGTTATTCCAGAAACTTTTGGACTTGAAGAGGCTTTGATGTCGATCATAAGCAAAACAGCCTGTTCCCCAAGGATGGTTTAATTGTTCATATTCCTTTATTGGATCATTCTTGACAATATGGCGACAGATGGTGAGAGAGAGATCAGTTTAACTTTAAACCCACACCGCTTTACTTCCCGTCCCCTGAGGAAGCTGTCAGAAAGACCTGGATCATTTCATCAAATGGATTTTGTAATGATGCTCCAATTCCACACACCAAAGTGGAATCAGCAAAACCCCTTTCACACTGCACGTTGGTTCCGGAAAAATTGCCAGAGTGCCTTCTGTGTGAACGCAAAGGGATCGATCACGGGTTGGGGACCTAGTAACATTGCCGGGTTCAGTCCCGGAACGAGCCCTGTGTGAACAAAAGCCAGAACCAATGCCGTAAAGGGTGTGTTGTTGTGATGAGCACGTTATCGTACGACTCTTTTACTGGGTGTTTTGAAGGCAGATCAATGTTAGCGACGAAAAAATATGTGCAAACTGGTATGAAGCGGAGATCAGGGAGCTCCTCACTATCCGTGCTGAAGCTGAGATCGTTCGCCAGCTTAAACCAGGCTCACACTACAGGATTATTGGCTGGATTTTGCTGTCGCGGACAGATTTCCAGTCTGCGACAAAACCCCTGGATCGTGACCAAATCGGTGCTCGTTGCGGTCGCCGAAGCTCGTTAAGTATGAGCAGGTCAGCAACATTATCTGAACCTGTCTCGAGCTATCACAGACGCTACGACATTTAAACATGTTTGATATTATCGCCACGGGATCTCGTAATGTGAGCGACACAATGACAAGGTGGAACTAATCCAGCCAATCACAGTGCAGATGGTATAAATACTCTTATCATGCATCTTTATGAACAGAAACGAAGAGCCACAAATTAATCAAATCAGCTAACTAGAAATAAATTTAACAAATGCATAGATTGTGTATATAATACCACATTTCATTGTACTGTTTAATTACCTCCAACTGCAGTACTTGACAGTCCTTGTTGTCCACGTCTTCCAAGCCATTGTTTCTGCCATATTCTCTTTTGTCATGGTTTCTTTCTTTCGGATAAAATAACTGCACAGACCAATTGAAAGGCCAGTTGATCGTCCATGCTTGAAGATATGGGCTATAATCGCTGTAATTTCTCACGAGAATTTATGTGAGAAAACGTATTTTCGCTGATGGTCGGGAACGCCTCTTCACTGAATGTTTTGTAATGTGTGCACCTCGTTAGCGTTGTGTTGTGTAGTGTGCTCGCAGCTACAACAAGACGACGACAGATTAGAGCATTTGTTGGTAGTTGAGCAATGCGACTTTTGTCGCTGCATGTCGCCAGGGGCTGGCGATGAGGTTGCTAGTGGGCGTTCTCACTACTGGTTGCCTTGACAGCGAATCAAGTTTCTTGCGCTAAATACAAACATTTTGGAGGCAAAAGACTAAATATAATATAAATATGAATTAAATCCATACATACAAACAAAAATGAATGAGAAACAGAGCCTACTTTTTTCCATTGCGTTTGTTTATCTAAGGCTGAGAGGAGAACGATCACATGAGCTCTACCGTCTTCTTTCCTATTGGCTGTCGCTCCCATCGCTCTTCATTTGCATAAAGCTGAAAGATTCAGAAATTTGTCGTGTCGCTGGACACATAAATGCACCTTTAAGTTGGTTTGCCAACCGCCAATAAAATTTAAAGAAGAAGAAGTGTCGCTGGACACGCCCCATCCGTCACCAACAGCCGCTGTCGCACTTGCTGCCGGAAATCGCTGGCAGTGTGAATGAACCAAAATTAAACCATCCCTGGACAAATCACGGAAAACATTATCCGTGTATTTTCCGGAATCTTTGCGTGAAAGGGGCTCAAGAGAGTTTGTTTACACCGTATATCGTGGTGTCTTCACCCCGGCGTTCAGCATGCAGTTCTGGGGCGGCATCCAAAAATGATTCACCTGCGCTTTGTGGAAATGGATCTGCTCCGTGGAGGGTTTGCCAGATGTCGTGTTACTTGTCTGTGTAGTTGTCAAATGGAAGAAGGATGTAGAAAGAACAACTAAAGGCGATTGATTTTGTTTTTGTTGATGGATAGGATGCCTTGTTGAGCTTCAGAGCTCCAGGTCATTCCTATGGGACGTTCTGTAAAGCTTATCTGACCCGAGCAACAGTAAACAAAGTGGGCCGAAAGGATTGTTGTTAAGAGCACAATCAGGTGCTTCTGTGTTCGATCAGGGTAACGTCACTTTGAACGTTCTCGAAATGTATCTGTTTTATTTATCTAATTATTTTGACTATTGTTAATGTATTGCTAGTTTTCTCATAATCTATCTTCTCATAATTGATTTTTCCTAAAATATTGCTGTCAATCCCTTAATTTTGACTTTATTTTCAAAATATAACTCCTTTATTCTTATGATTATCACGTTTATTATACAAATATTAGTCACTATACTTTTCGAAAATATCACTCCTTTATTCTCATCATTTTAATTTTATTCACAAAATATTTCTATCATCAAAATATTACTAATTTATTTTAAGAATTTTGGCTTGACAAGATATTAATATTTTTCTCAATATATATGTTTTCATAATTTTGACTATTCTCAAAATATTGCTCCTTTATTCTCAAAATTTCACTCCTTTATTCTCATAATTTATTCACAAACTATACTATCCTCAAAATATTTCTTATTTATTGTTTATAATTGAGTATTTACAAAATATTGCTCCATTTCTCAAAATTGTACCAATTTATTCACATTATTTTACTACTATTCTCAAAATATTACTTCTTTTTCATAAATTTGACTATTCACAAAATATTACTTTTCTCAAAATATCTCATAATTTTAACTTTATACACAAAATATTACTACTATTCTCCAAATATACTTTTCATAATTTTGACTATTCACAAAATATTATACTTTTCTTAAAATATTAGTACTTTATTCAAATGCTTATCACTTTATTCTCAAAATATTTTTACAATTTTATCTCTAAATTTTACATACATGCATCATAGTTTAACTTTTCTATGTGATGCCATAGATAAACTGTTTTTTTTGGTTCCCCAAAAATTGTTCGCTGAAAGAAAGTTTTAGCAAACAGTTCTTTATAGAACTATTTTTTTTCTTAGTGTGAAATAAGTGTTAAAAATCTCAAGAACCTTGGCCTTGACTTTGGGTCCTCGGAGGACCTGCCATGAATTTCTCATGTGACTTAAAATAGAAAGTACAGGCAAGCTGGAACGTCTCAAGCCTGTTGCCAGGCATTGATGAATTATTCAGCTATAATGGAAAACACACTGTGATCATAGAGCCACATGTGGCAGTTTCAAGCAGCAACTACAAAATCTCACTTTGTTTCTGTCTCCGTCTCCTCCTTTCTTTTAAGCTTTCACTTTTTTCCTCTCACACTGGCTTGGCTACATTGGTGTGGCCGTGCTTTGTGGAGTGTTTTTTTTTCTTTTTTATGTGATTTTGACTTTGTCATTGTGGGGAAATTTGTCAAGGACACAATCAGGTTCTTCGTCGTCTGTGTTCGATCAGGGTAATGTAAAATTGCAACACTGTCAGAGCTCAAAACTGTCGAACGTCAGAAAGGAAGCAAGAGTTGTAATTGGGTAATCCATCTTTTTTTTGTCACATGCACATCATTTCTCAAGTAAGGACAGTTTGCTGTCTGTTTTTAAGGTAAAAAAAGAAAGAAATATGTGTCCTGATTTTTAATTGAAAAGATCCGTTTTGTGTGTTTGATGCAATATTCAAACCAAAAAGAGCAAACTATATTTATTGTATTCAAATTATACTTTTTGTATACATTATATACAGAGAAGATTCAGCATTTTTGGGAATATTAATAGTATTTGCTTTGTAATATTATTTTCATAAAAAGCTAATTTTCACCCTAAATTCTCATTATGGTAATGTGGAAAATCTTATTACTGTAACTTTTACCGTAAAATTATAAGATAAAGTGCCCCAAATTAAAAATTCCGTACACTGACATATGATGTAGCAAAAATATTCGTTGTTTTATTTTTTTTGCCTATCCGAAAACTTGTGTATTTCCGAACCCCTGGGACATTCCTATAATGGAATGTAAACATCTAATGATTTTATTTGTTCGTAACTTATTTACACAAAAATTCATTTATAAAATTACGTATTTAATAATAAGAATTCATTATCTTTGACTTAATCTATGTATATGTTCATAGAAGAAGGTTACCAGGATGAGATATTAAGCAGGGCTTGGGGCAAAACATGCCACTCTGAAAGTGCAAAACACAAATACCTTCTCCCTAGATATTTAAACATTGAAAAATGAAAGCTTCCTTTTGTTAGGTTTTGTTTTTTTGTTAATTTCTTGCTATCAGTGTATTATCCCCCCCCCATTCCTCCCCCCCCACTTATTGTAGTGATGGGCTTAATACCTTTGCAGACATTTCAGTTGTGAAATATGAATAATATGATAATGATTTTATAAAAACTCTGAACATTTGAAACTGCAATAATGTCAAACCATTTATTTACAATGCATTCCAGCAGAGCATTTTTTGTGTCTTTGGTTATTAGCTATAGCTTAATTGTTATTAGCTTCTCAGTTATTTAGTATTTAACAAATATGCAGTTACTTTTTTGTGATTTTTGTCATTAGATAACAGGTCCTCATAAAGAGTGTCATGCTCAGAAATAATGAAAAAGAGACTGCAGTCCTTTTGAATTTGCAGAGCTTGCTGGAAAAAAGCTGCACGTTGGATATTCCTCTGTACTGTACTTTCTTCGTACTTCATAGCTCATTTCATCCTCCTTCATTTCTTCCCTCTTAAGCCTGTTCTCAAAGAGGCCTTAGGATTGTCAGTCATTTGCAGTGGCTCAGCGTTAATTCCACCCAAACGCCTGGCAGTGATGGTGCTCACACCCACAGGATTTATATGGTGACAGCCAAAACGGCAAGTTTGAGCTCTTGGTGAGTAAGAAGGGAGCACCCGTCAAGTTCCCACTGTGTCAAAGGCTTTCTGAAATTCCTCTCTCCCAGAATCCCCTCTTTCTTCCCGTCTTTCCCCAAGCCGGGTTATGTCATGCTGTATAATTTCTCTGAGCGTAGTTTCCCCAAATGTTGTAAAAGAACGAATCATTCTTGTTCATTTCCATGCACTAATTTTTCGTTTCCTGCTATATATATGAGCCTTTCCCTAATAGTCATCGAGCAATAGAATTAAGTTCATGCGTTTGGCATCTATTCTTTCTAGAGGTCTCTTGATTAGTTAGTATTTCTTATAATAATATTACAAAACATTTTTGTTACCCCCAAGAGTTGCTGACTTTTTATGTACCGAACTGGAATACGATATGATTCAATGCTTCAATTCAAAATCAAATAATCGAGATCATGGGATTTTCCATGAATATGCAAACAGCACCTTCGCAATGCACACAAGCTCGCCTGTCAATCAGGTGTAAATCTTAATCATTATGCCCAGTGGCGTGGGAAAGAGGGTGAATGAGATTATGAGCGTATTAATATAAATCTTTCTTTGCTCACTATGAGCATTATTTACTAGATGTCATTTAGCATAGTGTTTATTTTATGAATGCACTTTTTATTTGTAGTGAGAGTTTATCATGCAACTCCTGTAACCGCAAAATCTAATGGAAATTGCCTTCGTGGTTATTATTTTTTAGAATATTTACTAGATGAGATCATTTTAAGAGAATAAGATCCCGTTGCATTATTTATCTAAGCGGCAGATTCTATTTTTTTGTAATTGAATACTTTTGTTAATGTACGACATAATCTCAGTGTGTGGTGCTGTTTTAACGGCTTTAATCATACTTTCATCTTTTTCTTTTAATTGCAACATTTGTTCCTCCTATTCATTGGGAGCCTTTTATATCACGACAATGTGAATATTTCTTTCCTTGTGATTAATCGTTCTCACAATTACAACTTAACTTATATCACTGCCGCACCTCCAGGTTTAATTGCATTATTACACAAACCCTTGTGATACTGGATACATTTGAACAAAAATATTCTATACAATATTCTCTGGGAATCTGCATTTTCTGCTGTTTATTTTCCATTTCTTATTTACTAGAGGGGCTCACTTTAAGATCCCAAAATTTTGGGTTATTTACTTCAATAATGTAATTGAAATTGTATAGAACTTTTCATACCAATAAATAGACCTCGGGTTAAACGGGAAGAAATCCAACAACATTTCCTAGCACCACAAGATAATTGCTTCAGTAATTGTGGGTTGTTAATAGAATGCAAAAACACCTCCATGCATGGGTTTCTGGGGCCAGAACGGCGCCATTGACAATGCAGTTATGCGAAGTACCACATGCGCCGAATATTACAGTGCGACTTTTGCCAGGCAGCGTTCTACGCGTAGACCTCCTCGTGTTGTTAGCCCGCTGTCGTGTGGTCTCTTTCCTAGAGACAGTATAAGTCATGACAGCTCTTTTGTCAGCGTAGGCCATGTGGTCTGCATTGCAGAAGAGATTAGGCTGGGTTATTGGAAATCACCGCAAAACAGGCGGTGGCTGTGCCAAAGGATTACAGCCGAGCTCGGTTGAATAGGCCAGGCTCGCATCCAAAAAAAATAGGGGGGGGGGGGGGGCCACTGTCCCAGAACATTGCCCTGTGTAATAATGGTTAATCCTTCTATTTTACGCTGGCACATGCGTGTCATATTTCTGGCTAGGTTGGACTTTATGCAGCATGCTGCTGTTGTGACCAAAGGGGACAAAAACAAGTGTATGCTCTGTGGTTTTTCTTTCATAAGAGCTTCTATTCATAATTCTAGTTTGACACAGAGTGGGTGGTAAACATCATTACTTTTGGATGCTGCTGGTGTTTTTGCATTATCATCATTGTTGGCAATCAGTCTTAAAATGAGATAAGAGATGCTGGAGTTATATTATCCAGCAAACTTAGGAAAACTCATTCAAGGTTTGAATTACCTTATTTCTTGTTTAATAAAATCAAGCGCTTATTGCTTGAGATGCCTATTTGTTGAAGGCCCTGCACACAATTCTCTAATGAAGCCTGTTTCCAAAAAATCTAAGGTAATTGATATTACTCACAATAGTGACACTTAATAGATATGCTTTTTCTCATAATTGCAGTTTTATACTTTTTCTTGTAACTATGTGACTAATTCTAACAATTGCGACCTTTCATATAATAAATTGCAGCTTTATTTTTTGTAATGGTAATTTTTTTCTTGTAATTGGGACTTTTATTTCTCATACGTATCCCTATCCAATTCTCTAGCTTTATTTTTTGTAACTGCAACTTTTTTTTTCTTGTAATTGAGACTTTGATATCCCACAATGTATTGTTTTACGCTCTTCATAAACCCAGCTGCCGCTTTATCCATTTTGCAAAATTGCAACTTTTGTATTCTAATTGGGACTTTGTAAAAATCACAATCGTAAGCTTCTCAAGATCTACTCATTACATGTGCAGCTTTATTTTTTCTTGCTTATGGGTGGGTTTTATATGTTTACTATGCGATTCCTATGTCTCTGTTACCAATGTCAAGCTTTATAAGCTCATAAATAAAGCTTTATTTTTTGAAATCGCAACTTTTTCTTGTAATTGGGACTTTTATGTCTCGCTGTGTGACTATATATCATAAATTACAGCTTTATTTTTGTAATTGCCACTTTTTCTTGTAATTGGGACTTTTATATCTCACAATGTGACTATATACTGTATCATAAATTAAAAAATTTATTTTTATAATTACAACCTTTTCTTATAATTTGGAACTTTATACTCTCATGTGTGCCCTCCTCCCTGACTATTAAAACTTACAGCTTTTTTTTAATAATTGCCACTTTTTCTTGTAATTGGGACTTTTGGGATTTTCTCCACTGGTGTGTATTTTTTGACTATTATAAATGTAGCTTATTTTGTAATTAGTCTTTTATATCTCACAATGTGACTCATAAATTGCATCTATGTTTGTAATTGCAACTTTTTCTTGTTATCTCAGAATTATATGTTCAGTGTTTGTGACGCTGTCACAGTTTTTTTTTCTCTTTCTGCACTCTATAGCTGCATAATAGCCATTTTTTCTTGTAATTGCAATTATATCTTACAATGCGACATTCACAATTCACAATTGCAACTTTCTCACAATTTCTCAGTTGCAAAATTCTGTTTCATAATTGTGACTTGTTTTCTTGTAATTGCTGCTGACAATTATGATTTTATATCATAATTGCAGTTTTCTTTCTTGTAATTGCAACTTTTTCTGTTTTTTTTTATCTCAGTGACGTTCTCACATTTGCAACTTTATTTCCTATCATTGCGTCTCTTGTCATTGCAACTTAATCTCACAGTTGTTGTTTTTTTTCGTAATTAGAACTTTATATCTTACAGTTGTAACGGTTTCTTATAATTAGGACTTTATATCGCACAGTCCTAATGTGACAGTATCTCCAATATCAATTATCTTTTATTCCTCACTTTAAGGTGGAAACTGATTTCCATTAATCATCATCAATCAAAAGCCTGAGCTTTTTCCACTTGTGTGTCATAATGGGTGTCCCATGTTTTGTCTGTAACTCAAGCTGAGGCATATGGAGCCTATGGACCTGTATTTTGCTCAAGTCACTCCAAACTTAACCTCAGGCTCATTATCCCGCAACAGCTGCTGGGGTCAATGGTGACCTGGTGTCAAATGGTTGTCACCGTGTTCTCAAATTTATACAGGCCAACTGAATGCAGTGATGAAGGTATGGAGTCATGTGCTAGTATAATTTGTAAATCCTCTGTCAAAAGCTAAATTTCCATGAGAAGAGCATAAAAACTAGTCACAACGTCTCTTTTTAATTCACTCAAGTGAGCCAAGAGTGTGTGCGTTTGACTTGATCAATGTGCATTTTCAGGCTTCAAATGGCTTTGCCATTCAGTTCTAGAGTTCAAACCTCTCAGGCAGTTCATCTCCACTAGTGTCAGACAGAGATTAGACAAACCATTGATTTTGAGACACTTTAAAAGCAGTTTATTCTTTGAAAGACATTTCAACAGCGAAACCTCAAAACGCTCAAGACACCCTTGAAACGGCAATTTTATAAATGTCGTTCTATTCTCACTGACAGTTATGGATTCCTAGCCTTTTTTGGTTGATGCTCCATCTAAAACACAGTAAGCTGTCTACAGATGTAGTATTTTAGGGGATCACAGGCTCTTCCGAGGTTTCAGGTAGGCAATTAGACTTTTTAAATTAGCCTTTTTTTAAGATACTGCTAATGCTTTGCATTCAAGCTCACTTAAGATAATGGTTAATTGAGATTAAAATGTTGTTTATATGTTCTTATATTTCATTCATTGAAAAAGTGTCGATGTAAAAGTTAAGTGTAATTAAAACTTGATTTTACCTAATTTATGTTAGCTTGAATGTACATTTTATGCTTATATTATGCTGTTAGTTTAGCAACATGCTAACTAATAACATGTCGCATTCTCCTGTGAGGAGCACTATTTTGTTGTTGCCTATTTAGTGCACTCCTAATTAGTCACATATAAAGTTGCATGACAGCTAGGATTCCGCCTATGTAGGCAGCTTGTTAGTTTTTTAAAACAGCAACTATGTCAGAGGAGAAGAGATTTGTGGGGGGTTTGGCCAAAGACTAAAGACTTTATAATGGGAGCGATTTATGGCTAGTTTCCCGGCGGGCGGGGGTAATATTATTGATGGTAAAGACTGGCATTGCTCGTAGTTCCTGTGTTACACACAGCACGCGCGAATTAAGATCACCACAGCTTTCCTCATTGCGTGCTTGACGACAATTCATTGTATTCTCTAATAGTGGTCTATTGAAATTGCCTCTCGCGATTTGCTAACGCAAGCCACCCTAAGAATCTTTTATATTTAAGGTTTGATCGAATGTTGCCGACACCCCGCCGCCACCTCCCTTTTTTTCCCCCTCTGAGCAGCAGTAGGTTGCCAAACAGCCTGTGAGGTCTGCTTGTCTGCAGCTGCGTGCACTACTTACTCGCAATAAAGGGTATATGGGCATATAATGACTCCCCCTACCCACGGCCTCCGATTCCTGATGGTATCACTCACCCCCATCGCCTACTTATTCGCACCTTTTCACCGGACGATTTTCTCATCGCCGTGCACACTAAGTCCTCCGTGTCAAGAACACCACCCCACCACTGCTTTCAGACTGGTTTCCCCAGCGGAGTAATCAGTGCAATTTTTTCCATTTTAGTGATTGTACTTTCATGCCTCACAAACATCAAAATTGCCTGTTTTATTCGGAGCCATACATGGGCTAACCTCCTTGGACTTGCCTGAACAGGCCCATACATTTGCTCATTTTTACCTCAATATCAATTTTACTACGCAGCCAACTACCCTTTTTTTTACACCCCATGTGGGGTGTGGTGTGCCGGTGTGCTGTTTTGTGATGATGATTCTGACTCATCATGATCAAACACATATATTCCACTTCACGGCAAAGCTTTAGGGTCAACCCGCTTGGCAGTGGCCAGGTAAGTATGTAAGTGATCGTTTTGATAGGGTTCAGAATACCCTAGTCAGTGAAGCGCGCTCGCATGGATTCCCTAATCATTCAAGCCAAAGAGCCCCACTGACGCCAGGACGAACGTCCACCAAAAACTCGCCATGCGATGTAGGTCGTGTTTTTCTTCTCCGGACAGTCGCATGAAGACATTTTCATGCAATACAGGCTTGGATGCGCCTTTCTTCAGTCTGTCTTCCTCAATAAACAGCTTTAGCAACATCCGTGTTATGGTGCCCTTATCGAATAGCCTTGTAATTTTATACCCTTGTGTTTACGTTTTTTGTGTAATCGGCCCCAAGAGTCAACCCTCTTTGCCAGCCCCAAATATGAAGGGCACGTCGCCCAGGTAGGATCTAACCGCATATCTCAAGTGACGCGTTACACAGGGATTTGCTATCTAAGTGAGTGTCCTTTGATGGCATTTCTTTTTTCCCCCTATGAGTATGGTTTTCACTCTTTCATTACTTTTCTAAATTCTTTTTATTTTGAGTGACTCTTGCGTAATATGATTCTACGTAATTAATCTGGGTGGGTTTGAAAGTTTTTTGTTTAAGTTAATATGTCATATCCTACATATATCTATAAATTGCCCTGGCATTTCAATTAGATGAATCTTATATTAGTATATACAGTGGGGAAAAAAGTATTTAGTCAGCAACCAATTGTGCAAGTTCTCCCACTTAAAAAGTTGAGAGAGGCCTGTAATTTTCATCATGGGTATACCTCAAATATGAGAGACAAAATGAGGGAAAAAAAAATCCAGAAAATAACATTGTAGGATTTTGAAAGAATTAATTGGTAAATTCCTCGGAAAAAATAAGTATTTGGTCACCTACAAAAAAAAGCAAGATTTCTGGCTCTCACAGACATGTAACAACTTCTTTAAGAGGCTCCTATGTCCTCCACTCGTTACCTGTATTAAATGGCATCTGTTTGAACTCGTTATCATTATTTTTGTTATAAAAGACACCTGTCCACAACCTCAAACAGTCACACTCCAAACTCAAGTTTGGCCAAGACCAAAGAGCTGTCAAAGGTCACCAGAAACAAAATTGTAGACCTGCGCCAGGCTGGTAAGACTGAATCTGCAATAGGTAAGCACCTTGGTGTGAAGAAATCAACTGTGGGAGAAATTATTAGAAAATGGAAGACACACAAGACCACTGATAATCTCCCTCCATCTGGGGCTCAACGCAAGATCTCACCCCATGGGGTCAAAATTATCACAAGAACTGTGAGCAAAAATCCAAGAACCACACGGGGGGACCTAGTGAAAGACCTGCAGAGAGCTGGGACCAAAGTAACAAAAAGGTAAATCATGTCTCCCACACACTGTTGCCCGACAGGGATTTGGCCCCCGGGGGTCGGCTATTGATACCTGTACTGTGACCAATCCTGCCCCTAGTGCCAGACGTGTCCCCTTGTTTAAGCCAGTACATGTCCAGGCCCGTATGAAGTTTGTTAGAGAGCATTTGGATGACCCAGAAGAGGATTGGGAGAATGTCATATGTTCAGATGAAACCAAAATAGAACTTTTGGTAAAAACTCAACGTGTCGTTGTTTGGAGGCCAGAAGATGCGACCGTTGCATCCAACCAAACCCATACCTACTGTAAGCTGGGGTGGAAAATCCATGCCTTTGGGGCTGTTTTTTGCAAAGGCCCGCCCCAGGTTCGACTGATTCCGTTAAACGAAAGAATGAACTGGGGCCATGTATCGTGAGATTGGGTGCAAAATCCCTCTTCTCTTCAGCAAGGGCATTGCATGAAACATGGCGGGTCTTTCAGTAGGCAATGGATCCAAACACCGGCGCCCCCCCCCGGGCAACGAAGGAGTGGCTTCGTATGAAGCATTTCAAGGTCCTGGAGTGGCTTAGCCAGTCTCCAGATCTCAACCTCATTGAAAATCTTTGGAGGGAGTTGAAAATTCGTGTTTCCCAGCGACAGCCCCAAAACATTACTTTAGATCTGCATGGAGGAATGGGCCAAATTACCAGCAACAGTGTGTGAAAACCTTGAAGACTTACAGAAAACGTTTTGACCTCTGTCATTGCCAACAAAGGGCATATAACAAAGTATTGAGATGAAATTTTGTATTGACCAAATACTTATTTTCCACCAAAATTTGCAAATAAATTCTTTAAAAATCCTACAATGTGATTTCTGGATTTTTTTTTTCTCATTTTGTCTCTCTTTGTTGAGGTATACCTATGATGAAAATTTACAGGCCTCTCTCATCTTTTTAATTTGGAGAACTTGCACAATTGGTGGCTTACTTTTAACTAGTTTTTGCCACTATAATTATGCCTCAGAAAGGTACAGGGTCAGTTTTCAATTTTCTTTTTATTTTTTTTTAACGTAGGGCTGAACATATACCGTCTATACATTTTTTTTTTGTATTCAAATGTTGAAACTACAGGTTGATGCCAAAGGTCAGAGGAGAATTGGCACGACTGGTCGAGCTGATGACAAGGCAACAGTAACTTAACCCAATTGTTTTCTCACAAACAGAGTTAGAAGAAGAGATATCGACGGCATCATTCTGTCGATACCCGAAGCAGACGGACTACAGCAAGCAGAATGTCCCCCCCCCCCCGGGTCCACACCTGTCGACGAACGAACAGGAAACTGAGGTACAATTCACCTCAGGTCACCCACACTGGACAATTAGAAGCTTGGAAACTACGTTTTTGCCCTAGTCTGATAGCCTGAGTTGCTGGGACATTTGGATAGTATGGGTCAGAATTTGCCGCATAACATGCAGCATGGATCATCCTGCACTTGTACAGTATTCAATGTTCTCAAGCGTGCTGGTGCTGGTGGTGTATGGAGTGTCACTCCCTTTTTTCCCTAGTGAAGGGACCTCTTTTCCTGGACTCATCTTTTGGTGCTCATCTACGTTACAATTTTTCTTTCCTGCCAGCCACTCGCTTTTAAAAGCAATTTCCAGGTCCGTCATCCGAAATGTTGTCTGACATTTCTAACGCGTTTTCATGTCCAACGCTCCAAACTCATCCCCTAAACTTGGGTTCTTCGAACATGAAAACCAGGAGTCACTGTACACAATTATTGCCTCACCAGTACCAGATCTCCCCAAACCACAAAAGCTCTGAGGTGAGTCGTTCTCAGCACTTGTTGACATACTTCATCCTGTACTAGCAGGGTGTACCAAATAATAACCGATGGTGAGGGCATTGCTTTGTACTATTTTTTTTTTGTCCACCTTGAGGCATAGTTTTCTTAAACTTATAGCCTACTCGCAAGACGTGTTTCAAAGATGTATTTGCATGTTGATAAACGTTTTGTCAGTTTGTAGGTGTATCTCGCACTCATGTGAACCAAATTTCAGGCCATTCTGCTATCCTCTTTAATTTCTTTCCTCCAGATGAGGTCCAGGACTGGCGGCACCTTCTGTCAGTGCCGCTGTCTCAAATTTTGGAGGGGCGTACAGAGAGGTGTAATTTACGGGTACGTGGCTGTGCCCAATGCCGGGTGGCCGCAGGCTGACCTACTTGCCTATTGCTGTCCACATGCAATGCTGTACTGCAGTGCTGCTAGTGACCTGGATCCCCCAGCTGGAATTTTTATTTCATACCGCGCTGTAACTACAGGCGAACGATCTTGTGAAATACCGAAGCAGCGAGCGGGTTCAGCGCGTCTGTAAGGTCATTTATATTTAGTGAAAAATATTGTGAGGTGTGCATTTTGACATTTTAAAGATGATACCATAGGCACTAATTATTTTATTTGCTGCAGAGAATAAATCTGGAGATGCTTCAAGATTTGAGCTCTCTGGGATGTCGCTCCACGTTAAATCTGATGAGTCATGCCATAATGGAGTATGACATCCTCTAAGCTACTTCATCCAGTGACTTAGTGAGTTCTGGAAAACCTTAGTATATTCAATGTTTTCTTTGATAACAGTTATAAATTAAGCAATATTTGAACAACAGTTCGACTTGCTGGAGTGATACAATAGTTAAAAAAAAAATCCAATACATTAGTACTGAATAACTTACATTTTAGACAAAATAATTCCTCTTCATCTGTTTTTACTCCACCAATGAAAATAATTCCACATGAAGCCACAGAAGAATCAATAGTCGTCTCCAAGCAATGCACCACAGTTGTATTCTGTTCCGTAAAGAAATTAATGTGATTGTGTTTTTGAATGAATCCACTGAGTGATTCAATGATTCATTAATTAAGACAACCACTTGATTAGTTCCTAAATAAATCAGTGTTCAAGGAATTGGTTTTAATGGATGATTCAGTGATTCACTCATAAAGAAAGTTGTTCCATTTCTAAAAAATCACTGTTTTTGAATGAGTCTGTTTTAGTGAATGACTCAGTGACTCACTCATAGGGACAGTTGTTGTGTTGCAGTCCTGAATCAATCAATCGGTCTTAGGAAATTATTCTACAAGTCCATTTTTGCCATGGAATAAAAAATAAAATACTTTTTATTGCACAGTTCAGAATTTTTTTTCTTGCAATTCTGACAAAATTGTAATATAAACAGATTTGCGAAAAATAAACTCAGAATTGTAAGATATAAACTCAATTATCAGGGGGAAAAAATCAGAATTGTGAGATACAGATTTTTTCTTGGTTTACATATTGTAATTCTAAGTTTAAATATCACAATTTATTTGGTTTACATCTTGCAATTTAGAGTTTACATCTAGCAAATCTTTTTTTTCCATGATGCAAAAAATGTTAACTGTGACTTATTTCACAATACTGACTTTTTTCTAATAATTGCAAGTTAATGTCTAATATCTCACAATTTCAAAAAAAAATTATGTTTACATCTTATGATTCTTAGTTTTTATCTCACAAATGTTTTTTCCTCAGGGAATTCGCTGCCCATTTTTCTAATCTCCAATCTAATTTTTATCTCTCAATTTAGATTTGTTCCTTAGAATTTGAGTTTACATCTCTAAATTCTTTTTGTTTCTGCGCCTTTTGCCAACAAAAATCTACATTAATGTGTGTTTTTTTATAACCTGGACCTTTTAATATGAAACAGCTAATATATAAATGTTTAGCAGATTTGATAAAGGCCAAATTAATCGCTACATAGCACAGGCAAATGGCCCTTAATGACAAAATCGTTGACCACATCTCAAGTGAACTTTAGAATATTGCTGCATTATTGAAACAGTCTTCATTACTACTGTGTAAATGAGTCAGACTGGCTCCTGAGGGGCAGTGAGTCAGCCACACTGTGAGCACCGGTGAGCTTTTACCCGTCATTGGTTATGCCGTCAGTCACCACGTCATGTCCGATCGTCAAACCTTGGCCACCACGCGCCATTGTTTTCAATGTCTATGAAACATCCTGGGAGAAGAAAAAAACTTGTGCTATCCATTGTCGAGGACATGGCTGTACACCATCGCGTTTGGTGACTTAGTAATGAAACTCCATGGCTTCTTCCTCAAAAGCGGATGCCTTTTCCAGGGGTCAAGGTCTTTTTGAGCCTTCATCGATACTTTACACAAAAAAAATTTTGAATGAATTTAGAAACACCAACACAACCATATGCCAAAAATTTTCTTTGTGGCGGATTTTATATATCTGAAAAACTATATAAACTATTTAAGCTATTTGAAATATGTTCTTCTTACTACATTATAATATGGTTAAATAGAAAAAAAAATTACTGTGGGTGGTAAAGCCATCTGGCTCTGGCTAGTCCAGTCCAAACTAGCTTGCTAGAGAAACGCCTACCCATGAAGACGATTGCCACCGTCCAGTGGTGTCTGTTTACGTTTTTCCGTCTTGATCGCCACATTTAGTTCGTACAAAGCCATATCTTTGTGACTATTTACTCCAGTTCCCCCCACCTCAACATAGCTGGAGAAAGGCTTAGGGTCATCCAGCCCGACTCTCTTCTGAGGAGTCAGTAGAGCATCGTCAGTTTATTCACAGGATTTGAGCTATCAAACGACGTCGAAGTTCCAATACTACATCATATTCTTGTCTGGATAGTCCATTTCAGCCGATTTCATTTTGAGTCGGTTCCAGCTCTGTGTGCTAGTGGTATGTTCCTGACATTGATAATTTCGAAAATACTGTTTATAGGAAATCCGGAGCAATTGCCAACTTGTCGCCCACGCCTAGCCGGGCCTCTCTTTCTCACAATTGGTCATCAATACACGGCCTGCCCCTCTCACGTATGTTGCCCCCAACGGCTGCGCTCCGACCACTGAGTCTTCTTTCTTACCTGAAACACCCCATTGTCTGAACCACCGTCATCCCAGCAATGAGTTGTGTTTTTGTTTTTGTCGATTGTGTTCCGCGCCGCTTTCCCATAACATGCGCCTTTTCATTAGGCCTTTAGTGATTAGCATGATCTGTTCTGAACCAACTCTCAGGTGGTAGCTTCGTGGAATGTTTACCTTTTTGTTCTAGGATATGATTTTTTGTTCAATATCACTCTTTATTCATGGCGAGAGACCACCCACCGACATTTGCTAGTTGTGCCCGCTGGACAAAATTTGGGGAAAATCTTCATTGCAACTTTACTGGAACATTTGCAATGCTATTAACCACCTTTAACATTATAATCTTCTTCAGCATTCTACGTGGTTTTGAGCTGGCTTCAAAGTTTTATCCAATTTACCCTTTTGCCAGTAGCACCTTTGTTGTTGTTTTTTACCACCAAGTCCAACCCTGTACACATTTTTAAACAGATCCAGCAGTAAATAAGTACCTACTTGTAGATAAAGCCAATGTCCGACATCCTTCACACGCTTGTGTTTGCACAACAATATTGGTCAACTGACCCAGTATTTCCCCTTTTAGACCGCCGTATGCACTTGCCATATCCGGCACCACCGGCATCCCTCAACAAATGCTTTTTTGCTTATCTCTTTCTGATGCCTTTGTTTGCGGCTGCGCCTGCCCCCCCTTCTCTACTAATTGTATTTTTTCCTATCCTACACTCCCCTGCCAAGCAGGCACTATACCAGCACAATTTATTGTCATTCCCGGTACGTTTGCCTTTTCTTATTTCCCTTATGAATAAAAATCTTAATAAGCCTAAATGTAATATTTGTTTACTGTCCACAAATAAAAATGTCGTGAACAACAACCCCACAATACCTTACTACTTCTTACTCTGCTCCAATACATCTTATATTTTAATTGTTTTGCTGGACAATAAACTAGTCTTTTTCAGTCCTGTTATGAATCAAAATATGACACTATACTATTCTCTGTCATACTAGTTCACTGTTTACATATTCTCGTGTTAAAATTCACTTAGTGAAAAATTTAACAGTTAATTTTGATCAGACCCCCTCGTAAACATATTACCATCACATAGAAATATGCTGTCAATAATTAGTACATCGCCATATATATAATATAATATATATCTATATTATCTACACTTTTTCGCCGTTCTCCCCACGGTATATCCTATATAATATTATATAGTGTTCTCTACGTTTATTAGTGCAGTGTGTAAATTCTATTCTTTTTCATTCACTTAATTGTTCTTGGTATTTCACGATACAATCGTTGCCAACGCAGTTGCAGAAAAAAGTTTCTACCACTTATTTATAGTAGTATTTTGTGTTTTGTGTCTGTCTACGGTCCACCACTTTGATGTGCGGTCATGTCTTATACCTTGTGATACGTAAACTGAGAATTGCTACTTTTACCTCTTTTAGTCTGCTGGTTTTTTCTAGCTATACAACGACATTTTTCGATCTACTTTGACAAGATCGTTTGTGCAATCACGCTGTGTACGCATTCTGTCCCTTTCTGTTTTTTTGGCCTTACCGTTCCACCGATGTTTTCCAAGTGGTTGTTTCCTCATAGGCCACGTCTAGACGCGGAGCTTCCCATTGTTGTTCATTCCCACTCTACTTCTCTCTGGTCGCTACTCGGGATTGTCTCCCTCCCACGCGGTGTTTTTGTCGCCGATGTATTAGTGGTGTAACTCTGGGTTCCGCAACCACCGACGAAAACCCCACCACCTATTTTATAGAGACTCATTAGCTGGTTCCAACACCAAGCAAACATGATCAGATAACTACTGCTGGCATTTGGCTCATAACGATAAACAGCAGTTACATCCCTTGGTTGAGTACGGAATTATTTCGCTTACTGATTGCGCCAACGACGATGTGTTCTTTAACTACCGATTTAAACAGAGAGGTGTGTTCCGAAACCCCCACCCGCCGAACGTTTCAACGCACACGCCGCTCCCTATTCCCACGAGGTTTTGGCGAGCCATAATTGTGAACGGCTACCCCCAATTCCTTCTTTAGTGGACTTCTTTGATCATGTCAGGTACTACCAAAAGTCATCAGAGTTTTTTGGCACTTAGGGAACCGCGTCGATGGATTTGTAGACCCCCCGTTGGTATGAAGACCCTACTCCGTCAGGTACGTCCAGGACGCTAACCATAAGGGCTTATGGTCAACAAGCCTATAATATTTTGTACTGATACGGAAAACTTTATCCATAGGTAGACAGTGCAGAGACTTGTAACAACTCTGGCCCTCCGAGTAATATGATCATATATTCTTGATTTGGTAAGGACTCTAGCCGCTGCATTTGGACTACCTGTAGCTTGTTTATTAAAGATGCAGGAAAACCACCTAGCAGTGCATTACAATAGTCCAGTCTAGAGGTCATGAATGCATGAACTAGCTTTTCTGCATCAGAAACAGGTAACATGTTTCGTAACTTGGCAATGTTTCTAAGATGGAAGAATGCTGTTTTTGTAACATGGGAAATATGATTTTCAAAAGACAAGTTGCTATCTAATATAATTTTCAAATGTTAAAACTGAAAAAGGCAGTGTGCACAGCCTTTGTGATTTAATAATGGCACTAAGCCATATCGTAATTTTGATGTGTGGTTTAGAAGTTGTCCCATTTTTCATGCCTTTTGTTTCTATGAACATAAACACTGAAGATATTTTGAAGAATGTTTTTTAAAATTAAATTGAAGTCAATGGGGTCCACTATCTGGACCAAAACAACAACAACAACAACACATTAAGACTTTTCCAAAATCTAGAATTTTATGTTCCTCAGACGTATGAAAGTTGTTCAGGTTTGGAACAACATGAGGGTAATTTCTGGGCAAATTTATCCCTTTAAGTTTCTCAGAATGGCTTCTATACTCTTTAAAAAAGACATAACTGTTTGTTCTTCACACAGTCAGCATGTATAAAGTCAGCATTTCGCAGTTCCTGCTCCTTGTTCGTCATCTCCATGAACTCCCAAACGTCTGCCGAATCCGAGAACGTCCCTGGTCTCAGATGCCTTCTGTTGTCCAGCAACATGCTGATGCCCTTGTCGGCTTTTGTTTGGCCAAGGTTACAGTTGCCTCCTGTGAAGTACGAGGTCCCCTTGAGACGTCACCTCCAGGGAGTCGGCATTCACCCTGAGCATCCGTCATTTGCCCCTTCTTCATCCTCAGTCCGCTTCATCCTGTCTGACTGTCTCATCGCGGGCCACTGTCGGGTTTCCCCGAGCTGCAGATGATAGATGGGCTTGCGGAACAACGGGAGACAGAATGAGGAGGATACGTACGGTTATGTAAAGAGATGTGTGGGCAGCATTTGAAATCGATGCGAGTTGAAGAGTGCCATCAGCAGCACTAAACTAGTGCAGATCCAGCGGTGATATATGGGAAAGTTGACACCTCCACACTTCCCTTTAGCTCACGGCCCCCTCCATGAGTTCTTGCACCTGCCCTAGAGTTTTTTTTCCCCCTTTCTAGTGTGCGTTCATTATTCCTTTTAATGTGCTTTCTCTCTAATTAAGGTACTAGGCTGCCTTAATTGCTCCCGGTCTGTATCATCTGTTTAAGAGTTTTTTTGTTCTTTTTTTCCAACCCAGATAGACTTTTCTCTCTGATGTTTGTGCGATATCAGTCTGTGCTTATGCTGCTATTTTTTCCATTCTCATCATTAAACCTGGTTTTGTTTATGTAGGACAATATCCCGAATTTGACAGAAACATCAAGCACCACCTAGTTAAGTGTTTTTCACACTCAAAAAAAGCACTGCTTCAAAAATGTTGAACGTCTTTTATTTCCTTTTAACTCCGACATGCTCTAAATAGCATGATTCCAGGATGCATTGATTTTAGGCGTCTTATGATTGCATAATATGACTAACACTATAAATGGCTAAGTAGACAAAATGCTAAGTGACACTTAAAAAAAGTCACACTTAAAAATGTATGAATGCCGCTGCATTATAACAAAATATAACTAACACGTTATAAAGCCTTTCTGTATAGCGCATTATAAAAGGTTATCAAAGGGTATATAATACATTGTAATTATTCATAATGTGTGTTGTAATATATTATATCTTGTCGTAAATAATTATAACCGAATTTAAAATACATAGTGTAACAATGAATTGCTAAGTGTTATAATGTATTAACTGTGGTTACAATTATTTATAAGATTGTACAATGCATTTCAAGGTGCATTACAAGGCATAATCAATGCATTGAAAACTACTTTTATAATGCACTATACATAAAGGCGTTAGTGTAGGTTACTAAAATATCAAAATACTATTATTTATAATGATTATAGTATTCACATGTATAGTATAGTTATATATATTATATTATATACAGCGGGTAAAATAAGTATCGAACACGCCACCATTTTTCCCAGTTAATATATTTGTAAAGGTGCTGTTGACATGACATTTTTACCAGATGTCGGTAACAACCCAAGTAATCCATACATACAAAGAAAACAAAACAAATAAGTTCAGAAATTAAGTTATGTGTAATAAAATGGAATGACACAGGGAAAAAAGTATTGAACACGAAGAAAGGGAGGTGCAAAAAGGCATAGAAAGCCAAGACACCAGCAGAAATCTATCAGTAATTAGAAAGCAATCCTGCCCCTAGTCAGTGGAAATTAATATTAGCTGGTTTAGTCCCAACTGATGGCCTATAAAAAGGTGTCTCATAACCAATGTGTCACATAAGAAACATTTAATGATGGGTAAAAGCAAAGAGCTCTCTCAAGACCTTCGCAACCTTATTGTTGCAAAACATACTGATGGCATTGGTTAGAGAAGGATTTCTATACTTCTGAATGTTCCAGTGAGCACTGTTGGAGCCATAATCCAGAAGTGGAAAGAACATAATTTCACCATAAACCGGCCACGACCAGGAGCTCCACGCAAGATTTCTGACAGAGGAGTGAAAATAATTATCAGAAGAGTTGTCCAAGAGCCAAGGATCACTTGTGAAGAGCTACAGAAAGATCTGGAATTAGCATGTACAATTGTTTCAAAGAAAATAATAAGTAATGCACTCAACCGCTGTGGCCTGTATGCATGCTCACCACGCAAGGCTCTATTGCTGAAGAAAAAGCATGTTGAAGCTCGTTTAAAGTTTGCTGCACAACATTTAGACAAGCTTGTGAAATACTGGGAGAATGTAGTCTGGTCAGATGAGACCAAAATTAAAAACTCTTTGGATGCCATAATACACACCATGTTTGGAGGTCAAATGGCACTGCACATCACCCCAAAAACATCATGGTGTGGCACTGGCAAAATTCATATAACTGAAGGAAGGATGAATGGAAAAATGTATTGAGACATTCTTGATAAAAATCTGCTGCCATCTACCAGGATGATGAAGATGAAACAAGGGTGGACATTCCAGCGAGACAATGATCCCAAACACACAGCCAAGGAAACTCTCAATTGGTTTCAGAGCTGCTAGAATGGCTCAGCCAATCATCTGACTTGAATCCAATAGAAAATCTATGGAAAGAACTACAGATCAGAGTTCATAGAAGAGGCCCAAGGAACCTTCAAGATTTGAAGGCTGTTTGTGAGGAAGAATGGGCCAAAATCACACCTGAGCAATGCATGCGACTAGTTTCTCCATACAGGAGGCGTCTTGAAGCTGTCATTAACAACAAAGGCTTTTGTACAAAGTAATAAATAAATTTCAGTAAGCGTGTTCAATACTTTTCCCCTGGGTCATTCCATTTTATTACACAGAACTCAATTTCTGAACTTATTTGTATTGCTTTCTTTGTATGTATGGATTACTTGGGTTATTACCGACATCTGGTGAAAATTTCATGCCATCAGCACATTTAGAAATATATTTACTTCGAAAAATGGTGACGTGTTCAATACTTATTTTACTGTATTACTGTATAATCAGCTGTATTATTTATACGGTATATATTATAGTAATGTTTTCATTTTATATTAGTTTAATTTGTTGTAATTTATATATATATAATGCCCAAGTATACTTTTGGTGTCTAGTGTAGATTTGGCAGCAGAGTTTTTTTTAACTTTTCTCAATCTGTTTTTAGAACATTGATCTTATATTGTATTGATATTTTATGTTTAACCAGCCTCTCAACAGCTGTTACTGGAAAATAAACACTAATTGGTTGATTTGCCCTTCACGTATCTACTAACAGCTGTTATGTAATTCTCAGGTGACATGCTACCTTGCTGAGGTGAACAACAGAGCAAAGAGGTAGCCGTGTCTCTCATTTACTCCTGACATCTTTCAGGTCGAGGTCAGCTCCATTTAAATTCCAATGCAGGGGAAGCTCAATTTGGAGTTAAATGTATTTTAGAGACAATTTTACTCACCCTCATGTCACTCCAAAACCCTATGACATACTTTAGCACAAAAAATATTTTTAAAAATGTCTTTTTCTCTTTTTTTTCTGTCCATACAATGAAAGTCAGTGGAGACCAATGTTTTGGACCCCATTTACTTTGATTATGTGGACAAAAACAGTTTAAACTGTTGACTGACATGAGGGTGAGTAAATAATGGCAGAATTGCCATTTCTGGGTAAAATAGCCCATTAAGGGGGCAATATCTTCTGAAATGTATGTGTAACTATGCAGTGGTACAGTTACAGTATTTGTATTCCAACAGTTTGGAGTTATTGCACATCTGCATGGACATATATGCAAATTCATATGAGGACAATTAAATTTAATAAGCAGTTGAAATATGCTTTGTTGACAGTTCGTGATTGGGAGAGACAGCAGGGGTGGAAAGAAAAGTGGCAGGGTATTAATCATTGCCTATTATTAGTATTCATGATTTTCTGACATAATGACCCGTGACACAAGCTTTGACACCTGAGTCATAGTCAGGTGTAGTCTTCTATTCACCTCACGCTGCTGATTGACTTATAGCGATCCTGTGCACTCCGTTTGTTGTTTGAAGTAGTGGTCTGTGCTGATTGGACAGCTTCATAGTGTCAACTGATATGGGCTTGAACCAGGGGCTGGTCATGCGTTTGGGTTACCAGAGATGATGGGGGAGGGAGAAGAAGGGTTGTGCTGGGGTACATTTGAAATGTCACTTTTCAATAACAACCTGGTACTCTGGGATTGGACTATTAAACTTCTGTTCCATAGGTAAGTCTCATTATGTTTAACTGTAGCACCAGGGTGGGCCTGAATGTTCATGTAAAAATGCACTGACTGGGATGTCTTCCATTGCACATTTGTAAAGACAATGTTAATTTTAATGTATATTTTATCAAAGGTTTTTTTCAGTCTTTTGATAAAATGCTAAATAAATCAACCATGATCTTAAGTCATTTTGAAGACATGCCTAGCTCAAAGCTCGATACAGTTAATTTATTTCTTGGCTTATAAAGATAAAGAAATCATGATCCTGAAGAGGGCATTAAGTCAACTGAGATTTCAGCCTGTTCATGTGTATCAAAGTATCAAAGCGTAAACAACGTATCCGCATACATACGTTGTTTACATATGTGATCGTGTTAGGATCCTTGCTGTCTATGGGAGGGTCAGCGAGCTCTCGGAATTCATACAAAATGAATATCTTAATTTGTGTTCTGAAGATGAATGAAGGTCTTACGGGTTTGGAACGACATGAGGGTGAGTAATTAATGGGTGGTGGGTGAACTAGGGTGAACTATCCCTTTAAAGCTTTTTCTATGTACTTTGGTCCTTACCATTTCAGTGAAAAAAGCTGGGTGCTGAAACTTTGTTTTACATTGCATTTAACCTCAAATAACACTTTTTCAGATTTAAATGGCTTAATCTTACAGTTTTAAAGACCTCTCACAAAGATGAATGTTGGTCATGAACATTTGGTGCAATAATCATCCAGCTTGTTTATTCAGATCCATGCAAAAAGAATGGCAGACTGGATGAATGAAAATGCAAATTCACTCTCTGACAGTATGTGGCGCTTATAGAAAAGCAGAAACACCCCAGTTACCCTGGTAAACACAAAGCAATGTTGTGCAACTTTCAGTTTCTGACAAACATTCAACTTCGGATCAAACATTCAAGATTAGATCATTTTCCTGACTCGAATCTTTGAATCGCGTTTATCAAAATTAACAAATCTTTTTCCGAGTCATTTCGTTCATTTCAGCAAAATATAATTAAAATATTACATGTTAAAAGCCAAATTCCATGAAACATCTACTCACGCAACGTTTCTAATAAGACTGTTAATGCAATGAAACTATAATGCAACCAAGGCCAGATTATGGGAAACAGAAACGATTAATTCATTGTTTCAGATTCTGCAGTCTGTTAGTTTCCCTCACCTCCTGATCTGTCCCCAAAACTGAAGCTTAAACTGCAGTCTGTACCGGAAACAGAAATGATTAGTTCACTCTCGAGTGTTCGGGTTCAAGTCGTTCGTTCATCCAGTCCCATAGGCTATAACGCTACGCAGTCCCGGAATCAGAATTGATTAGTTCATCTCTCGAGTCTTCGGGCTCGAGATGTAAGGGAAACAGGTCAATTTAGCTCAAAGGGAATTATTTTTGATTTTATATGGAATTTGGACAGAATCACTGTTTTACGCTGATCAACTGAATCACTGAACGGGCCGTACAACATCAACTCTGCATGGATATTAATATCCAAAATATAGTGAAAACACTATTTATTAGCACAGTAACAAGATCGGCAGTTTAAGACATTAACTTGTAAGCACAAAACCCAAGATATTTGTGTTTAAATTTGAACAAATGTCCGTACTACCTTTCTGGGCCTTGAACGTGTCAGTTGCGTTGCTGTCTATGGAGGGTCAGAAAGCTCTCGGATTTCATAAAAAATATCTTAATTTGTGTTCCAATCATGAACGAAGGTCTTACTGGTTTGGAACGACATGAGGGTAATTAATGACAGAATTTTCATTTTTGGGTGAAATATCCTTTAATGGTGTTATGTAGGGGGGTTAAATTCATTAAAATTGCAGTTTTACAGGCACTAACTTGATGTGAAGATTGTTTATATTGTAATAATATTGTTTACTGAAAATGTGCTGTGTCTTCACAAAGATATTTTATCCAGCTGCACTTTTTTGGCCAATGTTTTCTAAAACATTAGTAGTAGTCATGCTCATACAAACTGTAAGTAATCATTTGACTCGGGAAAGCTTCATAATGCTGTAGAAGTGGTTATAGATGAGAGTTGCAAAGTTGTGGTTAATCAAGACCTGTTTTTTGTGTTTTTTTTCTGCAGGTGTGAGGGGCAGTGATTCAGCCCCAGTAAGGTAGGGAAGGGGCATGGCGGGTTGTCCACGCCTGAGCTTACCGGGGCTGTTTGTGCTCCTAATCGCTGCATCCCTAACACATGGCCAAAGCTGCCCACAGAGCTGTGACTGTATCCCTCATCAGAGAGCCGTGATGTGCCAGAACAAGCGTCTGGGCTCTATTCCTGGAGGCATCCCGACTGACACATGGCTGCTGGATCTGAGCGGCAACAGTTTGCGCTGGGTGGAATACAATGACTTGGCGACTCTCTCGAGACTTGAGGAACTAGACTTGAGCGAGAATCTCATCAGCGTGTTGGAGCCTAATGCCTTCTCCAGCTTGCTTAACCTGAGAGTATTGCGTCTGCGATCCAACCAGCTTAAACTCGTGCCCATGGGTGCCTTTTCACGTCTCACCAACCTCACCACTCTGGACCTAAGTGGGAATAAACTGGTTATCCTGTTGGACTTCACCTTCCAGGACTTGAAGAACCTCCGCAATTTGGAGGTTGGTGATAATGACCTGGTGTACATTTCAAACAAGGCTTTCCTAGGACTGGTGGGGCTCCGGGAGCTAACCATCGAGAGGTGCAATCTGACCTCTATAACTGGACAGTCTCTTTCCTACCTTCGCGGCTTGGTGACTCTTCGATTACGCTACCTCAGTATCGCTTCGTTGGAAGAGCAGAACTTTCATAAACTTGGTGGACTGCGGGGTCTTGAGATTGACCACTGGCCCTTCCTTGAGTACATCTCTCCACACAGCTTCCAAGGTCTCAACCTTTCTTGGCTCTCGATTACCAACACCAACATTTCCACCGTGCCTACGGGAGCCCTTCGCAACCTAATTCACTTGGCAAGCCTCAATCTGTCTTACAACCCCATCTCAGTTCTTGAGTCCTGGGCCTTGCGGGATCTTGTCCGCTTGAAGGAACTGCACCTAGTTGGTACAAACCTGACATCAGTGCAACCCTACGGTCTTGGAGGCCTGCAACAGTTACGATTGCTCAACTTGTCAAACAATGGATTAGTGACCCTAGAGGAGGGATCCTTCCACTCAGTCAACACGCTGGAGACATTGCGTGTAGATGGCAATCCTCTGTCCTGTGATTGCCGCCTACTGTGGATCCTGCAGCGCCGGAAGACCCTCAACTTTGACGGAAAGTCACCTGTTTGCGCCACACCTGTAGAACTGCGAGGAAAAGCACTCAGTACCTTCTCGGATTCTGCACTCTTTGACCATTTCACCTGTCAGCGGCCTAAAATTCGCAACCGCAAACTGCAACAGCTGACGGCTCGTGAAGGTCAGGTGGTGTCATTTGTGTGTCGAGCGGAAGGAGACCCAACTCCGGTGATCTTTTGGATTTCACCTCAGCGCCGACGTATCACTACCAAGAGTACTGGGCGAGTGATTGTCCTACCTGAAGGTACGCTGGAGATCCGTTATGCCCAGATAACAGACAGCGGGACTTATATCTGCATTGCAAGCAATGCTGGTGGCAACGACACCTACTTTGCCACCCTAACAGTCAGTGGTTTGCCATTGGATGCTGCTTTGGCAGCCAATCGCACCTACTATGTGGGAGATCTAAATGACACAAACTTAAACGACACACGTGTCTTCCTAAAATTCACATTGGACCTCAAGACCATCCTGGTGTCCACAGCAATGGGCTGCATCATGTTTTTGGGTGTTGTGCTTTTTTGTTTCATTCTCTTATTTGTGTGGAGCCGAGGACGAGGTCAGCACAAGAACAATTTCTCAGTTGAGTATTCATTCAGAAAGGTAGATGGTCCCGCTGCCAGCGGGGGTCAAGGAGGGGCCCGAAAGTTCAACATGAAGATGATATAAAATGGGCATACTATCAGTTTAAAGGAGTTAACCGCACATTATTGTTATTTCAAACTGAAATACATTTCTACTACCAGTCCTGCATGACTATGGGTTCGGATTTTAAGACAGAGGGTTTTAATGGGAGCAATGAATAATGTAGTTGCTGAGGGGTGATTTCCATCAGCAGCTATTTATAATCTATCCTTACTTTTGGTGTCTTGGGATATTTTACATATTTATTAAGACATTTATGATGAATTACGTACTTCCAGCTGGCATTAGGTACCCGTTTTCAAGCTTGTAGTGATATATAATGACCATTACAAATTTTCTACAGAACATGTAATTCTAAAATGAAAGTTCAATTATGCTCTTAATGTTATGGAGGTTGTTGTGAGAAAAGTCCAGAATGATTTAGATTATAATTATTTACAGAGGTGCTTTCTGCTTGCCAAGAAATTGCCAATGCCCTCAAAAGTAAAAAAAAACGTACATTATTGCATTTTGCTAGGCAATTTAATTTATATGCTCAGTAGTTTGTAGGCAATAAAGTGGGCATACACTTCACACTGCCAATTTAACAAGGATTTGTTGTTGGATTAGCCCCAAATCTTAGCTTGTTAAACACTTTGTCGGAAACATGAGATGCTAGAAGACTGTTTAAAAAGTTAAAACTGTTTAATTATACCTTACTTAAAAAGTTAGTTGATTTAGTTTGCTATGGATAATAAGGCTACCGAGTGCTTCTATATTACATCACACTTCTGAGTCTGAATGCATAAAGGTACACACACACACACACACACACACACACACACACACACACACACACACACACACACACACACACAACACACCCACACACACAAAGGTACAGTTAGAACAATTTAAGAATTGGCTTTATAAAACATCAATATCGTCTAATACCAATAGCCTCAGTATCTAGACTGGGTTTAAGACATTTTGTACTTTATTGTATATATATGGCTGTTTTGTGTGTTCATTATGGTGCCCTGTTCTCATGTTAAGTAAATTCATGTGAAATACTTTTATTCAATATAAAATGTTCTTAATAATGTGTGAAAACTCTTAAAGGGTTACTGCTTTAAACAAAACAAAAACTTTCTTAGCATTTTATTACAGGTGACTTTCAGTTGTTGTATGTCTTTACACCTCTTCTATGTACGTGTAAGTGTGTTTAAAAGGGAATGTCAGTCTCATAACTTATTTTATGCTCATTTGCATGAGTGTACAGTCAAAGATAGCTTTTTATGCACAGGCCACTGATCCTTTGATCCATCCAGGAGTTCTTTCGCGTACATTGTCTGTTTTTAAATAGCATTTATGATGAGTTAGACCTTGCTCAAGTGCTGCCGCTTAAAATGAAACAGGAAGGCACTTTACAAAGCTGTTCTGCTGCCCCCTAATGTTAAAATAGGACAGTTTAAAGACCACAGGGTATCAGTCACAACCTTATTGCCCTCTACCGATCAATATCTATTTAACACAAAGCTTAAATTAATTCGATTATGAGCTGTTTTGTTTGAACAGATCAATTGCGCCCTGTACTGTCGTATTTTAAGCAGCATTGTATGTACATTGCAAACTGCCAGAATTTCTCAATAACTACTGTAAAACTGATTAAAAGAAGCTTTTTGATATTTTTTGTAAAAAGTCATTTTACAGTTTTATTCGATGTAAATTAAATAAATGGATATCCACAGCATTTTTATGTTCTGGATAGTTTTATTCTTAAATATGTTAAGCATATTGTTCTTATACTGTACCAATGAAAAAAAAATGCTGTTTATAAAAGCATGTATCTAAGTCCCTGAGTTGTAATTTCTTCTTTTTCAGATTTTTCATGTCATTATAAAGTAATATTATATATTAATGTTTTTGACTAATTTATGTAATGCAATGCATATATAACCTTTAAAGGTTCTCAACTTTATTTTTTTTTTTTGCAAATGCCAAGATGATGTTCAAAATAAACATTTCACAGCATTTTTTATTTTTGTTTGAAAAACTGACAGTTTACTTTTTATTTTAAAACCAGAACAATAAAACCCAATCAGATGAGAATAGCAGGCGAATAATGTCAAATGAGCATTCATCTTTAGGTTTACATAGGTACCAACCAACTTACAAACACCAGCCCTGATTCTATAAACAGTTTTTTCCTAAAAAGTTTCAATAAAGACAACCGCTTGTCAGCATACTTTGATTTGGTCCCACAAACTTTAAATGAAATGACATGACAGCTGAGCAATTGTTGGCCATAAGCATCTGGTACAGTCATGTGTGCACAAGAAAATGTCAATTATTTTCTTGTCATGACACTTTTCTACTCATACCATCTGCTTTATAAAACAAAACAATGTTGTGTTTGCTGCAGGATGTAAAAAGCACATACATGAAGGCAAACAATGGTGTACTTAAAAAAAAAAAGCTATTCAAAACAAAAGTAAAATATTTAATCAGATGACCTTTTGACCATGCCTCTAAATTAACAATATCACAGGTAAGTACAGCATTTTCACACAACTACCCTCTTATTTACATATAAACAAAAAGAAAATGTGTAATCGTAATACAAAATGGGAGTGGTTTTGATGTCTTGATGATGTTGTAGATCCAGTCGCCTGTGGCCAGGTATTTTGTTCTAAACAGTCTATGAATAAACTGAAAAAGAGAAGTGTTGTGTTTCACTTTCACACCAAAGATGCACAATCTCTATTAATGCAATATTATGCATTTACTAGAGATTAGCACTCTGTACAAAACCAAATAATGATCTGTGCAGGTATTGTGTTTTCAAAGTCTTTTCCATTGGGTTTCCATTTTTAATATGCACTGCACATTGTTGTAGTGATTGATGGATTTGTGATGGAAGTACTGAATCATTTGTTACGCCCACAAATGGGCTAGTAGTGTCGCTGTCTGGAATATTTATCTTCATGCTATAATTTTGCGCTTTTGCTAACCTAGTACGATATCACTGCACAAAGCCTGTGCATATGGCAAGCAATGACTCAAACTGAAAAAAAAATGCGTGATTGATGAATCAAGGCTGTCATTAAGGAAGGATGTTTAAGAATGTGGTGTATGTTTTTTAAGCAATCATTTCTTCTGTTAGAGTTGGCATAGCTAAGCTAAGTTTCTTTAAATCAGTGTGGATCAAATATAACAATGCCACTGTTTATATCTTTGGTGAATCACAGAAAAGAGATGATAATTAGTGTGATTAATGAATCAAGACTGTGTTGAAGAATGCAGCATAACTTCTGTTAGTGTTAGCATAGCTAGGCTAAGTTTTTTTAAACTAGTCTGTTGATACAATATGACGTTTATATCTTTGATGAATGATAGAAAAGAGTGATAAAGACTCAAATATGGATTTTTAATATGTGAAAAGAAAACGTGCTAAGAGACCATTAGCATTGCTATTGGTTGCACAGATATACAGTATATAGGCTTAGCAATCATTGTACAAAAATACCAGTCAGAATCCAAACTTATAAAGCTGTCATGTAATTTGTTAAGATTAGCATGATTAGCGAGTCTGTTATCTTGTAGCTTCTGCTAACACCAGAAGATCATATTGGGTCAAAGAACTGGCTAAAATAGATTTTCAAAAATGATAAACACAAGAAAACAACTAGATCTTGTGCTAGAGGATGTGGTTTACAGATGTAAAAGACAAAGACAATATACTTTTAACTTCCTATTTCTTCGTTGTACTTCTCTCCCTTCATCTCTCAGGTGGTTACAGCAGGAAAAAGAAGAAATGAACAACATTTAACACTAAAGTCAGAGCTAAATGTATGCTAATCCAGTTTTCAACAACAAGAATGCTAAAAGCAACTTTGGTTAATGAAGCATTTTCATAGTTATGCAAGATTTCTTTGAGTTAGGCTTGTTATGCAAGTCACTGAATCACTCGCTTGCCTTTAGCGGTGACTAGCAGATTGTTGCTTGGTCTCCTCACTTTGTGGCGTATATGCTGTTAACATCGCGATTGATCATGAACGGTGACTAATAAGTGCTGAGAAACCCCCACTCCACCTTTCCCACCCCTACATGCCACTGAAACTTTGTTTGCAGCCCCCTTTCACACTTACAAACCGCAGCAGCCCCGTGGAGTTCTTCGACCTGTCACCAAAAGCAAGCAGCACAACTCACACACTTCCAGTCCCACAGCCGTAAGTGGAGGCGAAAACGCTTTCAAGATAAAAGTAATACTGCATATTATGATAATAAACTCTGTGTTCTATGTGACTGAACTGTGCTAAGTTGTGAACAATCAAATAATAAAGTCAAAAAGCTGAGCTTTTCAGTTGCACTTTATTGTAAAAATGATAACATTCTGAAGATCATACAACTTAATGCAGATGAACAAAAGATTGAAATAAAAGTAAATCTTTATTAAAACAGACAAAAATTGTTTAAAAGCATATACAAATACATGTAATTTAAGTACTCATGTAGCTTAGCTGTTAGCATATGACACTAGCAACACCATAATCACAAGTTCAATAATGCATGACAAAAAAATGCAACAAAAAAAAATGCTGCTAAATGCATATATGCAAAAAAAGCAAAATTCATGAGATGTGGACATTGGTTTTGTTGAGCAGTCAGTCCATATTTCAGATACTTGTCTATAAAAGCGGACCTTGATTGTGCATTTGTCTAAAACCGTATGCTATAACTTGAACAAGAGTTCATCATCATCAAAGATCAGCGCTGTGTAATTCTTTCAGAAACATATTGTGCAGTTAAAAATAAAGCATGAGATTGAATTAAAACTAGTTTACAGCAGGCAAAGGCACTGTATGTTCATGTGTTGCACTGGTTCATATGCAGTTTGAATTTCTTGAAAAGTCTTTAAAAAAATGTTTTTCAGAAAATACAGGTCACTTATTGTGTGATCACAGCTTTAACTTTTGAGTAGCAAGCAAGCAATTGTTTCCACAGGGGTCACAGATGACCTTACTTTGTGCATGAACACCTTTCCAAACAAGTCACATGACTGAGATGTCAAGTGACAAGACAAAATGGAAGTCAAATAAAAGTACAAATATGCTGCCTTCACCAGTTGGATCAAGGGATTCCAGAAATATCCTCTTCAGACTCTTTGAGGTGTGGTGATTTCCCCTAAAATCTCATTTGTTCTCATTTGCATGCATCTGATTGGTGGTTACCGTTACTGTTTTCGGCCTCTCAGAAACACATATTCACATTTTGAAAGTAACTGCAAAGATATGCCATCAGTATTAGTTTGCAGTGTACTTTGGATTATAATACAAACAATATTTTAGCATGTTTACAGGTCCAACTTCTTTTTCAGATCTGCCTTTTTGTTTTGCTTTTAATTAATTTTGTTAATAGCTGCTTTGAGGTCTCAAAAGTAACCATTCTGTAGCTCAAATCAGTAATACAATGCATTAGTAATGGGGAACGCATGAAATTATCAAATGTATAGTTTAAATGCAATGTAAGTTGCTTAAGCATCTGTCAAATGTGTAAATGTCAGTCTGACTCCAGAGGCGAAATTAAATCAGACATAGGTTATATTCTGAATTAAACAAGGAGGTAGCATTCTTTTAGATTAAACACTGGATCGTGACTATAGCAACACCAAGGTTCAATTTCCAGGGAATGCATGAATGATCAAATGTATATATATTGAATGCAATGTAAGTCGCTTTTGGATAAAAGCATCTGCCAAATACATAAATGTAAATGCATACATAAATGCATTCACAAAAGAAGTAATTGTGAAAGTTATGGCAGAGTGAATGGTTCTAGTCCAACTTCGGTCAATTCCTTTTTCTATTCCTAAAATCCTGTTCTCTTTCTCTCACCCCCTACTTTCCTGTCTATATTAAAGGTAAAACTAAAATTAGTAAACACATGTGTGTCATTATCCCAATTCAAGTTTGCCACTTTAAACCTCAATGATGGAAATATTGACTCTATAAATGTATCTCGGAAACTTAATCTGAATATGTGACCTTTTGATCAAAGAAATATTTTTCATCATGATGGTTTGCAACAAACTTCCTGGAATATAGCCAATGTTCAATTATCAAAAATGAGTAGGATGACTCATGACTACTGAGTCAAAGCTTGGTTTCAATCTGATATGTATGCTGGATTTGGAGACGCAGATTTAGCTCTGTTATCTTTGCGCTGAGAGTTTTGCGTCTTCAATCTTAGTTTATGGGGCAGGGCGGTGCTGGAATCTGCTGGCACCTGCTGCTCGCCCTCCTCGTCCGACAAGATCCTTTGATTCCCTGGCTGGAGCAGGGGCCGTCCTGCCCAAGGTGCTGCTGCTGGGGCGAGGTGTGGAGGAAAGAGTAAAGGTGAGGCTGTAGAAGAATGGAGAGTGGGGAAGTCTAGGAGATATGGGTGGTTTCTTCGTATGGCCATAGGATGCGTAGGCAGGAACGCCGACCCGGGGTGGGTGCCAAGACAGAGGGGTGCTTGTTGGTTCCCCGATAGATGAGAAGCCTCTCTATCTTGCCGTCTACTCCAGTAGAGGTCTTTGTCTGGGCAAGAAACCAAAGGTTGGGGCGCCAAAGTGTGAAGCTGAGATAGAGCCCTTTGAGATGGGGAATAGGGCGTCCCAGGGTTAAGCAAACCGTATCGAAGCTTCAGAGCCAACAGCTCGGCTCGCAGACGAGCGTTTTCCTCGCTCAACGAAACCAATCGAGTTTCCAACACGTAGTCATTGACCCTTCGTTTCTCTCGCGAGCGCTTCGCCGCTTCATTGTTCTTGCGACGTTTCTCCCAGTAGGTTGCGTCTTTCTTGTCTTCAGGTATGAATTCCCGTTTGCGACGCAATCCCAGACCTCTTGGAGAGAGCTCTTCGTCTTCTCCCTCAGGTTCCCACACCACCCGTGAGAAAGCGGACTCCATTTTCACCAGGTGTGACTTTTCTGATTGGTTTCGCTCAAGATGCACCTGTTCTCCTTCTGTGCGTAGCGTCTGGAGTTACTCAGATGTTAGTGCCTCTTCTCAGTCATACTGTAGCCAGGAGCTTTACCTATAACGAAAGAGCACAGTTATTTCCTTTGCAGGTGGTCTTGTTGATGTGTCAGATTTCACCAGGCAGTCATCGACGCAAAGTTATGAGCGTCATAGCAAAGCAATTTCTGCTGAACATGTTGACCTTTGCCTGCTAGGTACCAGCTTGGTTACAGGTACCTTATGTCTGAACCTAAAACTCTATAATGTTCTTGTCATTAAGGGTGTAGATGAGGTAATACATCAAAAATCCCCTTGTGGTGACTGCTGCTGTTGTTGTTGTTGCAGTTGCGCTAGTCATTTAAACAGCTACATTATTGTTCTGCTAACTAACATTAAAATATTAACAATTGTTGAAGATTATTACTAATACCTTTAGAGACTCTACATCAAGGACTTTCTTCCAGCTCTATGCTTCAGCTCTCTGCCTATTGCCAATACTGTTGATAGTTCAAAAATGCTTGAGCAATGCTAATAGCAGCTGCCTTTTTGAAGTGACTATGAAGTGTTAATCAATACTGGAGGTGTGTGAGCATCCTGGACATGAATACGACCACTGGGGTGATTCAGAGAGTGTGGGAACCAAAGTCTTCCCAACGGGGGTTCCAAAAACCCCCACACTGTCTGATGGGCCGTCGTTTTGTGGGTTACCAGTGGAAGAATGGTTGATTGTGAAGGACAGAGAGAGATCTAGTGAGACCAAACACTATGCTAACAACTGTACAGACCTACTTCCCCTCTGATGTCATTGACACATTGTATTCTGTCTCTACACTGACACTTAGAACTGGTAATTTTAGCTTCCTTTCCAGACAAAAGGTCAGATAAAACAATTTCCTTCCACACGATCGTATGCATTTCATGTATTAGTTTTCTAAAGAGCAAAAGAAAAGTTAAACTTGCTGATCTAAACACAGCATTTGGACACTTGAGTCACATTTACAAATGTCAGAATGCCATTGCATTAGATAACACAATGAGACAAAGGGAGCGTTGTCGGCAACATTTATAAATACATAAATAAATATATATATATATATATATGTATATATATATATATGTGTGTGTATAGATTAGTGCTGTCAAACGATTAACAAACGATCAATAAAGTTTTTGTTTACGTAATATATGTATATGTACTGTGTTTATTTATTATGTATAAATAAAAATACACACACATGCATGTATATATTTAAGAAAATATGTAATGTTTATATATTAAATATATTTATAATATAATATAAATTATATGAATATAAAAGTATATACATGTAAATATTTTTCTTAAATATATACATGCATGTGTTTTTATTTACATAATAAATATACACAGTAAACACACATACTATGTAAACAAAAACTTATTTTGGATGCGATTAATCACGATTAATATATACAGTGGGTACGGAAAGTATGCAGACCCCCTTAAATTTTTCACTATTATATTGCAGCCATTTGCTAAAAATCATTTAAGTAAATTTTTTTCCTCATTAATGTACACACAGCACCCATATTGACAGAAAAACACAGAATTTGTTGACATTTTTGCAGATTTAATTAAAAAAGAAAAACTGAAATATAAAATGGTCCTAAGTATTCAGACCCTTTTCTGTGACACTCATATAATTAACTCAGGTGCTGTCCATTTCTTCTGATCATCCTTGAGGTGTTTCTACACCTTCATTTGAGTCCAGCTGTTTGATTCTACTGATTGGACTTGATTAGGAAAGCAACACACCTGTCTATATAAGAACTTACAGCTCACAGTGCATGTCAGAGCAAATGAGAATCATGAGGTCAAAAAGAACTGCCTGAAGAGCTCAGAGACAGAACTGTGGCAAGGCACAGATCTGGCCAAGGTACAAAAAAATTTCTGCTGCACTTAAAGTTCCTAAGAGCACAGTGGCCTCCATATCCTTAAATGGAAGACGTTTGGGACAACAAGAACCCTTACTAGAGCTGGCCGTCCGGCCAAACTGAGCTATCGGGAGAAAGAGCCTTGGTGAGAGAGGTAAAGAAGAACACAAAGATCACTGTTGCTGAGCTCCAGAGATGCAGTCGGGATGGGAGAAAGTTGTAGAAAGTCAATCATCACTGCAGCTCTCCACCAGTCGGGGCTTTATGGTAGAGTGGCCTGACGGAAGCCTCTCCTCAGTGGAAGACACATGAAAGCCCGCGTGGAGTTTGCTAAAAAAAACACCTGAAGGACTCCAAGATGGTGGGAAATAAGATTCTCTGGTCTGATGAAACCAAGACAGAACTTTTTGGCCTTAATTCTAAGCAGTATGTGTGGAGAAAAAACCAGGCACTGCTCATCACCTGTCCAATGCAGTCCCAACAGTGAAGCATGTTGGTGGTAGCATCATGCTGTGGGGGTGGTTTTCAGCGGCAGGGACAGGACGACTGGTTGCAATGGAGGGAAAGATGAATGCGGTCAAGTACAGGGATATCCTGGACGAAAACCTTCTCCAGAGTGCTAGGACCTCAGACTGGGCCGAAGGTTTCCTTCCAACAAGACAATGACCCTAAGAACACAGCTAAAATAATGAAGGAGTGGCTTCACAACAACTCTGTGACTGTTCTTGAATGGCCCAGCCAGAGCCCTGATTTAAACCCAATTGATCATCTCTGGAGAGACCTAAAAATTGCTGTCCACCAACGTTTACCATTCAACCTGACAAAACTGGAGAGGATCTGCAAGGAGGAATGGCAGAGGATCCCCAATCCAGGTGTGAAAAACTTGTTGCAAAAGACTCATGGCTGTATTAGATCAAAAAAGTGCTTCTACTAAATACTGAGCAAAGGGTCTGAATACTTAGGACCATGTGATATTTCAGTTTTTCTTTTTTAATAAATCTGCAAAAATGTCAACAATTCTGTTGTTTTCTGTCAATATGGGGTGCTGTGCACATTAATGAGGAAAAAAAATAACTTAAATGAATTTAGCAAATGGCTGCAATATAACAAAGAGTGAAAAATTTAAGGGGTATGAATACTTTCAATAACCATTGTATATAAACTAACGTTCACATTCTAGGGTTTCTGTTTTGAAAAAAAAAAATTTAAAACAGAAAACTCTCGAATTTGAACTTAATTAGGATTGAGTAGTAACTAAATCTTATCAACTTGTTAGTGAGTAGTTTCAATTAAAGCTATGATTTATCTAAATAATTAGTTTTTATTTGATATTTGCTTTCTTTTCATCTTAGTTTAAGTTGTAGTAGTTGTTTTGTGTTTTATTCTGTTTATGCAACTTTATTTCAGCTATGTTTTAGGATGTTGCAACTTGTAGAAATATAATATATATATATATATCATATATATATAGATATATATATATACAGTGGGTACGGAAAGTATTCAGAACCCCTTAAATTTTTCACTCTTTGTTATATTGCAGCCATGTGCTAAAATCATTAAGTTAATTTTTTTTCCTCATTAAAATTAACCACAGCACCCATATTGACAGCAAAACAAAGAATTGTTGACATTTTTGTAGATTTATTAAAAAAAGAAAAACTGAAATATCACATGGTCTAAGTATTCAGACCCTTTGCTGTGACAATCATATATTTAACTCAGGTGCTGTCAATTTCTTCTTATCATCCTTGAGATGGTTCTACACTTCATTTGAGTCCAGCTGTGTTTGATTTTACTGATTGGACTTGATTAGGAAAGCTACACACCTGGCTATATAAGACCTTACAGCTCACAGGGCATGTCAGAGCAAATGAGAATCATGAAGTCAAAGGAACTGCCTGAAGAGCTCAGAGGAAGAATTGTGGCAAGGCACAGATCTGGCCACGGTTACAAAAATAATTTCTGCTGCACTTAAGGTTCCCAAGAGCACAGTGGCCTCCATAATCCTTTAATGGAAGACGTTTGGGACGACCAGAACCCTTCCTAGAGCTGGCCGTCCGGCAAAACTGAGCTATCGGACGAGAAGAGCCTTGGTGAGAGAGGTAAAGAAGAACCCAAAGGTCACTGTGGCTGAGCTCCAGAGATGCAGTCGGGTGATGGGAGAAAGTTGTAGAAAGTCAAGCATCACTGCAGCCCTCCACCAGTCGGGGCTTTATGGCAGAGTGGCCCGACGGAAGCCTCTCCTCAGTTGCAAGACACATGAAAGCCCGCATGGAAAAAAACACCTGAAAGGATCTAAGATGGTGAGAAATAAGATTCTCTGGTCTGATGAGACGAAGATGGAACTTTTTGGCCTTAATTCTAAGTGGTATGTGTGGAGAAAACCATGCACTGCTCATCACCTGTCCAATACAACCCCAACAGTGAAGTATGTTGGTGGCAGCATCATGCTGTGGGGGTTTTTTCAGCTGCAGGGACAGGACGACTGGTTGCAATCGAAGGGAAGATGAATGCGGCCAAGTACAGGGAAAACCTTCTCCAGAGTGCTCAGGACCAGTGGGCCGAGCGTACTTACAACAAGACAATGACACTAAGGCACACAGCTAAAATACACATAAGAGTGGCGTAACAAAAACTCTGTGGACTGTTCTTGATGGACAGCCAGAGCCATGACCTAAACACCCAAAATTGAGCATCTCTGGAGAGACCGAAAAATGGCTGTACACCAACGCTTACCATCCAACCTGACAGAACTGGAGAGGATCGGCAAGGAGGAATGGCAGAGGATCCCCAAATCCAGGTGTGAAAAACTTGTTGTTTCTTTCCCAAAAAGACTCATGGCTGTGTTAGATCAAAAGTGTGCTTCTACTAAATCCTGAGCAAAGGGTCTGAATACTTAGGGACCATGTGATATTTCAGTTTTTTTTTTAATAAATCTACAAAAATGTCAAAAATTCTGTGTTTTTATGTCAATATGGTGTGCTGTGTGTACAATAATGAGGAAAAAAAAAATAACTTAAATTATTTTAGCAAATGGCTGCAATATAACAAAGAGAAAAATTTAAGGGGGTCTGAATACTTTACGTACCCACTGTAATATTTTAAAAAATATATTGGCCATTTGTTGCGGAGAAAATGAGGAAAGTGTGTTCAAGCGCCAGCAGAAAAAAAGTGTAAAGAAATACTCTTTGAGAGAAACAGTCAATCAGCAGAAGTTAAAAGCAGCCCGTAAGTGTATTTACTTGTCTCATTAGTGTTTAGCGCAGTTGTCGTTGCTAGGAAAAGCTTGTTTTGTTTTACTGTGTGGAGAGTGCTGGTATCGCGTTTGGTCTTGTTCTGTATCGCGTATCTTGTCAGTGTATGCGCTTGCTTGGCCATTTGTTGTGAAAAAACTAAGGAAAGTGTGTCCAGCTGAATTAATTTAGTATTTTGGTATAAAAAAAGCTTAGTTTACCGCAGCAGCCATCGCGTGAAGGCCTCCTCGTCTGAAGACCGAAGAGTGTAAAGACCATCGACTATCTGTGCGAATCCACGAATCTACTGCAGGACACCAGCAAAGGCTAGACAGATATCACTTTGTATTTCTACTCTTCCTATGTTGTTTGTTTCTGTTTCAGTTTTTTAACATGTTTAATATGGTAAGAATTGTGGTTTTCGCATGGGTGTTTGGCAGTGTTATTTTTAGGTTACTGATAAAACTACTGTCATTGATTTGGATTATTGTATTTGTTATTTATTTAATTTTAGTTAATTATGTCTGTAGGTTTATTAAGTTTTTAGTTTTATTTGATTTGATTTATTTTAATACTTCAGCAAACTAAATGGAAATGAAATCATATATATATATTGAATTTATTAATGTGTATGTACATATACAGTATATACTGTATGTATGTGTGTGTATACACATATGTATTTTTTTTTGGTGGTTGGCTTAGTGTTATGTTAGAATCCGTATTTACTGAGTAACCTTTTGTTTTAAGATTTTGAATGTTTTAGCTTGATTTTTGTTGTTTTCATTAAATGTTGTTTGAAATGTGGGTGTATGCATTTATCATTTTATTTAATATCTTATTTGTAAAATGTGTCTAGGTAGTGATTTATAAAGTTCTAGCTTTTAGTTTGTATCTGATTTAGTTGTTTTATACTACAATTGATTGCTTCGGTGTCCTCATTGTAAGTCGCTTTGGATAAAAGTGTCTAAATGTAAATGATACAAATAAATAATATCTATATATATATATATATATATACAGTCGGGGCCAAAAAAGTATTAGGTTCAGCACAAATGTGCAGTGCTCCCCTTAAAAAGATGAGGAGAGGCCTGTAATTTTCATCATAGGTATACCTCAAATATGAGAGAAAAAATGAGAAAAAAAAATCCAGAAAATCAAATTTTAGGATTTTTAAAGAATTAATTGGTAAATTCCTCGGTAAATTAAGTATTTGGTCACCTACAAACAAGTAAGATTTCTGGCTCTCACAGACCTGTAACTTCTTTAAGAGGCTCCTCTGTCCTCCACTCGTTACCTGTATTAATGGCATCTGTTTAAACTCATTATCAGTATAAAAGACACCCGTCCACAACCACAAACAGTCACACTCCAAACACCACCATGACCAAGACCAAAGAGCTGTCAAAGAACACCAGAAACAAAACTGTAGACCTGCACCAGGCTGGGAAGACTGAATCTGCAATAGGTTAGCAGCTTGGTTTGAAGAAATCAACTGTGGGAGCAATTATTAGAAAAATGGAAGACATACAAGACCACTGAAAATCTCCCTCGATCTGGGGCTCCACGCAAGATCTCACCCCGTGGGGTCAAAATGATCACAAGAACTGTGAGCAAAAATCCCAGAACCACACGGGGGGACCTAGTGAATGACCTGCAGAGAGCTGGACCAAAGTAACAAAGGCTACCATCAGTAACACACTGCGCCGCCAGGGACTCAAACCTGCAGTGCCAGACGTGTCCCCCTGGTTAAGCCAGTACATGTCCAGGCCCGTATGAAGTTTGCTGAGAGCATTGGATGATCCAGAAGAGGATTGGGAGAATGTCATCTGGTCAGATGAAACCAAAATAGAACTTTTTGGTAAAAACTCAAACTTGTCGTGTTTGGAGGAGAAAGAAAGCTGAGTTGCATCCAAAGAACACCATAACTACTGAGAAGCATGGGGGTGGAAACATCATGCATTGGGACTGTTTTTCTGCAAAGGGACCAGGACGACTGATCAGTGTAAACGAAAGAATGAATGGAGCCATGTATCATGAGATTTTGAGTGAAAACCTACTTCCATCGAAGCAAGGGCTTTGAAGATGAAACGTGGCTGGGTCTTACAGCATGACAATGATCCCAAACACACAACCCGGGCACGAAGGAGCGGTGGTAAGAGCATTTCAAGGTTCTGGATGGCCTAGGCACAGTCTCAAGATCTCAACCCATAGAAAATCTTGGAGGGACCGTTGACAATCGTCCGGTTGCCCAGCGACAGCCCAACATTAGGCTCTGAGGAGATCTGCATGGAGATGGGCCAAAATACCAGAACAGGTGTGAGACTTACAGAAACGTATTTTGACCTATGCATTTGCCAACAAAGTGTTGAAACAAAGTATTGAGATGAATTTTTGTTATTGACCAAATACTTATTTTCCACCATAATTTGCAAATAAATTCTTTAAAAATCCTACAATGTGATTTTCTGGATTTTTTTTTTTCATTTTGTCTCTCATAGTTGAGGTATACCTATGATGAAAAACAGGCCTCTTTCATTTTTTAAGTGGGAGGAGAAAAACCTTGCAGACAATGGATGGTGGACTAAAATATTTTTTGCCCCACTGTATATGTGTGTGTGTGTATATATAATATATTTAGCTAATTTTATTTTAGTACAAGTACTCAAACATTAGTTATTCAGCTTTTAATTAGTTATCTATAATAACCCTGCTATATTTAATGCAGAATTAATACATTTTGTAAGTGTAGATTAACTTTTTTAATAATTTAGCTTCCACTGAATGCACATGATCAAAATCTCAAGAGTAGCATCGGGGTACACGCAGATCTTCTAGTTTTGCGCATCTTGCATCTTGTACATCTAACCCCACGCTCACTGTGGTTTCTTTTTTCTCTCTTCAGAACCTTTCTCCAAGTTAACAAAGTGTGTGAGTTTTCATGTAGGCTAACCACATCCTGTTCATCCCTTTCTTTTATCTGCTCTGTCTTTTTATGAGCTGAAATCTCGCGGTCAAAGAGCGTGAAGCGAGGTGCATGTATGCTTACACAGCAGCACCCCCCCCCCCCCCCCCCCCCCACAAACAGACTGTTAGGCCAAGCCACGAGCCAATGAAACATGAACGCAGCGAAAGAAGAGCATGGTTTTGGTGTGGAGGGGATGAATTGTGGATGCTCGCTCAAACCACAGCTATGAGACCACGCCTGCAATGCGGCGCTACGCTGACCATTGTTAGTGTTTGTGTTTGTGTGCAGTAACTTCACTATAATGTACAAACCAATTTGAAAAAGATAAACTAGATGTGCATTTCCAGATGGAAAAACCAGTGCTTGCAAGCACGTGTGTCGTTATCTTATATAGCCTATATAAAAATAAACAAATAGTATTATGTTAAATATATTTTATTCCAAAGCCTTTAGATATGCAAAGATGGTGCACTAATCAGTCATTCTTGAGAAGTGGGACAAAACAGGGTGCAAAATTGAAAAAATAAAACCTTGTACTCAAATGAAACTACATTTATGTATCTTATATGTACTAAGCTACTGAGATATGCTTTGATACAACCTCCCAACTTTTCTCTTTTTTAACAAAATGTGCTTTTTAACCTTGGACTGTGTAATATAATTTCAACTTCATCTTTAACAGCAGTCAAGATGTTTTTAACATTTCAAAACACATTCTCGTGTTAGCAGACAGATTACACTTTCACATGTGACCAACAATTCCACAACAAATATAAAATATCATAATGAAATATCAAAATATTCAACTGACGGAGGTGACAGAACTGACGGAGGTGACGAAAACCTGAATTTGTAGTCATTTTAACTATCAAATACATTGAATCAGTCAATTACTGTATTAAAACCAACAAACAGTGAGTATGTTATTGTTTATAAAGCTTGTATTCAAGAGTCACATTTAAGTATTTTGATATATCATTGGAACACAATCTTATGGTGGTGACATCTGACGGTGTTGACAAATTTGGCATTTCTTTCACAAAACCAATGGAGTTCATGTGGTAGCCATTTTATTTTTTTTCTGTTGATGCTAGATGCTAATGGAACCTGCTTCAGGAGAATAAAATTATCTAAATATTTCAAATAATTTCCTCAGAAATTGGAAGATGGTGCTGACATATCATGGCTGTGACAAAGGAAATATTACATTAGGATTTAAAATATTCTAAAAGTATAACTTAGCAGAGCCTGTCCGACACTGTTGTACTCTGCAGAGGTGAACTGTGGCAAGGGGCTCCTTTAGAGTGACAGCAGCCCCTGATATTCCCTGATTTTATTACATTTTATTGAATGTCTGACGGTGTTGACAAAAAGTGGGGACGCAACTTTAAAATCTTATTAAACATGCATGTGTCATTAAAAAACAACCTTGCTTTGATAGGAGATATTATTAAGTGTTGCTTTTGATAAAACAAGCTCTTTTTCATCATTAAAAAAACATTTTTATCCATTTTATAGCATATGAATGATTGAACCCTTCTCTGTGGACACACTCTTTTAGATGTAGTGAGAGGACATTAAGAAACATAGATTAGGTTATAACAAAGACAAAATTTAATTGGAGGTGATAATTGTGTTAAATACATTCTATTATTAATACCTCATGACATTTAAAATTGAAAATATTTTTATTTTTAAGCCTAATAGCAGTTACCCTTGCTTGACCTGTTTTGTCCCATGTCTCAAGATTCTTACGAATGGGAGAAAGTCCAACGTACAACATGACAATAAGTCCTGCCTTCTAAATAAAAGGGCCAATCGCCAGTTGGTAAAGTGATCATGTCTCAGCAGCCGCTGTTAGAAGTTCTGGTTGCCAGTCAGTGTTCAGAGATGCATGTTTAGGACTTCACGTTGGCTGAGCCAGCCTGAAATATGAGCTTTTAAAATGCTATTTGAGTATAAGAAACATTATGGGCAGTTCATGTGAGATTTTGTTGCTGATTTGAAATATGACACTTTAATGTGAGAGTGGAAAGCAATTGCAAATATGACTGGCCAGTAAACTAACTAGAGAGTGTTGTCTCATGGCGGGATCACATGATCAGCTAAATATAATTTGTTTTACCTTGGTATTATTGAGAATTTTTACTGGCTATATTTAATCATGGTTGACTGAATGGCACATCAATCGCTAACTGTTAACCTTTGCTTTTGCGTGATGCTTCTTCCACACCACTAGGTGTCAGTATAAGTTTAAATTCAAAACATAGAAGTTCAAGACAAGTCCGGTATAAGTTTAAGTAAATTTTAATTAGGTGCAAGTATAGATCCCCACAAATAGAGTGCTGCAGGGATGACATATTTTTATAGGCCAAAACCTGGAAATGAGTTCGCATTTAGCACTTCCTGAACTCAATGTTTTTTTGGTTTTTTTTTGTTTTTTTTAATGGATGAGTTTTTGGTTAAATACCTGAAATAAGGTCTGTGGTGAACACAACCTCAAGATATTTTCACATTTTATTCAACAACATGAAACCCATCAGTCATACACCTTTTTGAAGCTTAAAAAAGACAGGTTGCTGACAAATGGCAAAAAGAGACTACAGAGGCGGTCAAGAAAAAAACATCATCATCCGAACAGTTCAAATTAATCTACTCACGTTCTAGTCACTTTCACAGCCTCATTTTGTTGGACTCTTTGGTAACTAATCTAACTTAAACATTCGTGTTCATTTATAGCCTACGTTTCACTTTTTACTTTAGGTGGTTGTATTAGGCTTCAAAATGACTAGGATATAAGATTATTGTGAAGATGAATGAAACGTTTAAGAATCATAAATTTAGTTGGTCACGATGAAATAATCTGAAAGCCAATGGATCCTACTGGAACAAGGGCGATGCTAACTTATGGGTTGGCCTACAAAAAATGTCATCACTTCATTACATTTTACATTTAGATTTATTTATTTAGCAGGCACCTTTTATCCAAAGTGACTTGCAGTGCTTTATAGATCACTCGTAACTTTTCAGTATGCAAATATTATATTGTCAGTTAGATTTTGAATGCTAAACATTGTTTATATGCTTCATAGTCTTATGGACATTGATCCTTGATACATAAACTCAATTTTACCCCCAGCCCATTTCACATTTTCCATTGGTGAATGGAATTATTGCCCCTTAACACTCGTAACTAGCGTTAGCTTGCAAACAGTCTCTTTTTAAAAAATAATTGTGTGGGCAACAGTGGTGTGCTAACCACATTGACATGCGGTTCTTCTCCAAGACTAACCTAATTCTCTTTATCACTCAACATTTCTTAGTGATGTGTCAAAATAAAAGACTTTAAGGTGTCAATGTGTTAAAGGGCTGGTGGGTTATTAGTGTTGCAATTTGAATGGTGCTCACATGAGCCTTTCGACATTGGCAGCTTTGCTGCTCTCCTTTAAACACGTAGCATCGAGTTGCAGTCAAAATTCTCACCTTTTGTTACCCATATTTGGTTTAGTTTCCTTTCAGACATCTGTTTATGAATATTCCCTGTTGAAAAAAACAGCATTTGCTGGTTAGGTATGTTTTGATGCTGGGATGCTGGTTTAAGCTGGTCCTTTGCTGGTTTGTGCTTGTCCTTTGCTGGTTTTAGCTGGTCCTTTGCTGGTTTTAGCTGGTCCTTTGCTGGTCCTTTGCTGGTTTTAGCTGGTCCTTTGCTGGTTTGTGCTGGTCCTTTGCCAGCACAAACCAGCAAAGGACCAGCTTAAACCAGCATCCCAGCGCCAAAACATACCTAACCAGCATATGCTGTTTTTTTCAACAGGGTTGTAGCCTGTTTATTTTCAGCCAGTTACTGGAACGTGAAACTGTTGTGCATTTTACATAAGTTGCTAACTTGCGGATTGGCATCTCGCAAGGAGTTTCGCCTAAATCTCTCTGTTGCTAATTGTCTAACAGATTTTTGAAAACAATCCTCTGGGGGAATGTAAATTTGCGATGGGCTTTGCTGGCTAATTGCGAGAGGTTTCTGTTGTCTGCCAGCCTGCTAATGTGGACATGCGCTCATAGGATATGCTAACAGTTTAGGTGCGGTGATGGTGACACATGCTGTGTAGCTAAATATACCCTGTGCCTGCTTTGTCGCTGTGCCACAGATATACACACACATGCATACACAAAGAGAAAGTCAAAAGAGGTTGTTCACATGCTTTTCCCCTTCCTGTGTTGAGTATACAATGAACAGAAGTTAGTCAGAAAACCAGAAAAGCTCTTGAAATACAATATGCCTTGCAGTGTAGCATGCATAAACATAAAAACATCAGAAACACTCTCTCTTTCTCTCTCTATATATATCCTAAGCCTATCACAGACCATTCAATGGTGCCAGTGACTTCCTCCAAATAGTATGAACCTATTGGGGCATGTTGTCACAATTTTCCAGTGGCTTTTTTTGTAGCCAGTGCTTTTTGGACATCAAATACAGCTTTTGATGACTGTAGTCGTATGACGGTCTCAAGGCCCCCAGAGGCCTCAGTCAGACCTGCACCTGCTGCTTACTGACGCTCTAAGTTTAGATGGTGCTTTTCAGTAACAAACTCTTAAACTTCTCCTTTTTAACAACCTATCTGTTGGCTTTCTCCTCACCACCTGCTGCTCTGTACATCCTGGCCTATAGTTTTCATATCTTATGTGTTTTTTGTCCTCAGTTGTTTTTAAACGAGAGGCTCAGATGTTTTCATAGAAAATAACGTCTGCTAATTTTTTTTTTTAACCGTAAGTTTTTTTCCTTGAAAGTATACAGCTGTACTGCATATGTTCAATGTTGTTCATTTATGCCAGTTTTATATAGTTTATTTTTCATCAATCAATACTGTGGAGTCCAAAAGTCAAAGACTGTTGAAAATCTGAGATTCAAAATCAAATTCAAACCTGGAAAGGTTTTAGGTTTTCTACAAAAAAAAAAAAAATTGAGAATAAATAACAAATATGAAAGATTATGCACTATTTCTAATCAAATAAGTAAATGTGTGGCATTAATCCTGAGAACACGTTTGAAAGGATGATCTTTTAAGCTCAAATCATGCTGGAGATTAACATGATTATCAGGTTTTACACAAACTTGTTCATGCATTGTTATTCTTGCAATATAATTGGTAGTCAGAATTTTGGACCACTGTTTGTTGGATGGGAATAGCAATTAAATATATTTAGCATGGGATGCACAGAGAAAGATGCATACTTCAAGCCACAGCTACATCAGAGATGCCATTTACGACTTTGAATGCGTTTTGCAGCAAATGTCTTACCTAATCTTCCCTTGAAATAGTTTAGATCGTCATGACACCACACCACACACACCCTTTTAAAATTACCCACATTTACCAGCCTTTGCAATATCCTACATTCACGTTTGAAGAATTTCAAAAGCTGAAATTCTGAATATTTGGAAGGTCTGCAAGGAAGTTTACATTTACAAATGCAATTTGAAACAAATCAAATGCAGTCTAATCTTATATGCACTTTTGCAAGACAATAAGGCCAAATACAGCTGCTTTAATTATTGAATGTTACATAATACAAAATATATTCAACACTATTAAAAGGATTATATATGCAAAGTTGACCACATTAACCTAAAATCAGACTTAATATGTGTACTGATTTATATATTATACTTGTTTCATTCTGAGATTGGGAAATCTGATGCTTGCAATGGCAGTAAACCAAAGGTTACATTTGAAATGAGATTAGTTACATTTAGTTTTGCACATCGTCTACCGCATTCAAGCGCCATGAAGCATTTGCACCTCAAACTACGAACGTCTTAATATCAGATGTTTTATTTTACTTTTAATGCAAAATTAATGCAAGACAGCTTTTAAGATCGCAAGATGTCTGTGCCGTGTTTTCTTATTTTGCTTGATGGTGTGACATCTCAAATTTCAAAGGAAGTCAAAGGAAGTTTGCTTATTTTTTGTCATTACATCACGTTTTCACAACTTTGTTAAAAGCTGACCACTGATGTACACTCAAAAGTCCCCGTTTCTTACCTTCACAGCTTCTCTCAGCTCCTGAAGCCTTGTCGGGTCACCCAGCGTTGACATCTCCAAGGATGCTCCTCATTACTGGAACCAGCAGACTCTCCAAACTTCAAACACTTGTCTTGTCTGTGTGAGACCTGAGTGTCTCACCTGCCTCTCAGCGTTGATTAAACGCTCTCCACTCTGACTCGTGGCTTCTCTTTGGTGTGAAGTGTGATTAAAAGTTAGAGGCTGCTTGTTCGCCTCTTTATGAGATCAGCCCACAAGCCCCTGTTTGTGTCTACTTCTTTTAACACAAAGCTGATGGCTCTACTACACCATGGCCCACATGTCCCTCACATACGTGTATCAGTGGGTGTGTGTGCGTGCATTTATGAAAAGAAAAATGGTCAGATATGGAAAACCACTCTTATTGATCGTTTCGATATGCATTTCTGATGGCCAGATACTAGTCTACACTCATCATCGACTGGGTCCTTGCTGTTCAGCTATTAACTAAAGTTGCAAAGGCTCTAAATTTAAGTTTAAGGAATCACAAAAGTCTGTGCTGTTTTGGAAAGACCTAAAATCCTTGATCACCTTCAAAATAGGCACTCATTGCCAGTGCTGTCAATAATGCCACAATAATGGTCAATTGATATGCATTTTTCAATGACAGATTCTTAAGTTCCTAATATCGTTCACACCAGCTATGAATATTGTCACATTATTGCTAGCTACTCCTTTCAGATCAATAACTACATACGTCATAATTCTGTTTTGCTATTTTTCTTTGCATTTTTGTGATGTTACCACATATGTAACAATAAAAAAGACTGTATTTCCTCATAACTAGAACATAATACATCTATTAGCTTTGTCAGATGCTAATGTGAAGGGACGTGACTAGTCTGCATTTCGTGTGTAGCCTATATTGTCAAGGACAGCGCGCCCCCTACTGGTTATTCTAATACCTGTCAGCATTTCATCCATCTGAATTTTAGTAGAAGGTACGTAATCTATGTTAAGTTTCTTCAACTCTAATTATAAAAATGAATAATTAATAATTTTACCGATCAAGAAGGTATAGTGCAGTTACGCAAACGCATAGGCTACGGAAATACAGAAAACTACAATTTTAAAAATTTTCTATGACGCTTCATATTGATTAATTATTATATAGCCTACTTAATTATAAATTAAGCCTTTATGAGAGAGTGTAGACGATAGAGGGCTCTCAAGGATTCACTTTTTTCTTAACCACATGAACGGTCGTGTTTGTGTTTGAAAAACTGTTGCTTAGAGGTTCTCCAACAGTTTTGGCCTGTGTATCAATCTGAGGAACCCCAAGTGGTACCCCAAGTATCTTTACATTTTTACATAACATCTATATAAATTGACTGTTTTCTTAAATCAGTTTCCATTATTAGAATGAAAAAAAGGAGACTTAATTATTACGCAATTAAATTATATAGCCTACAGTACTGTTGAGCTGAACTGGTCTATTTACACCTCTAAATTGGTCTTTATTCTACTTCGCACACTCATGTACATGTACATCCACACACCAGAAGTGTGAACATGTGGTTTGACAAGCCTGAGTTCAATCAGATATCAGACAAATTTACCCCAGCCTGAAACCATCTTCATTGTGATCATGTTTCATATTTAATCATGAGCACTTTAATCATTCACTTTACAAATACCCCATATATTAGGAGGGAATCATTTATGAATACGTCTACACAATTACTAGCTCAGTTATTTTCAGTACACATTCTATGTACAAAATACTATGAAGCAAATTAAACCATTTTTAGTTTTGTTGTTACTTTGCGTGTGCGTGTTGCTGCAGCCGCATAATTTTTTTTCTTATTCTTCTGTTTTTCCTTTACATGGAACATTACGCACTCATAACAGCTTCGGTGAAAGGTTGTTTTCGATGTCGTAATGAGTTAGAACCAGTATTTCACACAAGCAAGGTGAATACTAATAATAATTTCCATGAAACAATCAATGATGTGCCTGTGAGAATATATAGTGTAGATTCCCAAACTTGAATCAGATTTATATGCAATAAGCAAATAAGGGAAATGAGAGTAAAATAAGTAACTACTTTTATTACAAGTGGCCACATATTTGCAGAATAAACATTTTGATATTATACAAGTCATGGTTTATCTATCATTTGCTAGGCCGTATGGAGAGATTGGCTTGAACATCACTACAAGGGTAACACGAGTGCCACTCAGGGCTTATAACCGTTACCTTTGTGTTGCTAAAGCTGGAGTCTTTTCTTCACTCCTCTGGCCCGCATCAGACTTTTTCAGTGTGGGAAATCAGGGAAAGAAGTATGACACATAGTAAGTCTACAGTTTTGTTTGTGGGGGCAACACCTGTTAGCAGGTTATCACACATGACAACTGTTCGCAGATTATTGCTGATTAAGGGTTCTCCGAGCAAAAGATGCGTCGACTTCCTGATCTCAGCGAACGCTGCTGTCCTGCGTTTGAGTGCCACAGTGCCTTCGCCTTTACAGAATCCTCTGTGTCTCTCATCGACAGAGGGAAGGACCCCATTGGGTGAAGGGGAGGCGCAAAGACGACGAGCCCCAAGGTAGCATCTGGTTGCTGTGCTGGATGGCAGACTGGCTCAACCCAGGCAGCAGCTGAGGAGGGTGGTGGGCCCGCAGATTGCTCTCTGGGCGGAAAACAGTTGTGGGTGGCTTGGGGTCGTTGGCTCCTGAAGAGACCTGTGGTGAGAGCGTGGTCTGCCTCTACGTTGGGTCGCGCTGTTGTTCCAATGGCTAACTCTGTAGGAGTGGCACTTTTAGGAGAGGCACGCTCAAGTGGCTATCGATGAAGGAGATGAGGCCGTGCCAAGAGCGTGCCAAGAGTGAGGGTGGGGACAGCTCTGGAGTTCTGAGCCTTAACCAGGTAGGGCAAGAACCCACATGGAAGGGCTTGAGAATGTGACGCTAGCAGGATAGTGGAAGGCAAACCATTGTGTTCGAGCTGGCAATCGCAAACACACTCGCCCTCCAAGTCCCCTGTGAATACTATCCGAGGGCATCAGGAAGAAAAAGCCAAAAAAGATCAGAACACCTCGGGGGAAACCGGACATGGAGCTGAAGAGTCACAATATCAGACTCCTCGCTATCTACTCACATTAAGTTCTCCTAACCAGCATGAGATCGCGCTTGATGAGAGTCGCTGATCGGGGATAGTAAAAGAAACAGAAGAACGTCGTGTGCGTTCCGGTCGACTATGTTCTTCTTCCGTTTCACCCAATAAGACGTGTCCTTTTTCTCAGCAGGAGTCATCTCGCGTTTACGTCGTCTGTTGGGCATGAGCGGGTTGCGGTATGACTGGAGGTGGAACAGTCGTCGTGCCAGTACGGTTGAGCCGGTGAGTGGCAGAAGCCTTCTTAGACCTCCAGGGACGTCTTTGCTTGTCAAGATCTCGCCCGTGGAGGATGGAAGACAAGCATCTGCTAGATGCTCGTTAAACCCCCCCCCTCCAAAAAAAACAACAACTCCCCAAAAACACTCAAACACCCCAAATACAAGAAACCAGAAAAAACCAAAACCCCCCTCCTCAAGACTTCTCATGGTAGTTTATTCCCATTGTTCTGGAAAGATAAAGAACTTGATCAGTAGGCCAAACCAATACTTTGTTAAAAAAAGTATCACTTTTAGGCTTGAGAACGGCAGTAATCATATACTTGTTGGTACTGCTGTACTGGTGATATTAGAATTTAAGAAGAACGATGCGAAAGCTCAGGATTTTTTCTCTTCCATGAAAGAACAAGCCTGCACTATTAAATGCAAGTTAAATTCATTACCACTTATTAGCGTTCATAGTGCAGTTTCCTGTCTGAATGAGGGTAAAAATAAATGTGAGAAGCTCACCAGCCTAATAAGGAAACGTGCTGGGCAAATCCTAATTTTAAATGTGCAAAATAATGATATGGTTTGCGAAAAAATGCGATATGCTCAATTAATGATGATGTTAGATTGGATCTAATGCATACAACCTTGATATGATCAATTTATGAGGTCAACCATGAAAAAAAGATCTTGATTTGCTAAAAGCAAGTCAAAAAATTAGTATGTCATTTAAAACCATTGCATATCTGCCAAACTGACTTAACATCAAAATAGTGGCTATTCGTTTTGTGACTTTTTTCTTTCTCCAAATGCAATTTGTTTGGTGAATATGAAGCTTCTTGCAACAATCCAGATATATCTATCCAGAGTTAAACTACTGCATGATTTGCATTTAATGAATTCAGTATTTTAAAGTTTGCATACAGAATACTAAGTATTATGTATAAGTACTACTTTGCAAAATCTTAACTGAGGAGAACCGTTGCGAGAAAAATAGCTTTACCTTACCTTACGGTGCTGTCACAGGAATGATGCTAGAAAGTGATGATGAATTAAAGGACATCAGCTTAAAACTAAAACTCTTTTGGCTGGAAACATGCAGACAAACTGTGTCAACCAATGGCAGTCAACGTGGCGCATGTAATCTGCACACGTATGCCTATTGCATGAAAGGAGCTGTAGTAGGTGAGGACCACATCTTCCTTCCTTAGATATGGAGGCGGAGAGTTGCAAACAAGTATCTCAAACCAGTGGTTTGAGTTATGACTCACTTTTTTGTTTGTTCTACTTTTAAAAGAATGAATAAAAGAAATTATTGCTGGCACACTCAGCATCTTGATGTTTTGTTTTCATTTTTGTTTACGCATTGTCTTCCGTCCAGTGGTTATCCATGCCGTTAGCTCTTCATTTTAGTTCTAAACCAAAACTAAAACGTTTTTGTTTATTGAATTTCACACACCATTATCTGCTCATGACATTTTCTTTTTTTAAAGGGGTCATAGGATGCCCATTTTCCACAAGTTGATATGATTCTTTAGGGTCTTAATGAAAAGTCTGTAACATAGTTTGGTTAAAATTTTTCAGCTCTTTTCAGCTCAAGCCGTTTTTGTAGCGTTTTCCTTTAAATGTTAATGAGCTCAGCTGACCCCACCCCTCTCTCTTCCGAGCTGCTCTCAGAGAGACTGTTTACTTTCATTCATCGTGAAACTTGCTAATTAGCACATTATTAGGAAAGGCGATTTGCAAAGATTCATTACAAAACATTATACTCACTTCTTCTGTAGATGAGGCTGGATCATGAATGATTCGCGCGAACAGACGCATTTATGTAGATCGGGGGCGCCTTCCCTTCAGAAACAATGTAATCCACTGCCAGTTCAGCAGCTCAGATGTCGGAAGTAAATGACGACTGCTATGTTCATTATTACATCCAACAACAGAACACCTCAATCGCTTAGGAAGGAGTCATTCTTGTCTACATCTGCTCCAGCGGTGAAACAATGGCGGACTGATGACAGCTCCTCAGGGCGGGTCTAAGGTAAGACACCAGTCCAGTCTGTGCTGAAACGCTACTGTCAATCAAACTATCATGGGAGGGGCCTGTCTGTGTGACGTCACACAGACAGGCATCTGAGATCGGCTCGATTTGAGAAAGGGGAAAACATTTAACAAGATTAATAAAAAAACACTGGGTGGATTTTTATCATTCAAAAAGTTCAAACAACTTGTAAAAAGTGCATGTAGCATCCTATGACCCCTTTAAATGTAAATTTTATTTATACATTTATTTTTAATATCATGGATGCCCTGTGAAGTAACAATCCCACACTTCAACCAAAACTAGCACATTAATTAGATTGGCCAAACATACAGCGCTGAGACCCATCAGTGTGGTTGTATGTTCACATTGAGGTTATTTCGGCCATAATTCAAATAGTGTATGCTAGTATGGGCATATGTGTAGTATTATGTTTTATGACATTCTGCTTTTTGATTATAATGTGTAAAATGCAAACAGCATAATTTAATGTAATTATTCATCATTTCCTAGTAAACCAAATTCTTCAGAAAGCGCTAGTATGTCATTCAACCAATTATAAGTTGAAGCTCAGTAAACACTGAAACTGAAGATGGTTAAGATCAGGTAAAACAAACTCTCAATTGTGGCTAAAAAGAATAGATTACTAAGAATGGCTTGCATGAAAAAATTAGAGGTTTTTGCAGAGTTTACGTATGTCATCTGGGACTGTCCTTCCAAATTTCCGCAGAAATTGTTTTCATGTTCTAGATTATGACTAAATCTGTGTCGCTGTGAAACATAATGCAGGTGCGTAGCTTGCACATCGGTTACACAAACTTATTGAAGTTCGACTTGTGGCAGTTCCACTGCCAACCACAAAAAAAGTAAAAAAAAATAAGATAAATCTTGACTATTAAATGCATAATGCAGGAAAATATAATCGGATGAATGCGATGTTTTTGCCTTCACCTCATTTATGAGAGTAATGCTGTGCATCACCTGTGGTTGGTTTGAAGAATTAGCCACACTTGACATTTTAAGACTGTGTCGGCAAGATAAAAATGGGCCATGTATCGTTCGCTAAAAAACACACGATGTTGTTGGTGTTCAACAGGTGTTGGATCGTATCTCAGGCTTGGGGTCGCAGTGGTCGCGAAGAGTGTTGGTGGGGCGGCATACCTGTTGGTGTTTACCGGTGACTCATCGAATAGCTGTTGAATCCCTCTGTGATTTTTCTTCTTCTTATACTCGGTGACTCATAACGCCACCTCAAAGCTCCACAGAACTCAAATGTTTTAACGTGGGACATAACCTGTAGTTCAGATGTAGCGTTTTGGTTACCGCACACAGCCCCCTCACGTGGTGCGCACATTCGCACGCGCAAACACAGTTCGGGCTTAACCAGGTAATCAGTCCTAATGTATTTGTTAAACTTGTAGATAAAACAGCACATTTTTCAAATATGCTGCAATGGCGCATGTGAATGAGGATGAACGCTAACCGCAGCTGGCGCGCATTGAAGTTTGAACTTTCAGGCCTCACCTTTTGCATACAGTTCAGCTGCGTTGTTTGTCTGTACAGTAACTCCAATCACCCCTGTTTCTTTCTCAAGTGAATTCAAACCACTTCCTGTCTCTGAGTCGTCAGTGTTTTCTCCTCACAACGACCTCATTTTAACTAGCCCCTCTCCCATTTTTGACTCGTTCGTCGGAACAGAAACTAAAGCAGCGATTGCAGAGCAGCAGACAGGGGTATACCCCAAAAACCTCATTCGAGGCCACCTACTCCCTTCCCAGAAAACATGATTTTGCTGATATTTTACATTAGATGTTGTGTTTTTGGAGCACTGATGCCATGACGTTATCTGCACGCCTTTCATTCATTGGCGTATTTAGTTCAAACTCATAAGGGATGTTCAAATCGTAGGCAAATCGTTTTTTAAGGTGGCAAGGATGGATAAAAGGCCTAGGAAATGGTGATGGTGAGACTTTGACTTCTTCAAATAAGATCTGCTGCATTTTGCAAGAAAGGCGTCCAGTATAGATGTTTATGTGATGAATTCAATGCAATGCAAGGTAATATTAGAGCTTCTGAAATCTTTTTAAGAAATTCATACTTTCATGTTCTATTCATCAAAGAATCCTGAAGAAAATGTGTAACATTTTCCACAAAAATATAAAGCAGCACAGCTGTTTTTAACATTAATAATAATAATGTTTCTTGAGCAGCAAATGAGCATATTAGAATAATCTCAGGAGCATGTTATAAATTAATACATAAATTACATTTAAAATATTTTCAAATAGAAAAGTTACAAAAAATGTACTGGTATTTCACAATATTGCAGTTTTTCCTGTATTTTTGATTAAATAAATGCAGCATCGTGAGAATAGCGACGCACATCTAATCCAAAATTTTGAAATGGTATCTTTTGACCTTTGACCTCTAAGAGTAATTGAGAACATTTTCAGCTTTTCTCTGAGCATCTATCAAAACAAAATGCTCAAAAGTTGCATAGGCCATAAAAATGTGATACATAATGTCTTGATGTTTTTTTTTTATTATTATTGTTACACGCACTGTGTTTTTGAAAATTTACACATAACTAGATTTATTTTTAATATTTTTTTTCTTAAAATAGTAAAATTATCAAAACTAACAGTCATGCGAAGTCGGAAATTGTCAACACCCAAAAAAAGTTATATAATATATAGCTTTTAATAAAACATCTTTAAAGGTAATATTGTATATACTGTATCAATAATAATAATACTCATATTTCAACTTGCATAAAGTCGACTACCTTTTTAGATTTCATCACTGCACACTGTTCATTCTCAAACAACTAAGCTTGAGGTGCATTCTGGGATGCTTTTGAATTAAAATTGCAGTTTTTTAAAGAAAATGATATATATATGCACCATTTGTTTGTCCGCACAACTAATTTCAAGAAGCACCAAATGTGTCCAAACTTTAGACTGGTTTAGTGTACAAAATTTCCAAAATAAAATATTTTTTTCTCCATTAATGCACTCTATTTGAGTACTCAAATAGAAATATAACACACAGTGACTACAATACCATTCTCTGCTCTCAAGAAGGCCACATATGCGTGTTTACAAAATGCAACCTGCGGTTTTGTCTTTTCATGCAATTAAATATATCCAGTGTATTCTGATTTATTTGAGATCACTGCTACTGTTTGATCGCACGGTCATGCCCATCGACAGACCCTTCATTAGGCCTCCATCAGCACCTGTGGAACCGCATGCGGTGAGGCTTTCAGAGCGAGATATGTGCACTCGTTGCGGTTTGACAGGCTTGGGGCAACAGTTAAACTGTAATGGAGCATTGCCAATAGCAACCTGGTCAACCGGTCACAATGGCTCTGCAGGTCTGGGTCTCATCTCGCAAACCACTCTGCTTCTGAGAGAGGCCACGTATAAAAAGAGATGAGCTTGATAGGACTTGAGACGCGTTATCTCACACACACACACACACACACACACACGGATGTGCAGTCAAACCTCCTACACGGCTTCAGCGCAGCCCACCGAGTTTTGATAGCCTGAACGCAGGGGCCACCGTAAAGGGAATCCTTTGATTTGAGACCTTAAAGGGGTCATGATTGAACCACTTTGGGCCTTGATATGGTCTTGCAGCAGGTGAATGGATGCTAATTAAGCTGCAGTGTCTTTGGCTGCCACTAGATGGAGCGCTAGTTGAAGAGTATTGAAACAGGAGCATGTGTGTTAGCGATCCAAATAAATAAATAAATAAAAGTGATATATCACAAATGTCCTCACTGTAGTTATCTGAGAGATATGTCTTCATTTGCACCTTGTACAGGGCCAGTCGTCTTCACACCTAATGCAGTTCTCAGACACTTTTAGCGCTAGGAGACTTCCTGGCTTAAGTTAGATTGTTTTGGCATATCGCTGATGTGTAAAGTTATATCTGTTTCCATGAAGCAAAAAGGAGAAGTGAAAACGATAGATGACAACAAAGACAACAAGATTAAGGCATAATAAAACAACATCTTCTCAACTTTTCAGTCCACTGTGAAGAAAACCTTCATGTTTGAAGATGCTTCAATGTAAACATGCACACACAATGGCTCGAAAAATATCGGCCTGTAGAAAACACACGATGACAATATTTTGAAAAGAAAAAAAAAAAGGTATAAAATATATGATAAATGTATATCCTTTACCCTTTTTCAGACATCTGACTTGAAGTTGACAATGCTTATCGTTCTCTCTTTTAAGGACTGTCTGCAAACTTAGTGCATTTATGCCACCTACTGAGCAGTATTAGGGACCACAGATACTATACACTATTACATCATATAAATTATACACAACTTTGTGATTATTAATATTTAGTATTCTTTGTATAAAAAAAATAAAGCACCAGTCAATAGCTTAGACACTACATTGTAATTTCTGCCTCACGATTTATGTTTAAATATTTTGTTATAGACAGAAATTGTGCATACTTATGAATTTCACTTTTGTGCGTGTGGTGTGTTTGGGGGGGGGGGGTCTATAGTTTTATATATATAGATATAGGCCTATACTAAATGTACTATTTCATTTATGACACTCCCCATTGTCTCATGTCTGAGGGGAAAATCTGAGGGAAATCCCTGGGGGGGAAAGGGGGGGTAAACGTTCCACTACCCGGCGGCACTTTTTGGAATTGTGTGTTAATGTTTATTTTTGTTTTACGGAAATCACCTTCTATAATTTTTTCCTTTACTTCTCATGTTATTTCAAGCAGTTACTCAATTCTGTCTTTAAGCCTAAATGTTTACGTTACACAGGACCATTTTAATCTGCACTGAAATTGTTATTTTTTTGCTTCTTGTTCAGTTGAATGAATTAAAATGAGCTAAATAACATGATTATTGAAAATTTTGTAGCCACTTAATTGACCCTTTGCGGGGAGTTTGATTGACATGCGATCTGGGCCATTATATGCCGAATCTGCCACCTTTGGGCTGACAAAAACCATACGGAGAATATATTTAACGACGTTTAGTTGAAGTTGTTGAAACAAGATACCTTCTGATGTTCATTCAGGTTTATTTTGTGCTTTAACTAGTAAATGCAAAAAGATGATTGGTTCTTGAGCAGTGTTGGGCAGTAACTAGTTACTAGTAACTTAGTTACTGTAATAATATTACTTTTTGCAGTAACTAGTAGTGTAACTAATTACTAATAAGATTTCAGTAATAATATTACAGTTACCATCCATAAAACTGTTTAGTTACTTTTGATGCCTCAACCCACTGATTTAAAATTCAACAATCAAATAATTCCTAGATTTATTTTCAAAATGTTCACGACTCGCACATGCATGTGATGTCCCCAATGCAGCAGGCAAGCTTGGAAAATGGAAAAGCTTACGTTAAGAAGATAGAAATGTTGCATTATATTGATTTTGTCAGGAAAAAAGATGATCTGTTGTGTAAGTTGTGGCTTTACTTTACTCTGGCATTGCATCCCACCCACATCCCTCTGATCAGCATGTGGTACATATTACTATAATTAAAAATCTTTTTAAACAATGTAACAGTTTCTTACAAACTTATGTGATTTTGATAAAATACATAATGAAATATAATAGTATATGGGTAACGGAGAAATTACAATTAGCTTCAAGCTACACATGACAATTAATGAGATTAATACAACACTTCTACTTGAATGTCACTTTCAATCAATATTGACTGTTTGTAATAACTTCTGACTGCGATCCAATGTGGATTTTGGTCAAATGATGAGGCAGAAATATGTTGTTAGTAAGAAGAATTTTATGTGGAAGAATATGTGAATAAAAAGTAATGTAACTAGTAGTGTAACTAATTACTGTTGCCAGAAAGTAATAAGTAACAATATTACTTTTGAAAGGAGTAACTAGTAATGAGTAATATATTACATTCTTTGAGTAACTAGCCCAACACTGCTCTTGAGCTGCTTGAACTGAGGCGCTACAACGATCTGTCGCGACACATTAAAGGGCCACAAAATGGTATTTATAGTTTGAATTTCTTACAAAATGCCAACATTTTTAAACTGAGACTTTGTTTCATACCAAAAGTAACCTGCTTTGTCTTGTCTGTCGGCGCGTTGTCAGTTTCATCTTTTCTCTGTGATTTATTTCTTAGTGCATGGGAACATGATGTGTGAGAGCGCCATGGATCATTGAATGTTGCAACAGTAACGAATAGGGGCGGGTCTTTACTAATTTCATTGTGTTCACACTACATAATATATTCAAAATTGAAGTTTACTTAATTTGTGTTAAAACTACATTAATCATTTTTGTTGACAAACTGGACAGTGAATCTCTAGTTCCCAGCATGCTTTGCAAAGGACTGCATTTGGAGAGCAAATTCAGGGATTCAGGGACTTTGTGTTTTTCAGTAAAGGGAAAGACATGTTAAGTGAAGTGACCTGACGTGTGGCCAAGTTTAGTAACCTATACTCAGGATTTGTGCTCTGCATTTAACCGATATCCAAGTCCACACAGAGCAGTGGGTGTGTTTAATTAAACCGTTTTAAATTAAATTAAGTAAGGGTAATGAATTCATTTCTTAAATGTGTGTAAACTACAAAGAACAAAGTCATAATACAGAATGATGTGAGGTTGCATGAACAAATCTGTACAGTCACTCAGTCAGAAATTTTTAGTGGGATTTTGGGGATTTTTTGATCATCCGCTAAGCAAAAAACAGTGTGATTGGTTAGAAAAACAACCTGAGTCAGAACTGAAGGCTTAATAATGCAGTGCACTTAACTTGACCTTTCATTTGCAGTGTGATAAACAAATTATAAATCATATCTACCATGTTTATTAATCAAAAATACAATAATTAAATGTGCAAAAAAACTTTATTTGTGAGATTTCATCTGAATATTTTTTGCCTCTTGCTTATTTTGTCCTGACATATTGCAGAAGGGTTCATGAAAGAGACAGGGTTAATGATATGAGACTTATGGATTACAGGTTACATGAAAGAGAACTGTACTTTACCTGGGTGAGAAGAGGAGGATGTGATGTGAACCATGGATCTGCTATCAAGGAAGTAAAAATGAAATGCTTCAGTAAGCAGGTGAGGTACTTTGTGGTTGAATCTCCACATTTTGTACTAATCATTTAACACTTTATTTAACTAGATCTTTAGTAATATTTTACTACCGCTAATTCAAATGTATAATTGCAATACATACATATATAGCTACACTTTTTTCTACAAAATTTGAGTAGCTAGAAACAACAACAAAATAGCCCATGCTTTGTGATATGAAAAATATACGAATTTGGCAACACCAAAAGCTTTATTATTTCAATCGTCTATTATTTAATTATTTTCAATAGGTGAGACTGAGTCCATAAAAAAAAAACTGTAGTCTTAATGTATTCTTAATCACAACTGAATGCTAGATTCGTCATGGTTTATAATAAATATTTGACGTGGCATTTAGTGAATCTGATTCAGACAGACAGACACAGATTATGGAAGAATATGGAAGAAGCAGGAGGATGCACCAAAAAAAAAATTTTGAATACGTAATTCAATAATACATAGCCTACTGGATACACATCTAAATAATCCAAGTAACATATATATTCGGTATAAACTCTTTTTAGTTCACAAACAGCATATGAGATTCTTCATCAACTGTGGGTCCAAAATATGAATCATATAGACAAGCATAATGTGTAAAATGAAACTTCTGAATGTCATGAGAGCTTGTCTTTAACCCTTCAGATGATTTCAGTTGGGAAGTTCAGGTCAACGGCCGCTTTGAGTAGTCGCGCTGCAAATCTTTCCGATGTTTGCACCGGTTAATTATGGTAAAACTTTGAAACTTTTTTTAGGTCATATTGCCCTGTGAAAGTCACTAAATAATATTTATAAAAAAATGCTGTTCCTAAAGGGTTGTTGCCATGGTGTAGAGATACAAAAATACCCCCTGAACTTTCTTCCCCATAACCTGTTAACAGTTTCAGTAAGCGGCAAACGCTTTCTTAGTTCTTGTGCATGTTGTGGTCATGTAGGTTTGAGGGTTTAATTTTCCTAACTGTGATAAAAGGTTTTATACATTTACATGTCTAACTGAGAAATATGACAGCATATGTTTCCTATAGTGTTTTCATGATGTCAGTTTGGATTCGCCAATATTATAGTATAGCATAGTGGTGGACATGTCAACTACTGTTATAAAATGAATTTTGCAAACCACGCTGTTTCTTTGAAGACAAAAAAAAAAAAAAAAAATCAGGATAGTGTACTTCTGTTCTTTCTCATTATTTCTTATGTATAGCCTACAAATAAAATTATTATTATCATTTAGAAAAATTTAAAAAGTAAAAATGCCTTTTACAGAATTTCTCGGACGTTCACAAGCATACATTAGGCATTGATTATAAATACAAAGGAAACTTTTAGTCAATAGACTACTTTCTGTTCACCAACCACAATGGCACGGCATGTCACCACACACTAATGGCAAATTAAAACCAAGTGTGTCCTTATGTCCTTATGAATCATTTGCGTAGTGCCTAGTGGTAAGACTACTGGGGGTGTGAAAATATGCTGGTTTTTGCATCATGTGTGTTTTATTCAGTCTGTTCTTTTATTCGCCTTGGTTTATCGCAATTGTGCTGCTCCTGAATGTTCTGTTTATACGTGGGTTTAGAAACCTGGCCGTTGGTGTAGTGAGTGGAATCGGAGAACTTTCATCAGTCACAATCTCAACCAACACTATTTTCAGATAGAGCTTCAATGTTGTTCTGTCAGTGAACCACATAGTCTTTACTATGTAGAAACATTTGTGGGTAAGAGCATCTCCCTCTGGCCAAACACTTTAACTGATTGATTTCAACTGACTGATCCTTCACACAGAATTGAATGCAAGTACAAATAAATAATGATGCCGCAGAAATATAATATGTATATTTTGAGTAAATATCTAAACAGCCTGAAACGATACATTTCAATTTAAATGTCTGTTCTTGGAGTATGTAACTCAGTATTACAGGTTTTTAAACTATTGTAACTTTTTGATGTCATGATAGCTAACGCCTTCGTCTCATTGTATTGTGTTAATTTAGCAAAATCACTGCTGAAGTCTGTTGCAGATATGATATTCATACATGCATATAACTATGTTTGCAGGGGCACAGTCAACTCTACAAGGAGGAGCCATGCTATCGAAGTCCTGCCCAAACCCTCACAGACCCAATTGCAAACACACAATCATGATCATTGGGATCATTGATCATTGGCTCACATCCTATTTGTTTACATGGAGAGGGCGGAGTTAATGACCTATACTGCAGCCAGCTACCAGATGGCGCTCGAAATATTTGATCTTCACTTTTCAGGACATGTTCGGAACACTTAGGCTGCATCCGAAATGGCATACTTCCCTATTATACAGTATGCAAAAAAAAAAGTACGCCAAAAGAGTAGTATGCCCAAATTCACAGTACTCATAAAAGAGTAGTTAAAAAGTACCCAGATGACGTACTACTTCTGGCATGATTCTGAAGTGTGCATACGATGGACACTTCACTATCCCATGAGGCCACAGGAGAGGAATTGTGAATTGCAGTGAAACAATACAACTGATGCTGTAAGTCACTTGTTATATACTAATAGAAATTACTATGGATTTGTTCAAAATACCACAACTTGCAGTCTTTGCACTTGACCACTGGATTACTTAAATGACGTATTTCCTGTATTTGGCCGAAGTATTCAAGTGGATGTGAAGACCACAAGGTGTGTTCGAACTTTTCATTAACCCTGTGGGAACACTTATAGTGTTGTAAAAATGCAAGTGTTTACACAGCCTTATTTTAATTTTAATTTGAAATACTTAGCATTTTAAAATCAACTTCTAAATGTCTGTTCAGTAGTCCCTATAACATGACAATTTTAATTTGTGGTGCTTCTAATTAAATGATAAAAAGCAGTTGCAAATGTTGTACAAAATAAATATCACCACAACTCATCTTTGCACCAATAAAAGTAAAAACACAGTTTTTCTACCAAATTATTTGTAATATCTAATTATTACATTAATATTTAACTTACATTGGAAAGGTTTCCGTGAACTCTCGCGAGATCTCAGCAAAAAGTCTCACGATTTATTTCCAAAACATGATGCATGATGGGATACACTAAACCTCGAATAGCGCTCCGGAGCAGTATTAGAGATAGTGGGATTTAGTATCAATTAAGGGCACTGCAATTGGCATTTTGGAAGACATGGGAAAGAATTGCACACTAAGGCCCAATCCCAATTCTATTTTTTTACCCCTTCCCCTTCCCCTACCCCTCGCCTACCCCTTCCCCTTGTCCCTTGAAAAAGAGTTCAAGGGGGAGGGGTGAAAATATTCCCCTAAGAATCGGGACACCAATACTATGCCGTCACACTTCACCATACGTCGTCTAGCTCCTACAATACACAAACCTATACTGGTGTGCATTAAAGCCTCTAATTACCATTCTATATTAATGCGCTGCACACACACACACACACACACAACACACCCAAACACATTATATCTATTCTACTATATTATATATATCGGAGATCGCGCAGTCACATATTCCAGGAGGGAAAAGGGACACTTGCAACGTGCCCCATGGCCTGTTATAATAACTTAATAAAATAAGTTAACTTATTAAATACTGCATCGCTACATTATATTTTCCAGCAACGAGATTTTTTTGCAAACATTTCTTTGAGTAACATGACCGTAAATTTGAACTCACGATTGAATGTAACAAAACAATTTATTACTTTTCGTTAAAATTTTTATTAATGCCAAAAATGCTTACATTATGTGTCTTTTTGTTCGCTCGGGCAGCCATGTTGCCCCTGAAGCCGGTTTACGCTGAGATAATTCATACCCCTTCGTTTGAAGTGTGGTCCCGAAAAATCTTCGTTTGAAGGGCTGTCTGGCCCTTCGCCTACCCCTACCCCTCCACCCAAAAGAGAATTGAGACACCCCTACCCCTTCACATGAACGCGCGAAATGGAGGGGTAGGGGAAGGGCTAAGGGGTAGAATTGGGATTGGGCCTTAGGCCTACTTCCTGTCGCGCGCACTCGCTCTTAAGTGGCCAAGACCGCAAGTGTGGGTATTTGGACAAGGGGTATGTCTGCAGTCGCAAAGTAATTACTTGTTCAAAAAAGTACCTGTGCGATTTCAGACGCATACGCCTTGGTTCATGCTTTTACCGCCCCCATATTGGAGGATGACTTATGTATAGTTGCCAATAGAAACAGATGTTAATGAGGAATCTATGTATATAATGTCTATGTGTACAACTATCCACTGTAATTAGGGCAGTGGTATATTTAAGGGTAGGGACACACAAAACCATCGCAAAAAGAACTAGCGCTGAGGATAGCTGACTGTGGCGTCACCATGCGTTACCTCATGTCACCTCTGTCGGAGCAAAAAAAGTTGCATTAGAACACACCAGACTATGGCAAGCCGTTTTGGCATTTAAAACTATCCATAAATATCATTTAAGATAGGAACAATTGTATTTTGACGAGTCATAATTATAATTCGACTAGTCACAATGACAATTAGAGATATCTGCAATTATAATTGCACTAGTAAGAAATCGGATTAGAGATATCTCTAAATACTTTATGACTAGTCAAAACTCCATTTAAGATATCTGTAATGACATTGTAGCGCCTCTCTAGTGTGCTAAACTATAATGAGAGGTGGCTATCCTGAATTCTTTAAATATATATCCAATCAAATAAGTGAGGTTTCTCTAATAATTTATCTGTGTTTGCCTTGTGTGGGTGTAATTACTAGCTTATTAAAGGAAATACTTTTCCCTCTTTAAATCACTATTTAAGCAGTAATATTTACACTGTAACAGGAAATTAAAGGTCTTTTAATCACTTTTCTCCTATAAACACTTTCACGTTTAACCCAACAGTTTCTCTCTTTTCTTAATTAACTTAAGATATCAACAGTCAGTAACCACAAAGGTTGTATAAAAAATATACCAGATTTACTTAAAAGAAAAAAAAGTCACAAATTGAATATGTCTGGGCAAACTCACTTTTCTCATCACAAATGCATTTAAATTCACATTTAACACATAAGGGCCCAAGAAAATAAAATAGCCGGCAAAAACCTAGCTTAACGGGAAATACCCTTCAAATGTTCAAATGATGCAGGCCTGAATGTAGCTTGGGTACGTAGTAGCCTTAAACCCAATGGCTGCTTCACCACGCAGGCCAAACAAACAAGTGGTACCTTTACTCAATGTGAATGTAACCTCACGCGCACCAGATCAAAGGCGTCAGCCGCAGAAGACAGGACTGGAGGATTCGCGATGAAGAGAAAACGGTTGAAGAGAAGATTCACATCGTTGACGATCTCAGCAAAGTCCACACTCGATAACGCTATCCGGCTCCGGGAAGGTCTTTGATCATCGTCGGTCTCATATTCCCACACAGGCTTAACTAATCAAGGTCGCTAGCCGCTAGCTTGTCAGCAAAGTCCATGCAAACACTAGCCACTAAATCAGCGGCTAACTTAAACTTACATCTGTCGTAACTGTGATGAGTTTATCACTCAGACAAACAGAACTATCACCATTAACGTCTGGTATAAGAGTCCGTATTGAACACTTTCATTTTCTGGTGACTTACACTAACAGTAACCATCTTTTTCTTTCCGCAAAAAACTCACTCCCCTCGTTTCTCCTCGCATACTCCACTCCCCCTCTCCTTTGACCTTTCCTGTGATTGGCTCATACACAAAACTTAAAAAAATAAAATAAATTCACAAACATTTGTGTAACTCTTTCTTCCTATTCTCACAGGCATCTTTTAAGCATTTTCACATATATTATTACCCAACAAATATTTAACATTTTAAATGCTGTATACAGTAAATGAACATTACTCCATAGACATTTCTCTCATTGAGCAAAATCATAACTTCTTTGCTGGTCAATGAATCTTAACTTTTTTAACCTTAAACTATTTAGTAAACTATGAAATTATTTATTCAAACTTGTATATGTTACACTACAGAACATATTTCAACAGGGTTACACCATCATAGATATCTTCAATAGGGCATCACACATACGCAAAAGGTAATTAGAGATATTTCTAATTCAGTTTCTACTAGTCACAGTTATATTTTAAGATATCTGAATTGTACCTGCTCCTAGTCGAATGTGCTGTTGTGTGACGTGAAACTAAATTAACTCAGCTCCTCCCAGAGCCCTTCCCAGACTAATGTTTAGTGCTAACTGATAACAACAGTGGTCTGCTTTTCTTGTCACGGAGAGAAAAGCTACTGGATGAATTACTTCAGGGGTTATTAAATAATATCTGGATGCAGCCATATGTGGTAAAAGGTCTCCAGCGTGCATGTACAGTGGGTACGGAAAGTATTCAGACCCCCTTAAATTTTTCACTCTGTTATATTGCAGCCATTTGCTAAAATCATTTAAGTTATTTTTTTTTACTCATTAATGTACCCACAGCACCCCCTATTGACAGAAATACACAGAATTGTTGACATTTTTGCAGATTTAGTAAAAAGAAAACTGAAATATCACATGGTCCTAAGTATCAGACCCTTTGCTTTGTGACAATCATATATTTAACTCAGGTGCTGTCCATTTCTTCTGATCATCCTTGAGATGGTTCTACACCTTCATTTGAGTCCAGCTGTGTTTGATTATACTGATTGGACTTGATAGGAAAGCCACACACCTGTCTATATAAGACCTACAGCTCACAGTGCATGTCAGAGCAAAATGAGAATCATGAGGTCAAAGGAAATGCCTGAAGAGCTCAGAGACAGAATTGTGGCAAGGAACAGATCTGGCCAAGGTTACAAAAAAAAGGTCTGCTGCACTTAAGGTTCCTAAGAGAACAGTGGCCTCCATAATCCTTAAATGGAAAGACTTTTGGGGACACGGACCAGAACTCCCTTCCTAGAGGGCGTCAGGCCAACTGGAAGCTACGGGGGATGAAGAGACTGGGTTCTGAGAGAGGGAAGAAGAACCCACAAGATCCTGTGGACCATGAGCTCCAGAGATGCAGTTCGGGAGGATGGGAGAAGTTGTAGGACAAGTCAACCATCAATGCAGCCCTAAACCGTCGGGGCTTTATTTTAAATAATCAGTGCAAGACCAAACATGAAAGCCCGCATGGAGTTTTCTAAAAAAAACACCTGAAGGACTCCAAGATGGTGAGAAATAAGATTCTCTGGTCTGATGAGACCAAGATAGAACTTTTTGGCCTTAATTCTAAGCGGTATGTGTGGAGAAAACCAGGCACTGCTCATCACCTGTCCAATACAGTCCCAACAGTGAAGAATGGTGGTGGCAGCATCATGCTGTGAAGGTGTTTTTCAGCTGCAGGGACAGGAAGACAGGTTGCAATCGAGGGAAAGATGAATGAATGCGGCCAAGTACAGGGATATACTGGACGAAAACCTTCTCCAGAGTGCTCAGGACCTCAGACGGGGCAGAAGGTTTACCTTCCAACAAGACAATTACCCTAAGCATACAGCTAAAATAACGAAGGAGTGGCTTCACAACAACTCTGTGACTGTTCTTGAATGGCCCAGCCAGAGCCCTGACTTAAACCCAATTGAGCATCTCTGGAGAAACCTAAAAATGGCTGTCCACCAAAGTTTACCATCCAACCTGACAGAACTACAGAACTGGAGAGGATCTGCAAGGAGGGATGGCAGAGGATCCCCAAACCCAGGTGTGAAAAACTTGTTGCATCTTTCCCAAAAAAGACTCATGGCTGTATTAGATAAAAAGGGTGCTTCTACTAAATACTGAGCAAAGGGTCTGAATACTTTAGGACCATGTGATATTTCAGTTTTTCTTTTTTAATAAATCTGCAAAAATGTCAACAATTCTGTGTTTTTCTGTCAATATGGGGTGCTGTGTGTACATTAATGAGGAAAAAAAATTAACTTAAATGATTTTAGCAAATGGCTGCAATATAACAAAGACCAAAAAATTTAAGGGGGTCTGAATACCTTCCGTACACAAGTTGTATAGCGCGTGATTTTAATTGAATATGTTGCAAAATAGACCAAATGCAGTGTAATGTTAAATAAAGGCAGAAAACCGCAAACTGCTTGTCTGAATTTATTTATTATACGTTTAGACATAATGAAGAACAATGTAATTATACAATAAAAACATGAAAAATAGTACAAATAAATGCATGACGGACAAGAACAATGCTTCAGAATCAGATGCAGTCAAAAAAAGATGAAGGCTGATTTTAAAGAGATTACAATTGGATAAAAGTTTAACTGGCATTGATGACATTTATTAGTGGGTTACATTACGTTGAGTATGGATTCAGGTTTACTTGTGTCATTATGGCAGCTTGTTTCCACCATGGAATAAAAAATAAAAAGTAATTGCGACTTTGTTCTTACAATTCTGACTTTTTTTCTTCTCAGATATAATCAATGCGAGATATAAACTTTATAACTCACAATTCTTTGCATTGTGTTTAGCTATATCTTGCAATTCTGAGAAAAAAAAAAGTCAGAATTGCGAGAAAAAAAAAGTCGATTATTTATTAATTATTTCTTTATTTAGTGGAGGAAACGAGCTTCCATAGGAAATAGCCCACAAGGTGGGAGTATTGCATTTTATTATAGCAAGAGATCCATGATGATGATTTTCTGCTGTGTTCAATGATGAGCGCCAATTTATTCTTTTAACATTATATCAAATGTTGCAACAGCTGACATGAGGCCTATACAAATCCTTAGCTACTGATTTTACATGTGTTCGTTTGTAAATAAAGGCTAACACAATTTAATCCACAGCACACGTCTCAACATTACGATATAGAAAACTAAATTATGACTAGTACAGCAAGGAGTATTTAATGCTAAAACGGCTTGCCATAGTACGCTCTGTACTTGCGTGAGAGAACATAACTCTCCCATACCATCAGGTGGCAGTAGTCTGCATTCAGGCATTCAAACAGGGGAACCAAAAAAGCTAGAACAGCAAGCAGCGAATAGAATGACAATAAGTATGGCAAGCCGTTTTAGCATTAAATACTCCTTGCTGTACTAGTCATAATTTAGTTTTGACTAGTCAAAATTCCAATTCCAGATATCTATTCTGCAATTTTGACTCGTCGTAATTGGAATTAAGATATCTACAATGTGATTATGACTAGTCATTATATGCATTGAAGATATCTACAATGCTATTACAACTAGTCGTATTGTTCCATTGACTTCCATTGGAAAATATTTTCGGATATCTACAAAAGAGTTGACTAGTATAAATTGTAATTAAAGATCTATAATTGATTTTGTACTAAGCATAATTCTAATTAGAGATATCTCAAATTACAATTCTACTAGTGATAATTAAATTAGAGATATCTCTAACTGAATTAACACTAGTCAAAATTATAATTCAAGATATCTCTAACTGGTGTTTGACTAGTCATAATTATATTGCAGATATCTTTAATTCATGATTTCTTAAAGATATCCAAAATACATTTGTAGATATCTGAAAGTAATTTATTACTAGTCAAATTACAGTTGTAGATATCTTGAATTGGATTTTTGACTAGGCAAAACTCATTTAAAGATATCTGCAATTTAATTATGGATATCTCAATCTGATTTTTGACTAGGAAGATCTTTCTTTGGAGATATCTGCATTTAGCTTTGTGACTAGGAAGAATTTCAATGTAGATATCTGGAATTAACAATGTGACTAGTCAAAATTCCTTTATAGATATCTAAAATGTGCATGCAAATGCACCTTTGTTAAGCCCCACCTTAAACATTTTATTAACCAATCCTACCTTGGAAACTGTTGTCATCCGCCATTTTGTCTAAGAGTTGTATAATAAAGGTCCTGCGTCTTTGGGTCATTTTAAACTGTTTTATACAGAAGTAATTCAAAAGTATGGAAATAAAAATGTAGCTGGAACATGTGTAAAAGTGGTAGACTACACAGAGAGGACTCAGACAGGCTTTTGTTCTATTCTATATCGTAATGTTGAGACGTGCGTGCTGTGGATTAAATTGTGTTAGCCTTTATTTACAAACGAACACATGTAAAATCAGTAGCTAAGGATTTGTATAGGCCTCATGTCAGCTGTTGCAACATTTGATATAATGTTAAAAGAATAAATTGGCGCTCATCATTGAACACAGCAGAAAATCATCATCATGGATCTCTTGCTATAATAAAATGCAATACTCCCACCTTGTGGGCTATTTCCTATGGAAGCTCGTTTCCTCCACTAAATAAAGAAATAATTAATAAATAAATAGCGACTTTTTATTCCACAATTCTGACTTTTTTTCTCAGAATTGCAAGATATAGCTAAACACAATGCAAAGATTTGTGAGTTATAAAGTTTATAACTCGCATTGTTTATATCTCGCAATTCTGAGAAGAAAAAAAGTCAGAATTGTAAGATAAAAAAAAACTCAGTTACTTTTATTTTTTTATTCCATGGCAGAAACAAGCTGCCATAACGACACAAGTAAACCTGAATCCATACTCAACGTAATGTAACCCACTAATAAATGTCATCAATGCCAGTTAAACTTTTATCCAATTGTAATCTTTTTAAAATCAGCCTTCACCTTTTTTTGACTGCATCTGATTCTGAAGCATTGTTCTTGTCCGTCATGCATTTATTTGTACTATTTTTCATGTTTTTATTGTATAATTCCATTGTTCTTCATTATGTCTAAACGTATAATAAATAAATTCAGACAAGCAGTTAGCGGTTTTCTGCCTTTATTGAACATTACACTGCATTTGGTCCGTTTTGCAACATGATTCAATTAAAATCACAGCGCTATACATACATGCACGCTGGAGACCTTTTACCACATATGGCTGCATCCAGATATTATTTAAAAATCCCTGAAGCACTTCATCCATTAGCTTTTCTCTCCGTGACAAGAAAAGCAGACCACTGTTGTTAGCAGTTAGCACTAAACATTAGTCGGGGAGGGGCTCTGGGAGGAGCTCAGTTAATTTAGTCTCACGTCACACAACAGCACATTCGACTAGGAGCAGGTACAATTCAGATATCTTAAAATATAACTGTGACTAGTAGAAACTGAATTAGAGATATCTCTAATTACCTTTGCGTATGTGTGATGCCCTATTGAAGATATCTATGATGTCATTACAGATATCTTAAATGGAGTTTTGACTAGTCATAAAGTATTTAGAGATATCTCTAATTTCTTACTAGTGCAATTATAATTGCAGATATCTCTAATGGTCATTGTGACTAGTCGAATTATAATTATGACTCGTCAAAATACAATTGTTCCTATCTTAAATGAATTAGGAATAGTTTTAAATGCCAAAAAACGGCTTGCCATACAATAAGTGTCTGTGTGTTCCCTCTTTACTTCGTCATTGGTTTGCTTTCATCAGTTCTGTTTTTTCTTGTGCGCTCATTCGCTAAGCTGAATAGCCAATCGGAGTACTCTTTCTTGTCGACAAGCTTTGCCACCAATTCAGCATGGAGAATTATTAGAGCCTACTAGAGTCCTACTAGAGCCAACAGTGCAGAAAACTCTGAATAAACTAAAGCCGACCGACGCTCAAAAACCACCCAACATTGCCTGATGGCCGACCATCGGCTTGGTGTGTCCAGGGCTTAAAAAGGGATAGTTCACCCAAAAATGAAAATTATCCCATGATTTACTCACCCTCAAGCCATCCTAGGTCTATATGACTTTCTTATTTCAGACGAATACAATCAGAGTTATATTAAAAATGTCCTGGCTCTTCCAAGTTTTATAATGGCAGTGAACGGGTGTTGAGGTTTTGAATCCCAAGAAAGTGCATCCATCCATCATAAAAAGTGCTTCACACGGCTCCGGGGGGGTTAATACAGGCCTTCTGAAGTGAATCGATGCATTTATTTTGCTTCAAAATCTTGACACCCATTCAATGCCATTATAAAGCTTGGAAGAGCCAACATATTTTTAATATAACTCTGACTGTATTCATCTGAAAGAAGAAAGTAATATACACCTGGGATGGCTTGAGGGTGAGTAAATCATGGGTAATTTTCATTTTTGGGTACTGTACTATCCCTTTAAGACAGTCATTTAACTGTAGGGGGGTCCAAAGTTGCAAAAAATATACAAAACTACATAAAGTTGCTTACACAGTTTTTTTAGGTTTATATTTTTTAAAAATTCCAAGTGCATTAATTTTTTTAATAAAATACATTTAAAGGGTTAGTTCACCCAAAAATGAGGACGCGTTTATCTCAGTATCTTTGGACGCTCATTCACGACAGTACCATGACACGAGCGTGTGGCAGCGCTCCAGTCGCCACACGCATGTGTCATGGTACTGTCGTGAACGCGCATCCAAAGTGACGTAGTAGAGACGAAAATGTGGAATAAAGTCTTTGTTTTTGTTTTCTTTGTGCAAAAAAGTATTCTTGTTGCTTCGTAACTTTACAGTTGAACCACGGATGTCACACGGACTACTTGCGTCATCTTGGTAAACTTTTCTGGACCTTGAACGTGGTAGTTACCTTGCCGTCTATGGGAGGGTCAGAGAGTTCTTGGATTTCATCAAAAATATCTTAATTTGTGTTCCGAAGATGAACAAAGAAAAAAACCGAAGGTCTTAGGGGTTTGGAACAAAATGAGGGTGAGTAATTAATGACAGAATTTTCATTTTGGGGTGAACGAACCCTTTAAACTATAGTACAATTAAAATACTCTTATATTATGGATGTTTAGATATTTTAAGAAAAACAAAATGTTGTGCAATTTTGTGATTAATATATTTTAAGAGTATTTTTTATTATATACTTCAAATTATCATTAGAGAAAACTGTGGAAAGATTATTGTCTAATTGCCTCATGATGGCTGTCTAATGTCTCGGCATTATTATTATTCTTCAAACTGCAGAGACACCAAGTTCTGTCAGGCCATTGCCAATACTGAGCTGAATGGAGATCAAACTGAGAAACATGGGTAAGCAAAGACTAATCTAAAATTCTCATATTTTTAAACTTACAATTTCCACAGTGCAGATTTCGCTCTGGCACAGTTCAGCTTCCTTCGCAGGCTGCTGTTGGTACACGGGCACTGGTCATACTACCGCATCTGCATCCTTCTGCGCGATTTCCTCTACAAAACCACTGCTTTTGCTCTGGTGCACGTCTGGTATAGTTTTTACAATGGCTTCAGCGCTCAGGTAGAGCAACTAGGTCACTTAAAACACTTTACACCCACCAACTCCAACCACACTGCAAAAATATCTGTCATTACAGTCAAACTGAGATACGTTTGAGATGTACTGTAACATGTTTGAAGGAAGTCAGATCATTATCAGTAATCAAAATTGAAATCCAAGCGCGATGACTGAAACCAGATAAGCCATACGCAATTATGTCTGTCTTCAGGCAAATTTGTCTAATTGTATGATTTGTGGACATAAAAAGATGATTTAAATTGGTAGGTTGTAGTTTCAATGACATGATGATCTATTAATTTATTTAAAAATACATTAAAAAGTGCAGTTTATACATAGAATGATTTGAATACACCTATTCTATAATGAGTATGTTTTTAATTTCTATATTCAAAATAAAGAAAGTGATACAAGTGTCCTGATACCATAATAGAGAAAAAAAGCCTCATTAAAAGAACAAAAATACTGAAAATAAAACCTCAAGTAGTTTGGCACAATGTTGCATTATTGTCATTTTTTCATTTATTTTAACCCTTTAACTGTCACCCCCATTTTTGATCATAGACGTGACAGTGCACTATCCAAACTAAAATTGTTATAATTCATGAACGAAAATATTTTGTAATATGATTTTGATGTACCATTTCCATGGTAATGCAATGTCTGATTTTAAAATGGCTTTCACAGGATGAATTTTGAGATTTGAAGCTTCCAATTGATATGTACTTTATGATGATTTCTAAAATGTTATAGGGAAAAAGGCAATGAAAAAATACTTTGTGACAAAGTTCAAAACTCCTGTTATGATGTAGATTTTTTAAGGGTGCACTCTTGTCATAAATTAATCTCCTACTGTTCCTACATAATTTGTAACAAAAAACAGCGGTAAAATATTTATTTGGAAGTCTTAGACCTTTCCAACGATATATAGTTTGTCATGATTAGATTAGGATTTAATTGTAATACAGTGAAGTAAACTTAGGAGTCCCGCTGAGGGGACGGGTAACAGTTAAGATGTTGAAAAGGCTAGTTAAAATGCTATGTGGTGCAACCAAAAATTTAACAATATTTATACATTAATAGGTCATAATATTTATAAACTATTCATCATGTTAGTATAAATAGCTACATTTATATAATTGAAAAATATTAGTTGAATAATAAAAAATCTTATTGGCGCTGATAGCCTTGTGGGCAGTGTGCCGACATACAACGCCGTTGCGCTATGTGCGTCCTGAGTTCGAATCCCGGCTCGGGGACCTTTCCCGATATCACCCCTCTCTCGCCCCCAATTTGCATCCGGTCACAATAAAAAAATTTTTTTAAATAAATAAAAAAAGCCTCATTAAAGAACAAATTGTCATTTGTTACTTTTATTGTAATTTTTTTAAACAAACTTGCTAAGTGATTATTAATATTTGAAAAACATTTGACATTTTATTACAAGGCAAGGTTAGTTCAATTTAACTATGGGTTGCATTCCCCAAAACATTATTTTTCTTGTAATTCATATTAATAAAAATAGTAATATATATAAAAAACCACACACACAACACACACACGCGCCACTAATATTGGCACCCTTGGTAAATATGAGCAAAAGTGGCTGTGAAAATAAATCTGCATTGTTAATCCTATTGCCCGTTCTTTTTCAAAAAAAAAAAAAAAAAAAAAAAAAAAAACAAAAAACAAAAAAAAAAAAAAAAAAAAAAAAAAAAAAAAAAAAAAAAAAATTCTAATCTTTCATTAAAAGGAAAAACAATGGCAAAAAAAAAGTGGGCGGGAAATTCACATTATGAAATAAATGTTTTTCTCTAGTTCATGTTGGCCACAATTATTGGCATCCAATTATTGCAATGTCCTTTTCCCAAGATAACAGCTCTGTGTTTTCTCCTATAATGCCTGATGAGGTTAGCGAGCACCTGACAAGATATCAGAGACCATTCTTTCATCCAGAATTTCTCCAGACCCTTCAGATTCCCAGCTCCGTGATGGTGCTTCTCGTCGTCAGTTCACAACACTCATTTTCTACAGGGTTCAGGTCAGAGGACTGAGACAGCCATGGCAGAAGCTTGGTTCTGGGCTCAGTGACACATGTGTCGAGTTCGATGTTTGTTTTTTTTATCATTGTCTTGACGAAAGAGCCAAACATGGTCCATTATAAGATTTCCAACAGAGTCAGCCACTTTTTGATTTTCTCTCTGTTGGTGTTTGATAGAATCCATGAATCTGAACAAGATGTCCAGGACCTCCGGCAGAAAAACAGGCCCACAACATTAAAGACCCAGCAGTATATTTAACCGTGGGCATGGGGTCCTTTTTTTAATCCCGGTTTGCACCAAACCCATCTGGTGTTTCCAATGTTTCATCTGACCATAGAAGCCGTGGGCAGCACTGTATATATATATTTTTTTTATGATGATCAAGATGTGTCATGTATTAAAGGAAGTTTAAACATTATCTTTTTACACCACTATGTTAATTAAATTAAACTTGAAAAATGATAATATATATAAAAACTGTCACAGAAGGCCAGGAGAAAACCAGATTAGATCCATGTGCAGCAAGTTTACTAAAGTAACAAATAACAGAACCAAAACTAAACAAAAGGCAACTTCAAACACAGGGAACCGAAAACACAACGCAACTCAAACAATACTGCAGCAAAGACAGACAGTGAGAGCATGCTATAAGTAGTGATGAAATGAGTAAATTGCCAACAGGTGATTACGATCAGAACAAAACGACAAAGCAAAGGACTATGGGAAACGGAGTTCAAAACATGAAACAGGAAGCGCGCCCTCAAGTGGCCAGTCTAGGGCACCACAACCAGACACTGTGACAAAAACGGCATCAATAAAAGAGTACAATAACTTAGCGCGCGTTTTAAACTATATTCTAAACAAAATTCCATCGTGTTCCTACATGTCATTGTCCCTATAATTCTCAGTAAGGGTTCTTTTGTTTGCACATAACACGTTCTGACACAATTTGTCTTTCCCCCAGTCTATATATGAGAGATGGTTTACTAGCCTCTATACATTAACATACGGAGTTTCGCCCGTGTCTGGGAATTTGCACTGTCAAAGTAACTTGATTCACAAACCCATTTGATCGACGGCCACAGTATTTACATTAGATGACATGAAGCATCTATGCAAAAACTGAATCAAGAAACTGATCCCAGTGTGGAAACGTGGTTTCTCCGGTCTCTTCTAGGTTACAAGACCACGTATGTTGTAGCATCATTGTTTTAGTGTAGTTCTTTCCATCCATACGTTTGGTTTCTCACCAAACATCTTTTCCTTACAGTTATGAACATATTTCCTTACCTCTCTTCTTTATTTTGTATAGTACAGTCAGAACACGAAGTTTGGCTTACTGTATTTGTGCAGCTGTCATCACCTCAATAGTCAATGTCCTTGCCACAGAGCTTTAGCATGTTGTAGTTTCATTAGCCACTCTCACAATGTTTCTGGCCTACATGCCACATAGATCCATCATCCACATATGAATAAACTGAGTTGCAGTTGCGTTTTTGTAGAGGTGCCTTTCAGCGATGTTCACTTTATATGGTGTCTTGCTCAAGGGAAAGGTAATCACCAAGAGTTGGGTTCCCCTGCAAGCGCCCCCAAAGGACAGTAGAGTTACAGCAGATTGTCTGAAGAAAGACGAGAAATGGTGGTATTAATTATTTTGATAATGATTTTTCAAACTCATGTAACATGTCAAGCCAAGGATGTTGCATTGTGGAATATAGTATTCCTCAGTGATTGTTCCTTACTGCACATTCAGGCAAATCTGGTCCATGTATGCCGAATATTTGCATACGGTGCACAGTGTTCACACTGCATATGCTATTCTGAACACATGCAACTATGCCCTTTCCATGAATTATAGAACAGCCCTCTGATTCAATAGCACACCCTTTATGCTGTTTTGACAATAAATGACTCCTCTCCGGCAGGATGTTTTGATGAAAAACATTGTTTTAGTCATACTTTGACAATTTTCCAGTGATGATATTTTTAAGTTTTGCTAACATTCCCATCAAGTTATGAAATGTTATTTTTTCTGTTCTCTGAATATTAAAGATGTCCAGTTTTAAAGTGTTGTAAAAAATGAAATGTTATGGTGACATTGTTTATCGGTTTACTTTTGAATATTCTTAAACTACATTAAATGAGCTTCCAGCTAAAATGTTTCAGAAGAAAAAAAATAAAATAAAGAGTTTTTCTGCTAATGTTTTAAAACATTGTTAAAAGGTACAAATGAACAGAACAAAAGTTGCTAAAATTACTGGAAGAATGTTAGCCAAAGTTCTGAGAAAGTTTCCTGTTAGCTGGGTAAAACACAAATGTGTTGCTATTGTAATTTCATTATTCATTTAATCTATGATCTACTAGTAATTACCTCACTAGATTTTTTTTCATTGCGAAATGACGGCGTTTCCATTAACCAATGTTATGCGGCTAAAACGTAACCTTTTGCCTCTCGCGATAAGTCATGGCAACGGATTTTGGCTTCATTTATTCAAAGGAGGCTTATGCATGTATCTTTACAGAAGCAGCAAAGAGAGCCGCTTCAGAAACGTGCGTGGCACGGCTGGAATAAACCATAGACTGTATAAAAACATAAACACAAGCATTGAGTGGCTGTAATCAGCTTCAGTGGCCGTATCAGAGCCACACTGCACCGCAGACGTGTGCAGTGTAAATTGTCTAAGTATTAATAGGGAAAGCCCCTTATACTGGAGCGCGGCCACTTATGAAGTGTTTCTTGGAGGTTATAGTGGATTGAAGAATGATCATATGACTTTACATACGCCATGTGACCTGTAAATGCGAAAAAGCCGTTTCCATTGCAGTTTTGCAAATTAATTAACGCGTTTCCATTAGGCGTATTTTCAATTCGCGCAATTTGAAGGGTAATGGAAACGCGCAGAGAGAGAGAGAGAGAGAGAGAGAGAGAGAGAGAGAGACACAACAGTCTATGGAATGGATCGGGCTCACGTGATGACGGGTTCCTTTGTGGATCGGGCTGAAGCGGCTGGAGTCCAGGTTCAGCGAGTCCAGGTTCAGCGAGTCCAGTTAGCGAGTCCAGGTTCAGCGAGTCCAGGTTCAGCGAGTCCAGGTTCAGCGAGTCCAGGTAAGAAGTAGCATAGTGAACTCAAGACCAGACGAAGTGTGACTGCAGTGACTGTGCATTTAAGCTAGTGCTGATGAGGTGGTGACAGGTGCGGCTGATTAGTACTCCGGTGATTGTGAACGGGTGTGTGAGATGATTGAGCCTGACTAGGCTGGACTCTCCCTGACAAACATACAGATCTTTGCCTGTGTCTGGGAATTTACTAATTATCTCACTAAACTGTTTTTATTTCAAATTATTAAGGCTCTCTGGAATACTTGATTCTGATGGTGTATAATTCCCCGATAACAACAGTTAAAACACAGGCTCATCCAGGTAGGCTACTACGAGTCATCTTTCGACTGTTAGTAATTATGCCTGTATCACTCCATTGTCACTGATCAAAATTTCGTGTCTAATTATTTACTTTTGTGGCAAACAAACAACCAGCTGCATATTATCCCAGTAACTTGATTCACAAACTCATTTGATTGCATACTTAAGTGAGCATGATCGATGGCCACAACATTTACATTAGATGACATGAAGCATCTATGCAAAAACTGAATCAAGAAACTCATCCCAGTGTGGATATTTGGTTTCTGGTTTCTCCTGTCTTTTCTAGGTTACAAGACCACGTATATTGTAGCATCATTATTTTAGTGTAGTTCTTTCTATCCATACTCACCCATATGTTTGCTTTCTCACCACACATATTTTCCTTACAGTTGTTATGAACTTGATGAACATATTTCCTTACCTCTCTTCTTTATTTTGTATAGTACAGTCAGAACACATGAAGTTTGGCTTACTGTATTTGTGCAGCTGTCATCTTCTCAATAGTCAATTTCCTTGCCACAGAGCTTTAGCATGTTGTAGTTTTATTAGCTACTCTCACAATGTTTCTTGTATAGACACACAGGCCCGGTCAGAATCAAATCACTGAGGTTGATCCTTAAATTAGTGAGGGTGCTCAAATATATAATAATATATATATATTATATATATATATATATATATATATATATATATATATTATATATACATACAGCATATGCTGCTGTCAGACGATTAATCGTGTTTAATCGCATCCAAAATAAGTTTTTGTTTCGTAATATAGACGATTTGAGGTGTGTTATTTCCGAAACAACCGGTAAACTACAGACATTAACATACAGATCTTTGCCTGTGTCTGGGAATTTACTAATTATCTCACTAAACTGTTTTTATTTCAAATTATCAAGGCTCTCTGGAATACTTGATTCTGATAGTCACTGACGATTCCGAGGTGTGTTATTCCCCGATAACAACAGGTAAAACACAGGCTCATCCAGGCCTATACGAGTCATTTCGACCGTTAATTATACTGTATCACTCAATTGTCGCCTGATCAAGTTGCGTGTCTAAATTTATTTGGTGGCAGAAGCTGGGAATAATCTGCAATAACACTGGTGCATATGTCCAGCTAAATATTTTCGATCCGCTCATCCGGGTACCTGAAACTAGCCCCACTTTACTACAAAGGCCCTTTCACACCAAGAACGATAACTATAATAATAATGTAATAAATGTGGGGGATTATTCATTTTGATTGGCTTTGATCTTGCCTACGTGAACTTTATACCGTGTCTACACCTGACGGCGACAGTTGTCGTGTCGCACCGTGCCGCAACAGCTAAAGTCTGTCTACACTGGACGACAAAACGACCCTGGAAAAACATTGAAATTTGTGTCAATAAGGCAAGTAGAAGCAGCAGCCAGTACTGTCGGGAATTTGTCGAGCCGCATCCAGTGTAGACAGCATATAGGTTCTATTGTATTTTGTCGCGCCGCGGTGACACAGTGTTACGCAGCGCATTCTCTTTCCTATGGACGGAAGGATCACGATTTTGATTGTGCTGTGTGATCACTAGAGTGCAGTGCAGTGTTGGAGTGCCACTGGTGTATCAAGTTAATTTTGGTTGAATCTACTGTGATGTCTACTTAAATGATGCTCCTTTTCTAATAAATTGTGAAGAACTGGTGGTATGACATACCCTTTGTCCTCCATATAGATCTAGTAAAACCCCCTCTTAAATGAAAACGAGAGGTTTATTACAATAACTATAAAGATAAATATTAGCGTCCGCTATCGTCTGTTTATTCTTCTCACCGCATGCTTGTCTAAATTCGAGCTCGTGACCGCAGGATTGATTATGATTGGCTCTCTATATTTTTATCGTTCATCAACTGGAGAGAAATAAAAAGTTCTGAAAGTGATTCCAACAATATCGTCTCTCTGTGCCTTTATCGTTTATAGTTGTGGTGTGGACTCTGCTATTCTTTAATATTGAGAACGATTTTTACACCTAGCCTGTCTTTATCGTTATCTTTATAGCTATCATTCCTGGTGTGAATGGGCCAACGATAACTGTAACGATAGCGTCCACATCAATTGTTCTGTTTATTGTACGCGCTGCAGTAAAGTCGGGTGGATTCTGATTGGCTGTCGATGTTCTTATCATTCACAGTTGAGAAAGTGATGTCGTTTCTCTGTCCTTAGTGGTGGCACTGGCACTCTCTTGAATTGATCGTAATTAGCCTAATGGCCCTTAATTTACACCACAGACTTTTGTTCTCGAATGGGATATAATTGGACCTAGATAGGCCTATTGTTTTTCATAGATGCATTAAAACACAAACTGCTTCCCCTTTCCTGTCCTTGTTCTCTCACATTACTCCCGTCGTTTTTTTTCTCCTCCTCTTATTTTCCCACCTGTGCTGCTGCATATCGAGTTCCAGCCCCCTCCTTTACCTGGAGCGAATTTGCACAAATTCCCCAGCCGCGCACTTGAGAGGGAGTAGATCGGGAGAGGGAGGAGATAGAGCAGGAAAGAATGAGGTTTGAGAGGAGTTTATCCTTAAACACAACATCCAGAGGTAAACAGAAGCGCGAGAAAGAGAGACAGGATTCAACAAATGCGCTAACATATCTATGAAGCTCAAGGGTTGGTTGGCGCGAAGAACACCTGGAACTGTGATTTACCTGGATGAGACGCTGGGGAGAAGAGCGCGGAGAGTGAGCCCTTTGGGATCTGCTATCAAGGAACAAAAACCAGTAAGCAGGTGAAGTGGTTTGTAGGTGAAACTCCCAAGTGTTCACAGTTTAGCACTTTATTTTATTTAATCTAACATGGCACTGAGTGTTACTGTATCTCTTTCTCTGGATGGAATGTGTCGTTCCCAAGCACGGGAATAGGACAGGTGATGCTAATATAGATATTCCTCAGTGTTCACGTATTTTTGTTTATATTTCATCGTGTGCATTTACGATGTCATCCAGAAAAAAGCGCAGTGGTTGAATTTTCTTAATGCACCAGGTAATAGTTCTGTAAAAATATATTAATTTATTCATAAATGTATTTGTCGCATGCCATTTGATTAATACTTTTTAAAAATATTTTAATTTATATTTATAAACAACTATATAGTCTTATTTTATTCATATCATTAGTGTATTTTGTTCTTTTAAAAATACAATTAAATTATATATTATGACATTTACATATGTTATAATATATAGTCTGCTAGTTGCGAAGACTCTCACTGTCTATTTGTTTCAGGTCAACATGGTAACAGTATAATGAATGACAGATTTCATGCAAGTGCTTCAAGACTGGTCACTGCCAAGTGACCTCTGTTAATATGGGTTTCATCCTTCATTTCCAGAACAGACTGTCTCTGTGCATTACTCCGTCATGGCCGACAGCAAGACAGAAAGAGGTTTGTATTACTGACATGCTTTTATCTTTCAAGCAGCATACTGTATATTTAATTATTTCACTAAATTCATATCCCTTATATGCAGTGATCCAGTGGGTCTAAAGCAAATTTAATCAAAATGGTATATAATTTATGATGTATATAATTCATAATGGCATAATTTTATATATATATATATATATACACACGCATGCGCACACACTTAAATGACATTTTTCTTTCCAAATGTTAACAGTTATGTTAGGCCAACATTTTCAGAGTATTTCTACAAAACTCTGAATATTTTGATTTGTAGATATTTTTAGAAGCTGATTTGAAGTTTTTATCAGCTTGAAAATATATCTCCAATGCTTGTTTTGTTTGCTTGTTTTTCCCTGAAAAGTCTTTGTATTTGTCTTTTATAGAATGTTGCTGTTATGAAATGTGGAAAAAATTACAATTTATTCCACACGGCAATTTTGAGTGTTTGGACTTAATGTCATTAACAATATGATGCTATAGTGTCCATAATTCACACATTGCATGCTAAAGTAATTACAGTAGGAATAACAATCTGTAAACCACTCCAGAATTGTGTTAAATGTTTGTATAATACAAGCATTTAATCAACATAAAATAAAAAAACTAAACATAAAATTAAATGTTTTTCATATTTCTCACTTTTTAGTGTAAAACATGTCTAATTAGGGCATTAAACATGCATTATTAATTATTTAATTAATCTAATGAATGTATTCATGCAAATAATTACAAACAAAATTATTTATTTGTAAAATATAAAAATATATATTGCCTTTTGAAATTTTCTTTCCTTATAAAAATGCTCATTTTAGATAAATTTCAGATGGCACTTAGAGCTTTTGCTTATGAACTCTCATATATTGTATATATATATATTATATATATTATATATATATATATATTATATATAATATATATATATATATAATATAATGCATACATTATTTGTGAAGTTTTCCATCTCAAGGCTGAAGATGAACTAGATTTGGGCGTGTGTGTTTAGTACTGGCAGAAAAAAAGCAGTAATATTTCAGGCACACAATTTAAAAACATATGTTGGGTGGAATTGTCTCTTATAAGATGTGGCTCAGAATTTTCATTCTTGTAAAATGATTAATTTCTAATTCTGAAAGTTTTGGATGACATGATGTTCTATGATCTTTTCTCAGGACTCAAATGGGAGGTTCGTGCCAACGAGCGTTATTTTCATCGGTCCTGTCGCCGCAAGTCTTTCCTGTGTTTCCGCTGGGGGTGTTATGCTGTACGTGAGAAACGTTTTGATTCATATTGTCTGGAGAGAAGTAGTTATGGAAGCAGTAAACAACATTTGATACCTTTGGGCTGCCACACATATGTTGATGTTTCCAGTGGTGTGACAGCAAGTACCCAGTATTATTCGTTAGTTTAACACTTTCCTAATGGGTTTTGTTTCCAGGACAATGTGGTGCGGAGCTACAAATACACCCCTCTGACATTTTTGCCCTTTAACCTGTATGAACAGTTCCAGCGAACGGCGAATCTTTTCTTCCTACTTATTGTGGTCTTGCAGGTTTGTGGGTTTTATTTCGCATTTCTGTGACAGAAAGATTCACAACGCTAATTCACGTTTAAATGCCAAACCCAGTTATTTGACTAGCACATTTGTCCTATGAATACTGAACTAGAGTGGCCACCTTGAACTCATGATGAATGAAGCATGCTCTTTTGCAAATAGTGAGTCAAAAACACCTGCTGTTTGAAAAAGACTTTTACATAGACATGGCTAAAAACACCCTCTTACAATAAATAAGATAAATGAGAACTCATAAAAACATCAGTTAGATTGTATAGGGTAAATATTTGAGTTTCAGTTCATAAATCTTGGAGTACTTAACTTAATATTGGCAATGCTATGGTTTATTCTTGACCCCATTTGAGTCTGTACTGGAAATGGCATAATAAATTGGCACTATAGGACACGTTATATCTTCAATTTTCCAGTACAATCTGGCCATTTTGTGTAAATGTGCTCATATTTTTATGTTTTAAATATGTAAATGCTTGTAGGCTATAAAGTATATTTGATAAAGATCTTAAGCTATATGATCATATATATATATATATGAATGAATGAAAATATCCACAGCTCTTGAGTTGATTGGAAATTGTGCAGAATGTTACATATTTTTTTATTTATTTTACATCATTCTGTTTCTTTGTTTTAAAGTTTTGAGACTATTTACCCAATATATTGTTGGGTGATTTCCAACTTGATATAAATAATATAATAGTAACTGATTAATATTTATATTTATTATTTATAATAATCCAGTATAAGTGGAATTGGGGATTAAGTTAAATATAATTTTATTAATAATAATTATTATGAAAAAAAATGGAAGGTGTGAATATTAATTTATATATTTATATAACACTCTTAAAAAAAAAGGCTCTTCAGCGATTCTTTGGAGTGGTTAAGGTGCTATATAGCACCACTACCGTTTAAAGAACATGTTAAGCCCCTGTATGGTTCTTCAGCGGTTCTTCAGCGGTTCTTCAGCGGTTCTTTGGAGTCGATGAGGTGCTGTATAGCACCACTACCGTATAAAGAACCTGTTAAGCCCCTGTATGGTTCTTCAGCGGTTCTTTGGAGTCGATGAGGTGCTGTATAGCACCACTACCGTAAAACCTCTAAGCCTCTGTATAGTTCTTTAAATGTTCTTTAACTCTCTCTTAGTCTCTTAGTTTAGTTGGGGAAAGGGTTAAAACAACACTAAAATACAGTCTATTTCTTGAAGATAAGGAAATATTCCAGGGCCCCCATAGGAAAAATATCCCAGGGCCCCCACATGAGGACTTTGACCGCAGAAAAAAAAACCTCTCCACAAACAGCATCACCAGCTTCACACATTACTAACCAGTTAGACTGGTTAAATCTGCAGTTCTTTTATGAGTTTTATATTATTGCAGTTCTATGATACTACGTGACAATGTGAAAAAATTGTATACCGGTAAACCACTTTTAGAGTTATGGGTTATAAAGAGGGTTCTATTCTGTCACTCATAGACATGAAGAATCAGCAAGTGAATCTCAGCAATGGTGACAAAATATTATGATAATTTGAATGTGATTTTTGACCATTACCAACCCAACAACAGGGCAGTAGTAAAGTAAAAAGTCACAACAAAAATAAAAACAAATAGTAAGAATAAAAGAAAATTCTACGACAACGCAGCTGTATAATTTATTAATGTCGCAATGCATGCTGGGAGCCATGGATGGGTTATGATTGGTGCACCATTGTTGAGAAAAGTGCTATATGGCACCTCTTATGGTTCTACATGGGACCATTTGACAAAGGTGCTATATAGCATCTGTAAAAATAGGTGCTAAATAGCACTAAAAGTGGTTACCCTATGATTACAAGCCAAAGAACCGCTTTTAGTGTTATATAGCACCATTTTTTTCGAGTGTGTATGTGTGTATATATACAGTGGGGCAAAAAGTATTTAGTCAACCACCAATTGAGCAAGTTCTCCCACTTAAAAAGATAATAATTTTCATCATAGGTATACCTCAACTATGAGAGACAAAATGAGAAAAAAAAATCAAGAAAATAACATTGTAGAATTTTTAAAGAATTTATTGGTAAATTCCTCAGTAAAATAAGTATTTGGTCACCTACAAACAAGCAAGATCTCTGGCTCTCACAGACCTGTAACTTCTTCTTTAAGAGGCTACTCTGTCCTCCACTCGTTACCTGTATAAATGGCATCTGTTTGAACTTGTTATCAGTATAAAACACACCTGTCCACAACCTCAAACAGTCAAACTCCAAACTCCACCATGGCCAAGACAAAAGAGCTGTAAAAGGACACCAGAAACAAAACTGTAGACCTGCACCAGACTGGGAAGACTGAATCTGCAACAGGTAAGCAGCTTGGTGTGAAGAAATAAACTGTGGGAGCAATTATTAGAAAATAAAAGACATACAAGACCACTGATAATCTAACTCGATCTGGGGCTCCACGCAAGATCTCAACCCGTGGGGTCAAAATGATCACAAGAACGGTGAGCAAAAATCCCAGAACCACACGGGGGACCTAGTGAATGACATGCAGAGAGCTGGGACCAAAGTAACAAAAACTACCGTCAGTAACACACTGCGCCGCCAGGGACTCAAATCCTGTAGTGCCAGATGTGTCCCCCTGCTTAAACCAGTACATGTCCAGGCCTGTCTGAAGTTTGATAGAGAGCATTTGGATGATCCAGAAGAGGATTGGGACTGGGAGAATGTCATATGGTCAGATGAAACCAAAATAGAACTTTTTGGTAAAAAACTCAACTTGTCGTGTTCGGAGGAGAAAGAATGCTGATTTGCATCCAAAGAACACCATACCTACTGTGAAGCAGGGGGGTGGAAACTTTCATGATTTGGGGCTGTTTTTCTGCAAAGGGACCAGGGACTGATCTGTGTAAACGAAAGAATGAATGGGGCCATGGATCGTGAGATTTTGAGTGAAAACCTCCTTACATCAGCAAGGGCATTGAAGATGAAACGTGGTTGGGTCTTTCAGCATGAAAATGATCCCAAACACACCGCCGGGCAACGAAGGAGTGGCTCATAAGAAGCATTTCAAGGTCCTGGAGTGGCCTAGCCAGTCTCCAGATCTCAACCCCATAGAAAAACTTTGGAGGGAGTTGAAAATCCGTGTTGCCCAGCGACAGCCCAAAACATTACTGCTCTAGAGGAGATCTCCATGGAGGAATGGGCCAAAATACCAGCAACAGTGGGTGAAAACCTTGTGAAGACTTACAGAAAAAGTTTGACCTCTGTCATTGCCAACAAAGGGTATATAACAAAGTATTGAGATGAATTTTTTTTATTGACCAAATACTTATTTTCCACAATAATTTGCAAATAAATTATTTAAAAACCCTACAATGTGATTTTCTGTATTTTTTTTTTTCTCATTTTGTCTCTCAAGTTGAGGTATACCTATGATGAAAATTACAGGCCTCTCTCATCTTTTTAAGTGGAGAACTTGCACAATTGGTGGCTGACTAAATAATTTTTTTCCCCACTGTATAGTATATATATATATAGGAACATTATATACATTCGCGCACACACACATATATCTATATAATATAGATATATATATATACAACACTAATGAACAAAAGATTGGGTATTGGACCCCCCTTCTAATGAACAGGTTTTACTACGATGATATGATATTCTAGGGAATTGTGTGCTTCTAATTTTATAGCAACTGTTTGAACAGGGCCATTTTCTATTCAGTTATGACAATGCCTCTGTGTAAGGCAAGGTTCAAAAAGAAATGATTGATTTAGTCAGTGTAGAAGAACTTGACTGGTCTGCAGAAAGCCAAGTCCTAATCCCAGCTGAACACCTCTGGTGTGACTTTAAATCCAGACCTTGAGCCAAAAACTCATCACCAAACACCTGTGACATGTACATATGGGTACAGTCATTTTAGACACTTCCCAAACTGTTGCAACAGAGATGGAAATACAAGGTCTGCATTTAAAGTCACACCAGAGGTGTTCAGCTGGGATTAGAAATTGGCTTTATACAGAGCATTTACTTATTTATATGCATTTTTAATCATATAGGTGGCAATTTAGATGTTTTGTGCGTATTTCATTTACAGTGTGTTCCTATAATTGCAACCATCCCTTGGTACAGCACTATGCTTCCTTTGCTGTTTGTTCTGCTTGTGCGTGGGTGTAAAGATCTAGCCACAGACTTGGTGAGTCTATCATTCATGTCATTCTCTCAATCGATGCTTTTAAACTACTTTCACTTACATAGAAGTCTGAAGACCAGCCATATCTCAGTTTTCAGCCATTTTCCCCTCACTCCCACATCTATCTATCACGCTCCCTCTGCTCCCACGTCTCACAGGGCAGACGGCGTAGTGATGGGCAAATTAACCGGCGCCCATGTGACATTCTCATTCCTGAGGGGTGAGTAATGCTGTCAGGGGCCTGGAAAGCTCAGAAACAAAACAAACACATCATCATCATCATCATCAACCGAATTTAGATTTACAGAGTATCTCTCACTTAAAAAGTCTTCCTCTTAAATATCTCCCTTGCAGCTTCAAAACTGTTAAGTGGAAAGATGTACGTGTTGGTGAAATTCTCCAGGTTCATAAGGACCAGATCATACCTGTGAGTGTGTGTATCTGTGTTTCTAACCCAGCAGCCAAAAATGTATTTGGACACACAAGTCACACTTAAATGAATTTCATTGCATTAGATACCAATACCAAACTTTCTGATCTCATTTTGGTCTCAAAGTGACTTTTAGTGGATCTATGAAGTTATTTCCCCACTTAAGATCAACTGCAAACAACCCTAAAGTTTGTTCTGTTGTTTATCCCAGGCAGATTTGCTCCTCCTTTGCAGCACTGAGCCACACAGCCTTTGCTACGTAGAAACAGCAGACATCGATGGGTAAGAGCATCTCCTTCTGGACACACAGCAGAACTGACTGACTAGCATTCCCACGGCAGATATGAAAGCTGGTCACATTTACATGTTCGGTTAAACTAAAAATAACAAAAGACTTTATTGTTAGGAAACCAGTTACAATTTGAAACTTTAAATTTATAGACATTTTCAGAAAGAAATTTACCTGTTAAGAGTGTGTTGACAGTCTGTGTGTAGTTAGATGAGATGGCTTGACAGTTACAGATTTGAAACAAAAAGGCGGGAATAAAGAACCTTAAACTATTTAAACAACAAAAAGGATTCTTCAGGCTCATATGGTTCTAAATAGAACTGTTACTATGTGTAAAGAAACTTTAAAGAACCATCTTTAAATACACCAAATATACCATGTTGTGGAAGATTAGCTCCAGTGTTAATGTAGCATGTTTGCATTGCTCTTACACTCTATTATTCTGCTGTTTGCAGAGAAACCAACTTGAAGTTTCGCCAGGCTCTTAGTGTAACTCATACTGAGCTGAATGGAGATTCAGTTAAGCAAAACCTGGCAGCCTTTGATGGTTTGTATAGACTCGCAAACATTGGAGTCATTCATTTGTAGTGACCAGAAGATAAGCTTTCTATTCATTTCTTTGACTCTTTCTCTCTCTCTCTCTTTTTTTTTTTTTTTTACCTTAGGTATTGTGTGGTGCGAAGAACCAAATGGTAATTTGCATTCCTTCAAAGGTGAGTTACATTGGAAAGGAGAGCGCCACCTTCTGGACACAGACCACCTGCTCCTCCGAGGGACTGTGCTGCGAAACACTGACATAGTTTATGGATTAGCAATATACACAGGTAAATAAAATCTGTGCTATTTGTAGCCTAAACACTACCAGTCCTGTGCAGACCTATTGTTTCAAATGGCCTTGGTTGACATGAAAAATGAATTGTTTTTCTTTGACCATAACAGGCTCAGATAGTAAAATTCTGCGAAACTGTGGAAAACTGAAACTGAAGAAAACTCAAGTGGAAATACTTCTAAACAAAACTGTGTTGGTGGTAAGAGAGAGAAAGAAACTGTATAACTGCATCAACTATTATCTTAAAATTAAAACTATTAACTTAAAATTAACATGAAGGGCCTGAATAGTAGCTTTTTTAAGTGCATTGTTTGTGCAATCACTCGTTGACCTTCTTAGCTGTATATAACAATTCAAATCATATGCAAATATCATATATAATTGGTTAGAGTGATCTTACTACATTTGATTAATTGCAGTAAGAAATACTTTTTAATTTTTTTACTAATTAAAAGTTCATATTAATGATCAAAAATATAACTGTGAAGACCTCCATTCCTTTTTTTTATTTAGGCTAATTTTTTTTGTGACTGTTTTTTTTATTTGTGTATATTTGTATTATACATTTATTTTTTATTTAGAAGTGATTTTATTTTGAAAATGTATTTGTACTATTTATTTTAATTTTGTTTATATATTTTTCTTTTTTAGTTTAGTTTTTTTCTTTTCTTTATGCATTAACACTTGTCTTTATGAATGTTTCTTATGAATCTGTCTGAAAATGTTCCCCATCTAACTAGTTTTTATCATGTTTCAGATTCTGCTGTTCATGCTAACAACAGCTCTTCTCCTGGCTGTGGGCGCTGGGCTTTTTGAGCACAGGGTTTCCCCTCAGTACGATGTTGTCACGGTCTTGCAGCGTGATTCGTCTCCTGCCTACCTGGGCTTCCTCACCTTCTGGGGCTACATCATTTTGCTTAGTCCCTCTATGCCCATGTCTCTTTATATCACGTAACATCAGCTCTCCATATTCTGATTATGCCTTTTTTAACGTTTAGTTTGTTATCTTTTAATATTTCGCTCACTGTTTCATTGTCTTGCACCAGATTTGAAGTGATCCACATGGTGCACTGTCTCCTGATTGGCTGGGATGTTGAGATGTACTGGGAGGACAATAACAGCCCCGCTCAGGCCCGTACAACCACCCTGAATGAGGAATTGGGTCAGGTGGGCCACCTGCTCAGCGACAAGACCGGCACTCTAACACAAAACCGCCTGCTTTTTCGTCAGTGCTTCATCGCCGGACACATTTATGGTCCGTTAATTTCTTTGACGCTCTTTTCAGCCTTCTGTACTTTATAATGTCACTAATGATGAGTGTATGTTTATTCAGGTGATATGTCAAAGGAACTAAAGGTAAGAAGTAATACATTCATTTATTACTGTTCTAATGTACAGACCTAGTCAAAGTTGATGCATTTAATTTTTTGATTTCAACAAGCCGCTAGACTTAAGCTGGAACCGGTTTTCCTGTGGTGGACTGAAGTTTTCCGACCAGCGGTTGGTTGACAAGCTGTGTGAACGGAGCAGCCCTGAGTGCCAAGAGTTCTTCACAGCTCTGGCCCTTTGCCACACTGTCATGAGCGAGTGGAGGGATGGTTAGTAGAAATTATATTTATTCAGTTGGCATTATTGTAATTGTTAGGACATAAGGAAGGGGAATGATGAAAATACAGCTTGCAAAATGCAATTCCAGGGCCATAAATGATAGCATTTATATCTTTTGACCAGCAGGGGGCCCCAAAGTTGTTGTTTTTTTGGACCCAAAGCATCACACATTCACAGCTTCATTTAAAAAATTGTTTAAAAGTTTATAACGCAGGTTAAATGTTGTCAACAAAAACCTACACTACGGTTCAAAGGTTTTGGGTCAGGACAGGTGTTTTTGAAAGAAGTTTCTTATGCTCAACAAGGCTGCATTTTATTTGATCAGAAATACAGTAATATTGTGAAATGTTATTACGGTTTAAAATAACTGTTTTCGATTTAAAAAAATGTTAAAATGTAATTTATTCCTGTGATGCAAAGGTGAATTTTCAGCATCATTCCTCCAGTCTTCAGTGTCACATGATCCTTCAGAAATCACTCTAATATGCCGATTTAGTGCTCAAGAAACCTCAAACTTCAACTTCAGACCTCAAAATTTTAAACAGTAGCGTATACGCAACTTTTAAGCTCTTGGCAGCGCTAGAAGGCTTGAAAGGCTTTAAGAATTTTAATAAAAGGGCGGCATGAGTGAAGTAGATCTTCGCGTTTGACACAGCCGAAGAAAATAATAAGAAAAGTTAAAAAAGTGCCTACACATTTTTGATGGTTTACCCAGAAAGAATGGATGCCAGATGGAATACCGCACCATAAAATGGAGACCAGGCAAAATCATAGGAAAGTATAATTTACTTTTTTTTTTTCTTTTTTTGTTTTTTTTAATAACAGGTTGTGCCTGTTTCATTTCACATCGTGCTAGCTCCTCTTCCGATCACGACTTAGCACTTACGTGGTGAGGTAACGCATCTGGTGTTGCAGCGCGGGAGCTCGGCTGGGTGTTTCTCTCCCGTACACGAGAAACCCTCACCATCAGTGAGATGGGCCTCACTCGAAACTATCAGCTCCTGGCCCTCCTGGACTTCACCGCAATGATGGACGCACCTGTCAAGGTATTTGTGGTGACGTTTTCATCAACTGCTCCTAAAGAGATAGTTCACCCAAAAATTAAAATTCTGTCATTTACTCTTGCTGTTCCAGACTTGTTAGACGACTTTTCTTCTGTGAAACACAAAAGATGATATATTAAAGAATGTTTTTGTCTATATAATGACTGGACCCAACTGACTTCGACTGTATTGGCAAAAAAACATCACTGTTACCTTTTGGGTTGTTATATTCAAATTTATAAAATATCGTGAAGTTGAAGCCCAAGGCATACTTCAGTTCTGCGTAGAGCCAAACACATAGGCTTTCAAAGTTTATTAGTGCAAAAAGGCGCACATGTGAACTGAGTGAAGTCAAGCTGTTCACATACAGTATGAATGTACTATGCTGATGATGAAATTCATGCTGTGCAAGGTACATGCATAGGATATGTGTAAAAACCATATTAACATATGGGTTAATGTATGGGTTTGTGTAGTGCGGGACCCTGGAGGACAGTTGAAGCTGTACTGTAAAGGTGCAGATATTGTTGTTCTGGAAAGGCTTCACAGCGGGGAGCGCTGAGGGGCCACGGGAGTTCAGATGAAAATGGAGCACCGAGAGAGTGGGCGGCTAGCGGGGTATAAGTTGCTTTAATAAACGCAGCGGAGTGAGCCGATTGTTATAGATCAGGGTCAAATAATGCTCAATGCAAAAGTCGCGCGATCATCACTATTGATTGGTGTATTAGAACTTTATCACAAGATTACTTTCCCAAACATAATCTGCCTTCGAATGCAAGATAGCATGGCAGAATTGTGCTAGATGGCCGTTTGCATCTGTGCCACTAGGCGCACGTATTTTATATGCAGAAAGAGCACGCCTTACCTTGTTGCAGCAACTTTAATTTTTATTATTAATAATTAGCACCAGGAAGTGGCAATTTTGTTCTCTTGAACACTATGGATGGAAACCATGCTTTATTCACAAATTTTCTTATGCAGGTGGAGGAATGGTAACCCACTCTGATTCTGCATAACTGATTAAATTCACAACATTGGATGGAAATTAATAGTTATTGACAACTAAATTCGAAACATCTACAATCACGAGCTTTACGACATGTAAAGGCTCGGAACTGGCTTCATTATTTTGTAGCTGTTTCTCCCGAGGGTTCCCCGATAACTTATATTTTTAAAGATTTTTTACAATCAAAAAACATATTTTTTTCCTGTCCTGGTTTAAACTCCCCCATCCTTGAACCCCTCTGTTTGTAGACATGGGCGGTGTCGCAATTGCCCCTCTACCGGCTCATGTCCTATTCCCTCCATTAGGTCACTCATTCAGTTTCACTATTCAAGGAGTAAGTTCGAAACTCGTAGTGCATTCGGACACTGAGTGCCCCAGACGAGGAATGCCGCTTTGCATAGTTTGTGCTCGCTGTCTATTAATCGTTTTGAAACTCAGCCGCTCCAGTAGTAGATTAAGATTTCATCTCTGATCTCACGTCATGAATTAGTATAAACCCTAATCAGAACAATTAATATTTACAATCTGAATTTACATACCCGTGTTGTACAGTGTATGCTGTAACTCCATGGATGGAGCGCTTTGTAAAACTGAACGAGTGATTATACAGCTGTGGGCGCCATCTACTGGCGGATGCGGGAATTCATATTCTTCTTGCTGACCTCCGGTGCATTCGGCAGATCTCTAGCCGTATGAAGCATGCCCAGTGTTGGACAGCGCTATTTTGTAGTGCAGTTGTGGGATTAATGCGTGCACCGGAACGATCCAACTATGGTTTTCTGGGGACACCACGAAAAAGGCTGTTCCCTCAAATAGTGCCCTCATTTAAGGGTATGGGTGCGATGTTGGCACCCGCCATGTTGGATCGTAGACTCGAAGTAACGCCCACTGCTATGATGGCTGTCTGTTTTGACAGCCACTCCTTCATAGATGGACGCTGTGGTGATTAGATCAAAAAACTTTAAAACTCAAACGATCTTCAGAAAGCCAAAGCATAGGGATCACGTATAGCAAACATTTGACCACTACTTGTGTTTCAACATTACGGTCGGATCCAATATAGTTTTGGCACAGCCAGCATCTTTTTGAAAATCCGCTTTCGAATTGTGCCTTGTTTGTCAAACGAATCTGCATCTAAAACCAGGAACAAAGGACCAATTCTTACTTGCTGGCGGCACTCGGATACTTCATTAAAAATAAAGTTCATCCACTCTTTTTTAAAAGGTTGGGATTTAGAAGGACGACAATCACGACTTGATTTGTCCCTCACTGGCACGGCACAGCATCGTCTTGTCTTCAGAGCCATCTTTATCGTTTGGTTGATTTCTGCATAGACCTTGCTGTTCGCCTCCTCATTTATTGACAAACCGCCCACAAATGGCCCCGCCCCCCCCCCGGAAATCGTGCGGTCGGGCTAAACAGGCACTGATGAGAAGCAGTGTGGATCTTCTGCCGATGGCGGCGTTTATCCACACTATTGACATTATAGTCGTACATTCCACAAGTCATTTTGGCAGATTGGCTTCAATATAAGCTGTTTTTAGACTAAGTTCTGAAACTTACAGGATGTTTTTATAGTACAACGCTCTTAGATATAGGGAGGGATATCCAAATATCAAGGGAATTTTGGTTTCTCAGTTCATGACCCCTTTAAAGTAGCAGATGATATAACTGCACCATGCTTATCATGAATTAAACAGTGTTGGTGTGGATGCTAATATAATTATCTTCATAGTTATTGTTATTGGTGTGAAAGGAAAATGGTTGAGTATGAGTTTACATATGAGGCATTTGTTGATGTCTTTGGATGTGTGTGCTGTTGGCAGCTGTTCGCTCAGAGCTGTCTGAGGACTCTGTGTGTGGCGGTGCGCTCGGTTCCTGAAGCCCTGTGGACAGAGTGGAGCCGCACCCTCAGTCAGGCGGGCACATCGACGGTTAACCAGGAGACCGCACTCGAAGAGATATATGATCAAATGGAAAAAGACTTAATGGTACTCAAAGGGAGTTATTATGAAACACTAATTGTCTCTGGAGTCAACTTTAGGACGGCAGATTATCGAAAGCATGTAGCATTCTGTTATTAAACAATCCTGTTTGTGTAGCTGTTGGGCGTGACTGCCATTGAGGATCGTCTCCAGGAAGGTGTCCCCGAGACCATCGCCACCCTACGGAGGGCGGGCTTGAAGGTGTGGGTGCTGACGGGAGACAAAACAGGTGCCGTTTCAGCAGATGTATTAGCTGTTGCAAGAACCTAAAACTAAATTAAAGGGGTCATATGATGCGATTTCAAGTTTTCCTTTCTCTTTGGAGTGTTACAAGCTCATTGTGCATAGATAAGGTCCCTGAAGTTGCAAAGACTAAAGTCTCAAAACTAAAGAGATTCCTTAGCAAGCAAAGAATAAAATAAATATTTGCATAATGCCGCCCACAACATGTTCGCTCTTGTCAAAGAGCGAAGCTCTGTTTTCAGTAACTCGCGCAGTTCGCGTTGTAAGCAGCATGTCAGAGAGACGGCTGTGTCTCTGCGAAAGCAAAAGCACTTTATTTGGCCTTCCGAAAGTAGATGCATTTAGGAATCTTTAAGATTACTTTCAACAGAACAGCAGTGCATTTTATGGACGACTGTTTCTTGAACCTAGGAGAGGAGGTCATTCTGATTTTTGCTATGACAATCTGGTGCTTCTGAGTCAGCTACTGTTTTGTTATTTGTTTAAGTATTTGCTATTGACTGTTCAAATGCGGAGTTTTGCGCATCGTGTGTGTGTGTGTGTGTGCGCGTGTGTGTGAAAGAGAGATAGAGGGTCACATCAAAGTGGAGTCAGCTGTCTTAACCGTGGCTTGTGTACTGCAAACACATACCAGCTTCATCACTGTGTCTGTCTCTGTTCCCCTTTCGTGCTCTGTCTTTACATTTTTTTGAAAGATTAAGCTCGCGATTATGGAAAGGGGCGTTAAATTTCTGACGAGTGCTTACGGTGTTCGGCCAATCACAATGAACTGGGTCAGCTTTTCCAATCAGAGCAGACTGCGCTTGTCGAAAGGAGGACTTTGTAGAAAACGAAGCGTTTAAGAGAGGCGGGGCATAGAGGACCTACAACAATGGTTACAGTATTTGGAAAATAATGTGTTTTTTGAACATTTTTGTCAACATATTCTGTTACACCAAATCCACAAAATAATGATCTTTCAAAAAAGCATCATATGACCCCTTTAAAACAAATTTACACTGTTTGCTACTTCCCAACAGAAACGGCTGTGAATGTGGGATATGCCTGCAAACTTATGGATCCAGACACGACCCTAATTCAAGGGGAGGAGCTTAGGTCAGAAAATACAGGCATATCATTAACATTTCTACAATCGGAGATTATTCGAATCAGCTGTTACTGTGACAAGCACCCAATTTGCAAACTACCCATACTAAATAATGTAAAATTTAGTATTAATGTGCCCCACATCACAGTTTGTTGAAAGTGGTATGTTAAAGTTTTCTGTACTGCATGTGTATAATAATAAAATAGTAATAACTATTAATGTAAATATTTATTTATAATTTATGTTTGTAATGTTGTAATAATTCATTATATATCAGAATGTTATCATTATTAAATCATTTTCCCTAATTATTTTAATATAATTCAAAGTAACTGTATATTCTTAAAAATAATAATGATGTGATGATGATTATTAAATCATAATTATATTATGTAATTTAAATAAAATGAAATGTTTAATAATAATGATGATTATTATTATTATTATTACCCCTAAAATTGCAAAAAAAAAATTAAAAGCATGAGACTGAAATGTGAATTTGTTGAATTCTGTGCTGATGATAATTTTATGACCACACATTTTCTAGAAACTCAGACTGTGTCCGAAATCACATATTCTCTGAGCAGGTACTTTTTTTGAATAAGTAATTACTTGTAGCCGTTTTGTTTTATGAATACTGTGAATTCAGACATGCAATTCGTTTTTAAGCACAATTATACACTCATTTGTTTTAAATACCATTTTGGATGCAGGCCTCAACTGTACGTCCTTTCACCATTTGAAGCAATATAGAAGATGGTTGCAACTAGTTGGTCTTTTTGCTTTGTTTCTATTATTATCACGTCACGCTAGATAGCCACACCCACAATGACATTTAATTGGTCCATGATCCTATCCATATAGCTGCCTGTTAAGCATCAAATGTGTTCTAATAGGTTGTGAATTTGTGAGAACAGAAATGTTTTCATTGCACCTCTTATACAAATACACATTCACATGTAATATAACTCAACATGACTGTTTTGTCACAGTCTGCAGTCAGCTTCACTAAGTCTCCCTTCTCCATATGTTCATCATGCCTCCTAAATAGCCTGAGGTTTGGTCACAGACAGTAGAGCAGTGAGAGCAAAGCAGCACTAGTAATTTCGGGTCCGGAACGGTGAGCATATAAAGCCAAAGGTTCATGCTTTTAAATCTGAACATTTTAGATATACAGTACAATATAGAAGTATACTTGTTATGCAGGAATGATCATTCAGGTATCAAGTGAACAGTCACGCATTTATAATGCTTCAGAAGATTTCTATTTCTAATAAATGCTATTCTTTTGAAAAAAAGGTTTACAGCTTTCCAACAACAAATGTTAGAGGCAGCACAACTGTTTTCAGCGTTGATAATAATAGGACATGTTTCTTGAGCAGCAAATCAGCATATTAGAATGATTTCTGAAGGATCATGTGACACTGAAGACTGGAGTAATGGTGCTGAAAATTCAGCTTTACAACACATGAATAAATTACATTTTAAAATATATTCCAATACAAACCAGTTATTTTAAATTGCGATCATTTTTCACAATATTAATTATGTATTAATATGTGTCCCTGTTTATTTTCTGAACATTACAGGAAGAATTGACCAGAACGCCAGAATGGGGGGCAAAGTTTGTTGCTCTGTCCGATCAGTGCCAGTCTGTATTGTGCTGTCGTGTCACACCGGCGCAAAAAGCGGAAGTGGTGGAGATGGTCAGGAAGCATTCGACTTCGATTACATTGGCGATAGGCGATGGTGCCAACGATGTCAACATGATCAAGAGTGAGAAATTTCCTGTTTGATCAAAACAGCAACTATTTAAATGCATTATTTGTTATTTCTCTAGCAAATTCTCACATTGATAATCAACTAATCTCTTGTATATGCACCAGCGGCACATATAGGCGTTGGTCTTTGCGGCATGGAGGGCAGTCAGGCGGTGCAGAATGCAGATTTCGCTCTGGCACAGTTCAGCTTCCTTCGCAGGCTGCTGTTGGTACACGGGCACTGGTCATACTACCGCATCTGCATCCTTCTGCGCTATTTCCTCTACAAAACCACTGCTTTTGCTCTGGTGCACATTTGGTATAGTTTCTACAATGGCTTCAGCGCTCAGGTAGAGCAACTAGGTCACTTAATCCACTTTACACCCACCAACACTGCAAAAATATCTGTCATTACAGTTAAACAGTCAAAACAACATGCAGTATTGTTTCTCTAAGAAATGACATGAGCAGCTTATTTTGGTGCATTTTTTCCCCCTCTTTTCCAGCCTATGTATGAGAGCTGGTTTATTAGCCTCTACACAACACTGTACACATCCCTGCCTATACAGTGCATGGGTTTTTTTGAACAGGTGCGCTAAATACAAACAGATCACATGAAATCTAACATCTGATTGGTTCATCTGGAAGTCTTACTGTTTACATTAACTCCATGATAGGATGTGAGCGCCAAGAGTTGTCTGCGTTGGCCTGAGATCTACTCGATTGGACAGAAGCAGCAGCTTTTCAATCCTTTAGTTCTGGCCATCACGCTCCTCTACTCGATCTACTCTTCCATCATCCTGTTTTTCATCCCTATGGGAATATTGCAGTACTCTGCTCTTGATTATCAGACTTTAGCCGTAACGGTTCAAACATCTGTAGTGCTCACCACGACTGTTGAGGTAACTAGATGGCAAAGGCTTTGATAATATTTAATAAAAGTATATTGATTAAATAAAAGTGTAATTTTGTTTCTGTCTGTCGGTTTTAGGTTATTCTACATACTAAATTCTGGACCAAGTACAGCGTTGCAGCAGTTGTTTTTAGTTTGGTGGCATTCTTTCTGTCCATGCTGGCTCTCCATAGCGCTCGGCTCTTCACTGCCTCACCCAAAGATTACTTTTTTCTGGGTATTCATGTCTGCAGATTAATCATTGTTCATGTAAATAACATATCCCTAAAAGAAGAGATTAATCTAATCAAGTAGTAAACTTTCTATATCACCCCATCAAGGCTCCAATTTTATAGGAAATGCACTTGTAAAAAGTAATTTTAGGTGCTAGTTTTTATTTATCTAAAATATATTTTTATTATATATATGAAATATATTTTTATGATTGTATTGGTTTCCATGATTTATCCAAGAAACAAAAATTACTTAAAAAAAAAAAATAATAATAATAATATGTATAATTTTAGAATAAATGACTGATTTTTTTATTTTTATACAGAAAATAATGGATATAACAAAATGCCTTTAATCTTGCATATTATATACGGTTTTTAAAGTAACTTTTTTAAAAGCGTTTATAAAGTACTGTTGATAGACTTCCTAAAAAAAAATATGGAACCAAGAAAAAAATTTTATAAGTGAAAGTAAATGTTTGTAATTCTATTACCTTTGTTTTTAAAATGTCAGACTTTTAAAAAATCATATTTTAACTGATTGAAATATTTTTACAAAACAAAACTGAAAATGAATGAGTATAGAGATTGTGGACATTTTGGAATTAATTTAAATTGGTAAATATTATTACATTTAGAATTGAATATTACAAAAAAGTGATTTTGTCATTCATTTGCATTAGTTTTATATATTATCTTTTCTCTCCTCTCCATTCATCTCTCTCTTCCTCGCGTCTATATAATTATAATATATATATATTATATAGTATTCGTTTGGTTAAAAATTTGGCATACATTTATCAGTATCTGCAAAATGTTAATTTTTAACCAAAATAAATGGAGCATACAAAATGCATGTTTATTTTTGAGGGTGAGTAAGGGACCTGAATAATCACATAAAACTTTACATATAATCCACAAGAGAACATAATGGCTTAATTTAAAAAATGACCCCGTTTCAAAAGTTTTACACTGATTCTTAAGACTGTGTTGTTCCTGAATGATCCACTGCTGTTTTTTTTTGGTGTTGTTTGTTTTGGTTGTTTCATGATTGCCTTGTTTGTCCTGAAGAATAAACGGCACACTGCCCGCTGTTTCTCAGCAAAACCCGTCTGTCCCACAGATTCTTTGGTTTTTCCAGCATCTTTGCATATCTGACCTCTTTCCAACAATGCTTATGATTTGGAGATCACTTTTCACACTGAGGACAACTGAGGGACACATACTCAATGCTCACTGATGCTCCAGAAGGAAACACGATACATTAATAGCTTGGAGTGAAAAACTGAAATTTGAGATTAAGGGTCCTGACTTATTTTGTCTTCTGGTAACATGGATATCTTCTTATCTTCTGAAGGCATACTAAATATGATGTTTAGGCAAAATAAGAAAAATGTACACATTCTGTTCAAAAGTTTATGCTCCTAATGCATTGTTTCTCCTTCTGGAGCATCAGTGAGCGTTTAAACCATTTATTATAGTTGCATATGAGTCCCTCAGTTGTCGTCAGTGTGAAAAGATGGATCTCAAAATCATACCAGTCATTGTTGGAAAGGGTTCAAATATGCAAAAGATGCTGGAAAACAAAATAACATGCATTTTGTATGAACCCTCTTATTTTGGTAAAATAATTAATATTTTCCAGATACTGCATGTGTATGTAAAAAGTGTATGTACAATTTTGCACACAACTGTGGGTGTGTATATATATGTATGTATGTATGTGTGTGTGTGTGTGTGTGTGTGTGTGAGTATGTATGTATATATATATAGCATGTGAACCTTTCTCATGTTTTCACAAGCTGAATTTTTGAGACTCTCTGTATTTATACACACCACCAGGAGGCAGTGTTAAAAGACTGTTTTAAGCTGTGAAATATACAAATGCGGAAACTCTTTATAAGGGATTTCAAGTAGATTCCCTTCATGTTGAAATGCTGTTGATTATCTGAATCTTGAAATTTCAGGAGCATCACCAAATGCTTACAGTACCCCTGAGGTTTGGCTGACCATATGTGTGACCACCTGTATTGCTGTCCTTCCCTCAATAACCATACGGGCCTTAGGTGTTGTGCTAACAAACCCCAACAAACATAAGGTTGATCTCCACTTTCCTATCACAAATCCTTTTGTCACAATTAGCATATAAGACATGTGTTATTGTCTGTGCTCACCGTATTGTCCTTTTTCCACATGCAGATCCACAGCTCGAATAAGCCTGTTGAGCTGAAGTCGTGGTTTCAGAGAGGTACCCTTCAGCGTCGTTCATCCTATGCGGTGTCCCAAGGGAAAGGTTTTGGAAAGTTAATCACCACAGGAGTTGGGCTTCCCTCTACGGCACCCCCACATGACAGGAGAGTTACAGCAGATAGTCTGAAGAAAGAATCTCCACAGGGTTCACTTATAGAAATGAATAGTGGTGATGTGGCATGCTAGCTAGCATCTTCAGTGTGTTTTGTCATGCACTGAAAATGTGATATGAGTAGCAAATATTTTAACTAAAAAGTCTATGGTCCTGAAACCTAGGGTTTTTGGTGCAATTCCAAAATGGAGGCCCAGAATACACCTAATCTAATTGATAGTGACCATTTTGTCAATACTTAATGTTATGGGGAGGGATTGAACATTTTAAAATGCAAAAAAAGTAAATCCCCGATTTGTCATAACATTATGTGCATCATAGGGCCAAATAGTTGATAAAAGGTAAATCCCATCCTCTTTAGTTTGTAATATTAGATCTTTTAAATATACTTGTATTTTTGTATACAATTTTACAAATAAATATATTTAATTGAAAATAAATTCTTTTTATCTTCATTTCTGCAGTGAAATCCAGGCTAGATAAATAAACGGACAATAGCGTGAAAATGTTCAACAGTGGTTTTATTTTATTTCAAAACACGCAATTACCCATTATTACCCTTTTTTTTTTTTTTTTTTTTTTCCCTGTAACAGTTATTATTCCAATTTGTCTCCTTCCTGCACTGAATGAAAAGTGCTCCACAGGCTCTCTGGCTCCCCCTGTAGGACAGGAGGAGAAATGAGGCTCTCCATAATAGCATGCCCTTTTTACCTTTAACAGCTGCCTGAGAACAAGTTTGTGTGTGAATGTGAAGCTTCGAATGGATATTAAATCCGGCAAAATCTTGTGCAGAAGATTTTAAACAAGGACAGGTGTTTTCTCCTTAAAGGTGCAATAGGTGATTGTCTTCAGAAACATTTTTTGTTATGCTGGTTGAAAGTCTCTTCACGCACCCGGTTCGCGCAGACAGGATACGTCATCAGCGCGTTCACGCACGCTGTGCAGACAGAGCGAGAATGACAGACAAACATCAACAACCCGATCTTCCTTCCTGGTATTGTAGTATTTTTAAAGTTTTCTCACAGGTGAATGACATGATGTAGCCCAGCGGTTCCCAATTCCAGTCCTCGACCTGCATATTTTGCATGTCTCGCTTAGTTAACACACCCGATTCAGATAGCCAGCTCGTTAGAAGAGAGCTACGTGCATGAACTGTGTTCCGATCGATATGATCCCTACACAGTGTTCATTGCTTCCTACTCCCTGAGTGGGGGAAATATGTTTAAAGTTTACTTCACTTCGAAGTACAACTGGAATTGGGAACCGCTGATGTAGTAATGTTGTCTCTGGTATTCTGGTCTGTGAGTTTAAATGCGTTCAGGGGGCGTGGCTTTGGACGGCAATTTCAGGGAGGGTGGTACGTTCGCTTTCAGTGATATCAGGCTAAAGTTAGCATTTTCCAAGATCTCCTACTGCACCTTTAATATTTCCTGCACTAGGTCTTAACATTGAACTTAAATTTATGAAAGGGAAATCCTTACACTTGTCAAATATAGTCAGCCAGGCATCTCAACAGCTTCAGAAACACACACTGATTGTTGTTGTTTTTTGGATTGTCTTTACCCTTGGATCAATCTTTGGCTTGGGTAGATGTGCTCTAAGAAGAGTTTATGTGCATGAGCTTTTTACTTTGCAAACACTCCTCCCTATATATAGTTTTTCAGTATTAAATAATCTGAACTAATTTGCTACACTGCAATTCCCTGCTTAAAAAAACATTTCAACCAGCTCAAGATGGTTTGCTGGTTTTAGCTTGGTTAGCTTATCATTTAGTTGGTCTCTCAGCCTGCCAAGTGCCCAAAGCATTTATAAAAAACAAAACAACCCAGATTTGCTAATCCCTCTGAAGTGAAGGCTAGTTTAATACAGTTTACTTGGCAGGTAACATTTCAAGTGTTTTAATCTATAATTGGTACAGGTATTCTTGAACATCATCCTAGTGACTGAAGTGGAAGCCTGAACCAACCACATCGATTAAGATTGAGGTAAAGGCTTTTCTGTTCTTTGTATTTTTGCATAGTTCTCTCTGCAAAGACAACCAGCCTCAGCAGCTCTTTATTGACTGGTTTGTGGTTATTAGGAGCATTGTTAGCGCTTGTCTGCACTAGCTCTTTTCAATACACACTGCTGGACTTAAATCTTTTCAATTCAAGTCCAGCAGTGTGAGAGTAGTTAAAAGGATAGTTCACTCAAAAATGAAAATGCTGTCATTAATTACTCACTCTCATGTTGTTCCAAACCCGTAAGACCACCATTCATCTTCAACCACACAAATTAACATTTTTGATGGAATCTGAGAGCTCTCTGACCCTCCCATAGACAGCAAGGATCCTAACATGATCAAGGTCCAATAATCCATGTGACATCAGGGGTTCAACCGTAATTTTACGAAGATAGGAAAATACTTTTTGTGCGCAAAAGAAAAAAAAACGACTTTATTCAACAATTCGTGAATAAATTCACATCACCCTGGTGCCATTTTGGAGAGTATCCACTGAATGTAAACAGCGTATGCTGTTCTGTGTCAGCTGCGTCATGTGGATTTTTGGGTGAACTAACCCTCTGAGACAAAATGTAGCTAGATTCTAAAGTGAACATTAGTTGTTAGCATCACTGTTGGCATTAAAGTGCTAAACTGTTACTACTTTTGTACATTTTTGGTGGTTAAAATTTCTTGTGGGAGTTAAATCTCCTTGAAAGGCTTGAATGTTTTTGATGCATTACTATGCAATGCTACTTTAAGATTATCAGGGAAGAGTGTTTGCAAAGTTAGCTAACGCTGCACACCATAAGCACCACAGCAAGCTAAATAGGGCAGTGGTCACCTACTTGCAACCAGTGAGAGCCTCTTTCCTTTCTCCTCCTCTCAGCCTGTCTTCTCTCTACCATTTTTTCTCCTTGTTTTGAAACTGATTGTCTTCTACCATCACAAAGACACTTGGTTCTGATTGATTGACAGGTAACAGAAGAGGAAGAGCACAGTGTGATTGGGGGGTTGGATCTGCAGATAGACCCGGAGAGAAACATGTACGTGATGCTGTTTTACAGTCAATGAGAGACCATTTCTGGTTGGAGGGGTCTGTTGCAAAAAAAACTGGCCAGTAGCATTCCAGTTTTGTGTGAAATGGTGTGCAACCCAAATCGAGAAACACGTCACATGTAAACAAATGCACACAAGATTACATTTCAGAAGAGCAGACGTGTGTACATAGGGGTCCATGACCAAGTTCAGTTGCCCAGGATACACGGTCCTGCCCCATTATAAAGAGTTATATACATAAAATAAATACAAGGAGGGCAGAGAGGGCTGCAACAATACATGCACACAACCAGTGAAAAACAACAGTGACAGAAAACTACAAAACAAAGACCCCTCCAACACTTTTACCACCCTTCCCACCCATGTCCAACTTCCCCCGGGGTCTATTTGTCCTAGTCGTTCCCACCAAAGTCCAGGTTGATCCAGCTTTACTCTATACAATATACAATAGTCATGCAGAAAAAAAGTGTCCCCAAATGGGAGGAGTTTGTTTTTTCATTATTTTTTTTTAATTTATGCTAGGAGCACTTAACACAATCGAGCTTTAAATAAAGAAAAAAAGAAATTAACATTTGAATAATGCTGAAACTAATTATTAGAAATTTGATGCATATATTGTAAATTCAGCGTATTTGTGATTTTGCTCTTTTCTGTCATTTTAAATTTATTTATATATATTTTTTGCTTTCTTCCACTCACAAATCCCTTTCCTTTCATGGTGTGTCTAAACATTCAAATTTCGTTCCTTTGATAAAGAATTATGTACCGCCATCAATCATAATAACAATAATAATAATAATAATAGACAAGAAATTGGCAAATGAGTCAACCAAACAACAACACCAACAAAAACGCAATTTAACAGTATAAAGCTTCAAGTCACAAGTTCAAAAACTAACTATTATTAGTCTTAGTAGTGTTAGTGTACTCATTGTAATTAGCATTAGTTTAATCTAAATTACATAAACTTTACACAAAACATTTGAGGTATTTCAGAATCAATTGTCAACACCTTCCTGCCAAATCCGTGTGGTTTCCAATGGGAGAAATAAATGAGGGAACTGGTTCAATGCGTCTCTTAAAATGGTATCTACTCCTGAATCACTTGCAACTATTTAAATCTTTGATAATCAAATTGTCAAACAAACAAGGGTTTTATTCTAAACTTGTTCTGTACTAAAATGGTAGCTTTCCTTCAGAGTTTAGCTCCAACCCTAACCAAACACACCTGAACCAGCTAATCATTGTCTTCAAGACTACTAGAGGGCTACAGGCAGGTGAGTTTGATCAGGGTTGGATCAAATCTCTGCAGGAAAGTGGCCTGGAAGGGCCAAGTTTGCCCATCACTTCTGTAGAGCAGTGGTTCCCAACCCTGGTCCTGGAGGCACCCCAACACTGCATGTTTTGCATGTCTCCTTAATCAAACACACCTGATTCAGATCATCAGCTCATTAGTAGAGACTGCAAGACCTGAAATGTGGTGTACCAGAGAAAGGAGACATGCAAAATGTGCAGTGTTGGGATGTCTCCAGGACCAGGGTTGGGAACCACTGCTGTAGAGAATCAAATACTTCAGATTAAAGTCCTGTCTGGTATTTTAGAAGTTGATTTATGATATATCTTGATTTAAATTAGAAAGTGCTCCTGAAAATAGGCCATATGTAGATACAGTACTGTGGCATACTTAGTGAAATCAGGGTGCAAGTACACAATGCTAACATTTAAAGATATTTTGCAAATGTCCGCCAGTGCAAATAAAATAAACTGGCCTCACTCTGAAGACAATCTTAATGTGAAATAAACCTGGACTTATTTTAAAGGGCTCTTAGCCAAAATTACAATTAAGTGATACTGGAAAAATAAAGTTGGCATTATAAAGTGCTTGAACGCCAGTTTATATCAAACTAACGTTAAAATCGCCCCCTGCTTCAATATCTGTATGCCTGCGTACTGTATAATTGCATGTTAGCATGAGTGTGCAAGGTGCCGTTCACACAGAACGCGTTCTTTCGTTTAAAGACGCGAGACGCCGCGCTTAGGAATGGAAAATAGCGCACGATCCCAGGCGCGTTTTTAAAACCAGACACGGCGCCTTTAAATCGCAGCGATCCCGCGCGAGACACTGAAAATAGCCCGGGACGCGGCTGAACGGTGGAAACACCAATGTAGCGCATGTTTACATAGAAACACGATGAAAACCAGCGCAATGGACCTCAAAAACGCGTTCCGTGTGTAAAATGTTCAAGTGTGTGTGCTGCTTTGTGTGTATATGTGTGTATTTCAGAGCAGTCCCACCCGTTGTTGAAGGAAAAAGGCACTCAACTCAATCTGCATAGCAGCCGCATCCCTCAGTGGAGTGCTATGCAGTCTGACTGCACTGTATGAGTGTGTATATATGACCTTTACGTGAAAATTCATTTGTATGTTTGTTTACATCTGTAACAGCTTTGGTTATGCTATTGGGCTTTTGGTGTTTGGTGTATATTCCTCCCTTTGGCAGCACAGGACTGGCAGGTCAAAAAATCTTTGGTATCAGTGGCTGTTTCACAAACCACCCAGCTCAGTGAGGTAGCCACACTGGTTCTCACTACAAACAAAAGGTCCCTTTTATCAGCTAATGTACATATTGATGACCGCTGATTTGTGTAGCACAAATCTGCTCTCTCTTAATGCTCATAATCAGGCCCACACGGAATCTATGTATAAAAGCCTGTGAAAAATTACTGAAGATTTCCACAGTCTGTCATTTACAAAATTCTGAACATCTGCTGCCCCTTGAACGTCCATTTATTAAATATTTTGGCTAATTTGATTATGCTTTCAGCTATACATTGCACCGTTTGAATTAATTTTGCTGATTTCTCTCCTCAAATTTTTGCAGATTCCATCTGGGCCTGCTTATAAATCAATGCTCAGAGCATCATCGCATTAACAATGCCCACTTTTATCTGTTCAGCAAGTCCTGCAACATTTCCAGAAATGCTACGGTTGCATTCAAAGACACTAAAAAAAGACTCTTCTTCGATTTTGAACATCTCCCCACGGAGGTAAGGTTGTGCCCTTGTTTCACACCCATTTGGCAGGGTTTTCCGAGGATTTTGGGAGAAATGTTTGGTTTGTTTACTCTTCAACAGAGCCAAGAGAGAGCGATATCTCTTTCACGGTCAGTGAAAGTTCCTTCCGTTATGACCTGTGGTAGTTCACATGCAATGCAGAGATGTCCATCTGCAGTCCTCCCAAGTTTGGTTTTTCTTTTAGAAAGTCCTTTTTTAATGAATTTTCCAAATGATCAACAAGATGCCTTACATATGCACAGATCACAAGTTTAATAAGAAATAGAAATATGTTGTACCAATTACCCGCTTTAATATTATGAAGAGAACGCAAGTGGGAGAGAGATCAAAAGAAAAATAGGGGTTTAAGGGTTAAAGAGGAGGAGAAACTTTTTTTGTGTGTTTTCCGTTTCTGTTGTGTTGCTGTAGAGATATTTCTACCTTTTCAGATGGTTTTATTATAGACTAGCTGTACTAAATGATTTAAAGCATTGATTATTTTCATATTTTTGTTTTAAAAAAGATTCTGATTCTTTTTAAAAGATGATTGTTGGTTGCTATGGCACATAATGCCAGTTAGGGAGCGGACTCTGGCTGAGAGTATGTGAACTTTTATATTATATTAAGGCAAACATTATTGGCACTAGATTTAATGTAACATTTTTAACTGTTTACCCCTTGTCCACTTTACAGGATAAACAAAATATTTGATTTGTCAGTAAGATTTCAGTTGCGTGTGGATGTATTTTGTAACAAATATTTCCATACGTGTTTAAAATGTGCCTTGTTGTGTTTGGCTGTACCTGTCTTGACATTTGGCCTATTGTGTACCTACACGGAATGAAAAATATTCTATTCATAGTTGAAATATCATAGGTCGCAGTCTGTCGAGATCAGAAAGGGTGCACCGTTTGCTAAAAATGGTCCAGTATTTTGTCCCCAGACTTTAAGACAGTTGTCGACTGGTTTGCTTGTTGCATTACGGACAGTTTGGATTATAAGAACACGTGTTAACCCCAAGTGCCATGAAACATCTCAGTCCAGCCCTCCATTTCCATCTGTGCAAAATAAACCGAATGGAGAGCCATGCTGGGCGAACGTGCAAGTCCTTGTTGTGGGAGCTCGTTCCATTTCACCTTCAGAAGAGTTCGACGTCCTTCGCTTTTCTGTCCGTATCGATTAGTCTCTCAATTCATTATCTTAGCATATGATCTGAGAGCCTTAGTGAAACAACGGGCCATTAGGGAATTGTGCCGCCGTGGGCCCGAGAGTGATGATGCAGGTGGTGGCTTTCTTTGACAACCTTGCTTGAGTAACAAGCCTTCTGTGCTGTGAGCTGTGAAAGTGCTCGTTTGTCCTCAACTGCACAAACAGACCATTTCAGCGCACTTTTTTGTGGTTTATTTGAATATAATGTGGTGCTTTTCCATGTGGAGATGTTTGGCTTGATTTCATAACAGTCCCAAAGTAAAAGGTTGCATTTAACATGAAACATCACCATTTTTGGCAGCAGTGGGATTGATTGGCACGCAACGGGTGACTGTGAGGTTGGACTGATGCAGTCTCAGCCGCCCAGGGGAAAAGGGATTTAGAATTAAGCCTTGGAAAAGGTGGTGGCGGAGGTGCCTGGCTGGCTGGGACTTGCTACATGGCCGTGATGGTGTTCCTCATGCCAGCGGTCAACGCAGCGGCGACGTGCGTTCATGAAGAAGTTGCTGACGGTACTGAGTTCCAGTCCCAGCTGCTGCGAGATGGTCAGCTGCATTTCCTTCGAGGGCCGCTTGTTCTCCTTGAAAATGGCGATGAGTGTGCGGCGCTGCAGGTCGGTGAAGACCAAACGCTGCTTCTTGGGTGCCATATTGCGTTCCTTGTGCTGCTCCTGTTCCTTACGTTTGCAAGCTGCGGGGATCAGGAGGATGAACAAGAAAGATCAGGAAAAGGGAAGTAGACAAAGAAAACGGAGAAGAAAAAAATTAATTAGCCTCGTGTTTGATCTACATATGAAATGCCCTATTTCAGAGCAAATTCCACAGATGAACGGCTTCGCAGGGAGTCGAAATGTTCAGACTCTCCTGTTTGGCTGTGGATTAATAGTGATTTAAAACAAATCCATTCTATCTCCCCGGAGGTCAAAAATCATCCCTTTAAAGAGAGCAGACAGAGCAGGCCAGCGGTGAGCACCTCAGCCTGGTCGTTGGAGACACTGCTGTTTGATTCAATATTAATGCAGTTTGGGCTCACAGTAGGAGAGTGAGTGACTGGTATACAAAAGTAGGGGTCTTTGTGTGTGAGAGAAAGAAAGAAAGAAAGAAAAGAGAGAGAGAGAGAAAAGAAAAAAGATAAATAAAAAAAGGAAAGACGCAAGGGGGGTATTGACTCACCCTATTTTAGTGTGTATGTGTCTGTTTTTGGAGGTGGGGTTGTCCGCAGAGACTTCGGTCTGAACGCCCCTCCAGCAGGTCTGTAGTCTGAGACTTCAAACAGAGGCCACTGGAGGGCACGGACCTACGAGAGGCAAAGTATTTTCGAACTGCCTTTAACTCACACCAAAACCTCCTTGTATATGTTTCTGTCCTGGCAATGCAGAGAGAAAGATTCTGGTTGCCTACTTGAGGGCAGTAAACACTGCGAGTGTTCTACCAAAGTGTTAGGAAATGTTTTGGTTCATTTACAGCTCACAAGCACAAATGATTTTATTATGTGCAAAGCAAATCAAATGACTTTTTTTTTTCCAGATTTTTTTTTTATATATTTATTTTTACACGATGTTTTATTATTGGTTTGTTTTCCAATGCACTCACAGACCTTTTGCTTCTCTCAGCGTTTTTTTTTTTTTTGTGACTGGATCATTCATTTCTTACCTCCTTCGCCTCAATAGCCTGTAAAAGCAGCAGCTCTTTGCGTCTTACTCGGATTTTATCTGACTGTGTGCGTTTGTGGAGTGACTGGAGCCAAACTGTGATGCCATGTATCTAATTACACTGAGCTGAGGCCCATTGATCACGTCACCTCTCGCAGTCAAATCTGTTTACTACAGGCGTCTAACTGCCTGGACCGCATCCATCATATTCAGATTCCATATCAGCCACTCTGCGTTTACACACACACACGAGCGCATTGTATTAAATGCATTGTACACTTGAAGTGTACCGTTTAAATGTTGACGGTACTTTAACGTGCTTATAATATTTGTTTTCGCATAACATTACTCCTATCGCATAAAGGTGTCTCGGAGCGCGGAGTCTAAAGTGAATGATGAAGCTTTAAAGCCTTTTAAATTGTAACGAGTCGTCTGTGTTGCTCGACTGGAATAACTCCGCGCCTGAAAACGCAAACCTCAGCGTATCTGACGTAGACGAGCTGTCAGCTAGATTTACTTGAGGATTTTGTTTTTGAACGTCATTTGCTTCGTGTCAGTGGTTTTCAGTAGGCTACTCTTAACAGTACAGATTTTTTTATATTTATATTCAAAAATCTAGGCTGTGTTTGGTGTTAAAATCTACCAGCAGGTGTCGCTGGCGCTATTCCCTGGTGTAAACGGTTTACAGGCGTAAGATTTTGTAATCAATATTGATCGATCGGTTGGGAAGGGGGCCCTGATTACTGAACCAAGCTCGGCGTAGAAAAGGAGAAAATCGATAGCTGCAGACTTTAGAGCTACAGTGAGCAGAGTAGGACAGAAGCAGAAATATATTGTACAGAAAGAAATAAGGCAACGAGTGACAGAGTGAATTGAAACATTTGGATGGGATTTTTGACAGACTTTAAAAAATCCGAACTTTGACAGTTATTAGCACGTTTGATACAATTTCACAAATTCTAAATAAAACCAGACTGACTGTAGGGGTCTCTCTCTCTCTCTCTCTCTCAGTAGCCTATGATATGATCTATAAAGATTCCATATGATCTGTATGGAAGAACTGGCAGAATCTTGTTATGTTTATGATTATAGAACGTTATACAAACTTCATATTTACAGTTGTTATTTCAATTAAGCAAAACAAAATATTAAAGGATTTTCACCTGGCATCTCTTCTGTTGCAGGTACAGCAAGTGGAGCGCAACGGTCGTTTCACAAAATGGGTGCATTTTCGTTTTGAAAAGGTTTCTTTTTATATAAATTTCTTTAAGACTTTCAATTCTGTCATACAAAGAAATGCCTTAGGGTTTTATTAAATTGCGTTGTGCCTTCTCAAGTTCAACGTAAAAAAATATGTTGCGATTTAGCTGTCTTTAAAAAACATTTGACGACAGGGTTGACAGTTTACAGTTCGTTTAGCCATTAGGCCTATTACTAGCCGTGTACTCAAGGTCACGACACTATATAAAGATCATTTAAATCTTATATTTCTTAGTATCTGTTTTTAAAATAATTAGGCTAGTAATTACTTGTACAATACCATGATAACAAAGTTGACTACTGACAAAAGTAAGACAAAGTGATAAAACGAGAAGACACTTGTTCATATGATGCGGAAAATAATTTTAAAGAATGTGTGGAATTGTAGGCCCTAGATTAAAAAAAATTGATAATAGTGAGAATGAATTCGTAAAATAATTAGCTGATTTAATTTTTTTAATTTTTTTTATTTACTATTTATTTTTGCGTATGATAACAGGCTTGCTAAATTTAACAATACCTTTTCATCATAAAAGGGGGACCCCCTTTAAATGAAATGACTCTTAAGATATTCATTTACGCAAATATCTAAGATGATAAAAAAAAAACCGACTCCGAAGTTTTCTACGACTGTTTCAAATGTTCTCTAACAGGGCAGTTTCTGACTTGCCTTGCTACACACCAGTGATAGCGGGGTAGGCCTGTGGTGTTCAATACCGCTCGATAAATCATTTAATCTAAAACACCAAAATTCATTTCATCTAATTATAGTTCCATGAAAATTGTTCTGGTAACGAGCCAGAAACTATGGTAGGCCTGCCTTGTACCAATGGGGCGCTGAGTCTAAATTCTAAGTAATACCAATTTAATAGCTCTGCGTGCTGTGCAGTGTGGGGAATGACAAATGAGTAGGCCTACACACTGCAGAATCTGAATAATGACTAAAAAACACAGCTACACGCGTCCAGAAAACCTCATTTATGTATGGCCTATGATAGTGTTAATTAGTCTCGATGTGGGACATTGGCCAACCGCAAGTACGTCTTTAAATTACACCGTAGGCCTATTTACCGCAAATGTATGGCTAACGCTTATTTATTTTTAATAAATGAGGCTTAATCTATTCGACTATGTACAAGTGCGTTTTGTAATGTGAGCACTTGGATTTAAGCATTTCTTATCTTTTATTTATCATTTGATTTATAAAATGCTTTTTTTTTATTGTATGGCCCATGGGGATTATAATGTTCATTATGCTCATCAACTATGATTCGAACAAGTGTATATGAATTGTATGCAAATTCAGTCTATAGGCTTATTTGAATAACTGAAAAAGTCAAATAACGAGACACTATTTGAACACTATTTGAAATATGAAAACAGAGTTATAAAATAACACCTTTATGCGTCAGTTTCTTCTTTTTTTGCCATTTTTTTTAATCTTCTAGAATATTTTGTTAATTGGTAAGCTCTTCTTGTAAACAACATTGTGCTCAAGGCTCTCTCTAAACTACTCAACTAAATTTAGTGTAATGCAATAAGGAAAGATCAGTATGCTAATGTTCAGGTAATTTGAAATAACAACTCGGTTAGTCGGTTATAGTTATTGAAGCCAACACATTATCGCAAATCATTAGCCATGAACGTACGTCAGAATATTTGCGTTAACGAAGAGAATATTGAAGACATAAAAACAAGGAAAATGTAAACAACATTGATAAAATGTTATACACTTCATAAATATGTAGTTTAGTACTATAGTGAAGCGTATTGTGCAAGTATTTTCGGTGTGCGTGCGGATGATATTTTGGAGGAATCATTTTTTTGTTGTTCTATTAATTTCTGTAGTTTAATATAAAACATTAATGACCGTAGGCCTGCTTATGTTGGTCGACATAACGTCAGATACCAAATTTAATGGAAAGCGTTCGATCAGCGTTCTGTTGCTATGGTAAGTAACTTTTGTGGTGACTAGATATTGAAAGGTATAGCCTATAAACTTAAGTAAAAAGACCAATAGACTTCTTGACCTTTGTTGCCTTAATTGTTGCACCCTGAGTGCAGTGTATAGTGTCTAAATCAGCAAATTATGTTCTACGTTTCAGACGGTTATCAGTCTTATATGTTCAAATCTTACAATATGAATCGTTGCCATATTATAAATTATTGATATTGCAGAATACAGTGTGTGTGAAGGATTCGATAAATGTACTAGCCATCAAAGGCAGTCATACATGTTTGAAGTATAGGAATACATTTTGCTTTATAGGCCCATGGCAGGTTCATGTCTTTGAGGGTTAAAGTTGGGTTCATCATCATGACTAATTGGAACTATAATAATGGTTCAGTCCAAGGGTTCTCGACTTCACAAAGTCTAAATAAATAAATAAATGGTGTCTCCTGTGAAAGCTGGAGGTGTATGTGCACTATCTTGGATTTCAAGTGGGAGGACTGAGGGAGTGCAAGGATCGATGACTGGCTGCGCCGCTCAGCCGACCAGTCTGCCTAGGATTGATGCTTATAGTGCGGCTGAGCTGAAATTGGGAGCTTCCATAGAGGCCTATCCAGTGGTGGTTAAAAAGTCAGTGTGTCATGAAATTGCCCTTGTATGAATATGAATTGCTAATCTGTTAGAGGGTCTGGGTTGGGAAACACTACAGCTGATATGTGGGGTAAGTATGATGTGGGTGAGGCTTGTTGTCACTCTAGAACATTACTAATGAGGTTACACCTTTTTCCGCTTTTTTCCAGTGTCCTGACTAAACAAGCACATGACACTTAAAAGTCTCTCACCTTTAAAACAACCCACTGGTAGGCTAGCATTTCTTTAGGACTTATCATGGATTGATTTTATCTTTCTCTCTGATTTGATTTATTGGATGTCCGCTGGTTTTATCAGCGCGACTTGGTGCTAATCGTCTCAAAGGTCGATGTTTTGACAGGGGCCGATTCTGCTGAGTTAGCCATGAAGGCGGGTGGTGGGCGAGGTAAAGGGCCAAACCTGTAGGTTAACTACTGTACAAGTTAGTACTCAAAACATTTGTTTTAAGAACTAAGCATTTCTTACTCATCTCATTAATGTTGACAGGATCATAACACAGGACTGTTGTGGTGAGATCAATAATTGAATGGTCTAATAAAACTGTTGTTTAAGTTAAACATCCTCTCTATAGGCATATCGACACATTGGCATGTGTTTGGTTGTAAAGACAGCTTGACTTGCAGTTACAGTGAAGTGAGTTTAAGAGGTCTGAAGGGTTAAGGGACCAAACGCCCTCCACAAAGTCTTGAAAGAACATTTAAAACCTCTGAAAATACCACAGGATTGATCAATAGGTTTCATTTCTTTTGTGGACTCAAGCTGTCATTGAACATGCTCAACTACACTCTACAGAAATAAATTAATAAAATAAATGTATAAAAAAAGATTCCAGTCAGAATTTCTTCTTTTGTACTGGTGATCTGATCTAGAGAACATATGTTGTAACATCAAAAACAATTTTTCCATCTCCGAAGAACCATACAGCAAAAATGGTTCTTGTAGGGGCTTTCTAGGAAGGTTGTCGTTTCTGGAATCTGAAGAATCATTATTACGATCTTTATTTGTAAGACTGTAACTTCAAGGAATATTTCAAAATGTTGACAAACTAAAACTCTCAATGATGCTGTACCACTAAACGATGTTGGGCTCTGGGTATCACAGCTGTTACAAGTTGGTCTGATTGACTAATTTGGCATGTTGTGGGCTCAATATGTGTGTAAATGTGGAAAAAAAAAAAAAAAAAAAAAAAAAAAAAAAAAAAAAAACAAAAAAAAAAAAAAAAAAAAAAAAAAAAAAAAAAAAAAAAAAAAAAAAAAAAAAAAAAAAAAAAAAAAAAAAAAAAAAAAAAAAAAAAAAAAAAAAAAAAAAAAAAAAAAAAAAAAAAAAAAAAAAAAAAATCATTGCACACCAATAGATCACTACATTGTTAAATGCCCCTTGATGCCTCAAGATGTGTGAGTAACCAGTCTCTCAGCCTCTGGAGGGAACATGTGGTTTTGAATCTAACCACACTGGTCAGTTTGAATGTTTTTTATGCACTAGGGTTAGGTTTTGTTGTTGTTATTGTTGTTGTTTTTGCCAATTAAAGGCTGTGCGCTGCAATGTAAAAATGCGCACACACCACACACACACACACAATAATATTATATATATATATATATATAATATATTATATTATAAATTAAGAAAATTATTTTGGAATTGTTCTTAAATATTTGCCATTATGATAGACAGTTGAAATGCATATTACATTGTCAAACTGTAAATGCAAATTAATTCAATAATTAAAATTATTTTGCACGAGAAAGATTTACAGGAGTTATAAAGGCATAAAGTAAACTATATTTACTACATGCCCAAGTGCTTTGTCGTGACTCAATCGAGTTGGAGGCGTCGTTCTGTAATATCAGCTATGATAAATTTTTTTTTTTAAAACTAAAATTTAGTGGTGACGCAATGCAATTTAACCCTTTGATGCTCTCCTCCTAGCGTACGGTCCTAGCAATTTGATGAAAGTCCTCTCTCCTTCCCCCGGAAATTCTTTTGGCGGGCGAGCTCAGAGATTGATCATGAAAATCTAAACTCGCGGAGACAGTACTGCACGCATTATAGAGCAACTGTGTTAGATCTTATGGTGCCGTGTACATATGTTACTCAGTCCTCAATTATTTTAAAGAACAGGAGTAATGAGCTGGTTTAAGATATTACATAAGATAATGTATGTTGTCTGTAATAATGGCATTTACTGTTGCAAGTAAGGTTAAAACATCACGATGTAAAGATGAATAAACATGCCATATGTAGACATAAATCTAAATATAGATGCAATGTCTCAAGCAAACTACATGCGCTTATCCACGTTGCTTGCGAATAAGAAATTCTTATATTCGTATGCAGGCTATGTATTATATAGGCTACAAGTACGCCTAGATTAGAATGAATTTTGAGCAGCGTTTAAGTAACAACAAAAAGTGTGATAAGGCGCTATTCCCTAAATTGACGCCAACGAAGCGAAGTAGCCTTGGCTTACAAGGTTACCATAGCAACAGTTCGCTGATCGAGCGCTTTGCCTTTGAAGTGCGTAGCCACAACAAAAGTAGCCACTGTCTTTATTTAGCACTTATTTTTTTAGATTTACTATTCACGCTGTTTAGATTCACACATAAACATCACAGTGTTTAGATTTAAGATTCACTTTAAAATAGTAAAAAAAAAAAAAATTGGGTCCATGCAAGATGAACCTCGACATAACATTGGATATGAAAAAAAAAAACCATTTAAAAGTCGACTCCCTGTAAGTCATTAAATAATGCGCATAAGGGAGAAACCCTATCTTTAAAATTAGAATAAGGCAGTAGGCCAAAGGGGGAGGGGACAAAAGTGAAGTTTCTCCCATTTGGTTCAACTCAAGCTATTGAAATAGCAAACCGAGCAATGGAAATCAATACAAATTCACTGCTTGTAATATAGACCCAAACTATGATGCGAGACTAGTCACATAGGGCATACATACTGTGGGTCTAAAGATGCAGACGTAGTCATGGAATTTGCTCCCCGTCTCCCCTGAAAATGCCTCGATTCGCTAATCCTAAATCAATTGCGTCCATCCTCGTGGGCTGGGAACTAGAGGCGAGACTGGAAGTCATTTTGATGAGGAGGAGGATGATGATGATGTTGAGTGAAAATCAAACACTCCACTTCAAAGTGTTAACGTGTGTATATAGGCTATAACATCTAGTACCAATCCTAAATGGACTGATTGCACTCAATTTCATGCGAGAGACTAATTCTTATCTGTGTAGTTTAACAAATTGTGGTTTAAGAAAACACAGAAGGGCAAGGAGGTGGGAAGAATTCCCATAAGGATGCTATGCAAGCAATTTAGAGAACAGGCCTTAAATTACATTTAGTTTAAATTTATATAAGAAAAAGGCAAATTTACCATCTCGTCGTGGTACATTGCGTATATAAACACATTGTTTTATTGTGTTGCTTTTGTTCTCTCGCGCTCATGACTACAGGGGAGACTCAATATGATACACAGTCAAATCTGCATCCTTCCTGCTAAACAGTAGGTAAATCCAGAGTCCAATGGGAGAGAGTGCTGAGCCGGTATAACTGATAGATGTACTGGCAATCTTTATTGATCGCTTTATTGATTGGGCCAAATACATTTAGATGGAGTGTGGAATACAGCACAGATGCTGAGGCGAATTGTTTTTCATCATTAATGCAATCTTTAAACATTGCGCATTGCGCAGTATTTGAGGATTGCAATTTGTCTGTCATATTTACGCGTGACATGTCTGATTTGACATATATACGCAGCTTAATTTGTCGTTTTTATATTCTAAATCTTATTATTATTAAATATTATTGTGTTTGTTTTAACCTAGGCATTACTCTGTCAAAAAAAAGGACGCTTCAGCGGCCCAGAAGAACACTACCAAATGATCCCACAGACACAGGCATTTCACATTAGCCAAGCAGTGCCACTGTATTGATTTTTGTGACTGTGATGAATTTGGAATATTGAATTTTGAATGTATGAGATGTAGTGGAACTAGTATTTCCCATACTCCTATGAAACCCAACCCCCCAACTTCTACTGCGGCAGTGCTAATGGTCCTTTAAATGCATTTGCTTTTGTTATTGCATACCATAATTCCTCATTGAGCTAAATTACTATAGATCGCGGACGTGCAAGGGCTTTTTTAAATAAAAGGTATATTTTATTCAAAGAATGCCGGGGTTTGTCACATTACCGTTTTATCAATAGTTAATACACTTACACAATAGCACGTCAACTAAAAGCTACAATGTAAGACGTTTTAAAATAATTTATACATGTGATATTTTTATAGTTTTATTATATATATATATATATATTATATATATATCTAGATAATATATATATATAAACATTATTTAAAGGGTCACACTTTAAAGTGCTTGTGTAATGATAGCATCATATCGTTGTTAATATGGACGCATTGTAAAGTGTAAAAGCTAAGTTGCCCGAAACATCTAAGTTACTACCTGTAGCAGTATAGAGTTTGCCTTCCGTTTAGGGTAACTTCCTTTTAATAGGGTGTGGATGGGAATAAAAATCTCGATGCCCAATTAGCTTTAACAGTTACTTTAACGGTACTTAAGAGGACAATTGAATAGCGTTTAAATCTTTATTTACCAGAACAACTTTAAATGCGCAAAGGAACAATTTACATTCCATTAAGTGCTTTTCAACGGGGCATTGACTGGAACTAAAATATGCCACTATATCCTGCTTAATTGAACCCACAACTGAAATACGACGTGAGGTGATAGGTTTGGACGGGTCAGCGTCCGCTATGCCAAGGTAATGTCCAGTACACACACTTTTTATTCAGTTTTACACAATTCCTTTTGAGTGAATACCAGGTCAAGATTGCACATTTGTCTGTACTGTTTTAGTTAGAAGGAAAAGGAAAATAAATGAAGCTGAGTAGCTATAGGTGACAGGTTGGTGCAAAACTAATTTTTGCTAATGTCTTTTGAAGTCAATGGAATAAAATTATTTAGAAAGAAATATTTAGAAAAATAAATATCAGTTTTTAATTGTACTGTATTGACCTGCAAGTCATGATACATTAGGCCTTTCAACAAACATAAACACCTACAATAGGCCACAGATGGAGTATGTTATTTTTTTTATTTTTTACACGGGCTAACTGATTTCTCTTGCCTTCAGTCTTAAACACATTCTAATAATTTGACAGTGGCTCTAATTATGTACCTACATTTGCTCAGCAAATATATTATCAGCAAATATAATCAGTGGAATAATTTTAGATGTCGCTAAAATACTTGTTTATTTAATTTAAGGATACACGGCTTGTTTGTCTGCTTTCTAAACGTTTTAATCATTATCGTCTGTAATTTTATTGTCTTTCAGACGCCTTTAGGTGAAATATGAGATGTCAAGCACAACTATTAAGAACAAAGAATATTTGTGGGTACATGCACAGTGAATTGATTACCTTATTGAATATGGAAGGAGATAAGAGTAAAACATTTTTTTTTATGTTCACACAAAACAATCACACAAAACAAGATTTTGTGTGATTGTTTTGATTTCCTCTTTTGCACGAGGAAACTTCAGTGACCCTCACTCACCTGCAAGCCTAAGGGCCGACATGCGCTGGAACTCGGGTTCCTGCAGCCACTTCCACATCCGTCTGAACGTCTCCCGACCTGACTTGAGTTTACTCCAGGGTTTGGGATTCCGCAGGAGGTCCGAGAGAGTTCCTTGAGAGCGACACAAGATCCTCTGGGCAAAGATGGCCTGTGGGATGCTGTACCTCTTTAACTCCGCCGTTATCCGCTGAGCCACCTCTTTAGTGTTGATCTCCTCCACCTGCCCTGACCCACCACCCTGTCCGCCGCATCCTGCTGCCTGCCTGTCCCGCTCCAACAGCACCGACCCGTTCGCCTGAGAGTGTGAGTGACTGTGGTGGTGGTGGTGGTGGTTGATGCCGTTGAGAGAAGACATGATGCCCGCCCCGTGGCCTCCTAAACCCCGCGCCAGGTGCTCCTCGCCGCGGCCGAGCATCGCAGCGTGAGTCTCGAAGCCTCCCGTAGAAATCATCTTGTCGTTAATCCAACACCGATAAAAGTGAGCAAGTCGAAACGGGGGGGGGGTACGCACAACAGAGTAATCACTGCTGAGCAGTTTGCAGACCAAGCATACTAGACATAAAGCGAGAAGGTGGTCCCATCCCGGACAAGTCTTTGGAGTAGTGGCCGTATAGGTTACTCATAGACGCGAGGCCCCGGTCATCCCGCATCAGCGTGAAGCTGCCGCTTACGTTCCCGGCGGCGAGACGCTGGTGCGCGGGATGGTGATGAGCGTGAGGGTGCGGGTGGTGGTGAAATTTCTCTGAGACGTTGGATATGGGAGGCAGATGGTGCTGCAGCGGCGTCAGGGTGGTGTAAGTGCTACTCAGGCTCATGCTCGAATCGCACGACATGGCCATCGCTGGATGCAGAGGACCGGACAGCGAATGGTCCGTGCGATACTCCCCAGCCCCGTCAAGTATCGAGGCCATGCTGGACACCATCGCTGACCTCCCATGCGATGACACCAAGTTCCTATGTGTCGCCGACTGTCGCGTGTGTGGAGAGTTCATCAAGTCCCCCGTTTGATGGGAGTGTGACACGCCGTGCAGATTCCCAATGTTTTCCATTGTAAGTTCCATTGTTGAAAGACACTGTTTTCTTCTCTCTCTCTCTCTCTCTCTCTTCCCTACACTCTCCCTTCCAATAAATTTTAAACGATCTCAAAGCCGCGCGCCATTGATCCCCAAGATCTTCAGTGTTAGTCAATCCAGCATTTCACCACGCACATGTACGGACGCCTGGTGTCTAAACGCTTGTATCTATCGCCGTGGCGCTCGTCTTACTACTGACTGTCGAAGCTGACAGAGTGAGAGTGTCTGCCTCGTGACCGCGCAATATATTAAGATGTGCTTGTGCCTGTGTGCACGGTTGCGCGCACCGCACAAAATAAAGGTTCTTCGGGGATACTTAGGTTCAGCAAAGAGACGTTTTTTCTAGTCAGGAAAAAAAATTGGTTATGTGGGGATCTTGAGGTAGTTTTGTAGCTCAAAAAAAGTCTTGTTTCATTATACAAGTTCTTGAGCCTATTGGTTTTTGGTTTGTTTAAAGCGCCAGTAGACGTTTTCTAAAGAACTAAAGAATAAACTATACTTGTGAAACTTCATCAAGGTGTAAAAGCCTTTTTAAAGGGTGTACACTCACTCTGCTTCAGACTATGGCTGATGTCACCAATACTGTCTGTTGTACAGACGAGAGACACCTAATACGGGTGATTCACTTATGCTGTCGTTAAATTAGAGAGCGAAATCGAGTTTGTTTGTTTGTTTTTTTTACATATATGGCGTGACATCATGCACACTTTGACACTAGCGGTGTTGTTTTGAATTATTGGGGATTCCTTTATGGACATGATTCATCGGTTTCTCCTGATAAAGTTGCTTAACTTGGCGCCAGCGCGCAACATCTTAATGGTTAAATATTAATGGATTTCCCAAACCCAAAGTAGATAAGATAGTCAAATTCCGTTTGAACGACATGAGATCACATGATTAATTATATCATATTTGTGTTAAACGTTTGAAAGTTTAAAGAAATGTAATTATCAGTCAAATGGGCTATTTGCAGTTTTATAAGGATTTATGTTGTGGCAGAAACTCATGTGATGTAATTATTGGCAAGCTGAATAGCCGAAAAAAATAAATAAACAAACGTATTAAAACAGAGAAAGAAAGTGAGGCAAAAAAGGGGGGAAAGTCAAACTTCATATTCACTCAAGTTTTAGGCTGCATACAATTTCATTAGACAAGCTTCAACGAGATATTTGTTTTGTATTTCCATGATGCTGCATGGATAAGGATAACATGCAAATGTATTACATTGATTTTTTTTTTATACTTAGTTGTTACATTTACATACAGGCCTGGCTTTGTGATTCACTAGTCTTCAGTTTTCAGCTAGGCTACTTATTAGTAGGCCTGTTCTACTTATAAAAAACACTGTAGGCCTATATGGTTACTCCAAAAGTAGTGAGATTACAGCCTATGTATTTAAAATGTTATAAGATAATAGTTAGGATAATAGTTTTATAAGATAATAGTTAACACTGCAAAATTAATTTGATGAAATGAATATGACAATATTTAGCTGTTATTGTTTTTTTCCCCAGATGATCCCTTCCGGTTCACGCCTATTATTAATGCACTCAGTCATCGATCAATACATCGATCATTTAGAATGGGATGGGCAATAAATGTAATATATTTGTTTTCTCTAAGAATGGACTCACGAAGGGTGAATCCCCATTGTCACTGACGAGGCCCACTCATTTATTTGACTATATTTATTGCCGTCAATAAATAAAACGGAAGAAAAACATCGATATATTTATAGGCTAAATAGAAAAAGACCACTTTCTTTTCGGTCGAATTTCATTGGATCTTAATGCTGGATGAGGAACAGCAAAACAGTTATCTTTGTGTGTGTTAAAGACCCAAAGCAACAATACAACTATTAGCTTAACTTCATTTAGCCTCACTGCAAATATCCAGATAGGAAATTATAATTATGAATAGGACCATGACATTAGAAAAAACAGCCTTGTCCTTTGGGATTGCTGTTTTCTTATTGATCCTTGCAATCAGTGTTACTGAAAATAAATTAGGCCGCTCACAAATCTGTTTGCTGCAGCCTGGCAGATTTTTACTCGCGGTGCCATCACTATTTCTATTCTCATACACTTAAAATGTGATATTGTGTAGATTTTAAGTAGTTGTGAAGTAGTAACTAGTTGGTATTTGGCCATATGCAACATAATCCTTAACTCCAATGTTCACTGTAGGCTATTTTTGAAGGCTATATTAATTCCAAACATCTAAATGAACTCAAGAGTCAGTGATACGATAATGTTATGTGGCGGCCGTGTGTGCTATACACGACCAAAAGGGTTCAGATATTTCTGGCTCATATATCTGGACACAACCACAATTGATTATTGCATTGATTTGTTCCTTGCTATTTACAAAATCATGCTCTGCTCTGCTATGACAGGATAATTGAATGCGGTTTAATGTATATAGAGATGAACGGTAACAGCTGATGTGTTTTCGAGAACATCGTTCAGTCAGTTTTATGATAATTTTTTTTGCATATCGTTACATTTATGATATTGGCACAAAGTATATTGCAGCCTATACAGTGCCTTTACCTACCTGTCGATATATTTACAAGTTATTATATTTGCTAAAAGTAGACATAAGATGAAAAAGGCGATAAATGATAAAGTTAGGAAAGAATGTCAATGGTTTATCGGGTTAAATGATATAAACGTGCCAAACACATGGTGAATGAGATTGTACATACTTTTGATAATGTGAATCAAACCTTTTTCGATATATAAATATAAGGGGGAAAAGTATTTCAGTGAGATTTCAGGAAGTGGCCTGTTTAAATTGTAAAAATGTTTTGACCAAATGCTGCACCTAGAAACATATTTGCCTTTGTTGTAAAATGACACATTTTATACAGATTTTCTAATTGTAATTATTTGTGTGGGCCTGCGTCGGTTGAGAGGTTGCTCATACTGCATATTTAAAATCTACTCAACAGAAACGGAATTCTTTAGGGGGTAAAGTTTTGTACTGTTCTATAATAACAGTGTTTGATTCTCTGAATAATGTCTAGGAGCCTATAATGTAACATTGTACTTGCTGAATAAATTATTAGAGAGCAGACCCTGATTTAATTTTCGCTCGAATATTCAAAAGAGCTAGACGTACCCTGTGGCTCACATAGTATGAAATATTAAAGCTGTCGATATCCAAATAGAGACTAGGAAAGCCATAGACACTCAATATTTTATTTTTGCATTTCTAAGAGTGTGAGTCGACAAACACAATTGCTTAATAAGTGTGTGCACCGGTTGCATTATAATGATGTATCTGTATATTTTATATCATGAAATAGTCATTTACACTTTAGATTGAGAAATTTTTGTCAGAAATAATCTCTTCAAAATGTATCTCGGCCATAATGACAAATTATTATTTTAAATTGCATTACGCCTTCCAATAATCAATAATCAATATTTTTGGGAACGAGTTACCCTGAAATATTCAAAGAGCACAATAACAAATAAAGTACCTACAACAAAAATGTTAACTTGGCGAATTTCAAACGAAGTTTTTTCCCCCTGAATTTCTTTGTAATTTTATTACAATTTTGTAATTTGTAAGTTTTTTTAATAATATTTTTCTTTAAATGCATTTCTTATATGTTTAATAATTTAATCAATTTATTTCCTTAGTTATTGCATTTTAATCCTGTCATTCGGATATAAGAAGCTGTTCATTTAAAAGTGTGTACTGCTGATAAAATGGGTTCTGTTTAGTGTGCTTTAAAGGTCCAGGCATTTTTTCTATGGGTTTGATCAGTTTCTATCACAAAGTGTGACAAAGATAGACTCAAATTTGCTTGACTGCATTAGTAGTATCACTTGGCTGATCGATCACACCCTAAAGTAAATTTACTTGAATCGGTTTATTGGCAGAAGTCAAGCAGGATGGAGTTAGGTGAGACTTCAAGATTTGGATCTGTAACAACTCATTCCACCTTAAAACTTTGTTTTAAAAACTCCCCGACGTTTTGTTAGTCTATTATAGTATAATTGTTAAGCAAACACTTGTATCTTGTACCTTAATACTTAAAATTAAAACGTGGAGCAAAAAGTAGAACTCTCTGACAAAATATTTTGTTGCAATGTCGTTTTAACTTAAATTATAAACAAGATCTTTGGAACGTCATATTTTCTTGTAGTAACTGAACAGTTTTATTCCCAAAACAATAATAATTTCTGTTTCAGAGATTACTGAACAACGATTCATACGATATAGGTATTATAGAGCTCTTGACACAATATATTAAGAAGATCAATATATAGAATACATTATGTCAAATAAAAAAATGTATGTTCTACACAGCAAAAAGGTTGAAAAAATTCATTAATATTTACTTTTATATTTTTGTGCTGCTGTGGTTGTTTGGATATACGTTCTTGTTGTTCGGTAATTCATGTTTCCTTTTGTTAAGAATTATAAACTGACCTTTGAACGTTAAATACATTCAGTCTGTAAAACCTTTTCAGTTATTGGTTATTAAACTCTATGGTTAAAGTCTCTTGCGATGATAATATATCATCTTATAAGACTGAGCCCTGCTCTGCATGTAGAACCGAATTTTCAGTGTGTTCCGTGTATTTAGAGACCTGTGTATTTGAAAGTGCTCTGCGAAAGAGAGCATGTGATCTATGGCTCTGGTCTCTGATCGATATATCCGCATTCTGATCGATTGGTATGGTAGAAATCTCAGGGACCCGTATAAAGCTTTTCATCAGAAAATACCCCATTTTAGCCAAACGTGGCGTTTAAAACTATTTGTTCAGACAAAAAATCAGGACGTATTTTAGTCCGCATTTTATATCATGTTAGAAATGTGCGTTCTGTAATTTTGTTTGTAATACTTTAAAGTTTTTTTTTAATACTCAAAACGATTTGATTTATTTAATAGCCTATTATTTATTCATATCATACGTTTTGTCTTTGTTGCTGTTTCATAAATGTCAGTAGCCTATCTAAAAAAATACAGTTGTAGGCCTAACGCTGATCATAAGATAACGATTAATACATTATTAAACTTTGGCTATTTTTGTTTTTCTCATAAAAATGTAAAATAAATTTACTCTAATTTTACCCTCAATTTGCGCTTATTTGATATTTTCCAAATTAACAGACATATGTTACAGCTATCATTATTTTTTTATATCGCATGTTCTTTCCCCACTGTATGTAGGCTACTATTTTCATATCTATTATCTCCTTTTTTCTTAATGAAGACTACAGCTGCACACCGAATCATAGGCTACATATTTTTAAACACCCAGAAATATCTCTGCCTTCTCAGTCCTTGATAGCCAGCATCATTTAAATATGATCGATTATATCGATTATTGTAGCCTGTTTCACAGATGTCATATACTTTCCTTTTTTATCTGACCTCTTATTTTTCCGAATGAAAATTATGTTTACGATGCTGTAAGTCTGGAAGTATGTGAAACGCAGCAACAAATATAGGAGATCATCGTGCAACATCTCTTTGTCAGGTAGCCTATGTCCAGCTGTATATTTAACCCAATATTTTATTTCCAGTAACTTTTTAAATTACAAACTATTTCTTTAAGTTTTGCCACAATAAGGTGTGTTGACATGTAGGCTAGCAGCGTTTTGTGTTAGACTTTTGCAACTAAAGCCATGAAAGGAAAAATCTCTTCTTTATATGCAATTTGTCTAAATTCACTAAAAGGTTGTTGCTCATAGGCTACTACGTAAATGTCGACATGACACCACACCACACGATTGTGTCAGTTCACTGCTTTTTCCCTTATTTTAGCATCATTTACACTGTAATAATAACAATAACGTCCATCAACAGAATTAATAATGATGCAATATTATCAGTGATCGACCATAATAGTTTTTATTGTCATTTATTGAAACCGCACTGATAGCCTGATTGGTAATGTTTTATTATTATTTGTTCTTCTAGCTATTATTAGTTCACATATTAGGCCTCTGTCTTAAGATTTAAAATTGAATATCGTGTTTTTGAAATGTAGCCTATTCTACTTTGCAATCTTCACACATCTGCGTTGGAAAATTAGGTAACTTTGGAACAAGCTTGCTTGAACTAGTTCATAATTTAAAAATAAAAAATACACAGCCAAACTGAATTTTGGATTGCCAAAAGCCTTATATGTGAACAAAAAGAACATGTATATAGTTTTGTGGTCTTAAAATAATCATATTCAGCATTATACTATAATGCCAAGTCAACACACTGTACATGTTGCAAAGTGTTTTCATTTATAGCATGTAATAACTCCTGGTAGAGCAGTGAATTTAGAGTCATCAATATCTGTGTACGTGTGTGTATGCGTGCACATTCAGCATTCAATACGAGGCTTTAGACTAGGAGAGAAATAGAGAGGGGAAAAAACATTCCCAGCCTCCACAACCGAGAAAGCACCGGTTGCTAGGCGACAGGCGAACGAGAGATGGATTGAAAAGGCATACTCGATCAATTCCGGTGGGAGTGAGGGGGAAAAGGAGAGAGTGACCCACACAGAAAGAGAGAGGGAGAAAGCGATTGCGGCCAAAATCATACTGCAATCTTTAAGCTCAGTAAAAACCGTCCTTCTGTAGACCAACATCCGTTACTCCGTTACCTGCCGCCGCTAAAACATTTACCGCCGCCATTTTTTGAGTGACCTCAAAACTGTCCGTCCACCTGCCTCGAATACGTCCCAAATGACGGGGGATTTTTGAAAACGTGCAATTCATAATTCACAGCCTGGTTGAACAGATCGACAGATGCACCCCCCCCCCCCACACACCCCAAGCCACACACACCCGCACGCGCTCACACCCGCAGTGTGTTTCTGCACAGAGCAGTGTTGAGTGTATCGACTGTGTATTGATCCTTCCACTCACCTCCCTGCAGTCAGCTCTTGTCCTACATAGCAAGGCCTGTCTGATTCCTCCATTAATGGCCCTTATCCAGCGCCAATCTTTATTTAAACTGAAAAGTAGGAATCAGGCACCCCCACCCCCCCCCCCCCCCACCCCCCACCCCCACACACACACCCACACACCGGCTTTCAGTTTGCTTTCTGTCTTATTATTTGCGGCTGTTTTTGATAGCTCTACAGTACATGTTGCTCTTGTGGCATCTAAATAGCTACGTGTTTCAATCAGATCGGAGTTGAGTTTGAATTGGAAAGCCATGGGGGATCCTTATCTTCGCCATGCAGAAACAAGCCATGAGCAATAAGACACTGGTTTCTATCTGTGCTGGCACACACAATGGGGATTAATTGATCTCCTAATACCACAGATAAATCAATGTCCTCACCCCCTCCATTTATTTGTCCAATCAGAGCAGGTGTCATTGGATCAACGGACCTCCTCAGCCAATAGGAGGTGGACTGGGCGCTGACTGACAGCGCTCAGCGTTGGATGGAGTCAATCAAATTGCATTGGCAAGGGAGTTATATGGACTTAACGTCCAAAATACTCTTCCTCGCCACTAGCTACATCTACAAGTTAGAAGAAAAGATGTACAACATACAGCGTTAAGATATTAAATGTTAGTACAAATGGAAATTTGTTATTTTTAAGGGCTATTAATTGCCTAAATCTTTTTTCCACTTTAAAAAGGATAGTAAACACAGAATGAAAATTCTGTCATCATACACCCTCATTTAGTTCCATCCATGGTTTTTGTTCTTATTCAGAACACAAAAGAAGATATATAGCCTAATGGTTTTGTCTATATGCTGTAAGTCAATGGGGTCCAAAAGTTTCATGGAAATAGCAAAGGCATAGCCTATGTTTTTTCTGTGTGTCATCTTTGTGTCTTATACTTACGGGGATAGTTCACCCAAAACATCTTCAAAACACAAATTAAGATGTTTTTTGATTCAATCTGAGAGCTTTCTGACCCTGCATAGACAGCATTGCAGCTACCACGTTCAAGGCAGAAAGGTAGTAAGGACATTGTTCAAAGGCCAGTGACAAAGAATGGCTTAACTGAGAAAAAAAAAAACTACTTTATCCAACAAATTTTTTCTCTTCCATGTCAGACTATAGACACATCCAGGTTCTACGTCAGAATGCATGATACAGTCATGAACGCGTGGTGAAGGCTGACATGGAAGAGAAGAAATTGTTGAAGTATTCTTCATATAATCACGGTTGACGGTTGAACCACTGATGTCACATGGACTGTTTTAACCATGTCCTTTCTATGTTTCTGGACCTTGAACATTGTAGTTGTGTTGCTGTCTATGCAGGGTCAGCAGCTCTCTCTCGTAAGCTCTCGTATTTCATCAAAAATATAAAAAAGGTCTTACGGGTTTGGAATGACATGAGGGTGAGTAATTAATGACAGAATTTTCATTTTTGGGTGAAAATATCTTAACATGAAATAAATTCAGAGCTATAAATTCTTAGTCTTGCTCCTAGACTCCTATCATTTCTGTTCCTGGCCTATTTAATAGTAATAATATTTTTTTTACATAACCAATATTATCAGATTTTTTTTGTCACTTGAATTCTCTTGAAAATAAATTAATTTAATTTTAATTAATTTATGCATTTAGCAGACGCTTTTATCCAAAGCGACTTACAGTGCATTCATGCTATTCATTTTTTTTTACCAGTATGTGTGTTCCCTGGGAATTGAACCCACGACTTTTTGCGCTGCTAACGCAATGCTCTACCACTGAGCCACAGTATTAAATATTTTCAACATTTTATTTTGCCTTGTTCTCATTGGCATCAATTTAAACAATTTAAACAGGCCGTCTACCCCGACTAAGGTCTGTACATCTACATATTGTGCATAATAGCACTGCGTCCTGCATAATGTTCCACTGACCCTCAATGCTGACCCACTGAAATCTCCAGTTTCTATTCTAGGGATCTTCTAGACGCTCTGTCTCTTTGTTTTGCATCCTTTATTTTTCCACTTCAGATTCCCTTCGTTTACCACAGTCATGATTTATCCAAACATTTTGTATCAAACACGGCTAAAAATATTCCCTTTCTTTCTCGAAATATTGATTTTGCCTGTAGCATTTTCTATGGTGTGTGTGAGTCTTTGGATGTGTTTTATGGGGGTAAAGAAGGGGGGTGCCAACATTAAAGCAGAAAACGGGTTCAAATACTGTGTTTTTTCCATTTGTATTAAAATACTTGAATCGCCAGACACCACACAATCATCAACGCGTCCTCAATTCCTTGGCGTGATTTGACATGTGCTTAACTTTTACCAGACAATCCCATTCAAGTACACTATGAATTTTGCAAGTTAGTCATTTGCAAAATGGATGAAAAGCATATAATTTTGCCGCAACAATCGGAGGCTCTTTTGTCGTCAGGGCATAATGGAAATGGAGGGAACTGATCAATAGGTTATTGATTTTCATTGGATGGAGTTGGGGGAATTGAGAGAAAGCGAACAAGGAAGAAAGAGAGAGGCGGTGGGGGCTGACTGTGAAATGCAGGCTTTTGAAATCTTCTGTTTAGAAGATGAATGCTCCTACTGGAAGCAGGTGATCTTGTTTGTCTCCTCACACTTGCCTGTTTTGAAACAGTTCTGGTGCATTGTGGGATTGGCTGACTCATGGGGCATAGTTCGCCTCCTTAAACCATGTTGCCAAAACACATTATGTGAACTTTAATCAGTGTCTGTTCAGCCACTATGTCAAAGTCTACCAATAAGAAATTATTTTTGCACAGAAATTCAAAACTTGAATGTCTGTTTTTTCTTCATTTTTCTTTTTAAAGGGCCAATTCACCCAAAAATGTATTCCCTAACCCTCATGTCATTTCCAACCTGTATGACTTTCCTTCTTCTGTGGAACACAAAATAACATATTTGAAAAATGTCTTTGTGTTTCTTTTTTTTCTTCTTCATACAATAGGATCAATGGGGTCCAATGTTGTCTTGGACCCCACAAAATATCACTTTTTGGACAAAAACTGTTTTTCAACATATTGTCCACCTCACCAATTAACTCTACAAAAACTTACATGAAATACCATATTTACAACTATTATCACACCTTTATCTCTGCATTTGATATGGAGTTCCAATTGATCCATCTTTGAGGCCGACTGGCCTGCACTTTGCAGTGTTTGGGGTGCAGGCTATGTTATCTGGGCCGGTATCGCAGGCGGATGTGTGGTGATACGTGTGTATGGCGTGTTAATGTGTGAAGCTGGACTTGCATTGATCTCTATGCAGGATGTCAAACATTTTAGTGCCGATCTCGTCCTTGTTATTGCTCTTCACCGCCAGGCTGTTAATGCATAAAAAATAATTTGTCCCCTATGTTTTCCTCCCCACCTCAATTGGACGCCCAGAGCAACAGAAGAATACCACGTTGTTGTACTCCATGAGCACTCCTCCCCCTCCCTTCTTTCTGTTCTCCTCATCCCTCATCCTTCCATTTTTGTGTCCATCTATCTTTACGACACCTGGTTTCATCTCCTTAATGTTTCCGGAGTTGACAGTCTCCCTGGTCAAAAATTCTTAATTAAGCCTGCTGTGTGTATTTGCAGTTAGGCAAATTGCAACCTGACAGGGCTAATAAAAACATTTTCGAGAGAGGGAAAGCGAAGGAACCAAGCGAAGGTGTGGAGAACCGTCATCCACACCCCAACAACCCTATCTGTTCCTTCCTCTCTTTATCACTGTCAGCCATTCCCGGCATCCTCGCATTTTCTACATCACAGCCCAGAGGAAGAAGGATTGATAAATATTGCGGGTCTACTTTTGCAGGTCTTTAATCTCTCTCCCTTTTTGTTTTGGCCTGCGGGACTCATCGATTAGAACATTAAATCAAAAATCCTGGAGATACAGATATGAAAGTTTTGTTTGCAAGCTTTTCTCTCCTCCATGGTTGGTATACTTACCCAGTCATTAGTCTCAGGTTGAGGAAGCTTCCAGGATGTAGCCAGCACAGTTTGCTGAAGTATCTGCCAAAAGATGAAAGTACCAATATCTTAATACATTATAATGTCTTGGGCTCCTGCTTCTGACCTGGAAGGCCATAGATGTTGACCTTATGGAATAACATGGATCCGTAAAGGCCACATAATCTGCGATGATATTTGACACAAGGGTTTTCAAAGCTTTTACATTGATGTTTTAACCTTGAAAGATCATATTATTTGAAGAAATTATACTGTAAAAAAAAAGTTTTCATCCATTTAACCTAACAATAATTTATGTTAGTTCTATTCAATTTAATGGTGATTTTGTTCATCAGTAACTATATTCAAATTGGCCAAGTTTAGTGACATTATTTTACCTAAAAATAAATTGACATAAAAGGCAGTACGAAAGGGTTATTAGTTTTAGTCAGTGACTTACTTGTATATACGTGTGTGTAATGTTTTATAATATATGTATTTTAGAAAACTGCTAGATGAAAGCATATTGTGTCACTCACACATTGTAAGACACAGCTGTACATGAGCTGACACCTTGTTGTCCATATGACCATCACTTATCTGAAGTGTGAGAAATCCATTTCTGTAGTGCCAGGCCTTCCTATGAGAGACCACTGGGCTCCTCACACCTCTAGTAATAGTGTATGAGATCCATACCTTCAGCTGAACACCCCGTGGTACTGCTTGCTCATGTGAGAGAGTGGACATGGGCTGTTACGGTCACAGCTTTCTCGACAGAGTGAGGAAGCACAAGAAGCAGAGGTGTCACAGCGTCGTATCGCAACATCTCGAGAAAAGGACTCTTGTGTGCCACGACATGTCGTATTGTCATTGTGTTAAATGTGTGTGATTGCATGAGCCTCTTTAGTTGAGGACACTGCAGCTAATCAGTCAAGAGGTCCTGTAGGGTGTCCTAGTGTTGGAGAGTCCTCCGTTCCTCTACAAGAGTCTTGACATCTCTTAACCTCTGTCAATTGTAATGGCATAACTAACCGTGCACAAAGCCAAACAGCTTCTCACAGACTTGGTCTCCATGCAGCTGTGCAGGTAGAGGTCATTTTTTTTTAAAACACTGTAAAAAGGTAATGTTCTAATAATTGTTCTATTAAATGAATAAATGCAAATAAATTTAAGTAAAAGGCCGACAAGTTTGTACAATAAAACTGCAAGCAAGTAAACTTATAATGCTATATTTAGTCCAATTTAATTTATGTTCTATGTTAATTTATCTCAGAAATCTATTTCCTGAGCAAGTTGACGTGTTGAATCCAATGAGCATGCGCAAATGATTCTGGTTTTTATGAAAAACTCTGTTGGCCAGTTGTGACATATCAATGTGATATGGCAACAAATAGGCCCATGCTTTAAATGCAAAAATGTTTTGGTATATAAGAGATAGAAATGACATTGTAAAATAATTAAAACTTCCGAAATGTTTATATGACATGCATGTTGTAGCCAATATGACCAGTTTGAAAGCAGAATCTTTGCTTGAAGGCAGCATCTTTACGGATTCATTCTTCAGAAAAGCCCAATTAAATGTGAGTCCGCGTGTAAATTATACAAAGATGTTAAGGGTGATCGACTTTTAAATGTGTTTTATTTGTCAGTAATTTTCAGGGCGCATTTAAGATCGACGCTCCTCTCGCGAAAACAAAAGTGTTTTCCCCTCCCGAGTACCCAGTCAAATGTCTTAAAGAAGACCATGACATTATTTTAGATATTTAAATCTATAATCAAGCCGTTGTTAGTTTTTTATTTCAGACTTACCGTACGGTAACAGCGAACTGTTGCTATGGTTACCTCTTCAGACTGTTCATTCCTGCCTTATTTTTTAACATAAGATCCGGCGTGGATGTTTGCTTGAATGTGCGCGTCTTCCGGTTTCATTCGCTTCCATTTATCTTACCTGTATAAAAGCCGTCCATTATTTTGCTTTATGTTGCAAACTGCTATTTGCCACAATTTAGTTTTCTTTTATCATAATCATAAACACAAGCGCAATTAGTTTTACCATTTACTTCACTTTGTTAGCCTATTCTTGTCTATATCTGCTATGCATCGGTAGCCGATTGCACATTCGTAGAAAATGGCTTACTTCTGCGTTGCAAAATAATGTGGATATTAACACAATTCAACCTTTTAAAATATTTTATTATTATTATCAAAACGTTTAGGAAAGCTATGCACACTTTTATGTAAATGTGTATTCATATGTTAAAAAGAATACATAAAAAATAATCAAATATTAACCAACAGAAACTGGGATAACAGACAACCACCTAATAAGCAAACATGGCTGTTTTAATGAGATGGAGAGAAGGATGAACAGGAGGAAGGAACTAAAGTGATGGTAGTGTCACTGGTGTCTGTAAGTGGGGTCAGGAGCTTAATGTCAGAGCTGGAAGGTGAAAGGTCACAGCTCCTATTAAAATATCTTTTAAGAGTCCTTCAGAGATCATATGTAATAGCAGTGGGTTCACCGGAGGTTGTTAACCTGCTTATGAGGGATGCTTCCTTTGAATATATTTTGACCTGTGTTAGGTTGAGAATGTAGAAATGTTGGTCAAGTTAAAGCTCTTTCAAGGTCTTTTGCATGCAATAGAAATTCACCTCAGTCAAACAAATTATTTTATATGACTAAAATGAGCCTGAAAAAGTTAGATTCAACTGTTGCTTGTTATGTTTCAACTTAAACGTGTAGATTTAAACAATGTTATATAAAGTTATATCACTATTTAGTGTAGCTCAAAAGGTTTTTAGATCATATTTAACAGTATTCAATCTGAAAAAGAGCAATATGTCAGTAATACTAAGCAATACTAATGGATTGCACTGCCTTCCTCTATCACTGCTTTTGTATAATTAATTACACCTGTAATAGGTGCAAGGACACTGTAATGCAAAATAGTATGGCATATTCTTTTTAATAACTGTAATAATAACAGGTACCTGCATCAAATACTAACCATCTCCCAGGAACCTGGTGTCTTTGTTAGGCATGTGCCATTCTTTTCCTCCTTCTCCAGCTCTACAAGCAATCTGCATCCACCTTCACCTCTGCACCCCCTTTATCCTCCTCTATCTCTTTTTCTCCATCTTCTCTTAACTCATCTTCCCCCATCCTACCCTTCTATCAGTCCATGACCATTACGCTCATAAATCAATATTGACGACCCATCATCCGAAGGATGAATAACGGACTGTGGATGGCTATAGTCATGTGACCGGCAGGTTTTACATTATGTTTCGGCCATTTAGTTGACGCCATTATGCACAGCGACTTGGAATGAAGTCCTTTCAATGCGAGGCTGAGGAAGAAGACACATTACCATCTTTAAAAGCACTTCATTGCCGTTTCTCTTCAACTCATAAAGAACGAGGTGAGAAAGAAATGAATAGGCCGCATGGTGATGCAAAGCAGATACCGTAGCTCTTAACAAGAAGTTTCATACAAACATACACCCACACATTCACGCAGAGGGAATATGATCGATGCTACGTTTTCTGTTTTCACAAGAGATTTTCGATGCATTCATTCGCCACACATTGTGAGCAATCAAATGCTCACAATGTTGGATTGAGATTATGGCAGTGTGTTTGTGTATTTGTTGGAAATAGAGAAAGTACAGTCTTTCAGTTGGTTTACTGAGGGACAAGGCCTGTGCTTAAGCCTCAAAATGAAAATATGTGGGCTGGTAAGAGAGCCAATCACAGAAGTGCTTTCATCGCCCTCTGGCCACTCCTGACCTCTTGACCCTGGCCATGACCGCTTAGGCCAAAGGTCACCCTCAGGGGTCAAAAATGATCACTGCAGGCAGGACCAAGAGTTGTCGCCATGGAAACCACTGGAGATAGATGAAGTTAGGGAGGTCGAGGGGAGATCATGGTGCTTGCCAAGGTCCTCTTTGTTTCATTGTCCAGTGGTTTTGTTGGTTTAGGATCCCCCTGCTGGACAAAAACAGTTGGTTTAAGGTTGAAAACTGAATCAGATCAATTCGTTGCTTTTTTCTGCTATACACATTATGACTATTATCCTTTTGCGTTCATATCATTATTTGTTTGCAGTTTATTTTTTCAGGTTAAGAAAGTACATTGACAGATAGATTGTTCTCTTAGTTAAGCCCCCGTAATACGGTGAGAAGAATTGGTTTTGAGATGAATGCTCAACAAACACAAATAAGTGTAGCAGCCTATTTATCATGTAGTGTAGTTTCACCTTATTTTTAAACGCGGACGTAGGCCTTCGCTATTCCTGTGAATGCGCGAGACTTCTTTAGCCGCTATAGCTAAATAACAAGAATAACAAAAGTGCAGTAATGTGTAAAACTATTTTGCGCTACAAACGTACTAGACCTATAATACATTTAATTAACACATTAACAAACATCTTTTTGAAACATCAAGCAGTATAACGAACTTTTGTATAGCTAAATGGAAATGGCTGACACATGACCGCTCTTTAATTAAAAATACGGTGAATAAATAAATCCTGTGAGTACAAGGTATGTGAGATTATTCTGCCACCTAGTGGTTAGATTGTGTATAGTTACAATACAATAGCTACGATAGTTTTCTCACGTTTTTTCCTGTCCTTATCCACTAAAACGAAGCTGAAAGTTGCCAACAAGAGCATCCAAAACAATGATACTTTCACCATAACTGTCGTCTTGACTGGAACTTGTCAGGCTAAATTTTTAATTTAAATTTTTTTTAAGCTTCCCCAATACTGCATGTTGGTGAACATTCTGCTGCAACAAGTTTGGCATCCAAAAAAAAACAAAAACAAAAAAAAACAGAATTCAGATCTGTACAATATAGGAAGCCTTCAATGTCTGATGATCTGGGGCAAGTCTGTTTTAACCAAACTATGCTGACCCTGAGTCGCTGCACAGTTACTCACTTAGCAGAAAGCTTTGGCACCGTAAAGGCGTTTGATCAAATCAGCTTTGGAATGCTGAATTGGACTAAAACCGAGGCCAGAATGTTTTGGTCGGCCTTTGCCGCACGACTCATCTCTTCTTACCCCACTGTCCGTTAATCAGGCCCACGTCTCCGGCGTTAATCTCCGCCCCCTCCAGTCCTCTCCCATGTACCTAATTAGATTAAGGGGATCAACACACCAAGCACTGCTCCACAGCTTAATAAGCTTAATGGGGTTGAGGGAACAGGCTTTTTATTCGAATGAGAAAATGAACAAGTCAGTAACACATGCATGTGGCCCTTTACCAGAGATACAGTGGGCCAAACTGTGTGAGCATTTGCATTGTAAGCTTCATTGCTATTGTGGTGACACTGCATAATTATAGAAATTATGTTTTATCTTAATCATTTGCCCCAAAAAATTGAAAAAGAACAATGAAAATAGACTGATATTCACTCAAAACTGCATGAGGGTGTATAAATTGAGATGAAGAGGGAGGGAGAGGGAGAGAGAGAGAGAGAGAGAGAGAGAGAGAGAGAGAGAGAGAGAGAAAGAGTAAACTGCAACCTGCTCAACAGCTTGCATCTTATAAGCATAAGGGCACACATATGCAAGAGTATTAACATCCTAAAACTGTCAAAGGCAAGAGGATTTAATGCCGAGGACCATTCAGGGGAATTAAGCAAATTAATGCAAGAAAAGAAAGATTTGGTTAAGAAAATTTAATTAGATGGCTTTGTAAGAGTGATAATTGCTTAAAAACCTTGTTTCTTGGTTAGGTTCCCACTCCTTTCTTCTGTAATTATGCCTCAAAACAATTATGCATTCATTTTTGTAGCTGAAAATTGTTATCATTACATTTTTCCAATGAAATATCAAAAATAATGATAGATAAATATAATAAATACATTTGAATTAAATAATCAACTATTTGAATAGTATTGATAAAAATCTAAATATTATAATAATACTTTAATGCATTTATAAGTAAACCACATACTCAGGATCTTATATAAAATATAAAAATCTAATATATAAATATAATCAAAATTTTATTAAATAATGAAGCATTTCATCTTAAGATATATTATAAAATAAATAATGATATTTAAATCCAACCTACTTATCATTATCAGTAAAATCAGGTGCTATCTTAATATATACATACATATTAAAAACATACATACACACACAAACACACACACATATCTCGACCGATTTTACCGAACACGATAACTAGACTGAATTTAAATATCATTATTATTTATTATTTTAAAACAGTACTGTATATAAGACATCTTAATATCATTAAGACTTCTCTGAATACAAATGTTAAAAATAATTTTGACGAGTACCCTAGATTTGTATTAAATTTAAATAATTAAAATTAGAAAGCGCACTTTTTTTTGTTTTGTTTCATTTTAGCAAATGTGACATCTTTACAGCAAGTGTAATGAATAGGGTGTATGAATAGGGTCACTAATTTGACTTCTTTTCTCCAAGTGGGTCAAGGTTATATGAATGACTGCATATATGGTGTCTTCATTTTATCTTTTTGAAAATGAGGTGGGACGAGTGCTGTCTTCCTGAAGCTGGTAGGAATTAGAAACAGATTTTAAGAGGCATCAGAAAGAATGTAAACCGAAATCATATTAGCCACTAATTATTCTCTCCAGATGACTCACATTAGCTCACGACCCTCTTGTTCTGCTCGAGGTAATGTAGTTTTGAGGCTTCATCTTGCCCCACACTCGACTACCTCATCCCTCCCTCCATATTCTCCAGCAGCAGTGTAGGTCCTCACCTGAGGAACGCTTACCAGATTATGCTGTGTGATAAGCTTCCTATTTTTCGAAACTGCATGGAGATTTATGGGATTATCTGGGTACTTATCCCAGAGTCGGCTTTGGGCAGCCTGCCGAAATCTCTTAGGACTAAAGATTTGGCTTCTGAGCTCTTCTGTCTAATTATTATCTGGATTGGCCGCAGCCGTGAAGAATGTGTTCACTTTTTTACACCATGAGCAATGTGCTCCCAAAGAGATGCTCACACACTAACACGCTTGGTGAGAAATTAAATGGTATTATTGTATTACTGTCTTAAGAATTTGTTCTGTTGCAGTCTAAGATTTCACACACAGCTTTCCTATAGGCCTATCTGTTTAACTGCACAGGATTTTTTATCTTCCTTATGGACCTCATTGGTTAAAAGTCTAAAAGCATTTTTTAATTTCATTTTATTTTACTTAATATTTGGTTTATTTATTCCAGGTTGAGTACATCATGTTGATTTACACAAAAAAGTATTGAGGCACTTATAATGGAAGTAAATGGGGGCCAATCTGTAAACATTAAAAAAACATATGGTTTCAAGAGTTTAAATATGTAGGTAGAAATATTAGGTTTCAATAGTGTAAATATGTGTGTCAATATGATTTTATTGTAAAATTATGTGCAATTTTGCAATGACAATATAATGCCATAAACACTAAAACCCTAAAGCGCCTGTTAAAATGATTTAAACAGCTTGATAGTAATACTCAAGTTTTAACAGAAGAGTTAAGGTCCGTTCACACCAAGCACGATAACTATAAAGATAACGATAAAGATATAGTTCTAAAAAATGTTCTCAATATTAAAGAATAGCAGAGTCCACACTACAACTACAAAGATAAAGGCAAAGAGAAACGATATCGTTGGAATCACTTCCAGAACGATTTTTCTCCAGCTGATGAACGATACAAATATTGACAGCCAATCAGAATTTAAAGAATTTAAAGCGGCAGACGCACGTGCGCTTAGAATAAACAGACGATATTGTTAGATATTGTTGATAGTTATCGGTTTTGGTGTGAACAGGGCTTTAATGTAAGTGCTTTTATAAATGATATGCCTAACATTAAAAAAAAAAAAAAGGCCCTTTCATTGTAAGTGCCTCATCGTAACCTCGATTTTTTTGTTTTTTTATGAAAATGAGTGAGAAGTGGAATTTTTTTTTTTAGTAATAAACACTATGTCACAATATTCTAGTTATTGAACCTGGAATATTCCTTTAAGAAAATGCAATTAATAAAAAAAAAATGCAACACTTTGTAAATACTTTCCAAATTTATTCATTTTCGTTTTATGAACAGTTTTGGACTTGGTTTACAAAATATGTACAATTAAAGTTCCAACACTTGAACAGCATGAAGAAATAATTTGAGTGTAGATCTGGTTATATCAGTCCATGAAGGGATGGCCTACGGTGTGTCTGAAGTGTAGCCCAGTTCCAGCACACTCTGGGCGAGAAGCAAATCAATGGATGCGTCGGTGGACAACACCAACATAGTGACCGTTTCAGGTGGCCGAGGCTTAGGTAATGCGCAGGTAGCGGGAAGGCCAGCTGCCCTGTTACTCTGCGAATCCTTCGCCGGGCACGTCGCCGGTGGTAGTCCCCGTTAGAGAAGTCTTGAAAGTTGGCTGGATGAATAGCCCAGAAATGGCCCTTGCCATTGTCACTGCGACCAGCTTTGATGAAGCACTCGTTCAAAGACAGATTGTGTCTGACGCTGTTTCTCCAGTTCTTTTCCTGTTTAAAGAGTAGAGAATTGGAATTATGACTCATCTGAAAGTTACTTTGACTTAATAATGAATATGAGTTCTCAGAGTTGGACTACAATATCTTGCGAATCTGACCAAAATTTTGATGTCATGATTCTCAAATTCACTTGAAGTCAAAAGATTTGGATTTGCAGATAAAAATCCATATGTAAGTTTTCATCAGATTTTGGGATTCAAAATCTTAATGTAAAATCCTTGCGCTTTGACAGATCCAAACATAAGGCTTTGTCAGATCGCAAATTCAAATTCAAGTTCATAATATTTGTTCTAGTTTGTTTCATTTTCTTTCTTTGTGCAGTAGGTCTTCTGAAGAAGTGCTTTGCCACTCCAGAAAAGTTTTGTAGACTTTTGAGCACTTCAAGTAATGTTTAAACATTGTATTCAATGAACGTTGTATTCAAGAGCCACTGTTTGGTTAAATACAAATGGGTAGTAATGGGAAGAAGTCACAAGGATGTCACTAAGTATGTTGGTGAGATGTAAGTTGTTGAACATCTTTTGACTTTTTGAAAGATTTGTACAAAATTGCTTAACCTAACCACAACTTCCAGACACAAATCTTTGAGGAAGCTTAGTTGCTTTCATGAAGATACAATACCTTGCTTTTGAAGTAAGGATAGTGATCCATGATCCACTGGTAAATATCACATAGCAGGAGCTTTTTTTCATCTGAATCCAGGATGGCCATGGAAATGAGGGCAATATAGGACTGCGCTGGCTTCTCATCCATTCCTTCACTCTTCAGATTTGTCTTCTCGTGTTCCTCTTCACATCCGTTTTCTTCATTTTCCTGGTCCTCTGATTGTTCGCTATTCTTTTCTGAGAGAGTTTCATCGACTGTGCTTTGAAGATCTTCAGATGGAGGGTCATTGTCCTCTGGCTCTGCCCTCTCATCGTTGCGTCCTTTGTTGTACAAAAGATAGTCAATAGTGAACTGAAGTCCCAGTTGTCCTCGATTGCTGCGGCATGCATTGTCCTCCATTTCTGTATTGTTAGATCTTGGAATCTGTGGCTTAGTGGTCAAAAATCCCGTTTTCGGATCCCACTTTATAACATGTTGTCCTGGTTCGACTTTCTTTGTCTTTCCTTGTGTGTTCCGTCTTTTCAAGAAGTGCTGGTAAAGATTAGTCCAACAAATGATTAATTTGGTAGCAGATGTGACGTCAGTCTCTGGGGCATGCGTGAATCGAGTAAACAGGTAAATGCGTTCGTTAAGTTGTGTGTTTGTTCGTTTAGCCACCTGTTTGGAAAAACACCACCACCACCAGTTGCAAATCTTCCAAGAAAGCCTCCTTCTAGAAAACTTCTCTTGCAATAACCAGAGCGTTAACGCCACTTAATTTAAATGCTCTGCATATTTAACCACGCCATTAGAAGAAAAGTGGGGTACAAGAGAGTTAGAGGCAGGGGGTCTAATTGAGGGGGATTATTTTTATTAAACCAAGCAAATCTTTGTAATTACAAGAGATTACACAGATTCATGTATTTGATTAGTGTAAATTGTCTTGGGTGGTGGCTGCAGTGATACAGCATGACCTCTGGGTGTGCTTATCCTGTTTGGGTCAAGTCTTTGGAACTAACACAAAAGCATTGTGCATTTTAGTTTACTGTAACTTTAAAATATAAAAATATTTTTAACAATCAGATTTCATGCACTAATATCAAGATGAAAATGACAAATTATAACGTGGTATCTATTTATAATAAACAAACATTTTATTGTGTTCAATCTTTTAAGTTCAAGGTTTAGATACTGTGCGTTACAGCAAGAAACATTTGCTATACCATTTATTAATTCAAACAAAAATTGTGTTTTTAGAGAGCATCCCCCCCCCCCCCCCCCCCCCCCCCCCCCAAAAAAAAACATCAATAGGACATACGTCTCTTTTTTGTATTTATTCTTTTTTTTCCCTATGTATTATTAGCTTTTTCTTTAGGTCTATTTTAAATATAATGTAATACTTTCTCAAATAATTGCAAGATTTAAATTTAAAAACAATAATTTTCTCGGTTTAAAATATGATATTTGTTTCCTATAAAATAAATTATGAATATATACCATGATGAATATATAAAATGTATTTAATTTCTCCATCTTGTATAATACTAATTAATGGTGAATAATAATTAACTGATATAATAATACTTTTTAATCAATCTCAAAAATTAAAACATAATTGCAAAGGGTTTCTTTTTAAAAAATTAATTTAATATAAATTTAGTTTAAAAATAAATTCTAAAATATAAATATAGTCAAAAGATGTGTTTATAAATAATAGAATAGAAATAAACCTAAGTAAACTGTTTATTTTCTAATATAAACATTTACATTTATATCAATAAATGTAAATACTATGTTTTTAAACAAAATTCTGTTTCAGCTTGATTATATTTAACCAAGTTGCTCTTGCAGGCCCTGGTGCTAATTTTACAAACTATTTTGAGATTTAAGACTCACACAAGTACTCTCGGGACATTGCATAATAGTACAGCACATAACAGAAGTGAAATGGGATTATGAGGTATCTCATTACTGGTTTCAGTTTATATATAAGTAAAATACTATCTGTATTTTCCCTTTTGCTCCAGTATTTAGTTTATTTGCTTTATTTAATTTATTGTGAAGTGTTGTACTGTAAACATTTGAACCAAGATTTTTTTTTGTATAACTTGGCAAATAAAATCTTTAATTGTAAAATATAATTTAGATATCACATGTGAACAAGCATGCTGTATTGGTTTCAGATTATTCAAATGAGTGCCCTTAAAGACTTTTGTCAATTAGTTTATTATCGGTTTTACGAAGGTAGTGATTGGATTACATGTGAAACTGTGTTCCTGTTAAAGCCACTGTTAGTGTGCTTGTTTGTCTGTTGTTGACCTAACACTTAAGCTGCCAATAATATTACTGGGAAACAATGTAATGTTCTCACTCAAAAGGTAGGAGAGTTTGGACACGTGGGCTACAGCATATCACTATGACTCACATGCATATTTGACTTAAAATAACTGCAAGAACACACACACACACACACACACACACACACACTCCTCCCTATTAGTGCTATATGCAGTCCTGTAATGGGAATCGATGGTTAATGGAACATTTTTTGTATAGTTATTTTTATAATACAAATAAAGAAAAGAAAAGATTATAGTGCTACACACAATGACTGGCCTTTTCTCCAGAAACATGTATAGTATGCTTTTAGTGTGTGATTTGTATGTGCCATTAACACAGTTCCAACCCACAAAGACAATGCTGTTGAATGTTAAAGGGGTCATATGATGCGATTTTAAATTTCCCTGTATCTGGAGTGTTACAAGCTCTTGGTGCATAAAGAAGATCTGTAAAGTTGCAAACACTAAAGTCTCAAAACCAAAGAGATATTCTTTATAAAAGTTAAGAGTTAACCACGCCCCCCTAAAACAGCTCGTTCTAACACGTCCCCACATATCTACATCACATGTGGAAAAATTTGCATAACGCCGCCCAAATGTTCACGCAAAGAAAGAAGGCGTAACTTTTATTCTCGCTGTAGTATTGTTGTTGACGCTGCAGCCATGTCCTGAAGATGCTGTGTGCTTCGTTGTGAAAGCGAAACTATTTGTTTGGTCTTCAAAAGAGGACGATATCCGCTTCGTCAAACCAGGAGCTGATCTGTGCTGGTCGCTGAGGAAATACATCAACTTTCACCGTGGACAAAGCGGAGTCCAGCCCGCTTCAGCTCACTCTATCCTGGCCTCAGCGCACGCTAAGCCGGGGCTTCACCTCACGCTAGGTTGCTGTGTTTTTCGTTGCCACTGATGATTCAAACGCGAGTTTTGGGCAGTAGAGTAGCACTTGTTGTTTGTAATTTCTCCGATCACAAATGCAGCCAGAGTTTTATGTATACGCGGCACGATGCAATGCGATGCAATGCAATGCAACGCAACGCGTAAAAAAAAACAGAATACGTCTTCTAATCAGTAATTATGTCCCCACTGGGTGCAAAAAATGCCTCGTTTATAATGGTTTTAATGTTTTTGTCTCGTCTCTCCGGCCGGGACATGGTATCAACAGTATGGTGAGGGGCGTAACATTCCGTCACACGTTGAGGTATTCGGCCAATCACAAACGCACTGGATAGCTGGCCAATCACAGCACACCTCGCTTTTCAGAACGATGAGCTGTGTAAAAATCGACGCGTTTCAGAAAGGCGGGGCATAAAGAAGAAACAATAATGTACAGTATGTGGAAAACCATGGTTTTTTTAAACCTTAAACCGCATAAACACATTTCATTACACCAAATACACAAAATAATGTTCTTTTTAGCAACATCATATGACCCCTTTAATGCAAGGTTATCTAGAAAAATTCCAAATTTTTAAATAGAAATATAAATATTTTATATTCATCATAGATGTATATACTGTTTTATGTTGTTTGTTTTCAGATTCAAATTTTTGCTTTGGAAAATTGATGTATCATTTATTTTACTTTAAATATATTTACATATTTTCCATTTTGAACACTTGTTATTTCTCTTCATTGCTTTTTATGTCTGATTAGAAAGTAAGCACAGTCTTTTCAGTTGCTCTTTTTTCATTTTAAGTGCATGTACAATTCATTAATGTTGTCTGAAATTTAATAAAGAGCTATATAAAAATAAGTTGAAAATTTCTATTCACATGCAACCATTCAACAGAAGAGTTATTATAAACTATTTATTATTATAAACTATTAAAATTAATAGTTTTAAAAATGTTTTAATGAAAAATACATAATTACGTTTTGCCACCTGCCTGAATACAAAAAGCAACAGTGCTGTGTAGCTTTAACAGATCTTCCCTAAAAAACACTCTGAAATTCTTCCCACAAGGAGTGAGTTAACATGGATTTTATGGAAGAACAGGTGGAATAGAATCACTGTCAGCTTTACGGATCAATGTCTTAAATAGCCCTGGGGTGACTTTTGCTTGAGTCAAACCTAATGGTGTTACTTCATCTGTATTGCTAGCCTGTGATTGAGTAAATTGTCATCCTATATTAGTAAATCTGTACATTTCATTTGTTGCTGTTTGTATTTTTTATTTGACTTCTTGAAACTTTAAAACCACATTTAAAGACAACTTTTGTGAAGACGTTCAGAGGCAAACCATTGTTAGACAGCAGCGCCATCTTCTGCCAAAACTGAACATGTGGTTTCCTCAAAGAAAGCGTTCCACCAATAATTAAAATTCGGTCATCTTTCAATGAGCTTATGTTGTTTAAAAACCCAACTTTCTTTCTTCAGTGAAACACACAAAAAAAGAAATGTAGACTTACTCAGTCACCATTCACTTCCATAGTAGCCTATGTTTTCTATACAACGAATGTGAAAGGAATGAGGATGTAATTCTGCCTAACATCTCCATTTGTGTTCCACGGAAGAAAGAAAGCCATACGGGTTTGAAGCAACATGAGGGTGAACAAGTAGGGCTGAACTTGCTTTCCCTAAAAAAATAGTATGAGATTACAGTATGACTTGTGCATACAGGTTCATCATGATAACAATGCTATTACTTTTGTTTTAATATATGTATACTATATTTAGCTTTGGTTTATTAACGTGTGTAAGGAACAATGTACCTGTTTATTTCCTTGTTCTGCCTTATTTTTACCTCAGTTATTGACCTCAAACATTCTCTGCGTCCCCTCCCCCACCACATACAATAAAGAAAAACACGGGATGGAGTTTCCTGGGGATTGTGGATTCAGTCTCGTGTGGATTTTCCGGACAATTGTCCTCAATGAACAATTGTGTTCGTTGTAATATATTTAACAATACATCGTTAACGCCTGAGAATATACGTCGGCGATGTTTTAGTGTGCTTCTGTAGTAATTTTAGGGCTGAAAATACACAAAGCATTCAGACCTCAATATCGTGGTTTTTTACAACTCATGAAGTGGATTTTCCCGCGCGGAATGGATCGAGTGGAGCCATGCGCTCCTGTTCCACTTGTCGCGGGAAACCCACCTCTCGCATCACATCTGAATGCAAAACGCAATGTGCTTTCGCTCTCGCGCCAGACTATTAAAGTGGGCAAATCAGACTGTGAAGTTCAGGCAACGGTGGGTAGGTTTACAAGCACCAGAGGCCTATCAGAAAAGGTAGACCTTGCTTCAAGTTCTCTTTTTTTCACCGCACTGTCCCTTTTAAAGCTCGCCGTCACGCCTCTTCGCAAACGACCCCGCCTACTTATGGAGAATCCGCCGTGCTGATTGGACAACGGCGGCGGTCATCGAACGCCTTCTCGGCTTCTCATTGGCCAGCCGCTGCCTTTCGCTCCAGGCTCTCGCGGGGCTGCTGTGCGAAGATGGCGGCCGAACTGGTAGAAGCGATGGTGAGTGGATGAGATTTTTAAAAATAGTGAATTTAAAAGGAACCTGGCGAGTCAGACGCGGTGCTAATTAAAACAACTTGAGTTAAATTCCATACTGTTGTATTTTGTGCTCATTTAGGATAAGTGGCAGTCTGTAAAGTGCGTTGGCAATTTGTATATGTGTGTATGTGAATGGTTGGGTCTCAAAACTCAGTGAGCTGTCTATGTATCAACATATTTGGCGCGTTCTAAAGTTAGTTTCGAATTTTTGAACGTTCTGAATGTATATTTGGTGTCCAAAACGCAGTTTGGTTAGACGGCTCACCAGGGAGACCAACGCTAGTGTGTGTGTGTGTGTGTGTGTGTGTGTGTGTGTGTGTGTGTGTGTATGTATGTGTGTGTACGCGCGCGCGCACTGCCTGTGGAAATGAATGATTAGTCTGCACAATCCAAAATAACAAAACATTCTCTGCCTTTTCAAACCACACGTGCATTTTCTCCATGTAGCTGTATAAATAAACACAACTCCACACTTTTCAGTGCTGTAGGTTAATGTTTAGGTATATAGTCACATGCACAATTGATGCATGTGGGTTGCTTGAAAAGATACATCATTTTCATTTGTGTAATATCGTTTTACTACTCAACACCAGCATATAATCGCATCCATGCTGATATTCATTACTACAGCATGCTTATGAATGTGCTCTGAACCTCATTGTTTTACCTGTTTTGCAGAACTGATTTCTGTGTAGTGTTTATATGGAGAGTGTCATTGGCCTGCATGGGTTCAGTCATGGTAAACTAGAGATTGAGGTCATTTAGAAGCTTGAGGATGGTTTTGGCATTGAATTTGGAAAGTCAAAGCAATATAAACAACTTTTTAAAAGTATTGAGTAGATGGTTTTACTTTAAGCAAATTTATGTACACGTACTATAGAAAAGACAAATATTTGTTGCGGAAGTAACGTACGATAAACATTTTAATTTGAATTTATGGCTGTTAATGCATCTATTTAGACTGGGATGAATAATCGCATACACCAGTGGGACAGATTTTTTTAAAGAAAGGTGTTCTAATTTGCAAAGACAACTGGCCAACCAAAGTAGATTCCAACCAACCAATAAGACATAAAACTACAATTTTGTGGTGCTCATCATGGACAGAGTATTCTGTTGAGCAACAATGAATATCAATTAAAGAATCCAGACTTGGCTCTCTTGTATTTGGTGTGTATTGACTGACTTTTCTGTGACAAGCGGTTTAGAAACAAATTTGCGCAGAGCTGCTTTGTGTACCTGTTAACAGCTGTATGTCTGCTTTTCTATCACATGTGAAAACTGGACCGTATTTTAATGCCCAACATTCAAGCTGGTGTGAACAAGTCCTTGGTTCTCAATTTGTTCTCTTTTCTGGAATCGAACCCACAACCCTTGGATTAATTACCCAGATATTGAATTCTCTAATTAATTTCCCCATTTCTCATTCTCTTGGGTTGTTTTGTCTCTTCAGAACATGGTGAAGAGTTTCCGGGTGTCTGATCTGCAGACACTGCTGGCCTCAATGGGCCGCAGTAAAAGTGGATTGAAGCAGGACTTAGTGGGAAGAGCTCTTAGGCTTGTGCAGACCGAATACAGTCCGGAGCTGCTAAAGAACGTTCGACAGCTCTACGAGACGCGCTTCCCCAAAGCCTCGGCCTGGCTGGCAGCCCGGCGGCCTGAGTCCGTGCCCGTAAACTACCCTGCCCTTAACTCCTCGCCCAGAGGCACGGCCCAGGGCACAGACTACCTCAACGGCATCCCCAAACCGGCACCGCCTCCTGCAGCAGAAGTCAAATTGGTGCCTCTGCCGTTCTACCACAACCTAGAAACGCTGCTGCCACCCACAGAACTAAGTGAGTCCCATTATCATGAATAAATAATAGCCCAATTATAATAGGTGTGTCTAGCCGATGAGGAGGAAATCCATTGAGCTAATTCTGTTTTTGCCACTCTTTGCAGTCGCTCAGAACAGCGAGAAGCTGCAAGAGAGTCAATGTGTTTTTGAATTAACACCAAGTCAAGTGGAACAGATCCGGAACTCCAGGTAAGAAATGTACAAGTCATCTTGTAAATTGGTGAATTTATTTAGCAGTCAATCAATGGCCAATAATAACAATGCTGATGTTTAGGAAATCGGGGTGTATTGTTAATGTAATTTAATGATAGATAATGAGCAGGCATATGTGGATGATGAGTGTGCAGAACAGATATTCACAGACTCCCAACGTTCGCGTTTCAACACGACTTTACTTTCTTTCTTTTTTTGGCTACACTTATTTATAATTAAACGTATCTTAACTATGAGGATTTAAAAATAGATATACAACTTTTTAGTAAGAATAAAAAATTTATATTTTTATGGAAATATTTATATATTCTTTGCAAGAAAAAGGGCTATTTTTTCATTTGCAGTAACAACTTGAAATTATACAGCTGTAAAGTCATAAAATAATATTTGCTAGAAGAGGTTCCAGTAAGAATAATTTTTTTAAGCACGATTAACTCCATTAGACACAATCCCACAGTTTTTTCTCAAAAAATTGCTTTGTGGTATGTTTATATAATATTTAAACTATGTAATATTAATTTACAAATTAAAATATAGCCTACCATTATTATTTATTGGCAGTTACTTTTGATTAATGTTGACAAAATATCCAAATATCAGTCAATGAGTCTACCTGGCTGTTTTTTTTGAAAATACAAAAGAATATAAAGCATATTTAAATGTGTTTACTCACAATATTTTTTGTACCTGCTCATGCACAGTGAACTTCGCCCGGGAATGAAATCAGTTCAAGTGGTTCTCAGGTACGTCATTCAGCTAAATCTTGTCTGTACATCACGTTTTGGTGTCAGAGATGCATTTATTGCATGCTAACATGTACTGTTCTTCTCCTAGAATCTGCTACACAGACTCTATCGGTGTTCAGGAGGACCAATATCCTCCCAATATTGCTGTGAAAGTGAATCAGTCCTACTGTCATGTACCGGTAAGTGTTGTGAATTTGATTAGGCTGAAAGAACAGAGAGTATGGTGGTTTCACCACTCAGGATGATCGTAAATCTAAACCGCTTTATATAAATAAATTTAAGCATTTTCTCAGCATCACATAAGCAATACACCAGTGTTATTTAAAAAATTTAGAATTAACTTTCTGAATGCATCTGTTGTGGGTTAAATGGTTTTCTTAGAATGTTGTATGTCTTGTTGCTGTAAATTATGAATTTGATTATTTATATTACTACTTTTTGTTTAGGGTTACTATCCCTCCAATAAACCGGGTGTTGAGCCACGTCGACCCTGTCGACCCGTCAATATCACGCCATGGTTACACCTCTCCACAGTCACTAACAGAGTCACCATCACATGGGGCAACTTTGGAAAGGTACAGAGACTTCATACAAAGAGCTATCGGTATTTATGAATGAACCTGTTAGATGAAGTTGAGTGTGTTCTTGCTGACCGCTGTGTTTTGGATGCAGCGGTACTCGGTGGCAGTGTACCTAGTGAGAGTGTTCACATCTGGAGAGCTCTTCAACCAGTTGAAGCATTGCTCAGTTGAGAGTCCCGATCGTTGTCGCGAACGCAGTAAGTTTCTCACCTTGACCAAACACATTACACGATCAGTGGTTACACTTGAAACCCTGTAAGTAAAACAGTAGCAAAAAACAGTTGAAATAATTTGCATATGTGTTTTTTTTAATATATTCTCAGGCTTTTAATTAATAAAACTAATTAATCAACAAAAAAGTGGTTCACTGTAATAGTTCCTTGCGTTCACAACCTTTATTGATTGATAAATTTGCTATGTGATAGTTTCAATTAACTACCACATAGAGTCAGGTTATATATAAACCCTAAACACTATTTATTTGAATACTACATTCAAATAAATAATACATGATTAAGGTGTTAGAAATTAATAAAGAAATTAATACTTTTGTTCTCTTGTGCACTTTCCGCACAATATATGAGCAGCACAACTGTTTTTAGCATTGATGATATGAAATTTTTAAGCACCAAATCAGCATATTAGAATGATTTCTGAAGGATCATGTAACGCTGAAGACTGGAGTAATGATGCTGAAAATTCAGCTTTACCATCACAGGAATAAATTACATTTTAAAATATATTAAAATTGAAAACTTAACAGTTTTATAATATTTTGCAATATTTATTTTTAATTGTCTCTGGATGATATGCATATGAAGAGTTTTTGCAAAAACGTAACTCCGTATTTATTTATTTTCATAAATCATTTATTGTGCTATCATGTTTTTGTGTTTTGTGTTAGTTAGCTGTATTTTTTAATTTATTATTATTTGATCAAAACAACCCAACTGCAGTTTGATATTAATTGGAATGCAGGATAAAAAAAAACATGATTATTGAACATTTTTAAAAACAGAGTTATCTGTTTTTGCAAATGAACGCTTATATACTTGGCATCAAAATTATATTGAAACATTATTATTTGTATGTACACAGTTCAAGATAAGCTACGCTTTGATCCTGAAAGTGAGATCGCCACTACAGGACTGCGAGTGTCCCTCATCTGTCCTGTAAGTGTCCTGTTTTTGTCTTTAGCCGCTTTTCCACCGAAATTACCTGGAACATTTTATCCAAGGAACTTTTTCCCCCCAGACCTGTTGTTGTCTGCGTTTCCATCGCGGTCTAAAGTACTGAGAAGATAAGGCAAATAATCTGGTGACGTAGATTCTCAATACCAAGTACGCAAATTTCAGACTTGCATCCTCGGGAGTTCGGACTTCGCGAGTTCGACTGAGGAGTGTGAACTCACGGGGACGGGACGATGCAAGTCCGGTAATTCTGCAAACAGTAGCTCACCTTGGCTACTGCAATTTTCCTCACTGTATTTACAATAAGACGAAATATGATATCAAACACCACTGCCTCTTTTCATTTTCAATTTAACATATTAATAGATTAGTAGAATAAAGACCAAAGATTACCTGTTAGATTTACCTAAAACGAATGATATCTTGTTTAACCACTACAGAGACATCAGAGCCAGTGGCAAATGTCAGAAGGACTAGCCGAGTTGAGGCTGCTCTCGTCGGGAAACATGAGCACTGAGTGTCCGCTGATTGCGTCGAGCTCACGTCTCCGAAATCAGCGGCGCACATTTTTAAATAGGTGCTGTCTTTATAAATAAACCACAGATTTGAGTTTTAAACAACTACATTCTCACCTGAAAAACTCTTAAAACTACATTTTAGACACAATAACAGATTTAGAAAATTAATGTAAATATGGTGGTTGAAGTACAATGGCTTATGAACTTCACTCAATCATCATGTTCACGCCCAAATTGCCACACGAAAGTTTTCCGGCCTTTGAAAAGTACTACCAACTGCGGCTGGACATTAGGGCCTTCTGCACCTTGGGAACCTTTTCATAGTACCAGAACTTATTGTGGAACTACCCACTTTTTGGCATTTTCGCACCGCCGGAACTGGGTGCGCTTTTAGTAGATTTTTCGAGAACCAAATTAGCTCCTACTGCGGAGCAGGGTCTAACCACACAACTGGTACTAATCGTGACGTAGAGACAATTGATGTGGCCAACGCAATAAACGCCCCTCACCCACCCGCCAGGATTTAAACGCCGTGTAAACATTACGTAACATTGTGTCCCTATTTCGCATTATGGAGAACAGCGATAGTTGGACGGACGCTGAAGTGCAGGCACTTAAATGTATCACTGCCAGTTGTCGTTGGAGATTCTTAGTCCTCCTTTCTGTTCTTTCACAACCCTTTGGTAAACTTCGCTGTCGACCAGCTTACTTCACTTCCTAGTACACACTGTCGGTGTGAATGCAACCCTTTAAACGGTACTGGGAAATAGTTCGCGCAAAATCGTCCCAGTACTTTAGTACCGTACGTTTAGTTTCTTGACTAAAACGGTGCGAAAGGCCCTTTTCTGAGGGGGACATTGTTACGCTGAACTGTATTTAGGTCCTGGTTCCTGTGGTGAAACACACCGAGTACCGGCCCAAAGTCCCTAGTTCCTGGGGAAAGATCCTGTGGTGGAAACGGGGCTTTTTATGTGGACTCTTGGAACCAGATATGGATCTAATAAATGTCTTTTCAATGCAGTTGGTAAAGATGAGACTTGGAGTGCCATGTCGAGTGCTCACCTGCGCCCACCTGCAGTGTTTCGACGCTGTCTTCTTCCTGCAAATGAATGAAAAGAAACCCACATGGACCTGCCCCGTATGCGACAAACCTGCACCCTTTGAGCTTCTAACTATTGATGGGTAGGCACAGTTACTCAGATTCCTTGCTTCTAATAGACTCTGGCAGTAAAACTCACCGAACGTGACTCATTTCAGGTTGCTGTCCGAGATCCTTAAAGAGACGCCAGAGGATGTGGAGGAGATCGAGTATTTGACTGATGGCTCATGGAGGCCAATCAGGGACGACAAAGAGAAGGAAAGAGAGCGGGAAAACAGCTGCACACCTGACTATCCTGTGGTGGATATATGTAAGAAGGTTTTCTTCCATCTGAAATGTGACCCTGGACCACAAAACGTACAAAAAAACATAAATGCATAAACTGATAGTGGAATAAATAAGCTTTCTATTATGGTTTGTTAGGATAGGACAATATTTACAACTATTTGAAAATCTAAATATTGAGAAAATCGCCTTTAAAGTTGTCCAAATTAAGTCCTTAGCAATGCATATTACTAATCAAAAATTAAGTTTTGAGATATATATGGTAGGAAATTTACAAAATATATTCATGGAACATGATCTTTACTTAATATCCTAATGATTTTTGGCATAAAAGAAAAAGCGATAATTTTGACCCATGCAATGTATTTTTGGCTATTGCTACAAATATAACCGTGCTATTTATGACTGGTTTTGTGGTCCAGGGTCACAAATGGCATTTCAACACATTTAGCTTGCATAATATTGCATATTTTTAAGTATTTAATGGGAAATAACGGGCCTTAACTTTCATCCAAGGTGTTCCTGAGGCGAACGGCCACTCCCCAGCACACAGCGGCACAAACCAGACCGGCAAGCCTGGATCAGGTGGTGCGTCGGCAGGAACCGGCGGCACCAGCACCGGGTCGGGAGGCGGAGTCGTGGTGGATCTGACTCTGGACGACTCGTCAGATGAAGAAGGAGGGGGCGGAGCTGAGGACAGCGAGGACACGGATGACAGCCAAGACAGCCCCGCCCCTAAACGGGGCAGATATGATTATGACAAAGACCTGGTCACCGCATACTGAGGCCGGCCGGCAGGACACTAAGACTTGTTGGGGGGAGTGGGTTGTAGATGGGATCTGAGCCTTGGAAAGTCAAGAAACGTGTCCCCATGTCTTCTCCCAAACGCATACACACTCATGCGCTGCTGACCTCTGGAGCAGTCGGGCATCACATTGACAAACTCGTAGATGCCCCGTAAAGCCATTCCCAATCATTCACTGCATCTTAATACTGTATTCTCCCTTTAAAGACCATGGAAGAGTAACACCACCTTCAGTTCTACTCTATCGTCCTCGACTTCCTCTCCACTTTGTGTTCTGACAGGTTTAACCATCCTGGGCATTTAAGATCTTGCCAGTTTTAGTTTTATACAGAGCTTTTCAGGCCTTCAAAACATTGTGAGACAAGCCACAGTATCTCAAAAACCTTCATTCCTTCGGGTTGAGATCATCCAACCATTTGCAACCTATTTAGAGGCGTTTTCTGTTAGTCCTCCACATAGGATGTTTATGTTAGGTGTTCGTTTTAATGTGATTTGGAGACAATACTGATGAATTTCCATCTCTCTCATTTTTTTTTATTTTTATTTGTCCACAGAAGTTGACAAGCTACCTCAGTCTAACAGCGAACTTGACCAGACCAGAGGGTTATTGAAAGGGTGTTAAATCCCTTGCATGATTTTTTTTGTTTTTTTTTCAATCCCTTTTGTTTTTCATGTGCAGCAACACTGGAGAGGCATCATGCATTGCTCATTATTTTGTGCTTGCCCATTTAGGCATCATATTAAAAACGATTCTGACTCTAGCAAAGAGTTTCCGGTCAAGTCTGTCGGTCAACTAGTGTGTACTGACTGAATGTAGTGTGCTAATCGACACTCAGTTCAGAAAGAATGACATTTCAACATCAACGGTCCTTTTGCGATGCTTGTCAGCGAGTAAATACTGTACAGTTGCTAATGTAATGCATTATTTCGGATTATTTCATAGAAAATTGCTGGTCTCAATGCTCTCAAATTTATTGCATTCTTTCAGTAGTTTTGGTCTGTACAAGGCTGCTGAAGTCATGACTACACAAAGGCAGAGCAATAAATCATTTGGAAGAGAGGACAAAGAGTTGTTTTAGGTTTCTTTTAGACGTGACTAGTAAATTAGGTTTATTTAGCAGGGGAGCTGACGTTATTGGCAATATACCTGAAATGTATTTGCCTGAACTTAAAACCAGATATTTCTTCACTTTACAATTATTATTATTTTTTTTCAGTTTAGATTAATGGCTGATTTGTTTGAGCCCATTGTATGGAGGATGTTTGTGTTCATTTCAGCCGGTTGAGGAGGTGCTGACATTTGCATATTGTTTTGTGGACTTCGCAACGGGTGCAGATTTTACATGCTCTTTAATTTGCCGTCAGAACGTGTATTTATTGATTTAACAGTTTTTGCCTCTTTTATTTGAATTAAGTTTGGTATTTTTCTGCTTTTTATGAGGCATTTCGCAGCAATTTCATGAGTTTCCAGCATGTTGCTTTGTGATGGTAGATAACGCTGTGTCCTCTCACGGCCTGCTGTTGTACGCACACATTCAGCCATTTGCAACAGTCCGAACATAAGGGGGCTTAGTCAGGACAATGCAGACTTGACCTAAACCTCGAAAGAATTAAACTCCCGCTAAACGACCAAACACAAATGGCACATCCAGACAGCTGATCTGTTGAGGAGGACTCAGGGATGACGTGCTCTACTTGTCTTTACATTTTCTTCTCAGTCAAACTTGACACTCGAACCAGATTCCAGCATCGTGTACACAATATTACCTTCACCATCAGGTCGCGTAGGGCAGTCTAGGTTTCTGATCTGGAAATTAAGATGTATTTTTCAAGGCATATGAATATATCTGTGTGTATAGCATATTTTGTTGTCCTCCAAGGTTTCAGAGAAAATCACTGTACTAAGCTCACTAGTGGCTAATTTTTTTCTTCTTCCTTTTTTCAACTAATCCTGAATTCTGACTTGAATACTCAGTACTGTATCCTATCTGTGGTTGGGAATTTCTTAAAATAAGAATACCGCCATGAAGGGTTAAATTACTTGTAATTTTAGGTTCGTCTTTGAGTCGGCATGGTCTTCCATCTTCTCTTCATGATAGCCCAATTTTTTCCCCCTTTTCTTTATAATTTTAAAGAGTAAACAGTGCTGCAGTTGACAGTTTCACATAATAAGCCCTTAATGTAGTATGTTCCTCTAAATTTGACCACACTTTTGTGATTTTTTCACATTTAAGGTAAGGAACTTCTATAGACTAACATCTTTAGATACCTAGAACGATCTATTAGATGTAGATAAATTGTACATTTGCTTACAATGAAAATAAATATAAATGGATGGTGACTGATGACAATATATTTCCAGCTCAGAGGTGAAGACGGCCTCTATGTAGCCAGGTGGGCCAGGTTGAAGTGGGGTTTTTTTGGGGAATGGAGGCATCCCCTCTTCTTACAGTGCTTAAGACGGCATGGGCAGTGGCTTGCAGTTCTTGATGTAAATGTTTTGTTTGTGTCTTTTATATGTTCATATTAAAAGCCAATAAAAATAATAATATTTTATCAAGTTTTGAATTGCCTCCAGTTGCTCCAGAGGGCGGGCACAAATACATTGTTATTGGCTACTCTCAACGCTTCTTGAGGAAAATGTAAATTGGTGACCTAACGGGGGATTTGGCGAATCGGTTGTCCCTGTCTGAACTGAAATCGAACTGTAAAACCTCTAACACCTGTCAATTATGTGTGCAATTAATTAAACTGATTTAAAATAAATGTCTTTCCGGTGATTTTTAAATCTTGGATTTAACGCCATTGATTACTTAAAGAATATATTTAACACGTATTCCTTAGAAATGTACAATAACACTTTTTCCAGGACACCATAATTACTACAATAAAACTGGTTACAAGTACATAAAGTATTGATGATTTGTTTACTTTGATACCACATTAGTGCACTGAGGTATTTGCGAGGGGCAAAAAACCCCCAGCTTTGCTACTTTTTGTTAAAGATGGTAAAGGATTATCACTAAGTTACCCTTTCTCATATGCATATTTTTCTGTAACGTTAGTATGGTATCTTGTCAAGTTATTTGTCAACTGCACAGCTTACCAGGGTTTACTGACAAAGCTCAGACTGCAGAAGATTAATAGTACGTATCGTGTAACAATAAATATGACATGAGGTGCTCAAATAATTCAGAAAATTGTATTCTTACGTTTTTTTGGCGGCAACTTTCCTTATGGCAGGCCTTTAAATGTGACAGTTACTCAGTTCACCACTAGATGTCGTTCTTATTCAAATCATCACTCAGCCTTTAGTTAAAGCTCGCGATAACTCGAGCGTTCTGACGACAGTTCTCGCGAGAGCTTGTGAACGCTTCTTCTTGGTTGGATAGCGGCTTCCTGGCCGGACTTCCCCCCCCCCCCCCCTTTTTTTCTTGGGGGAAATTTCAACTTCTGTTTTCGCGGATCCTCCGGGACAAACAATTTCGGACAGCATTTCGCGGTCGGTCCTGTGGCTGCGAACGACAGGCCTGACTTGTCTTTTGGGCCGCCCGTTTGTCTGTGGAGGAGCCTCTTCGAGGCCGGAGGCCGTCCTCGATAGCGAGCATTCCATCCCAGCGATGAACCCGCTGAAATAAACTGCATTTCTTGCACTTTTGCGCCTATGGCACTCGCTCGTTCCACTTGACACCTAAATATTATTTGGTACAGCTTCTGGAGGCATGACAGGGTGTTGAAATTAGGGGCTTACGACTCTCAGAAACTTCTATAGACACAACTGCAAGGGTTTGTGTAGCAATTCGAAGGATTGGATGTAAGCAGAGACAACCTGGTTGTTCTCTTTGAAATAGATAACAGGCAACTATGGCACCAAAAAGAAGACCGGTCCCCTTGATTATAACCCCCACAGGAGAAGGACAGTCAACCAACATAGATGCAGCATCAGAGTAAGTAACGTTGTATAGTTTGCTATATCTGACACTTTTTGGTTTACTTTCCTGCATACTTAAGTATGTCTCACCTGGTCCTGTTTTTCCTGTCTTCAGGGCCAACCTGGAGGCCTTGCAGAGGAAGTTAGGGGAGCTGGACTTGGATGAACAGCAGAGGAAGCGGCTTGAGGCTTTCCTCACCCAGAAAGCCAAAGTGGGCGAGCTCAAAGATGAAGATTTTGACCCCATATGTGAACTTGGTGCAGGTAACGGTGGGGTGGTCCACAAAGTCCGTCACAAACCCTCAAGACTGGTCATGGCCAGGAAGGTAAGCGATCGACAGACTTATGCACCTGCTGCTGCTGGCTTGCTTACGATGTGTTCAAAGGCTGAACGTTCTGTATTTTCTACAGCTTATTCATTTGGAAATCAAACCAGCCATCAGGAACCAGATCATACGAGAGCTGCGGGTCCTACATGAGTGTAATTCGCCGTACATTGTAGGTTTTTACGGCGCCTTTTACAGCGATGGAGAAATCAGCATCTGTATGGAGCACATGGTGGGACCAATGTTGTTGTTTAATGCTTGTGTGAAGTGTTACAGCACACTCACATGTATTTGTCCGCAGGATGGAGGTTCTTTGGATCAAGTGCTGAAGGAAGCCAGGAGAATCCCTGAAGAAATTTTGGGCAAAGTTAGCATAGCCGTAAGTATTACCAGTCTCCTCTGCTGTATCTGTGTCAAATAATGCTGTTTAGTTATTGATGACAAATTAACCATATTGACACATCAGTGATTAGTTTATCTAGATTTTTTTTAAAGCCTAATTGATCTTAGGTGTACTTTAATTGTATTAAATGTAAGGGCACTACTTGTTGAGGGTTGTAATGTGTTTACACTCAAACTCTCTGTTTTTGGCAGATGCCTTTGTTCAAAGTGTGGTTGAGGTGTGCATTTTATCATTAAATAATGTTCTCAAAATTTGCGGCTTTTAACAAAATTACTGGTACAATTGCTGTTCAAATCAAATCTGATGTGAAGAATATTCTTATGCATGATCCTTAATTCTTTGTTTTGTACAGATATCATTCTGAACTTATGTATTTGTTGAATATTTGTAAGTTACTCTGTATGACCCTTCACCAATTTTACTATAAAGTGATTTCATAAGACCAACTAGTCATTCACACTAGTTTGTTTAAAACTATCTCTTATACTATTACCCAGCCATGTTGACTCTAATTGTTAGATTTGTAAGGTAGAATTGTTTTTTTACAACAGAAAAAAATTATTTCTACCATATAATTTTTTTTTCTGTCAGTCTATATTAGATATATTGCCCGATTTTGGATATTTAATTGTGCATGTTTTTCCCCATATTTTCTTAGCCATCTTTTACTGCTCATTAAGAGTGAATTATTAAAAAAATGTTGTGATGTCTAAATCCAGTTTTAGCATTTAAAAAGATTTTTACTTTATAGTGCTTTATTTTTGTCTCACTTAGACAAATAGGATTGTATTTTAATACCGTCCATTTCTTGGTTATCAGCCATAACATGGAAATAACTACCATCTTATCAGTATCGGGGAGAATTTTAATACTGGCGCGTCCCTAGAATATAGGTTAACTCTACCAACTTCTTGTTTTTTGGTGTCTGGTTAATTACAATAATTGTTTATAATTTTTGTAATACTTAATGTAAATAAATTGTGCATGTACATGGGAAATGCACATGGAAAAAGATTAGGTTATTGTGAAACAGCTGTAGGAATGAAAAGAGAGCAACCTGCTTTTCTTCTTGTCTAAAAGCAGAATCCCCAAAAAATTGTACATAACCTCCATCGTAACATGTCTGGCACTAGTACGCACAAACCGCAATTTAATAAAGCTGTGACCACACCCACAGATGTGCAAACTCCCTTTCAAGTCAGAGTTACCAAAACATGCATGTTTTTCAACACACACATTTAGACTTATTCTTCCAAATGAATAGGGTTAAACTTCTGTTTCACATTTGATCATGACAAAACACAAACACTTTAACACGAAGTCCAAACAAAGGTGCAGCGATCTGTTTATGTGTGTGTCTATACTGTTTATTGCACGTGTGAGCGAATGCATCTCAGCTTTCAGTAATCACAAAGCAGAAGTTGTTTTGTAAAGACTAGAATATGTAACACGTTCTGTTAATTCAGGAAGCTAGATACCACATTGACCGTTGAGAGATAAACCCTGTTGATGACATCTATAACTCTCTTTCCACAGGTACTCAGAGGTCTGGTATATCTTCGGGAGAAACACCAAATAATGCACAGAGGTACACACAGAGCAACATTCCTTACTAATATCTTAGAAAACGTACATGTGCATACACGCGCTGGATGGCAGCAGGAAGTAGCCCCCTAATGCAGCTATTGAAATTGCATAAGAAGCTTAAAAATGATAATTATAGAGAGATTAGGCCTCACTTTTTCAAAGGTATTTACTGAAACTCTAACCAGAGACCTTCATACAACTGCAAACCTGAGATTAAATGGAGCAAAGATATTGCAAAAGTTGATATTATTCCAATGCTAAACGTCAATCTTCTACAATTAAACGTTTTAAAACAAACACTACATTGGCATTTTTAGATCACAAGTTGTAGATCACAAGTTACCATAGAAATAGCTTCAGTGTCTCCAAGTGTGGCACAACCAACATTTGAACATTAATACTATGTCTGAAGATGCAAAGTATCAGTTTCTCTGTCAGGTTGTATGAGGGTCTGAAGGAGCCACACTGGGTTTGAAGGGTTAGACAGGGAGGGTCAGGCCTATAGTTGTGCTGTTGTGGCAGGGAGCGCTCGCCTGCTTGCGAGGAGCCCAGCCGGTAATTGCAGCCTCTCGGATGTGATTACATGGCAGCCGCACCCTGCAACCCCCTCCCTTCTTTTTCCTCTCCCACTCTCACCCCTCTGTCCACTCCCAGTGGGTGTTAGGGCTGAAGGAGGGCCCGTCATGTGTGGAATCGTTGCATGTCTGCACTGTTATTTGCTCCTCTTGCCCTGTGTTTAAGAGGAGGGAGGTGGAAAGTTGCTTGCATGTCTGTCCTTTCTACTGCAACGGTGTTGTTGGAGCTAGCTTTGCAGTATGCAGAGCATCTTGTGAAATGTTTTTGCTGGGAGTGCTGGAGAAAGGGCATTTGAACGGGGATGGAAAGCCAGGTGGTGCCACTGGGATTTGGACCCCGGCACTCCATCTTACATGGTCTCTCTCTCTGGTCCCTACAGACGTTAAGCCCTCCAACATCCTGGTGAACTCGCGTGGCGAGATCAAACTCTGCGACTTTGGCGTGAGTGGCCAGCTCATCGACTCCATGGGGAGGTGTCCACTCGCTTCTGTGGACAACCGGGGTCGGTAGGACATGTCGGTGAGTCACCCGCCCACTTCCCTCCCCAACCCCCAGTCCTTCTCGTTCCAAGGCCTGTGCTGGTGCCCAGGATTCTTCCATGTGGAGAGGAGGAAGTCGCTGCCAGGTTTTAGCCCACTCCTCTTGGCCACCTGCAGGGTGTGGCGCCCCACCCATGTAGAGCTTTGACTTGCTCTCTGCTCTCTGCCTTGACAGCCGGAGAGACTCCAGGGCACACACTATTCAGTTCAGTCGGATGTGTGGAGCATGGGCCTATCACTGGTTGAGCTGGCTATTGGACGCTACCCCATCCCCCCTCCTGATGCCAAGGAACTGGAGGCCATATTTGGCCGGCCAGTGCTGGACACAGGTGGGGCAGAAGGCCACAGCATGTCCCCAAGACCGAGGCCTCCAGGACGACCGGTTAGCGGTAAGACCTTGTTTAATTTACCCAAACATTGGCATTGGTTTTATGCGCATTCGTTCTTCTCCACAGTCTGCGTAATATGTGTGTTTTAGTTGAGCCTTGCGAATTGTTTTCCCCAAGGACATGGAATGGACAGCAGGCCAGCCATGGCTATATTTGAGCTACTGGACTACATTGTCAATGAGGTCAGAGAATTTGCTTAGCGTGCAACTTACTTCCTTTGTGCTTATTTTTGCCTTTTATAGTATTTTTATGTAGCAGTTTCACTTCAACATCACCCCTTTTTCTGCTCCCCACCTGTCTCTACATCTTGCAGCCTCCACCCAAGCTGCCCCATGGCGTCTTCACCACTGACTTTGAGGAGTTTGTGACGAAATGGTGAGCTGCTGTGTGTTATCGCTGGTGTTTTTACTATACGAACCTGCAAAATCTTCAAAACGATATCTGAGTTATGTCAAAGTTGGACCTTGATAAAAGGGCCGTAGTACAGGGATATCCATTCCAGCTTCTGGAGGGCCAACCTGCCCCAGCACACTTGCCTGGATGTTTCTAGTAATTCTGAAGACCACAATTAGCTGGCTCAGGTGTGTTTAATTAGGTTTGGTGCTATACCCTGCAAGACAGTGGACCTCCAGGAGCAGGATTGGACACCTCTAGTGTAGTACAGTTTGGGGAATGCAGGTTTGAATTTGGAAACATTGTTCCCAATCTCATAAGTTCTTCCTCTGTTCATTTCTTGTAAATCTTCACAGATTGCATTTAAATGTTCTTTAAAAGTTCAGTCAGACTAACTTGTCCTTTTAAAACGTCACGCAAACAATTTGGTCTGACTGAAATCTACCAGTTCGGTTTTTGCAAAGTTGTACCAATTGATCTAGATAATGTAATTGTATCTTAGATTTGTCCGGTTTGTGCACACACTTAATCTGACTACAGTTGGCCCCAGTGTTGTGCACTTGCTCCAAAAGAAAGAGATGTGACATTCAATGTCTGTTAAGACCTCCAAAATCTTTTTTACGGGGACTGGGCAGATTAAGTCTACGCAAGGTAGCTTGACTATGCAAAAAAATAAATATATATATTAAAACAGTGATTGTAAAAATACTTACTGTCCGGTCAAATAAAGGCAACGCCTCCCTCTAGATTTCTGGGCTAATGTTTTAAATTCTGAATTGTATTTTGTCTTACTAATGTTTTTTTTCTGGGGTATTTATTTATTTATTTTTGGACAGCCTCATTAAGAACCCTGCTGACAGAGCTGACCTTAAGATGCTAATGGTAGGTACAATTCCCTGTATAGTTACAATTATATTAAATAAAAAGTCATCTAGTGCAGTGTTTCCCAACCACTGTGCCACGGAAAATTATCAAAAACTTCCTTATCTCTATTATATTTTGTTATTATTATTTTAAATAATATTTGTGGGTTTTACAAATATTTAACCAATGAAAAGCATTCAAAAGAGCTTGTGACTAAACGTAATGCCATTGGATACTCAAATTGTCAGTCAAACCTCATAACTCCACCCTGCCTCCATTCAGAATAAAGTGCAGCAACATTTTACATTTACATTTACATTTAGTCATTTACCAGACGCTTTTATCCAAAGCGACTTACAATTGGGGGATACATAAAGCGATTCTTCTTAAAGAGGCAAACAGACACATGAAGTGGTTGTAATACCAAGTTCTTAGACATTGTTCAAATAAGTACAAGCTAAATAGACGGATAAATAGGAATGATGGATGTGTTTTTTTTTTTTTTTTTTTATGATGAAGTCAAGTAGCTTCGAAAGAGATGAGTTTTCAACTGTCGCTTGAAAATTGTCAGGGATTAAGCATTCCGGATAGGGATGGGAAGATCGTTTCACCAGCCAGAGTGGTGAGCGAGAATGTTCTGGAAAGTGATTTTGTGCCTCTCTGTGATGGTACCACGAGGCGTCGCTCACTAGCGGATCTCAGACTTCTGAAGGGGATGTAGATTCGTAGTTTAACGACGCGATGTCTACTTCTTGCAATGCAAGGTAAATATAGAACTGATGTTTGATAAGTACAAGCGTTCCTTTACTCAAGAAATCCTTCTAGTAAATGCTAATGTTTTGTGTTTGAAAGAGCATAGAAGAGTCATAGCATGTTTGCTGCTATTTGTAGCAATACAATTTGTGTATTTTTAAATATCCTGCTAGTGGTTCGGTCTTTTAGTATCTTAGATTTGGGCCAAATGTGATTAAACGAAGAAACTGATGCCCATATAGATCAATAAACTTTATAAGCTGCAAACTGATGAAAACGGTGATGCATTGTTTTTAACTTGCCTTCGATGCGGCCGTTCTAATGGACAAAACCCAGATATCTAGTCTTAGGTCCGTCAAACCTTTCCGAACTTAATTGCAAGGGTCGAGTCATTATATCACAGTCAAAATACCAACTCGATTACGAATGTTATTAATTATTGAAATTATTTTATAGTATATTATGTAAATATGCTAGTGTTGCCGTGGATTTTTTCATATAAACGTGCCGTGGCCAAAAAAAGTGGGAACACTGATCGAGTGATAAAGTAGTAAGCTTGAAAGGATAATTCACCCCAAAATGAAAATTCGGTAATGTAATTATCCACCCTCAGTGTCTTCCACATCCGAAGATTGTTAATCCGTAAGCTTTATCTTCAAAACACAAATTAAGATATTTTATAATGAAATCCGAGAGCTTCTGACCTGCAAGACCGCAACCGACTAACCACTTCAAGCCAGAAAAGTAAACAAAGGACATCGTTAAAAGAGCCTGTGACATCAGTGTTTCAACCGTATTTTATGAAAGCAAGCGGGGAATCAGCTTTTGTGTGCGGTGCGCATGCATGAGTTCTGGGGTACTCTAAAGGGACGGACGTGTTGGAGATTGACACGGAAGAGAGGAAATTGTTGAATAAAGTTATTTTTGTTTTCTTTAAGCACAAACAGTATTCTCATAGCTTCAAATATTACGTTGAACCCGAGTCCCATGGACGTGTTGACAATGTCATACTACTTTTCTGGGTCTCGGGTGTTGCTTGCTGTCTATTGCAGGTCAAAACTCGATTCGTCAAAAATATTTTCATTGTGTTCTGAAAGAAGAACGAAGTCTTACGGGTTTGGAACCACATGAGGGTGTGTAATTATTGACATAATTTTTATTTTTGGGTGAACCATCCCTTTAAAGAGAGAGCTTTTTGGAGTAACAACACATCCAGTGTGTCAGTTTTTGGCCATGTTAGTACAGCAATTAGCTCTAGTTACAACTTGATTTTGAAATGTTTTCCCCTTTGCACTCAGTATAGTACTGACTGTAGGTGCTCATAGCAGGAATATCACGATGCATTGTAGAATATAATGCATTACAGAAATCATACTTATAGGGCTAAATTTATGTATACGTAGTGAGAATCAAGGTAGGATGTACTGAAAATAAAATTAATGATATTTAATAAAAAATAATTATAAAATTAAGAAAAAAGATTTTTGGGGGATTCAATTTGCAGGCCACACGTTTCAGTCAAGGCGGGCCGAGTTAGAGGGTTCGCTGTATGGTTTGTGTAAAACCGCATGGCCGTCACCCCCAGCACCCCCACTCATAGTGTTGAATGAACGCTGGCTCACATGCCATACTCATCCTCCCCTACTTCATAATCTCCTTTTTGCTCTCACAGACCTGTATTCTTGTAAGCCTCTGACACACCGCTGTGCGCTCTTTTGCCGTTCTCTGCTTGCCTTCCAACGTCCACCGCGGGTGGCGGTCGGGGCATGTTTTTAAGAGCTTCTGGTGTTGAACATCATTTGATTACTAGGAGTATAGTCACTTAAAGTGGAGTGGACTGTTAGTTGTTAACCACCACCATTCAGGAAGGTCCAACAATGGGAAAGATCACTGGTTTTGTTTGTATAAAAGCTATTTCATTAGAATTATGATGGTTTTGTTTACTTTTCATGGTCGGTTTATTAAATCATTATATTATGTTATGTTTTTTTTTTTTTTTTTTTTTTGGCTAAAGCACTATTCTTTGGCAGTTAGCGTTACACTGTGTTAAAATGGATAGCTTGGTTCAAAGGCAAACATTTAATTGAGAATCAACTGGCGTTTGCATAAAAAAAAAACCAAAGAGGGCTACTGTGTATCATAAAGGTTAGTTTATTTCAAAGATGATTATAAATGCAAGATGGCCAAATCAGCAATGCTGAAGTGCATACGTACAGTTGTTTAGCTTGTGCATTGCAGGTAGCACTGCTAGTACACGGCGAAGTACTCCATCATGTCAACCAATGGCCATGCTGCAAGTTTGCACACATTAGCAAAAAGAAACATAAGCTTAATTAGAGTTCCTGTATCAGATGCCCTTTGTCATACTGCTGTGCCTGTGAAAAAGATCAGTCATTTAATATTCAGAAATCTATACTGTTTTTTGGGGGGGAGGGGGGTTAAGTTTTCAACTTAAAATCATCTTCAGAAGGGTATATTTGGGAAGAATTATTGTTTATAACTTATGCTTCAGTGTTCTTTTTTTATTTTTTATTTGAAACCTAAAATTTCTTGCTTTTGATTTCAAGTTTGAATACAACCAGGGTTGCATCTATCTTTACAGCGCTTTTACAATATGCCCGATGAATTTAAACACATCAAAATTATTTCAACCAAGACCACAACAGGTACACTCATAGTCTGGTCTTCAGTGGTATATAAAGTGCAAAGTAACATCTCAGGCCACCATGTACAGTGCTATGCAGATCAAATGAACCTCAGCAGATATTGCTGTATTAGTAGGTCTTATAAATACACGGGTGTTACAGATGGGCATTGTGAAGTGTGGCTAAAGCCCACTTGCTCTAAATAGCTTTTTTTTTCTCTTTCTCTAGTACTTTTCAGTAACATTGAAACTGTATTACACACTGGCATTCAGCTCCGATCAAGTGAATGCATGTATCGCCACACATGTGTATAAAATATATGTACAGTACAAATGGTACTGTTTTCAGTCTTAAAATAGCATTGTATTTTATTGTTTTTGTTGTTGTTTGTTTTGGGAATGAAGAGGATATAAGTCATTTTATTACCATATGGAATGTGTTGAATACAGTTCTAATATAAAAATAAAACTTATTTGTGAATGATTATTTGGCTGTAGTTGTCGTCAGTCTCAATGTTTTGGATAATGTTTAAAGATTTTATTGCAGTGTACTTTATATTTAATGTGAATTGTTAAAGAATAAGAGTGAACATTTCATTACATAATTTGAAATATAAGGCATATATTAGAAATATAGATAGCTAGAAAAAACATGTGATTTGCAATATAGCTGTTAATTTCTGGTATATTTTTGCATGGCTGTGATAACAACCAGTACTGGAAGATGCATATTATAAAATGGTTTATTAATTATATATAATGTATTATAATTTTTTTCAATCTAAATTAAGTAAATGGTAATACAGCTAACATACTTTTGTACATGTAAAATTGTGGCATGTTTTGAAAACGTAAAAAAAAAGTAGATAACCATTTAGCCAATGGTTTTTGTCAGTTTTAAGTGTCCCAGTTATACTGCCCTCTGTGTCTGGTGTGCGTTAGTTCATCATGGTTTTCTCCTACTTAATACTTCAGCATTTAAGCACAACTCAGTGTCATACACAATTACGCTCCTCTGCGTCCACTCCCTGTTTTACGGGAGAGTCTTCAATTGTACAGTCACTCTTAGAGAGGTCATATACTGCTCCTCCTATTTTTGAGAACTTTCAGTCCAGCAGCAGGTAAGCGGGCGAACGGGTCTCTTAAGTGGTGGAGGATAATCCATGTCTGTCCCGCTGGTCGACTGCACACATCGCTTCTTTCAGCATGATTTTGGTGAGTATGGAGAATCACAGTACACATTTAGTTGTTTGGTTATTTTTAATTACTGTTTGTAGTGTTTTGGAGGGTTCGGTTGTTACATGTAAAGAAAGACATGTCAAAAAGGTGAAGCAGTAAGTGGATAGTGTCACTTCTATCCGACGACCCCTTGAGTGCAGGGTACACTATGAGCTGTATTAGTTTGAGACAGTGGAGGGTGTGTGTAGATGTATTGAGTGGTGGTGGTGGTGGGGGGGCTGCTGGCAGACCCTGAGTGTCCTGGAATGTGCCATGGCTTGTTCTGGGGTGGGACTCCATGACCTCAGGCAATGGGATGGGTGGGTGCGACTGCATTCGCACACATGGGAGAATAAAGGACGGTTAATTCTCATTATTTTGGAACACGAGCTCACCTAAAGTACACGTGCAACACCCCTGCAAACACTACTTTATACAAATACAGGCCGGTTTTACCAGCGATATCCTTGTGAACCTTGTGTTGTGTTCATGTCATGAGTGATGGTGGCCACTATGGCATGATAACAACCTTTTACTGTATTCCCCAGAGAGGAGCAGAGGAGAACAGCATGGGGGAATGCTGTTTCTTTAAAGAGAGAGGGAGAGAGAGAGAAAGGGAGGGACCTTTTTGCCCTCCAGAAACCAGGAAGGGAATTGAGTTGATCTGCTGGTGCTTGGTTAGCGCATACAGAGCTTTGAACAGCAGGGACAGCTAAGAGAGAGAGAGAGCTCCACAGAGGAGGAGGGAAGAGCTAACCCATAGCAAGCACCGCCACGGCCATCGCAGGTGAGCTCGTTTCCCCTGCTTGTCCCCCGTGTCATCTGCCCAAGGCCTATTGACTGAAGGTAGCAAGGCTGAGGAGGAAGGAATGAGGGAGGAGGAGAGAGAGCGAGTATGTGTGTGGGGGGTAGGAGAGGGCTCCAGTGAGGAATTATTCCTCTTTTTCTTTGGTCTTCCGAGTAACTGATTTGGTACACCTTTGGTTCACTGGCATTGCTTTAATAAACTTTTTTTTTGTTCTTACGGTTAACTTTTTTGTTGTTGTTTTGGAGACAGCCCTTAAGGGGTGTGTTTGTCGGAGGTTAGACGAGGAGAATATAGTAGGAAGGAACCAAAAATAATTCCATAGGACAAGGTACAATGCTATGCACTGGGGTCTGCTTTTTTTAAAACCTTTGTTATCATTCATTAAGAAACAAACTGATAACTTGTGCATGCACCTTTGGCTTTTTTTCTTCCAGTCTCAAATTGCATTTACACTGTTTACTGTTATGATGGAATATTTTAGGTATATAAAAAAGTCTCATTTGGGTCAAGAATGCTGAATATGTCAGATGATGTAGGGTGACAATATAAATTTATTGTATTAAAGTTCTACAGAGTTGTGTTAGGATCCCTTTGCCTTTTCTCATACATACAGCGCTTGGCACTGCTTGTTGGCTGGTCTGTACTTTTAATACCTGGCATCCTGCTAGCAACACACGGTAGTGTATAATTCAGCTCTGAATGCTTACGTTGAAGCAAGCTCTTAGATGTGGGGGTGGCAAGAGCAAACAGTTTGGGGCTTGTAGTTCTTAGCAGTGGCCTAGAAGCAGGTGAAGTCATACTTAAGGACTGCGCTTCCCAGAGTGCCTTGCCCTTGGCCATACAGGAAAGGGAACAGCCGGTAGCCTATCCTAGTGGGGAGGTGTGGTGATTGAGGAGCGGGAAAGCCAATCGCAGAGGGGGAAGTGAAGCCAGAGCAGTGGGCTGAAAATAGAGTGGGGGAGTTAGTAGGTGGCTGCCTGTGTGGGATCAGGCAAGGGCTTGCCTGTGTAACTAGGGCCACTCTGAAGTTTCCTGTCTGCAGTTTCTCCAGACCAGAGCCCTGCCCAGGCACAGAGGCAGGCAGGCAGGCAGAGGGAGACTGAGCTGACCCACAGGGAAACAAAATTCTGGCCAGCCGGTAAGAGCTCCAAATGCACTCTCACTCTCTCTGGTGTCTGAGACGGGAAAGGCAAGCTAGAAGAGAAATAATGGAATCTTAAAAGGGGAAAGAGAGGGACTTGGCTTGATTAAGTTCAGAGTGCTTGACCCACTTGCAGATGGCATAGAGATGGAAAACGGAGGCCTGCTGTATTAAGGTATGACTTTGTGAGATTCTGTGCAGCGAGTTTCCAAGTACTTTCTTAATTAACTGAACTCTGTCTTTGTTGTGATTCTTATTTTTATCTGATCTGACTGTTACAAATTGCCATTTAATAAAATAAGATAAATAATAATAATATATTTTCAAGAAGATTGATTTAATTTTAGTCACAAAAGGTTGGGTTTAACACTGGTGGACTCACATCAAAAAAAATTTAAATTCACATCAAAGACATCCTGCTCATTGAGATCTCTAAGAACCTTAGACTTTGGAAAGTTTTTCCGCTTCTGTTGGCAGATCCCTTGTAGGCTTCTCTGCCCCCTCATTCTTTTTATAGCTGTTCCATAATGCACATCAACATCTTCTCCTTTGGTAAGGGTCTTTAACAGGGTCTCATGACTTGTCAAATAAGAAGACTGCATGTTTGTCCTGGACACAAAGGCGTTGCAGGAAGCTGCAGTCTCTTTCGCTCTCTCTTTTTTTTATTCAAAGATGTATGCAGATCATTTCCAACCCATACTTGCTCGACTCGTTTTCACTAGTGCGGGTACAGGGAGGACGCAAGGGGTATTTTTATTCACAGATGACGCCCAGTGTCTGAATAATGCACAGACAAGGCTCCTTGTCTCACTGGGGTGAGGCCGATCTTTATTGTCTTTTGCTTGTTTAAGCGGCAAAGAGATTCTTACCCACCATAAACCAGTTAACCTTGTACGTAGTTAAATTACCTAACGGGGTCGTTTCAGGTCAGCATTTATGACAGGTAATGTATGTGTGAACTTCATGCTGATACACATCATACAGTGTTTTTTTATTTTTTTTATTATCTTGATGTGTTGTGTTATTTCACCAAGTATGTGTTTTGCTATATATGAAATTTCAGATTTTTATAAGCTTTTTATAAGCTGACTTAATATTTGTTTTGTTTGTCTTTATTTAAAGTTTCAATTGCTAGACATCCAGTGTGAATTGTTTAGGTTTTTTATGCTCTTGTATGTATGAGATATTTGACTAGCTTTTGAATGCTTATGAAATACAAATTTTATTTGAACTTTCACAATCCTTTTGAAAAGTTATGTAGAATTGTGGTCTGTTATGAAGACATATAAAGCATCTATTTTTGCGTCCTTGTGCGGTGCAGGACTGAGGGCTGAAGGCACTAGAAGTTACCAGCTACTGTTTGGCCAAAAAGTATAACTCTAATGCTAAAGTAATCTTTGAGCTTTTTGAACACACTTTGAATTGGCTGTCTGAACAAGGTTTAGTTTTATAACGTCTGGGGGACGGTGGACGTTTGTGAAACATTTTTGAATTGATCAAATTAAAGACTGATGCTGGGAGATGGGCTGCTGCAAGCTAGCATCACTATCGGTAATCAGAGAGCTCATCTCATTATTCTCTCATTGCACTCCTCAAAGGGCCTTCTTCCACTTGTTCTTATCTGCTGAGAGTCTGTCGACAATGAGTGAGGCCTTCTTGGTTTCCTTGACAGTAATGTGGAATCCAATTGCTGTAAGTTTATGCTCTCGCCCCCATTTGCTATTGTGGAGCTCGACCTCCAGCAGGAGGAGGAGTCCTTGACATACTTACCTTAGTGCGATCGTTCAGAGATATGCTGGGAGGTAGAGCTGAAAAAGAAAATCCTGGGTGGGTTGTCATGTCTTTTTGCCTCAGCAGAGGCAGAAGAGGGAAGTGGAAGCTGTGGTGGACTGGTGGTGGAGTGTGCAGGGCAGTGTCTGGGAGAGCTGGTCATCTGATAACAGAGCGGGTTCTGTTACACCATCACCAGAGTCACGCAGGAAGTCTTCTTCCGCCCAACCAGCCAGCCTGCCGCAGCAGCAAAAGACATGGACTGTGGCCTGAGCGCAAGGGCACTGGAAGGGCTGGAGTAGCACTGCCGCCATTACTCAATTTTGTTTCTATTTCATGTGTTGGTTTTCTTGCTCTTTCCTTATTTCCTGGCCCAGCCACAGTTTGTCCGAAAGACTCCGAAGTTGTGGGCAGCTCAAAGACAGATGCAGGGAGTTAGGCCTGGAAAAGTTTGGTCAAACTATGAGGGGGAGTCGTGGCATTTTCACACGTGGGCTTCATTCTAACATGGGACTCTTAACAAAGCTGCTGCTGGTCTAGAAAGATTGTAGGCACGTTGTTGCTTTTGAAACTGAGTTTCTTGCCTTATCTGCTCTACTATTTGCTGTATGCTCTTTTCCTATCTGATATATTTCTGCAACTAAGACCTTTAATTTCTCACCATAAAGAGTAAGTAGTTTGCTTGTACTATTGACCCTATGACATAAGATTTTTCCTCAAAGAGGGACGTAATTTTGTGTCTACAGAAGGTTCCAGCAACTAAAGTGAGGTGAAATAAAAAATTTCGCTAGTGTGCACTTGTTTATAGCAGCCTCACCCAATACCTTTTGGGGGGCATTGTGAATACAAGTCTGGATTTTTGGCAGCCTACTGACATATCTCCAGTGAAACAGCCCAGCACTACAACTCCAGTTTTATCAGTTGTTCCCCCACTTCCTGCTTGCACTTTTTGTGACCAATCATGCTTCCCTAACCAGTGCTGGCAGGAGTGACTCATTTGTAGGGCCTTGCTCAAAATCCTGTTCTTCTTGGAACCAGTCAGCCCCTCTCCATACTGTTTACGATTATCCGGTAATATCCTCTCTGCCTTGACCTTGAACCCTGTCAACCTAGTGTAGTGACTCCACTTCCTTCCCTCATGAGGCAGGAGGAGCTAATCACACAAACACACACACTAGCTTGTACATACATACTGAGTGGACATGCATGTCAGAGGGATGCCCTGTGTACATAAGTCACATGTTTGTCATTAATCCTCTCAAAAGATTCTTTCGAAGGATTCCCAAGCTCTTGAGAAATACACAGTGAAAGGTGTGACTGACAAAGAAAGAAAGTTAATAGAAAGACACCAAAGTGTTCCTTAAAACCCTGCTGCTTGTTTTGGTTTATGTCATAAGTCAATGTGTGTTCCTGGAATGTGTAGCATGTGCTTGCCTGAGATGTTTCATTCTGAGTTGTCAGTTTTCGGTTCATATAATGAGCAAGTAAATTTACCGTTTGGTGTCTTTTGCTGGATAAGCGTTGTTTTAGAGTTAAGAACTTAATCACAAAACACATTACCCTTGACACAATTTGATTGACAGTAGTTACCTCATGATTCTTGTAAAAAGATTTGACTGTTGGCGGTGTTATTTCCAACTGATTACACAATTCTGAACTATTTCTGAACTAGTTATATTGTAACCTTACATACCAATATGTAATGTGCTAGTTGAACTTCTAAACTCATTTAGTTTACACTTGACCAGATAAATTAAAACAATTTAAATACTCGTTAAGACAGTTTGACAGTATCTGAAATCTATTTTCGATAGCCTCACTTCACATTGGCTGGGAGGGGCTGGGGTGGGATGAGTATTCGCAGTAACTTGTGGTTTGACTTGCAAAGTAGTTGAGGCCTGTGCGTGCGGCCATCAGAAGAGGTCGGAAATGAGACGTTGGGGCCGTTGCACGGCCCCTGTCACCCATAGCCATGAATAAGTGATGAAGAATGTTGGGAGCCCTGAGAAGGTGTCAGGATCAGGTTTGTTTGCACTGTTTCCTCTTTCTTTCAGCTTTGCCCTGGGTTTATTCAGGGACAGAGATGCTGCTTAACTGGTGCCTTGCTATTACCCACAAGCTGAAGTGCAGAGAGATGACATTTGGTTTTAAGTGTCCATTCTAAGAAACCCCCTTATGATAGCAAAACTACTCTTGCTCTCTCTGAAATTCTTTTTTTTTTTAAAGAATTTATGATTTTATGGGTTTTTCCAGGTGTGGCACAGGTTCCCTGTGAATCAAGGTAAATTGTCTGATCTGAAAAGGTATATTTTATTGTTTAATAAGACCAAAATTCTGTTATCTACTCACTCGCATACGCATTTACGCACCCTCATGGGGGGTCATGAGGAACCAGACCTGGAAACACTTGTTGTCTAACCCAACCTCCAGCCTGGCTTCTACCTTAACTTATTCAAATTCTCTGCAATAAAACAATGAGATAGAATGCACTTGTTAGTCAAGCAGATGGGGTGGGGGTTATTAGAGAGACAACAGAAAACCAAAGAGTTTGCCCTACAGGTGACCATCACTTAGCTCAAAGATGAAGGGAAAGACAGAACGAGAAGGGCTTAAGCGATTGGCTTATGGGCATTACCATCTAACTTAAACAAGTCAAGACGTGGTCCAGTGGGGGACTATTATTGGAATGGCTCCTTTGAAGTGTGCTATATAGAATTGTGTAGTGCATATGTGCCCTAGATTATGGTATTTTCATCATATTCTGTCACTGAACTCTAACTGTATTTGCAAAAGTCAGATGGCATGAAAAAATGACATACAAAAGGTGAGCCTGATTGCCATCCACAGTAATAATGCAAGCAAGACTAGTCGTGGGGGTCGGATTTGCTGCTGTGTTTTATCTTCCCACTACCTCGTCATTGCATACAATGGCCAATGTGACTGTGACTTGGTTGCCAGCTCTCAATGTGTTGTGGAGAATGCATCTTTTGCAATCGGTGAGAGAGAGAGAGAGAGAGAGAGAGAGAGAGAGAGAGAGCGAGAGAGCAAGCAGCCAGGTTTAGCAGGTCTTGCTTACATACCAAGGGGCTTGATCTGAAGGAATGTCATTTGAATGCATTGCTTTTATTGAGTATAATTCCCCTGTGGCCTCACCCCCTGCTGGGTCACTCTGGCAGATGGAGGGGCGGGGGGTAGTTAGGCTGTTTGGTGTTCTCGCGTAAGCGTGTGTTTGCCAATGGACAAATCCAGGAGGGTTGCCTTTCAGAGCCCCCCTCCCTCTACCCTCGCCTGTACTGCGGTCGATCATTTTAATCTCCCCTCACACGTGATCAAGGGGACAGGCCTTTCCTGAAACTTGGCACACAGTGCAGGGTGGGGTAACCGGCTCAGACCGGATTGACAACCTCCCTATTTAATACTGTTCCCTTGCAGCCCTGCGTGTGTCCTCCTACTCTTCCTCCTCCTGTAGTGAATTTTTTTTCCACTCGGGCCTTTAGCCGGCAACCCCCTTCCCCAGAAGCCAACTGACACACAATTCAGTGCACATGATGCCCAGCCTATTCTATGTGCTGTGCACTCCCCCACCCCAGCAAAGCTGCACAGTACAGATTCTCCTTTTCCACTGCCATCATGACAGCAGGCTTGCCACCCTCTGACATGCTGCTACATTTTAATGCACCCTGAACTGATTGCTGTAAACTAGAAGGCTGTTTAAAGTGCTTTTCAAGACAGATTAAAGTCTCAACTGTCACAGGTTGAAGTCAAACAACATCTTTTTGACAGCATCACCAGATGTTGTACATAACCTGTAGATTGTTTGATTGTTATAAAGACCACTTTAAAGCAACATTTTGGCACCATCAAATAGATAACGTTAGGCAAACGTTTTTAATAGTGAAAAAGAAACTGAGAAGGTGAACTGAACTATCTGTTCTTTAATAGTACATGGTGTTAAAAAACATGTCATTATCATATGCATAATACCTTTTCTTCATTTCAATAATTACATCAATTCCCCATGGACTTTAAAATAAGTCTTGCAACCAGCACATTGTGTATTTGCAGCCATGACTTGTCAGAATATCCCTTTATAACTTGATGCTTCCATTTGTGGTTTGGATAATCTTGACCAGTGGTCTTTATTATAGCAGCAACCATTTGGCCACTATCTATTAGCCTCTCTGCTTCATTTGCATACAGGGCTTGGCAATGCTACCCTGGACGGTAATAGAGTGCAACAAGAATGGACAGCATAAATATGGTCCAAACCTAAAGTATTAGTATAGTACAGTATTAAGCATAGTATAGTATTAAGCAGCAGCATGAATTGACCATTCGCAAAGAGCTTGATTGACAGGCGATCTGACCAATCAGAACGCGGATATTATGTGCTGCCACTACTATCTGCCATCTTGTCCAACATCTACGGCCGGTCTCCATAGAAATCCATGTTAAAATGTGGTAAAAAAAATCAACTGAATTGAAACTTTTTCAATATAACTAAATATAAATATGTGCGGAGGGTTAAGCTGTGCTGTTGTTGGCTGCCACAGTAACGGTAGTAAGCTAAGGAATTCCTTTAAAGTACTTGTTTTGTGTACCAGAAAATCTGTCATGTCCGGCGCTGTATGCATGGCTTGCACCGCTTAAGTTAAAATACTGAGTGTGAAATAATAAAATGTTAAAATGTGTGCTCTTATCATTCTGTGGACAAAATCCTGTGAACTTTGCCCGATCGGGAGCTGTATATACACATGTGCTCATCTGTTTTCAGTGCAGCTAACCTTGCGTTGCTTCATGTCATCTTCCCACTCATTAAACTATGACAGGTCCTTAACTGCAAAAAGACGGTCATTGCGACACTGTAAAGTGATGAAACTATGGTGCCATGTGCTTTTTTTTATACCATTTTCATAGGTTTCACGTTATATTGTTGGCTCGGAACATATGTAAGTACGCATGCCCAGTAGCCGCAGCTGTATCCTTTCTAGCCTTAACCACAAATCAGACAGGAGAGTAGATTCACTTCGGTGGACTTAATCTTGAAAAATTGTGTGTTCCACGGTTGACATAAAATACTTTGTTCATTTCGTGCTTTACGTAAATATGAAAAGACTATCGGTTCACGTGTTTGAACTGAGGCAATACAGTGATCTGTCACGACACATTGAAGAACCACAAAACAGTATTTATTGTTTGAATTTCTTTAAAAATGACAAAAATGTTTCTTTGTTTTAAATCTAAAGTAACCTGCTCTGTATTGTCTGTCGGCGTGTTGTCGTTTTTCTCTTTGCTCTACAATGTATTTTTCACTGCATGAGAACATGATGTGTAGCGTGAGAGCGCCATTGTTTGTCAGAGATAGCAACAGTAACTAAGGAGGGCGGGTCTTTGTGAACGGTCAATTGAGCTCTTCAGGTCATTTGTGAAAAAGTTTTGATTGGCGAGTTTGAAAAAATACTTGAAAAATGTTTCTCCCTACTTTGTAGTAGTTTTATGTAAAACATTTTGCCTCAATTTAGTATCAATAACATTTATTTATTCTATGTCACTTTATGATTAGTAACTGTTATTGTTCCTCAACATTCTTAGACAGGCAGACAGACAGACGGCAGGACGGACGGACGGGTGGCAGCTGCGATTGGCGGCTCGGCGGCAGGCTGGTGGAAAATGTCGTCGGGAGCAGGTGGGCGGGGAAGACGTGAGGCAAGGGCCTGTGGGGGTGCAGGCGAGGTAGAGGAAGGACCAGTGGGCATCCCCTTCCCCGAGCACAGTGCTGACCTGCTGGGCAGTCTCAATCGACAACGGTTGAGTGGGCTGCTGTGTGACGTGCTACTAGTGGCTCAAGAGAGAGAATTCCCTGCCCACCGCTCCGTGTTGGCTTCCTGCAGCACCTACTTCCACAAGCTTTTCACCTCGGGCCTGGCTGCTGACCGCCAGAAAGTCTATGCGCTGGACTTTGTGCGGCCTGAGGCGCTGGCCGCCCTCTTAGACTTTGCCTACACGGCCACACTCACAGTCAGCCGCAACAGTGTGGTTGACATCTTAAGCGCCGCCCGTGTGCTGGAGATCTCACCCGTCCAAGACGTCTGCACACACCTGCTGGACACCAAAGTGCTCTCCCCGCTGGTGGGTAATATGTTTTTTACAAGTTGACTAATGAATGTTTCGGAGCGATATGATGATGTAGTCCCATTTCTTTTTGCAGGCGGGCAGTGAGCAAGAAGAAGACCAGGAAGAGGAGGAGCGAGGTAAGAATGGAAAAGAGCAGGGCATCCGGCTGCGTGCCCGTGAGTACTTGGAGTTCTTCCAGAGGGGGGCGCATTGGGGTAGCAGCTGCAGCACGCCAGAGCTCAGGGACCTGCCCGCACACCTGCACTTTAGCCAACGCAATGGCGCTGACAGCAATGGCATGCCCATCGGCCCTGCTGACTACTACTCCTCACTGGCCCAAGCCCTATCACAGCCGCCTCGTGACCCCGAAGACGAGAATGTGGATGAGGAGTGCCAGGATGGACCTTCAGTTCTAGCTCGAGGGAAAAGTGTAGAGGCTATGATGTCCCTTTATGCTCCTACTCAGAATGGACATTACTACCTGCCCAAATCAGAGAGAGAGGTGGAGGGGACAGATGAGCGGGAGCACGAACAAGGCCCAGCTAGTGCTTTGCTACAACAGATGATGGACTCCTTGGAGCGTAAAAGGGAACAGGCCACGGAAGGTGGTGGGGGTGAGGAGGATGGGCCGGAGGGCGAAGAGCCAGACGTGGAGTTTTACTTGAAGTACTTTAATAGTGTGCAGCATGAGGAAGCCACCAGTGCCCCCATGTCTCCAAGTTTGCTACCACTGTGGTCATTAAGGGGCAACGGAGGTGGAAACCAAGCGACTGGAGGGGGTAACAACAGTGAGAGGAAGATGCGCTCTAAGGCCTTCCAGAAGTGCCCTATCTGCTCCAAAGTCATCCAAGGTGCAGGCAAGCTTCCACGCCACATCCGTACACACACAGGAGAAAAGCCCTACGAGTGCACCATCTGCAAAGTGCGATTCACCAGGTAAGCCTTTTTTTGTAATTTTGGTTTTGTCTTTGGGAAAATTGAGAGTTCAGTTTGTATTTTTACATACACTTTAGCATCTTGTGTGCTATCAAATTTACATGGTCAGGTATTCAGTACACTAAAGAGAGCACAGTCAGCCATAAAGTTGTGTTTTATGTTGACAGAAAGGCTGCATGACAAAGTCCTGGAATTTTAACAAGAGGGGTCCAATAAAAGTGGGTTGTGGTAGCACAGCCTGATCTACTGTTATCAGGGATGAGGCTGTTATAAAACTCTCCATGCCGATATTGAAAGGGATTACAGCACGGTGGCCTATCTACGCCAGTGTGTCAGCTGAACTTGTGACCCTGGGTGTTACGTTGATTATTGCCCCTGGCAAATACAGCCCCTCTTTCAGACAAATGGCTGATGAAAAATACTGTGTGAATCTCTCTTAGCAAACTGCTAGCATGGCTTACTCTGCACTTAAGGGCATCACCTCTTCCATGAAACCATCGCCTTAATGAATTAATCAGGAGACACGCATTGGAAATAGACACTGCGCCAAAAATATCCAGTACCCTATTTGCGTATAGATGGATCTAAATTTTCCACCAAAATACGCCACCTATTGGGAAGGGGTACTGTAATCTTAATCCTGTTTGATCAGGGTTAAGAGTGCGTTTCACTCACACTGAAATAAGTCAATCCTATCTTGTAAATAATTAATCTCTCTGTGCCCCACTCTGTAACATTGTGTGTATGTGTGTGAAAACACGTTTTCTAACAGGCGTGTATGTATATACCTTCCGTATTTTGGTGAATGTATGCAAAAGTGAAGAAAAGATGAGAAATTATGAGTGAAAGAATACATTCAAACATGTTTAAATACACAAGTAGGCGTCAACGTGTGCACATGTCTGTGTTTACATACTCAGGTGTGTGTCTGTCCATGGACGCATATGAGTGCGAATGTGTTCGGTAAGCCTCCAGTATTCTGGATGGGTCAACCACCCTAGTTTGTTTAGTTGTACTCTGCCCCGGTCACAAGCTTAGGGGGAGGGACGGAGAAGGGTAAGCTGAGAGCAGAGTCTTACAACAGAGGGCCTTGCATTTGACACCACACTATACGTAGCTCCCTTATTGGTGCAAAACAATACATTCTGACAGTATGCTGTCTCTTGTTGAAGAAAGCCTACTCTTTAGCCATTTAGACCAGTTTGCCTCAGGTGGTGTGTCTGAAATGTATATAAACTGATGACCAGCACAAAAGTAAATTTTGTTAGATTAACATTTAAGAAATATAGAGTAAAATTTGGTTACAGATTTTGTACAGTGTTAATGGTGCTTTGAAATGGTTGGAGGACAATTGAGGAAAGACATTAAAGGTTAAACCACATTCTTCCAAACCTGTTCCTCAACCCAGCACACCTTCTGATTTTCAATCTTACACTGGTTTCTTCCCAGAAACTAAAATCCCTCCTCAGTTGAACTTCGCTCAGCTGCCACTGAAGATTTTACATTTTGCTTGTAAAACAAGAGTAATTTTGCTCTTATAACATGTTCACCATTTTTAAATGGCTCTTTTGGGAAACTTAGGGCCCACTATGACTCTGAACTGAACATTGAGCCCTTCAGTGCCTCATTGGCCTAAAAAGAAATTATGGTGATAAAGCTGTGAGCTTTATGGCTCTTTTCCTCATACGACCTTGGGTGCTTTCAGCACAAAAGAATGATAAATAAACTTGACTTTAAAGTAAAGATAAGGAGGTCAGACTCCTTTTGCGGATACATGTTGTCTTTGATGTGCAAGAACAGACAGATATATGTATTTACATCGTTAGATTTTTGTGTTTATGTGTAGTTTGTGTAGTTTATATAATTATATGTGTGCATGCATGTTTGCCTTTGCTAATGATCTGTGTGGCCAACCTTACCGGTATGTCTTGTAATTCAACATCAGGCAGTAGTTAGTGACTCACCCAACTATCATAAATGGTCTTTCTGGCACATCAAGTAATTTGGGAGTGGGCATTTTAAGGAATTATAAGTGTATTAAGTTAGCATGTATTCATGTATGATGGTGATGTTTTGTTAATTTCCTAACCTTGAATTACTGTTGAGTCTGTCATTGTTAGTTCGGTTGCCCTTAATTTTACAGTACATAAACTTATCTGTACTTACAGTGTACTTACCTAAGTAAGTACTGGATAATATAAAGTAACTACATGGGTTAGGATTAGTAGTAGGTTTAGAAGTAGGTTCAGGGTTAGTACCAAGTTATTGAAATTACTATAACAAGTACATATTACATGCGGAACAGGACTGTAAAACAAAGGGCTACTGTTAATTTGTTTAATTCACACAAACCCATGGGTAGCGGCTCATCAGAAGTTTTTGTATTCTCTTTTCCAGGCAGGACAAGCTAAAGGTTCACATGCGCAAGCATACAGGAGAGAAGCCTTACCCGTGTACTCAGTGTGGTGCCGCCTTTGCCCACAACTACGACCTGAAGAATCACATGCGTGTGCACACAGGCTTGCGCCCCTACCAGTGCTCCAGCTGTTTTAAAACCTTTGTGCGCTCAGACCACCTCCACCGGCATCTCAAGAAAGATGGCTGCAACGGCATCCCTTCCCGTCGAGGCCGCAAGCCACGCATACGAGATTCTGAGCTCCTGGAAGGTCCTATGGAACTTCATGGCCCAGAAGCAGACATCGAGAGAGGTCAGCGGCATCCGGACAGGGGCACCGGAACATCAGTCATGGAGGAAAATCATGGTAGTCACACACACAGTCCAGTTGCCGATGGGGAAGGTAGTGAAGATTTGACCTCGGGACAAAGGAACTCCGCGACAACATGAATCAATCTTTATCAGAGAGGGCTTTACTCAACAACAAGAGGAAGAATGAAACAGAAAAATAATAAGAAAAAACAACAACTTAAAACTACATGGTCCTCTTTAAAAAAACAAATCAGGGTGTCACGCAAATCTAATCTTCTAGTTTCTTTTTCCTCCTTTTTTAGCTTCTGCATTCCGCATAGAGACTTAACCACCAAGTTACTGGTCTGTTGGAAGAGCGAAGAGCACTTCAAATCACTCACCCGTGCTGTCACCATCTTTCTGGGTCTTTTTGTTGGTGTTTTTTGTAACATAATGGCATAGTCATGTGCGTACGAGAAAAAGCTACTATGCAGTTTAAACAAGTTCCTCATCTCTGGGTTGCATCTACAGGGCCTTGTCTTAAAGTAAGGTGTCAAACACCAGGCTGACTGCTGCTTCAACAGGTTAGCTATGAATGATCTAAGATGTGATCAAGGCAACCAATAGATCTCTTTTTCTAATGCAATGAGCAACATGTACATACACTATAAAAAATATATTGTCTCAGATTGCAATATATACAATATTCTGATGCAGCACCTTTTTTCTAAATGTTCCAGAAAGAATCGGACAGGGGTTTGATTTAAAGTGTTACTTTCTCTATAAAAGGTGTTTTTTGAGAGTTTAGCCTTTCATGGTGTAACCGGTTACCGTTTTGAGTTTAATCTACATGGGGAGATTTCGTTAATTTGTTTCTGGCAGGGAGAGGGTAAGACAAGGGATGAGGTCCTGTGCTTCTAAAGCACTACCTTCATCTGATCGGCACTGGGCACAATCATGTTAAATCTTACCTCTCACAACCCTGCTTTTCCTTATTGGCAGTCTTACTTGCATAATATTCTCTCTGATTTTTGGGATTGTCTTAATATTTTGTCATTTGATTTTTCTTGACCTTTGAGTTGACTGTTTTGGGTACTTGACAATTTACATTTGTATACGTGTGTATATATTAGGTTGTAATCTTATGAGACCCTTTATAAGACATATATTGCAGATAGATAGATAGGGTTACATCTTCCTTCAGCCTTCAGCTTCACTCCAGGTTTCTCACTGCGTTAGGTTGTCAGGGGGAAATATGCTGTTTGATATTTTAGAGCATTATAATTGAGAAACCCATTTTTTTCCTAAGCTGCACTTAATGGAACCCAGAAGTTTCAGCCCAAAGTATGAATTGTGATAAATGTGCTTCATTTTGAGTCTTTCTGCAGGCGAGTGAAACTGTATGCAACAGATGAGTGAGGGCACCACTGTTATACAAACAGCTGGTGAACAACTTAAGCAGGGAATCTTTTATTTGTTTGTTTGTTTCAGTGACAGAAGGAAAGATGAAGAGCGAGCACCTTTTTATGCATTTGCACAGCTTTACTGAAGATATCCAACAGAGATGGAGAAATATCTGTTTAAGGAGGCAGTTTGGGTTAGGGAGATACAAAGTGCTTATTCAATTTCTTTCCCAAGGGACCACAGAAAAAAAAGAACCTGAGTGATAAGATGAGCAATAAATTAATGTCCAATTCCAAATAAGCACACAGCTGTAGCCGAGTAAGAGGGAGGGTCCGGTTTTTAGTGTGCGAAATGTGAGCACCATTAATGAATGCAATGTATATAGATACAAAATGAGATCAGTTATACAAACTTTTTTTACAATGCAAATGACTGGCCGAAGTTTTTAAAGAAAGTGTCCTGAAAACTGAGACCTTTATTTTAAAGTAATATGTGCTTCCTTGTGCTGGAGAGAGAGGGTGCAGCAACGTCCTATGGCCACATCAGAGCAGGATGACTCACTGAGAGGGGCCTGGGGCGTCAGCAGGCACTTTGTGGGCACGTTGAGACAGGCTCTCCCCAAAATCCAGCAGAGTGGGTGCTTTGGTTAAGTTAGGACTCTCGTTTAAATAAGGCATGTATGAGGACAAGACTTGACTAAGGCAGAGCCTTTTATAAACGATGAAGTGGCACATTTGAAAGAAAATTTCTAAGCGTATGCATTCTAAAAGCAGTTTGTGATCCTTGCTAAATCTTTCAAGTGGCTCTCAAGTGTATACAGTGGCTGTGGTTACAGCTATGGATGCACAGTTTTGTTTCAGGCTGAATTAGAGGATGTAATTTTGTGGCACTGTTCCTTCTGCAGTGCTGTACCCTGTTTATCGGCCTTTTGCACCTTAATAAGAAAGAAGCAAGATTTGAATGCACTTTGTTACTGAGAGGGGCACTTTTTAGTTAAAAGAAACGGGTACTTTTAAACAAAAGAGCAAATGTGCTAAGCAAAAAGTCCCATCCAAGTGGTGATACTTAGTAGTTTAAAAAAAATATATATTATTATTTTGACTTGTTCATTTTGTTTAGGTCTTGACACAGAGCTTCCAAAAAGTGCAGTCACTAAAGAGAAAGAAAAGGGTGAGGATTTTTATTGATTTAAATTGTTTATGAAAGCGTAACAAAGAATAGTAATGGAGATATATCATCTTCATAAATATATTATCATAGATATATATATATTATATATATATATACATACATACACAACACAAGGAAAGCATAATGATTAATTGCACTTAAAGTTGATTAAAAAAGTTCTCTATTTTGTCTTAATACAGAAGAGAGTAAAGATGTGAAAGCATCTGCAGGGATTTATGATAATTATCTACAACTACATACTCCTCCTGTGTAGTTTCTGTCAGTGCATTGTGATATGTTGAGTTTTGGTGGTCAAGTGTAGTGTTCACTTAAAATTTGTTGTTGAAGGCCACACCCTAAGCATCACACTACTGTACATTACAAAGAAAGATTTTGTGTGACTGGACGACACGGCAGAATTAATCCTTCTGGAAATTCCAGTGTGTGAGCTTGTGCTTTTTCACACCCCAAAACGCTCAGTTAATAATACATCACATCACATGCCTGCAAGGGTGTGTGGTAACACATTGACCTAGACCATCTCTTATCAACTGTTTCACTCTTTGCCTGTGTTCATCCCATACGAAGTTCATGGTAGCTTTTAGATTTGTTTCCGAGATGTATATGTACCTATGCCACGGCCCAAATTTATTCTCTCTCATTGTAGAAGCAGAAGTTGGAGTATAATTGTTGTAGAAAAAGCTTACTTGAGTTCCCTTTCTGTCTATTTTGTTTTCTGTGATATTAAGCGTGAGAGTTTCAAATTTGCAATGCTTTCTTTTTTTTATTGTAAAATGTGTTGCTGCAGCTTGTTTGTTTTCTAGCAAAGATAATGCTAGCTGTGTTTGTGGGGTTTTGGGTGAAATGGTGGTGGATAATAGGGAGGGTTAGGTGCGTGGGAGGGGAAGGGAGGTACAAAGCCTGATAGCACTGGAAATGGTGCTTTAGCTGAGAAAGAGTTTTTGCACTAAATGTCACTCATGTCCTTGTCCTTGGAGGAGGGGGACTGTAGAACCGGGCAAGGCCTTTGAGTTTCTGTGAACACAGAGTCTGTTTAATCTCCACTTCACTTCCCAATACTTGCATCTGCAATTAACTCTTTGAAAACCAAAGTAGGGAAAGACTAGAATTACTTGAAGACTATTCTTGGCCATTACAAGAAAGAGGTGAACCTTACATTTTCAACAACGGGCTAAACAAAACCAATTCCTAGACGAGCGTAGGTCAAGAGTCCAAAGCAACTCCAACAGAAATAAGCAGCTTGAGGAAAGACAGTATTCATGGAATGGCTTATTTCCAACAGTTAACCGGATCAAACCCTAAGCATCTGTGTCTGCGTAGAAGTTTGGTGGAGTTAGAGGTTTTTGTGAGTTCACACAGACTCATTGGCTTGATCTGGAGGGGGGCGTATGCTTTGTTCAGTAGGTCCAAAAGGAGTCGGGGCAGAGTCTTGAAGCTTGACAATTGGAGAAGGATTCTGGAGAGAATGTGCCTTAATTTAAGAGGAGATTAAGAAGATTCTTCAAAAGATGGCTTCCATTCCAGCTTCTCAAATGATTCTTGAATACTTGTTGGTTGAAACTATGTTCTGTTGTGGACATTTCTAAGAACCAAAAGGTTAAATAAGATCGTTGTCCAGAGATTGTCTAATACACCTCAATTTGTAAATACAACTAGTTATAATTTTCTCCTGGAAAAAAGTTGATTGCAGTGAGAAGATTCTGTCATCTTCCATTTAGCGCTGTTTATTGCTTCCGCCCCAATCTTGGCTCCACTGACAGACACTACAGCGAGAAAGTGTCTCAAAAAACCATTTCCATAATTTTAAAAGCACCATGTAATATCCAAATATTAATCTATTTGTGTCTTTATTTGTTTAATTTATTGGACAGGATGTCAAAAAGCATTAAAGATTACAATGACAGTGATAACCGTAATAATCATGGAAGATAATCTTATTACAATTTTAGATGTTATGGCTGGGTTGAAGCACAACTAGCTGAGGATGACATAATGCATGGCTAGATTCGCACAGTTGTTCTCACCTGATCCACTGCTGTTAGATGCCCAGCGGGCATGTTGCACAAGGAGTGTGCTCATGGGCGGTGGCTACTAGTTTGGGGAGGGTGGGTAGCATTTTTGTGCAGCTTGGGCAGGGGAACTATGTCTTATAAGGGGTTGTTTGGAGAGCCTTGTCAGGTATTGCTGTGCCATTCTGTGTACCTAAGGAATTTATAGCCATCTACATCTTTGACTGCCTCAGCTGGTTATGTTTCACTGATCAAGGAGATGTTCTGGAGAGCAGATGTCAGAGGTTGTGGTGGGAGGCAGGGGGATTTTGGGATTATGGGCCATTGTCTATGCTTCTCAGGTTAAATAATCAAGGCAGTCCATGTCCATTTTTGTTGTTTGGTTTAAGCTCAAATTTTGCCTTCTGTGTAATCAAAGCTTTATTGTACTGAGAGTACACCAACCGAATATATATTATGAGTATTGAAGATGATATCGAAAAGCCAACTACCCATGTGACCACAACACCCTCATTTTTGTTTCGCCTAATAACTGTACATTCTTTTCTAGTGTAGAAAACAATGGCAAAATGTCTTTTTTTTTAATGCATGTTTTAACATTCTGGAACGGTGAGTGGTGTATTGTCTCAGAATGAGGCCAAGACATAAGTGAATTGTGGGATGGAGACATCAAGTCTGAGGTCTTCAAGTCAAGGATGCATTCCATAACTTCCTCTTAATAGCTGTTAGAACGAACAGATGCAGGTAGACGAAAAAGCGGCGGTTTCTTAAGTCTTAAAGGACTTTCTTAAAAGTTTTTCACTTTTCCTCTACCCAGAATGTGCAGGGAAGAAAGTGTGTTGGGCTTCACAAAGCCATCAAGCTGTTAGCAGTTCTGTGATTGTAACAAAAAAAAAAGCACTTTGCGAAAGGCCATCCAGAATATTGTGTGCTATCTCCTTTGGTTATTACTGTTATTGTTATTATTTTTTCATCTTGTTAATGCAATTTTTTTTATTATCATTGTGGATGTAATGATTTATTTAAATGCAAAAACTACATGAAAAGAAAAGAAACTTGAACATGCGATATATTTGGGTTGAAGTCCATTTGAACTGCCGCCCCGTACCACACACATCTCTGGAAATACACACGAAACAAGGAATGGCATATGTTCAAGTTGTCATACATGCTTTCTTTTAACAGTTTTGCACCTTTAAACCCAAATCTCATTACAAAGGACTTTACATTTTATTACAGCTTAAAGGACATTTCTTCCTGGGTTTCCATTGTTCTGCAATGTGCTTCATAGACAAATACAGAGTTTATAAGAGTAGATCTAGATTATTGGTATTGTTAGAGCTTAACTATCCCAAACCATGTCCACTAAACAGCTGCAGATACGCAGCTTGCAACCTTGTCCAAGACAGTCAGATTTGGACCATTATACAACTATCCTGCATATGGACAATATATGATATTTTTTAATTTCCTTCCTTTCTATGTTGTTAGACAGTAAAATACATTTTACATATTGTTTTTGCATAAAGTTTAAGAGTTTATAAGGGACTCGTTATATACTCTATTCAAAGCTCATTTCTTGTACGTTTCACATTTCTTGCATCAAATCTGTACGCTTCATTATGTGGTTAATCAGCTGAACGGACACAAGTTCTGCACAGAAAACAATAATAAATTTTCAGGCTTTGGGGGCACTTTTGAACACTTATGTTGACTTTGGGGCGGCAGAAAACTCCCAGTGTCTCAGGCTTGGACAGCAGAAACCCTTTTTTTGTTTTGTTAATTCAAGTCCTGTTCCTTTCCATTGTTCCACTGTGTGTTGAAGCTATTGAGATGTACAGGAGAATTTGCACTTTTGGCGATGAAAATAATTTGTATTGTATATGAGACCACTAAATCTACATCGTCTAAATCAAACAATTCCATGTTGTTTTCCTTTTTCCTTTTATTCTTTTTTTTCCGTTTTGTTTTATTTTTACAAAATATATCCAAAAATGTCTGACATTTAAGAAATAAGACATTTCTATTAAAAACAGAATGTTTACGACCTTCCTGTCTTTGTATGCTACAGAATTTTTTTTTCTAAAAGAACAAGTGTTTAAAACAGGTTTAATATGTTTATATTTATAAATATGTATATGATTAAGATGAAAAAGGAAGCTATCTCTCAACCATTCTGGAAAAACACTTCTTTGGCCAAGCTGGATTTTAGTGAAAGGGGGTCATATGATGCAATTTCAAATTTTCCTTTCTCTTTGGAGTGTTACAAGCTCTTGGTGCATAAAGAAGATCTGTAAAGTTTCAAAGACTAGTCTCAAATCCAAAGAGATGTTCTTTATTAAAGTTAAGAGTCAGCCACACCTACCAAAATGGCTCATTCTAACACGTTCATATCTACGTCGCTAGGTGGGAAGATTTGCATAACGCCGCCCAAATGTTCACGCAAAGAAAGAAGGCGTAACTTTTATTCTCGCTGTAGTATTGCTGCCGCCATGTCCTGAAGATGCTGTGTGCTTCGTTGTGAAAGCGAAACTACTTTGTTTGGTCTTCCAAAAGAGGACGATATCCGCTTTGTAATGCCTAGAGCTGATCCATGCTGGTCGCTGAGGGAATACATCAACTTTGTTGTGGATCGCCGGATAGGCTTTCACAGTGGTGAAGCACGGGGTCGTACATGTGCTTGCCGCTCCTTCGTCCGGATACAACCGGCCCTGCGAAGTCTCAACCCCGCTTCCTCTGACCATCACTCTAGCCAGGCCTCAGCTACGCTAGGCCAGGCTCCACTAGGCCCTGTGTTTTTCGTTGTGAAAGCGAAACTACTTTGTTTGGTCTTCCAAAAGAGGACACGACTAAATCTAGTGGTTATTTTGTATTTACAACACTGTTCCAGAAAATTTTAACCCAAATTTCCAGATGTGTGCAGCACATGTTATGGAGGACTGTTTACTGATCCTGGCCTGGGAGAGTAACGTTAGACTAAAATGCCGGCAGTTCTGACTCAGGTAAGTACGTTTTCATATTTAAAGAAATTTGCCACTGACGATTCAAACATGAGTTTTGGGCAGTGTGGAGTAGCACTTGTTGTTTGTCATTTCACAAATGCAGACATGGTTTTATGTATACGCGGCGCGATGCAACGCAACGTGTGAAAAGACAGTATAAGTCATATAATCAGTTAATTATGTCCCCAATGGATGCAACAAATGCCTCGTTTGTAATGGGTTTTAATGTTTTTGTCTCGTCGCTCCGGCCGGGACACGGCATCAACAGTATGTGAGGGGCGTAACATTTCCATCTCACGCTTGAGGAATTTGGCCAATCACAACGCACTGGATAGCTGGCCAATCACAGCACACCTCGCTTTTTCAGACCAATGAGCTTTGTAAAAATCGACGAGTTTAAAAAAGGCGGGGCATAAAGGAGAAACAATAATGTACAGTATGTGGAAAATCAGTTTTTTTTTACTTTAAACCGCATAAACACATTTCATTAGCAGAATTATATGACCCCTTTAAGAGGCCAGCTGAAAAGTGCCCAAAATCCCTCTAAAACCAGCCAAGAGGTTAGTTAGCCTTACCAGGTTGGGAGACTAGTTTCAAGTTGATGTTTTTACAGTTGTGAATGTAAGTTGTTTTAGTCCAACAAGTCGCTGAATTTGTCCGCACAGTGAAAAGATTTTCCAAACAAAAAAGGTCTCTCAAAAATGTTGTTTTTATTATCCATATGCAGAAGTGACAAAAGTGCAAAGTGTATTAAAAACAGACCAAAGAGCAGACGTTTTAGCCCATGCTTTCTTCATTGCTCATCATTTTAATACACTTTGCACTTTTGTCACTTCTGCATATGGATAATAAAAACTACATTTTTGAGAGAGCTTTTTTGGTCTGATTGGAAAATCTTTTCAGTGTGCAGACAAACGCAGCGACTTGTTGGACTAAAACTTTCTCCCTATTGCTCTACGCACCTGAGAACTCATTGTTCTTTTTGAGCGCACACAATTCCTGTTTGATGAATGTAAGTTGTTTGCAATTTCAGAGTAAACAAAACTGTATCTTTCTCCTTGAATTTTTTTGGTAGAATTTGTCTAACGTATAAACTGCGATACTTGATACTGACACCTATCAGTGTGGATGCAACATTACACAAAAACTAAACTTTTAGCCTGCCGAGGTTGTATTTGCAAGCACATTTTGTTTCATTCTTCAAATGAAAGTGTCTGATAATAGTAAGGTTACAGAGATAAAGTTAGCACTATTTGGCTAGTCATGTGATCTCAACTTGGCATCCCCCATAAGATTACTCTTATGCTGAGTAAAAAGCTTGCTTCTCACTTGAGCCTTCGTCGTTTAAAACCTATCCAGATGTATTTTTCATACATCACTGTTTCTCTCACCTGAATATGTGTAACACATGAGGTACTGGGTATTAATTTGATCATATAACTGGTGTACAAATGAAATGAAATGTAACGCAAATATGCTGTTCCTTTGAATACATTATGGCTACGGCAAAATTGTGCCATTCTTGAAACTGGTAGCTGGTTTAAAGTAGTCAATATCTGGAAGACCATCTTGCTCCAGCAACTTACAAGGCGTTTCTACTAGTTTAAGATGGTAAGTCTAGTTTAAAAAAAGCTAGTAGCTGGTCAGCCAGCTAATAACCATTTCAGACTAGTTCATTACCAGCTCAGACCAGCTATAAACTACTATGCTCCAGCTTACAGCTACCCATTTAAGATTGTGTTTCCAACAGGATTTATGCAGTTATTTTAGCATAATTATAGCATAAATAAAGTCAGATTAATTGGCCTGCATATTTACAAAAGTTTACAAAAGCTCAGAGAATTCTACACAATAGTAAACCATATACTACTGTAGTGTAGGGTAATTAACGGTCATTTCGCGCCAATTCTGAAAATAGGCAGCGCTCTAAAATGAGAAATTCATGAAATCGCCAGATTAAGAGAAAGTTAATATGGCTTTAAGATGATCACTAATTCTTGTAATGTTGGTTTTCATTTGAAATAAACACTTACGTGCGATGTTATGTAGCCTATATTCAACGAGACCAGCTCTTTTCGCCACTGTATTTATTTCTTGAGTACCTCAGGCCAATGGGCTGCGTACACAGTGAAGGCGCTAAAAAAGCATCCCAGTGTAGTTCATTACATCACCACAAGATGTCACTCTACACCTTAACTGTTCTCCCGCGACAAACTTCAAGATTTCTCATGTGATTATGGGTGTACATACAAACTATCTACATTGTTCTTTGTGTATAGTGAGTGTCATTTACAATAGGGTTGTTTAAAATAACTATAAATAACTATTTGTATAATTATTTTATTCTATATAATTAAGTATAAATTAATCTGATTTTGAACTGTGGCCATTCTTACAGACTATTCCTGTTATGCAGAATTTTCCATATGGCTTAATATTTTGTATGAAATATTACTAACAATGAAATCATATTAATGTTGAGTTAAATTTTTTAATAATTTCCCTACAGTGGTTTTGATATGTTTGCCATATCCCTGGGTGCTAAATGCAATAATTTCATTACTCACACAACATCAAAAGCTGGTAGTTTAGGGTGCTTTCACACCTGAAGATCGATTGCTTTGTTCCGAAACAGGGATTAAAATGGATTACAATGTTGCTTTTTATTCTTGGTGCGGTTCGCTTTCACACGGCAAAGTTTCTAAACGGACCAAATTTGTTAATACAAGTCACGCGCGAGTAAACTGTTCGCTTGTTGTTGTTGTTTTTTTGTAGCTGTCCTTATATTAATTTATCATTTTGAGCGGGAGTCCAGGATTGATAGGGAAAACATTTTTAAAATGCACCTACTACGAAAAAGAGCAATAAGACGGCATTATAAAATAAAGTGCACTTTGATTTTGAATGGCGAAGACGTGCTCACCCACAGACATTCACAGGTTCATTTTGAAGTATTAGCAACTGAAATGTTTCAAATATTTATATATTACTGTTAAATTAGTAATCAGTTTAGATGTTTTTCTCTTGGCACTTATCATTCTTTCCTTAGTAAAATCTCGTTTATCAAAAAAACAATTTCATAATTACTTCATCCTCAATAAAGTGTAGAAAAGTGAGTTTGTGTCAACAAACATCAGCATTAGCAATGATTTATATGAATTATGGGATGTTTTGTGGTCATCTGTGTGAAACATCTTGTGTGATAAAATTACAGAAATTAGTGTAATATCAAAATTTCAAAAGATACTTAAAAATGCTTTAAAATGTATTTCAGGTTGACCAGTATGTCCAGCAGTATTGGGGGAATGAGTCGCATGGGTCTGAAATTAGTTGTACCAGACTTTATTAGGCCGTTTGTATGTAAAATATGTGAATAAATGTCCCCGCCTCTCAGATAAAGTGCTTATTTTGAGACTATGTGTCGTCCTCCTCCTAATGTCCCAGACACGACAGAAACGGGATGAAAACAGAATTGAGGGGTGATTAATAATTAAGCAGAACAGAGCAGGCGAAGGGTTTACATTGTTTTTCTCACTCAGGGGTGTTTTTTCTGTACGAACAGATTGAGTTGGAAACAGGGTCACCGGGATCAAAGAAAATCCTGAAGCAGCCTGTTACATTTTTTTTAAGATATCTGCAGGCCCACTCTGTATTCTCTCTCTTTTTTTTCTTGCAGTGTGTGTGTGTAAGTCAGTGAGAGAGAGATTTCACGCTATGACAGGACTAGATAAAACCCCTGCAGATTTCCCAACAATGAACTCCAGGAGGTATATCTCAAAGAGAAAAATATGTCTTAATCGGCCTCATTGACAGCCTATTAGAGTCAAATGACATTAAAATCACACTTGAATTGGTTGAAATAGATAGTCACTCAGGAACACTTGCCACCACACTGGTTATTTAAATAAAGAAAAAGGTAATAGTATCAGTCTAGTCTCTTTTCAAGTACGGATTTGTCGGTAACTTCCATATGTCAATAATTTGGTGCCGCTCAAGACAACCCCCCCTTTCATATGTTGATTAGGGACCTTGACCTTTAACCCCTGAACCTCACATCCCGTATCGCAAGTGCCCCCCAACCCCGTTCCGCACACAGAATGCTTTCAGGGCCGCACCGCAGGCCCGAAGCTTTGCCTCTGGACATCTCTCGGTCCCTGGAGGCTGAGAAGCGAGGTACCTTCAAACCACTGCGGCAAAAATCCCCACCAAAACTCTGCAGTCATTAATATGCAAAAATGCAAATGAGTGGGTAATTAAGAGCTGGAGCTCTCTGGAGGCTCTTTGATTGCTAATGAATTCTAATCTGCAAAGAAGGGGGGAGGGGAACGAGGAGGACAGGATGAAAGAATCAGACAAAAAAGAGGAAAATATTAAAAAGTCGCTCCTATATGTAATCATATAATCCCTTATGGAAGCTACAAAGATCTCATTTACTATCCGGAGTCACACAACACAGCTAATGTGTACAGGTCATTCGATGACCACAACCAAACATTCGCTAGAAATGCTAACAATTGGCTCTGGATGAAAATATACGAGCAAATCCAAAACCCTGATATTCCAAAGGCCCTTTGAAAGACTTTCTAAACAATAAACAGGATACTGTGGGGCTATGCTGTACCTCCTCGTAACAGACATCTTGTTTTACGGTATATCGTACTGAAGGTAAGCTCCTGAGAAAGACAGTGACAGAGAGAATGTCGGAGAGGTCAGGTAGCATGACTGTCTGCATGGCAGCACCAGCTGTGTTGTGGAGAGGAGATGTTATTTCATCACTTTTGCAAGCGAAAACACCCCCCTCTCACACTCCCTCGCTCTGTCTCGCTCACACAGGCACACACAAACATGCTGTTATTGTTACTGAAGTAGTCCCACGACACCCACAATCTCCCACTTCACCCCTCCACCCTCCTCATCCATCTCTCCTTCTTTCTTTCGCTCTTTGCTTCACATTCTGCACCTCCTTGTTAGTTAACTTCATTCAAAACGTGAAAAGTATTTTTTGTTTAAAGGAATAATGAATTTTCTGTGACTATTTACTTACCCTCATGTCGTTCCAAAGCCGTATGACGTGTGGTGGAACACAAAAGGAAAGATTTAGGCCCTGTTTACACTAGTGAGCTTTGGTTTTAAAATGGCGTTTTAAAATGAAAACAATCCCCATCAGCACTGGTGTTTTCACTGTGTTTCAGAAACAATCTCCGTCCAAACTATACAACCAAAAACGCATGCCACATGACCAATCATGCACACTGGGCATGTGCATAAATGTGTAAATAGTTATTGTTTACACGGCCGTCAAAGATACACAGAGTGAATGTCGGCAGCCACGCCATCGTTTTCAAAAGTCTCCATTTCGAGGGCCCAAAACGCCAGAGTAGTGTAAACAACAGGCGTAATCGTAACAAAAGTTATGCATTTTAAAACAAAAACGCACTAGTGTAAACGTAGCCTTAGAATGTTAAAGAAACCGTTCAATTAACTGGTTGGTTCGATTCACAAAACCTGTCTGAATGATTCGTCTGACTTGCAGGGAAGACTATCAGTGAATAATGGCGTAAATTTCGATATGTTTCTCTCAGAAATCTATCGTATGATTTTGGAAGATTTGGAATATAGAGCACAGTTCTTGTGAACTACTTTTATGGTGTCCGTTGGAAGCTTAAAATCTAGTCGTTGTAATTTTATGTTAAGCAGCCACTTTTAATAATTTTTAGAATTTATTTTTTTAGGTACCACAGAAAAAAAGAAATTCATACTGATTTGGACCGACATGTGAGTAAATAAACAGGTTTTATTTTTGGATAAACTATCCCTTTAACCTAAGTATAACCCTCACATACACATATATGCGTAACTATTCTGTTGTTACTAACAACATATGTTTAGAGCGTTTCAAAAGATCTTTTGTGGATGTGTATATAAACAGACTTACTTCGGATTGTGAAAGGGTTAATGAACTTATACTGCATCTCGCTCCGTGTCACGTTAAGTTAGCGCTTGAGCGACCGCAGGTCTGTGTGGCGGGAAGCTGGAGGTCTTGGGGTTTGTAAACAGGAAGTCTACGCTACACTCACTGTACCTGATGCGTGGGTGATAGAGCAGGGGCTGCCCGAGCAAAATGTGCAACGTTGGGATCCAAAAATGGCAGGTGTGTCAGAGATAGGGGAACACATGATATAATCTTACGAGACCCTTGAGAGATTGAGTGTGAAATGGTTGGAAAAACGTACAAATACCGAGGTAACCTCGGTACTGATATTCTCATAAATAAATAGAATAAGATAAAAGATGCCAGTAAATATATAAAATTATTTAGCATAAATTGACATTTTAGATTTTGGAACATTATTGTGACATTATCTTAAATTAACCCCACCCACATTTTTATTAGCATAATGCAAACTTAATATATTACAATAATCTATATAATTATTAGTGATCTAATAAATCTAATTATTATTGATAATAATAGAGGTAACAAACAAACTCAGTAATAAAACGTACACATTACGGTAATGACAATTTGGGACTGTGCTTAACTGTCACAAAAATAAATGATTTATTATAATATATATATTTTTAAATGTAACCTGCAAGATTTACTGCAATTAAACCTTTGAGAAACAGTTTGTGAAAAATGTGCTTAATTGTTACAAAAAATATTGGCACAAAAATAATTAACAATCAAAAATAGGCTAAGTGAATTATTTTATCATAATTGTATGCAATTTATATATTTTTATCTTTTGATTTATTTATTCATTCATTTATTTTATGTTATGTATTTATTTATTTATTTATTGCATTAAACATTTGGGAAACAGTTTGTGAGAAATTAGCTTAATTGTCAAAAATAAAATAATGTTATAAAAATAATTAATAACCAAAAATAGGCTAAATGAAATAAAAGATAATGGTATAAAATATATAGACTTTTTGCAGATTTTGTGCAGTGAAACTGTTTCAGGCATGCTCAGGTGTCTGGTCTTGTCTTATCTACCCAAGGCATTTGGTAAGCATTGGTATCGCTACAAATCAACATGCTGGGTTGATGGTCCTTTTCCCAGGGTGCTGTAAAGGTGGGTGCCTTGATTTTAGTGTCCGTTGACTGGCCTCCAGTCGAGCGAAGTCAGCGGGGGTCAGTTTACCATGTGCAGGGCAAGCAAAACAGATAGATTCTTCGTGCCTCTCTCCTCCCCTTCGACTCAGATAGTCCCAGAACATGGGCAAAGGGCCAAAGACATCAATCTGTGAAGTAGAGTTTCAGAAAAATATTTCCATGAGGCTACACAATCATTTTTAGAATCAGTGTATTCACTGCTGTATTTCAAAGACTTCAAATAAATCAAGATTCCTGTTTGAGAATGAAAGAATTCAGCCGGTGATTGTCATAGAGATGATGGGGGTTGGTGAGGCTTTGGGGTTGTGGAGCTTGGCCTAGTTTCATGTCTGATCACTACCGTATGCACCAAAGGTCTCGCCCTCCGCTGCAGGTAGTCAACGAGTGCAGCACAGTGCACCCCAAACATCTGTGTGATACAGCAGCCATGGAGGAGTTTCTTTGAAGAGCTCAGATGGCTTTTAGTGATGTGAAAAGAGAGAAGTAAATCAGAGATTAGAGAGTTCGGTGAGGAGGATGAATGCATGAAAAGGTTAGGGGTTCATACTGTGCAGTGCTGTAGAGCAAACAGAGATAAAAGGTGGGTTCTATGCTCAGATGACCTGGAAATGGAAAACTCTGGAGATGCACACGGCGAGAAGCTTCAGGTTCAAACCAGCCGACTGCAGGTGCTCTGTTACGTATGGTTTGGTTTCCCACTGATTGCACTTTGAGATATTTTTCAGTATTTTTATATTATCGGGTGAAAACATACCGAGAAATACATTCCGCCATTCTCATCACCATAATTAATCCGCCCATAGCTTTACTTCTGAGCTTTGTCATTATTCTTATAATGATTGTCATTAGATTCTCATTACTGTACTACATTAATTCTGTCCAGGTTGAATTTTAAATTATTAATTAACATTATAATGTTAGAAATTAACAGCACAAAAAGCTACTTCAATCTATAAATCCTTTACTATTCAAATAGTAGAATTGTCTTTCACAATAAAGTTTATTACGGTAATACATAATATAAGAAACAACAAATATGTGACCACAAAACCAGTTATAAGGGTCAGTTTTTGGAAATTGAGATTTCCATTGGAAATAAGCTTTCCATTGATGTATGTTTGTTAGGATAGGAAAATATTTGGCCGAGATACAACTATTTGAGAATCTGGAATCTGAGGGTGCAAAAAAATCCAAATATTGAGAAAATCGCCTTTAAAGGGTTAGTTCACCCAAAAATGAAAATTCTGTCATTAGTTACTCACCCTCATGTCGTTTCAAACCCATAAGACCTTCGTTCATCTTCGGAACACAAATTAAAGGGATACTCCACCCCAAAATGAAAATGTTGTCATTAATCACTTACCCCCATGTCGTTCCAAACCCATAAAAGCTTCGTTTGTCTTCGGAAAACAATTGAAGATATTTTGGATGACAATCGGGAGGTTTGTGACTGTCACATTGACTGCCAAGTAAACTACACTGTCAATGTTCAGAAAAGTATGAAAAACATCGTCAGAATCAAAGTGTAAATACACGTAGAAAACGAATCCTTGTGTATTTACGCTTTGATTTGAACGAAAACAGCACATCCGTGCAGTGCGGCTGACACAGAATAGCATACGCTGCTTGCGTTCCGTGGATATTCTTCCCCAATGTCACTACGGTGAGCGGAGAGACACAGAGGAGCGAATTGTTGAATAAAGTCGTTATTTAGTTTTTTCTTCGCATACAAAAGTTTATTTCTCGTCGCTTCATAACGTTATGGTTGAACCACTGATGGCAGATGGACTATTCTGACGGTGTCTTTGATACTTTTCTGGACCTTGACAGTGTGATTTACTTGGCATTCAATCGGACAGTCACAAGCCTCCCGTTTTCATCCAAAATATCTTAAATTGAGTTCCGAAGACGAACAAAGCTTTTACGGTTTGGAAGGACATGGGGGTAAGTGTTTAATGACAAAATTTTCATTTTGGGGGGGAGTATCCCTTTAAGATATTTTTGATGAAATCCAAAAACTTTCTGACCCTGCATAGACAGCAAAACAACTGAAATGTTCCCAGGTCCAGAAACAGTAAGCAAGGACATTGTTAATAGTCCATGTGACATCAGTGTTTCAACCTTAATTTTATGAAGCTATGGGAATACTTTTTGTGTGCAAAGAAAAAAGACTTTATTCAGCAATTCGTCTCCTCCCGGTCAACCTGTAGCGCCATTTTGGAGAGTATCCGCTGGATGTAAACAGTGTATGCTGTTCTGTGTCAGCTGCGTCACACGATACGCTGTTTCCGTTCAGATCAAAATCACAACAACGTAGGAAACAGATATGGTGTGACGCAGGTGACACAGAACAGCATACGTTGTTTACTTCCAGCTGATACTCTCCAAAATGGCGCCAGGGTGATGCGTAGGAGATGAATTGTTGACGAGTCGTTTTCCTTTTCTTTTCTTTTTGCACACAAAAAGTATTCTCGTAGCTTCGTAATATTACGGTTGAACTCCTGATGTCACATGGGATTCTTTTACAGATCTCCTTGCTACGTCTCTGGACTTGGAAACATTTCAGTTGCATTGCTGTCTATACAGGGTAAGAAAGCTCTCCTGATCCATCAAAAATATCTTAATTTGTGTTCAGAAGATGAAGGTCTTATGGGTTTGGAACAACGTGAGTGTGAGTAAATTAATGACAGAATTTCATTTTTGGGTGAACTAACCCGTTAACGAGTTGTCCAAAAGCAGTTCTCAGCAATGCATATTTTTAATCAAAAATTAAGTTTTGATATATTTTCTGTTGGAAATTTACAAAATATCTTCATTGAACACGATCTTTACTTAATATTCTTATGATTTTTGGCATAAAAGAAAATCTATAATTTTGACCCATACAAATGTATTTTTGGCTATTGCTACAAATATAACCCAGCGACTTATGACTGGTTTTTGTTGCTCCAGGTCACATATACAAACCAATATATATATATATATCTCATATATATATATAATAGATAGATTATATATATATATTATAATAACAAATTGTTAGAAAATTTATTTATTTATTTATTTTTTGCATAACAGTAATGAGAATTTTCTAGAAATTTGCTCTTTCTGTTGATTCTAGGTGAATGGTGAACCCAGAACCTATTTTTTATGCCAAGTTCAATTTTTTGACACAATAACTAAAATAGATAAATGACCATAAATTAATAAAAATATATTTTGCTTAAATTTACTTAGTTTAGGAATATAAAGATTTTGTAACATCATTGTGATATTATAATTTTTTTTTCATTAACCCCAACTTCACAATTATTAGCATAAAGCAAAACTTACATCAAAATAATACAAATCAAATTATTATTGACAATAATGAGGAAAAAAAAAACTCAGAAACTCAATTTTCACATTTGGAGTTTGAAAAAAAGAAACATGCCAGATGAAAAAAAGAATAATATCAAAGAAATAATTGATAATAAAAAAAAGGCAAAATGAGTAATTATAAAATCATTTTATAATGACTGTTTTTATGCTAATTTCAGTTTTGTATATCCAAAAATGCATCTTGACAAACGTGTGAAAGGTGCTTAACTTTATTTTTTGTGAGGAAAACCATCTAAACTCCCCCAAACAAGTGCTTCTTGAACCATTCATGAATGCAAACGGAAAACACGCAAAAATAATACTTACGCTCTGTTAAACCAAATAAATACACGCTGTCATGAATAATTTCCATATACCAATTTAATGATAATTGCATGGTAATTTCATTGTATGCTTCAAATAGAGTAGTATAATATTATGCCAAGGAAATGTTACAATAGCAAAACAATAGTCTTTATTCAGACTTTCTACATAGATAAATATTTTATACGCTCACACAAATGTATGAATGATTAGCAGAAACGTGTGAAACATATGCTAATTTTACTTCTACATCTGGCGTTAATTACAGACAGAGGGCGGAGGATGGCTGGAAGGAGGATTCAACAGAGTCTCTTAGATAATGAATCCTACCATGCGTGGAAACAAGATATTATACTAAACCATCATGGATTTTTGTGTAAATCTGTCACATTTCACAGCCACTCTCTGAATTGTCCTCGCCGTTTTCCACTTTGCTATATATTATGACTGCTATTATGACTGACGAATCCAGTGTCCATCAAAGTAATATCTCAATCGAGAAATTTACATATCTTTTTGTCTTAAAATCCGAACAACGATGCTTCTTTCCTTTTCCATTTTTTTTCTTTTGTCTGTTTTAACCCTCCTTTCTGCATGACCCACTGCATGCTCTCCATGTCAGTCCCAGCTGTTACTACAAACTACTTGGAGATCTTACAAGCTCACTAATTTCGCTCTTGAAATCCCACTGTTCGCTGTGAACCACAATCTGACCTATAGCAGTAGGCTCATTTGTCTTTGCTTGAAAAACTGGCTAAACTATGACATATAGCCTATATAATAATATATAAATAAATGTATGCATGATCAAACATTGTAGTTATTGTGCGTGGCGCTCTCTCTACGCTAGTAAAGGTATGTAACCCAGCTGTATTCCTTTGCCTTACAGCTCCATTGTCCATCATATAGGACCCTTGGGGCTAATTATTACAATTTACTGTGCTTTTTGTTATTTAATAGAGATCCATGATATTATTTACTAATTTGCTTGCTCCCTGCTGTGGAGATCTTAAATGGTTCATTTTCCTGCTCTGTTTTTGCCAATTTATCCTCTTTTCCGCTCAATAAAATGAGAAGTTTCTTCAGAAGAACCCATAAAACTTTCCATTTCATTTTTAATTATTGTTATTATTAATTCGATTTTTTTAAACCACACCCTTCTCAGCTGTTCTATCTCTTTGACATTTAACTAAATAATTGGCTTTACGTATTCACTATTGGAATTTAAGCCGCCTTCATGACATTTTCCATGATCTTCACCAACATTTATACTCGTCTCTTTGCTTTGGTTGACCTCATTTCTTGCATTTTCTTCTCTTTCTGGTTCTTCCTTTCTGTGGGATTGGTGTGGTATGAAATCTACAATTGACTTGTACCTCTTCAGCTGTTGTTTCCTGCCATCATCCTTCTCTCTTCTTCTAAGCCATGCCGCATGGCCTCTCATCCCATCCCCCCACTACACACTCTGTTATGATCCATGTATTCTGTGATCCCATGCTCCTCTCCCCCCTCACTAGACCAGCTCTATGAATCAGCCACAGGGAGAGACGGAAACGATTCTGTGGTTGTGACACGATTTATGACTGAAAGTACATGCTCAGTAGGGCAAAGTATTTGGTGTGATGATCAATGCGACTGCGATTTTGTTTTGGTTCCACATACCAGCTTAGTTCTGTAAAAACATAAATTATGATTATGATTATATTTTGCATGGGGTGGTTGTAGTGTAATGATTAAGGGTTTACGTAACTTTGCCAAGTTAGTTGGCAGTGTAAATTTTATATATATGTTTTTATTTATAACCACTGAATAATACTGTTCAAGAATGTTAAATGTAACATTTAATATATGCTATGATTATTTTGTATTATATTTGGACAAAAATGTAATTCGTTACTGTTAACAGTCACGTGAGGCAAAAAACAACAACATTTAAATATCAACCGTTTAACTGGATACTGAAATGCAAAGCTTGTAAACACTACTTCTGTTTGAAGGCTTCTTAGAACAATAAAGGCAGACATCATATAATGTTCACAACTTACTTTAGCAAAGTCTTACCTTAAGAATAAATGGTGTGACCAAATCAAGTATGCAGTTAGATTTAGTTACAGACTAGCCTAACTAGTAGTCGCTAAGACCCCAATGTGAATTTAGTATTTTCTCATCCACACTGAAGGATATTAAAGGCTGTCTGAATGTTTGCAAGTAACCAAATGAAAGAATTCGGACAGAAATGTGCTAAGTAAACAAATAATATATATATATATTGTTAACGTTTCTGCCTCCGATTTTGAATTCACTTTTACGAACGTTTTTAGCCAAATTAGCGATACAACGCGCGGGCGTCGACGTTCACCAGACTAATAAAATGATGTCACGCAGGCTGTGCTCTAGCCCCTTCAGCCAGCCTCACTGAACACACAGTGTTCGTCACGAAAGGGGCGGGTCTGGAGTGAATATACGTGTGACTATTGGACATTCCAACTGCCTGTCACTTTCTGTCGCCTTTCTATTGGCTACTAGCATGCGGGTTTATCTCTTCATCTCTTGCTTCTCTTGTATAAATGCCGCTTACTTTTCTACCGTCAACCTCCGCCGGATGTTATAGTTCCTATTACCATTTATTTTCCCCTTAAACTACACCTATTCAATTTTGTCTGATAAATGACTAACAACCATTCTGCGCGTCCTGACCAATCCGTGTTTTTTAACCCGTAGACCTTGTCGAAAAAACTCTCGACTCCTCTGGGCACATGAAACTGGACACCCAAGCGTTTGAGGCCCCTCTTTCCACGCGGAGGAATATATTGTTGCTGCTCACAATGTGGATGGAGGTGGTCAAGATGTCTACTAGACGAATGAATTCACCTCAATTGTAACAATATAAAGGAAGTCGTGGCGCGGGATTGTTTGGATACAGACCTGCAACATTGTATTTACGACGTTGGTGTTTTGTAGGACGATGTCAAAGGAGGAATAACACATTGTTGCGCCTATCAGCCTTTAATGCGCCGTGCTTCAAATTCTTTCAAGTTTTATGGTTTTTCCCTTCGAGATTCAACCTTTCTATTTTTTACTGCTGGATGTAAAACGACTGATAATCAGAGGTAATGCTTTTGACCCTTTGTCGAGTTTTACTGGGTTAGTAAGTTGAATCATTTTAGTCTCATATTTACATCAGAGAGTCACACAATTGCATATTGAAGTTCCGTTTAGCAAGTTTTTGGGATGTGTGCTTATGGAAGTGGGGGGATGCATAGTTTTTTTCTTGCTTAGAGGCTGTGGTGTTGGTGGGAAGTCCTGCCCAGTTTTGTGCTGGTGGTCTTTAACCCAGTTCTATCCTAACAGAAACGACTCCTTTGTCCTTTTATCAAAGTAAGGATTAGTTTTGTGGGGCGCGTATGAGTTTAAGTGACTAGTTGAGCGCGAGCTGTCAGTGCAAATTTAATTGACAAATTAGATGAAATTTACTTTAATTTGGTAGACTTGTTAAAATGTATAATTTTCCTGCTGAACTTAAGCGCTGTGTTGTATCCAGGGTTGCTTTTTCTGGTTAATTCAGTTACTTCGGTGAATATTTTTGGCAGGAAATTCCTCGCCCCCCCACCCCCACTCGCCTTCATCAAATCGCTAGTCTCTTGAGGAAAAGTTGACATTTTGTCGCGGTACTTTTATTAACGTTTGCTTAATCCCCAGCCAAGCTTCTGCGTTTATCTCACAACACATGAATAATTTAGAATGATCGGCCCGACGGCTGCTTAATATTGATAATAATGCCGTCCTTATCAAAAGTACGTGCGCGCGATCGATGTGGCCTATTGGTTTTCGAAATGGTTTGCTATCGGAATACAATAAGTTTACAACTGAGAATAAATATTGACATTGTTCATGTCTGGGTGAAGCTTAGCCCTACTTACACAAAGAAAGGGACGTGACTAAACTCTAGTTTAAACGTGTTTGCACACTCAGTAATTGAGATGGGGTTTAAAATAGACATTTTCGCCGTGTATTTTACGCTTTTTTTTATTCATAACGTGGATTTAGTTCGGGTAGCCTACATTAAATTGGTTGTTAGTGCACTGTTGCGCTCTCTTACAACTACCCACCAATGGCTGCTGTGATACAGGACTAAAGATACAATTTAGCTACCTTTTTAACTACGAAATACGTTTTAATTTGGTGTTTTGCCTTGTTTTTAGTGTCACCTTACTCCTTTCCCTTGATCGTGTGTGTGATAGGAACCTTTACCGTTAGGGATGGAAATAGTAAGGAATTTAGCGATTCTGCTTCAGTTTCTCTCATTTCTTGACGATTTTAATGATGTTGATATAATAATATCAGGGGAAAATGATTGTTGCATTTACTGCCCTAAGCAGTTTCTTGGCAGATTATGCGACCGCACCAGATTTCAGCAGAACCGACATGACATAAATCATAATTAAATGTAGCTACATCTCTCGCATAGGTGTTATTTTTTTTTTTTTTACTTTTACAGCTATCATAAATGCATAATAAAACTGGGCCCCAATTTGAATGCAAATAGTAAACAAACAAAAAGGTGGTAACCTGTTTCATTCATCATTTATATAACATATCATGATGTGTAGGCCTGTCTTATTTGCGCGTTGTCATACGAACGACCAGTCAGTAATATGCTTATATAAATTATTAGTTAACTTAAAATCAAAACTAAATGAATAACTTGGGGTTCAGTAAGTGAGCTAAATTAATTCCTTAAAAGAATCGACTCACTGAGTCACTTGTTCAGGAATCGGATTGGACTGGTCGCTCTAGATTAAATTGATAATAGGAAATACTGTCAGATTACAGCGATCTGCATGATCAAAATCTGCTAAATGAATTGAAGGTCATAAATAATTCGGATCCGTGTGTTTTTAAAGAAACGGTGCTCGATTCCCAACCCTAAGTAGGCTACTATAAGGCCTTCACCTCATTCTTCAGCCAGGGCTGTTCATACCAGTTAAAATCGCTTCATGTTTCTCAGATCTGAGACGTTTGTCACATTTTACATGGAAATGTGCTAATATACTGAGTAAAATTTATTTTTACTTGTGGTTTGGCTTCGTTTTGGCTGGCAAAGACTTGAGGGGAATTTGGGCCCTCTGTTAGGCTACTATCTTGTCTTTTTACTGAGGGGCCGCTTTCTACATGTTGTCATTTAGGCCTAGTTGTTTTTGTTTGGGAGTCGAGAAAGCAGTGTGAATAAAATGTACTTGCAAGGTGTAAAAACACTTTTATTTTAGCTATTGGCTTGTAATAGTGTTATAATCAGACTGCTGAAGAGAAACGAATGGTTAATAAGCAGGACTGCTAAAGCACACCACCTGTTGGCATGCAATAGCATACAGGACCCCTTAAGATGTTTCTGAGAAAAAGTAAATTTTTTTACCAATATTTGACAATTTCATTGTATTCTAGTAAAAGAGGTAGAGTAAACGTACCTATTAAGCTCACCAAAATCTATGTTGAGACATTTTTAGTGCACAAGATATTGGTTTCGGTACAAAAAGTTGTTAAAATAAAATTCATCTCTCACACAAAAATATTTCATTTTATTTTAAATGACTAAAGCATTTCAATTAAGATGTACATCATTAAATGCAAAAAGTCTGGCTGTGCTTAATGGGTGCATTGTTGTACCCTTTAAGCACACCCCTGTTCCCATTAAGCTCACATCATGTTTTATTAAAATTCTTGTTTATTTTAAACAACCTTTCTAAAGAATGATTGAAAAATATTTTATTTGAAGGTACAAAGTCAATTACAAAAAAACAGAACACTAAATTTGATCAGTTACATATTCATAATGAAATGTCATTTAAGCACATTGCAACATCTATGGTGATTTTCCACTGCATGGTACGGCTCGGTACGGTTCACTTTTGGGGCGTTTTCCACTGGGTACAGTACCTGGTACTTTTCTTTTAGTACCACCTCGGTTGGGGTTCCAAGTGAACCGTACCGTTACCAAAACGTGACGCAAACCGAGCCGAGTCGTACCACGCAGTGGAAAAGCGCCATTAGACTAGTCCGTGTTCAGCTAAGTAACACATATTCAAAAATCAAATAAAACAAACCAATAAAACATTTCATTCATGGGGATGAACACAGAAACTAGCCTCATTATGAAGCCTCTTATTAAATAGATGTCAACTTATCTATCGTCTCTTAAGGCTGGAATACACTACACGATTTTTGCCCCGATTTTCCACCGATTTAAAGTCTGGAGAAGTTGATGCTAGTTGCCAAAGGCCAGAGCCAGTCTGTAGATTTGAGTCGACTGATTCCATAGAAAATCATGTGGTGTATGATCACAGACTCTGATTTTTTTTTAGCTTCAGACTTTGATTCCATCCAGTCGGAGGAGATCAAATAATGTTTTGATATTTTGCGCAGATTTTTAAAACGCATAGTTTTAATTTCATTTCACGTGTTTTCTAGCAACAATGCACACATTTCTGGATGAGTTTGTTGTGATCGGAACAACTTAAAAGCCTGGTAGTGTGTATTCCTCAGTCGTTTAGTGTATGATGGCTAGTTTTCCTTTGTGACTATTTACAAGTCACAAAGGAAAACTGGCCATCATACACTAAACGACTGAGGATCATATCATACACCGGTGTTTTAAAAATCTGTTCAAATTTTAAAAGTCATGTATTTTATTCAGCCTTTATGCTTTTTCCCCCGGACAGATACTACAGGTTTCTGTTGGCTCCTTCTTTGAATGGATGACATGCCTCTTTCATCTTCAGGCATAAACTATAGTTATGTCTAGATTTTGTCGTCTTAAAGTTGTGAAAATAAGTTAATTACCATTTTATAGAGATTAATTTAAAGTGACAACCATCAGTTTATCTGTAATGTCTGTTTATGAAGTATTTACATAGACGTTCAATGTGGAAGTACACTGAGCTTAATTGGAGCAGCAACCATTTTTTAGAAATTTCATGTAATATTTATTAAAATGACAAGATTTTGCAAAATAAATAATCTAGGTCATGTATTAAGTTCATACATATTTTATTATGAACAACTATTATTAACAATATCTATGAAATTATACTTTTTCTTATTGATGTCACACTGAAGCTGTGTGATTTTCATAGTAGTGTACCCTTTAAGCTCACCTTACAATAATATGACATCTTTTAAAAATACAGCAGTATAAAACCACAGACCAGCAATAAACTGTCAATTTATAATATTATGGATTTAAAAATACAAGCCAGTAATGCCTGTGAAGTAATATATTAGCGTAGCACACAATCTTATACAGCTAGTCAGCTAACTGTGTTCTGTAGCATCTGCGCTATGCTGCTAAAACTATCTTTTGGATCTAACTATAATTATTTCCCACATCCAAGTTCCAGGTTATAATCTGCAAAAATCTAAACATTAATCTCTTAATTTTACAGAAAGTAGTGAAACTTACCCAAAATAAAATCTTTAACATCTAAAAAAAAATGCAGATTTAAGGGGCTCCTCTTTTGGTGAAAGTTTTCAGACAGCTTTCAAAATGGCCGCCAGACAGTGTGAACACATGGAGACCCATATCTCAGTGTGCAATGATCTGATTGACTTGAAATTACAGGAGGTATGTAGTAACAAACACATCAATTGGTTAAGACATCAAGTATGATAATACATTATTTTTTCTTTTTATAATCTGAGCTCAAAAATGGAAGTGTGCTTAATGGGAATGTGAGCTTAATAGGTACGTTTACCCTACTTAAAATATTTTACTGCATTTGGAGGTTGTTTAAATCCCCCCCCTGTTTGATGATCTCATTTTCATTCAAATCAACTGGCCAGATAACTATAAATCATGCACAGGATAGAGATGTACAATAAGTTAAGAACATTGATTTGCATGTTCCATGTGCTGATATCATGGTTTCATAGAAACTTATTGACTTGTGATAGCATTTAGTTTCATTGCTGTGCTGAGGTTGCATTAGGGCTGGGCGATATGACGATATTATCGTATATCGATTGTCTCCTAAGTATCACGATGTTGATGTCAACAGTCAGGTAACAGACGATTATCGGCGTTACCAGAAAAAAAAATGACAAATGATAAACCTAGTGAGTTGCAAAAAATATTTTACATAACCTGTATGGTGACTATGGGGCTTTTTTGCATGCAAGAATGAAGTAATTTAGTAGGAGGGTTGGGAATCGAAAAGCTATTCCAATTTCGGAAATCAGATCAGATGTGTAAGGTCAGAAATCAAATTACTTGTTATAAAATTAAATTTCGTTTCAGCTTCTCGATTCCTGTATGCGCATTTATTGTGATTTCAAAAGATTCAACTTGCAAGAAGACGAAATAGAACGCGCTTCTGCACTCGCGCACTGTTTTTCACGCTGCGCACAAAAGCCGCCTCTTATATACGCGAACACTAGATTGAGCTCTCTTTCTCGCATTCTTACACATTCGAATGGACAAATACACAGAATTATATCAAAATATCCCATAAATACAATCGGTAGTTGTCTTAAGTGAAGGTTGAGAAAGAAATCATGGGTGTATTGGATCTGTGCATTGACAGCAGCCGCTGCCGCCATTAATGTTAATCAAAGAACAAAAGAAAAGAAAATCCCTCACTGATCTTGACTGAATCACTTTTGTAACCTCAGTTTATATTTTATTTGCCTGTTGTTCGGCGCTGACTACTGTAATTGCAACGTGCATCTGTGTATGTGATTATTTTGGAGATGCGTTCCAATATAATTTATCCTTATTTAGGGTATAGGCCTATTCTATTTTGATCTGCAGTTTAATAAAAGTTAAACAGAAAAAAGACAAATAGTAGCACTGCATGTGTTTCTGAATATATTTATTTAAACACAGCGTACCGTTATAATTAAAATACCGAATTCCTTCACAGCTTTTTATCAGGCACACACAGTGCCTTTTTTACAGATTTTTTATATTTGTAGAATTATGTTTAATGAAGCTGAGATGATAGCACTATCAATTCTTAATTCAGTTTTCTTAATTTCTAATATAATTATTATTTTAATTATTAAATAATAAGTTTAATAAAAAGAATTCTTCAAACGGATGAAGACATTAGTAGGCTTCTCAGCTCACCCCTCAACATGCATGTGTTTGGAGTTTTGGCAGCCCAACACTGAATATTATATTGTGGCTGTTGTATTTTAAAAATGATAAAAATTAAAATACAAAAATGAAATTTAAATTACCCTGCTTCTAAATAAATAAAGCAGTTATTTTTATTTCGTTAAAACGGGCCAAAAGAGATCTCCGAACTAGTAGGCTACCAGAAAGTGAACAAAAAAAAAAAACTTTAACGTTTTTGCTCAGAATTGGGTTTTAATCCCTGCATGATTTTAGACATGTATGATAAATATCAAATAGCCTCCGTTATAGCTTGACTACAAGTTTAAAAAACAACGCTGCAATTGTTATAATCAAAGAAATTAAACTTACCATCATGAAATGTCTACACAGGCGATAATGCCAAAAAGAAAGCGAAACATCGGAAAATAAAATATTTTATAAATAAAAGAATAAATATTTTATTCAAGACATTACTATATGACATCGACATGCATTTATTCTTACAATCACCACCAGAGTGTCCAACTTCACTATGATGAACTTAAAATTGGGTTCTATTATTTTTCCTCAACAGTTCTCCTCACAAAACGAAATTCATTTCAAACACAAATTTGATAAGAACAGAGTGGAAATTATTAGCAACAACCAAAATAACAGCAAAGCTAATGTTATCTGTTAGTTTAAGCACAAACTAAGAAAAGTAAAACCAAACTTTGTGGCAATAATTAAGACCAAACTGAACCTGGTGTGTGTTTATGGTGCATGTCGGCAATGTTGTCTCGGCGGGGGCGGGGCGTGGTGGAGGTGGGGCTTGGGTAGACGATATTATCGGATATCGCAATATTTTTAAGGCGATTATCGATAATATATTTTTGACATATCGCCCAGCCCTAGGTTGCATAACACAACAATATTAATAATAAAATTGACAGACATTATAGAAGAAATGGCTCTTTGAAAACAATCAAAATAAAACCTTGTAACGCAACACTGTAGTATGTAAAACATACAGGATGGCCTCGGCCAAATTAATTATCAAGCAAGTTTTAGATTTAAAATTTAAATCTTGGCCAAAGATAATGACTTGGCACTGGCATTTCATACAGCCTCCTGAAGCAATGCATAGTTAGTTAATTAAATTTAGCCCCATTTTTCATTTGAGACATGGAAATGCTGGTAATGTACTCTTATGAGATGTGTATATTATGAGTACAATACACTCTCACTTTTATTTACTATTCGACATGCACACCATCACTGCTTTTCTCATTCATCTGGTCTTTAGATAGCTCACCCCAGCTGTCTCTCTCTGGTTTTCTTCTGCAGGGTGCTTTAAAGACCGAGGGGTATGAACGAGGCGCACCAGAGAATGGCTACAGTGGGAACAGATAAGGAACTCAGTGACCTGTTGGATTTCAGTGCAGTAAGGAAGAGACTATGGAGTCTTTGTTACTGATCTAGACAAAAACTCTCTCTCGTAAAGAATCGCGTTATGATTCCTTTATTTGCTTCAACAAAATCTGACCTTGTAGTCAGAGGATAGCCGTTTTTCTTCATAGCACTTCAAACTGATCGAATCTCACGTCACAATGCCTGCTGTGTTGTTGGTGGCTAACATTATAATGAATCTTTAAATCATGTCTCCAACTGGGTCCTTAGAAGTGCAGTTTGCCATTTGAAACATCTCCAGCATATAGCAATAACCATCGCTCAATCCCCTCTTGTCCTTATCCTTCCATTTATTATTCTCATTTCACCTGTTGTTAAAATGTGATTATTCTTGGCGGTCATGCTTTCCTAAATAGCATAGAAAAATGGCAAATATAAAAATGTTAATCGCTTGATTCATTGAATGGCTCGACCATGCTTAATTTATTGCATTGGAAAATTGCCATCTACTGAAGCAGTGAATCAATTAAGACAATACATTGATAATCAGACGTGCCAGATCAAATGTATAATGATCTCATCTAATTACAAATTGTTGATGGTTTAGTTACTCCCTCATACCTCATTCATTTTCCAGCCTTGAACCTTTGTTAAAAAAAAAAAAAAAAACGGAGCTTATGCATTTGGCATCTTCTTTCTCGTGGTTTAAAAGGTGGTTCACATTGTGAAAAATGTCTACCACACCAGAAAGTCCCTCTCATGCACCATGCAAGGCTGGCACTGTTGATGCTTACGGGTTTCTCTGTGCACTTCAAAAACAAAGAGGCATCATCCATCCATATAAACAGATCCTCTTCAGCCCTTTCCATGAAACCTTGAATTCTTTGTAGTACAAGACAAGATGCATCTTCAAAGAGCCATACTACTTTGTGAGAAAGGGTTTCTTTCAGATTGAACCATTTTAGTGGGTTATATGTGGCAAAGGTGACATGACCTTTAGCATTAAACTTTTGAACAAGCTAAGCTTGACGTCATAGAGCGTGAATCCCCAATAATGCTGAAAAATCGCTGTCTGTGGGCACCTGTTGATGTGAGTTTGTCGTAATATGCTTCTATGCTTATTTTTCTGCCTTAGATGTTTGCACCCCCTGTGGCCAATGGGAAGAACAGGCCTACCACACTTGCTAGCAGTCAATTTAGTGGTTCAGGTAAGTCTAAACTCATGCCTTTTCCTGTTTAGTGTCACATATTACTTGAATTTGCCATATTTGTGCATTTCATAAGTTTAAAGCTGTGTTTTTTTATAGCAATGGAGATGTTTGGGCCAGTTGCTAAGTGCTCGTTCCTCTCAATAGAAGAAAAGGACATGCTTCTTCTTGTTTTCCTAAACCCCCTCTTTTATGAATTCACCGTAGTATATCCAGAGTCAAAGCTCGGGGCAGTTTGGATCCCTTTGAACTGGTTGTTTAGTTAAAGAACCTATTGCACAAACTTGTACATCGTAAAAACTTTGTTAGGTCAAGAGGAGTGACTGATTGGTTGCATTGCTGTTTATAATCACATTTTTGTCCAGAACATTTTAACAGCCCAAAACATCTCATTGTCTTTTGTTTTGTTTGTATGTTTGTCATCTTTTAATTTATAACCAGTTGCACATCACTCACAAAAGTGTTATTTTTGCAACCATTGTTGGATTGTGTTGCTCCAGTTTAGATTGTTTCAGAAGCTGTCAAAGGCATGAACGTCCCCATGTGTTTCTCTTCGAGTCTTTCCTGTCTGTCTGTCTGTCTCCCAATCGACACTCCAAACAGTACCCTTGAATAAGAACAATCTGAGAACAAAGACTTAAATAAAGGCCTTGCGGTCTCCAAACGATTCCCCCACTCCACCGCGTAAAACACTCCTCCCCCCACACAAGAAAACACTTTTTCCCCCTGCCAACTGACAGGAAATGGACCCCCTCTCTGAAACAAAGCTCTCTCATACCTCCCACCACCCCGCAGGAGGCCCGCATGAAAACAGTAAAAGAAACGCTGTGAAAGATCACCAGCTTCATTCTCGGTCTTTGGCGGCCTAAAGTGCCAATTACATAGCAGGGCCAAGCTAATGTCTCAGTTTGAGATTTTTATTGCAAGAGCTACCTGACACCGAGGTGACCCCGACTCTTAAATCATCACTTTTGAGATGCTTCTAGAAGGTCTCCACATCAGTCAACATAAGTCTCACCCTGTGAACTCGGTATAACAGGATATGACATGTTCTTAGATTCGCTATTGAGAAGCAAAGATCCAAGTGACAGTTCCTCAGCGTTATTCATTTAAACAGAATTATGGGTTCAGTACATTCTAAGCTCTGTCGGCATAGTTTGTGAACATGTTCTGGATTACCACAAAAAAAGAATTTTACCTCAAGCCTTTTTTTTTTTTTTAAGGAAGTATTTTGAGGATTTAAAAAAAATGCTAGTGTTTATCCTTAAAGGAACACACCACTATTTTTGAAAATAGGCTCATTTTCCAACTCCCCTAAGAGTTAAACAGTTGAGTTTTACCGTTTTCGAATCCATTCAGCCGATCTCTGGCGTAGCACTTTTAGCTGTAGCTTAGCATAGATCATTGAATCTGATTAGACCATTAGCATCTCGCTAAGAGTATGAGAGTATAATTCCTAGCCATATCGGCCTAGAAAATAGCAACTTTTCATTTTCCATCGGTCTTAGTACACGATGTAACTACAGAGGAGTCAAGATTTAAATAGGAAATATATAGAAACTCTATGGTCATTTTTGAGCGAGATGCTAATGGTCTAATCAGATTCAATGATCTATGCTAAGCTACAGCTAAAAGTGCTACGCCAGACCTGGAGATCGGCTGAATGGATTCAAAAATGGTAAAACCCAACTGTTTAACTCTAGGAAAATGAGCCTATTTTCAAAAATAGTGGAGTGTTCCTTTTAAACTGTGTATTTTTTTGTGCTGTAAAGTTGTCAGTTTTGTGTTGAGACCACTGTTCCAACCAGATAAACTTTTAGTTTCCAATATAATTTGTATGTTTAAAATCTTCTCTGTAAAAAGTCCTTCTTTTGCACAAATTGTCCCAAAGTTACACACATTTTTGACATTACATGGTCATGGCAGGAATTGCAAGTACTGTATATATTTTTGCACAGGCAAGCTTATTGCAATGTATTCCGACTAGTCTCATGTTTAGGACCTAGCTTCAAAACCTTGTACTTTAACATTTATTGGATTACCCTGTCCTTTCCTATTTTATTTTGCTTTTAAAGAATTAAAGGACAAAGGACATTTTATTTTCTGTGGTAACATGTCACAAATGCTGTTGATAGAGCTTGACATTTATTGAACCCAGAACATTCCTTAAAGATCATAAAGTATTCCAAATTAACAAAAGATGTGATCTTCCTTGCATGGATTGTTTTTCAACTTTAAACCATTGGCCAGGAGTTAAACTTCTGACTGTCCTCTGCTATTCATTCAGAAGATCCCCAAATTAAGGACGTGTTTAGAGGAAGCAGTGGCCTTCAGAAGTGCATCTGTTCCTCAAGACAAAAGTGCTCGGAAGGGTGCTAATTGCATTAAGCCATGTCCTCCCCCTCCTTGGGCAAAGCCATGGTGTTTGTGGGATTTTTTTGCATGGGAGGACTTCACCAGGCGTCCTCTCGCTCACCTCCACAGCTGCCCAACACATCACCCACTGAGGACAGCATTAGGACAGGACAGAGCCCATTTCCCCCCTGCTCACATCCCTGAGATGCGAGCACATTTACACGCACACCTCAAGCCATTATTGTAGGGATGCACCGAATATTCGGCAACCGAAATTATTTGGCTGAATAAGCGAAAAGGCCGTATAATATGAACCGAACAATGACGAATGCGATTAATATAGAGGCACGCGCTAATGCAGCAAACATGTCAACAGTGTGAAAGTATTTAAAACTATCAGAGAAAGATGCAGAAATCATTACAAGCGTGAAGCACCGACAGCGAGAGACTTAGTGCTGCATCAAGTCTCCGATGAGAAGAAGAGGTGGCTAATTCTGGTTGTTAGGTTACTGTATGATGATTGAAATCGCGAAATGACCTGAAACGATTAGTAAATAAACTGCAGAATGTTATATTTTCTAATGCACGCACGAATTGCATGTATTCTGACAGCGCTGCACAAGCTCGTGGCGCCAGGTTTTAAAGTCCAAAGCGCAAGGAAAATCTGCGCTAAAACAGTTACTCGTCAGTTGCTCAGTAACATTTTTGTGAATTTTTTTTTAAAGGCATTTGACAATGTGACACGTGCGACAAACATCTTCCCAAATTCGTAATGAGAATCATTTATAAATCTGCATGCTTTTTGTCAACAAAAAGAAGCACTGAGATCTTCCTGCGGGTTTCTGCCAAAATAAGAGCCGAGAAAAAGCAACAACTCCATAAATGATAGTATTGTAATTTTACTGTCGTTATGTAAAATAAAATAAAAAATTAAGACAATAATAATGATAATAATAATTACCCTACAACAGCTCTGTTAATACATTTATTATAACATTCACACATAGCGTTCAAATTGGGACCTGTAATATATTCTAATGTTTTAAAAGAAGTCTCTTCTGCTCAGCAAGGCTGCCTTTATTTGTACAGTAAAAAATACATGCCTGATTCAAGTCTCAAAAATGGTGAAAAACCGTATTCGGCCTTCGGCCCAGTGTTTCATTTTGTTCGGCTTCGGCCTAGAATTTTCATTCCGGTGCATCCCTACATTATTGCTTCACTTTTGATATCTGCTGCGATCTGAACTTGAATAACTGCACGCTGTGCAGTTGATGTATTTGAAGGAGTGTATAAAGGAAATGATCTTTCCTCAACGCAGGAAATGGAATCAGTTCCTGCTTGACTGAATGTCAGATTTGTCTTTGTAGAATTGCATTTTGATGCTTCCAGCAAATAAGTGGCCAATAACTCAAAATATAAATCACATTGTATCCTCAAAAAAAAGTAAAAAAAAAATTTTTTATATACAAAACCAAATTTGCCCAGAAAAAGCACCGGTTTAGTTTGCTAATGTGGTAATTCATTTGTAACGGTCTGGCAAATCCAATCCAAAACCATTCGGCATGTTAAACATCTTATATTGTCCTTCTGAATCTGAATTTGTATCTCTGCCACTTCATTTTCCCCACATAAGATGATTCTGCCAGGGAGATTCTTTCACTCACTCAGTCAGTGCCCACTTCATTTCCCATGCTGCCTGCGTGGGCTCCATAGATCACGGCTGTCAGTGTGGATGTCGCTATTTGCTCTGCTTTGTTAGCTTCATCACTCATGCTCAGCCTTCAGTGGCCGCTCTGGCTGAGACCCCCTCTTCTCTCACACATTTTTAATTAGACCTAAAAAAAAAAAATCAAAAGGCGAATATGAATATTCATAAACCAACTGCATTAATATGCACAATTATGCAAATCAGCATGCAATTAAGCCATGTGTCTTTGGAGAGCTTTGCATTAAGGCATAAGACAGGAGGCAGAGGGGAATGCTTTATGAGAAATTTCTGCTCCAGTACACAAATGTTGCCGCAATGTTTTCCAATATCCATTTTTCTACATATAAAGCATATTGGAGAACCTTTTAACACTCCATATCTTGTATGTCTTGTACTGAGACCTGTGTTGTCCCTATGGGTCTCCACTCCCAAATGTACAATGATGCTAATTTTGCAATTCTTTGATCAGCCTGTTTTTGTTCTGCTTGCTGTGATGCCCCCCCCCACACACACACACACACAACTTGTCTTAATGAGATCCAATGACTGAATGAATGCTCCCTTTATGGTCAGTGATGTCAAGGCTTGCTGAATGACATGGATATTAGTGTGGTGTGATGGTTTTGGATGAGATCCAGAGGCTGTCTGACAAGCACAGAACCAGCCACCAAACGTTCAATGGCCTTAAAGCATGAAAGGAGAATTAAAAGGGATCTTGATGTGAAGGTTTAGTGCATGCCAAAATTGCAGTATTGGTCTGAGAGTTTGTGATCAATTGCTTTGTAGGTATGGAAGAACGCAGTAGTCCCTGGGCTGCTGGAGAGCAGAACAGTCCTTCTTTTAACCAGGTACAGGTAGACCCAATGACTTGTTTCTCATCTAAAGGTGTTGTTGGGACATGTTTTATTGTTTTGACCTGCTTCTGTCTTGGGTTTTTCCAGAGCTATGGAGAGGGCTCACACTTCAACGAACATGATGGACTATCTTCCCCATTCCTTGGCACAGGAATTAGTGGTGAGTTTTACCAACGTCTGGTTGGTTTATCTCAAAGCCGCCAATGTAGAAACTGCCCCATGGGTTGCTTGGAAGTTGCTCAGGGTAGTTGAGCTCCTCTTTGGCCTCACCAAGAACATTCACTCAACCTCCATGTTGTGGCATTTACTTCCATTTCTTCCAATAATTGTGACATTTGGACTATATTTAAAGTGCTGAGTGAGATCGGTTCACTCCAATTTCATATGTATTTGCAGGCAAGAATGAAAGGGGCACTTACTCTTCCTTTGGGGGCCAGGTAAGTTGAATCAATTCTTGAGCAACACTTGAAAGTGCTTTAGTCACTTAAAGTGCTTAAATCTGCCATCTTGTTGCTCCCTATAGCCAGGGTTCCTACCCTCAGACATGGCCATGCCTTCTGCAGATGCCATGTCTCCATCCGGACTGAAGTCTGGCTCACAGTTTTACCAATTATACCCCAACAACCCCCGGAGACGCCCCTCAGAGGGAAGCATGGGTAAATAACTTGCAACATTTACTAGACTTGCATCAGATCAATCAGGATGAAAGGAAAGAGTACCATGTATGTGATCTCTTTCACAGATCCACAACCAAAAAAGATCAGGAAGCCGCCAGGACTGCCATCTTCAGTGAGTAACCTTTCTGAAATATTCTTACATGTTTCCAACTAAAAGTATTGCATTACAACTTCAATTTAATGATCAGTATTGTGAGGAATTACACAGCTGTTAAGTCAGCAAAGTCCTGCCCTTTAGAAAATCGTAATTACATAAACATGATGTAGTGGCCATTACAGGAACTTCTAGAATTGAGTTCAAGCATTTGTGGCATCTGAAATGGTTTGACATTAGCCCAAAAGTTTAGCTCCAACACATCTGCCTGGAAGTTTTTAGTGATAAATTCTGCAGGAAGGTGCCGAAGTAGGATTGGACACCCCTGCTATGGACCTCATTCAGAGTAGAAACATTTTTAATATGACGTGAACGGTAACGCTTTAGGATAGGGACAAATTCTCACTATTAACTAGTTGCTTATTTAGCATGCCTTTTATTGACATATTGGCTGTTTATTAGTACTTATAAAGCACATATTCTGCATGACCATATTCTACATCCCTAATCCTACCCAACACCTAAACTTAACAACTACTTTACTAACTATTAATAAGCAACAAATGAGCAGTTTGAGGCAAAAGTCGTAGTTAATGGTTTGTTAATGGCGAGAACTGGACCTTCAAATAAAGTGTGACCACGTGAACAAACAAGAACATTGTTGTGAGGAGTAGATGTAAGAGTCCTCAGAGATTGTACCGTTGTGTCAAATGTTTAACGAATAAAAATTTAAGGCAAATCCTTCCATAAACATTCCAGTTGACAGACTTATGATTGAACAGGGTATGTATTTTCATTTGCATCAAACTATGTCTACCATGATTAAGGTCCATAATATTTCTGAACCTTTGACCGTTGCAAATCGGCGTTAACTTGAACAAACATGCAAGTAGCCATACCCGTTTTTTCGAGTCATGGGAAGAGTAACCGTTGTTTCTTGATCTAAATCCACATAAGCTCAACACTTTGCCCTCTAAAGCCCCTCCCTAAACGTGATCCTTCGGATTCGCCAATGCTAGACCTTATCCTCCCCCTCTTCCAAAGTGACCCAGTTGTGAGTCCCCTTGCACCTCTCTCTCTCTTGCTTGTCTTAGCTCAGATTAATGACTTCTGATGAGCTAGGATTCTAGCTCCTGCTGAATCCTACTCTACGGCTCAGTATAGCTTCCTCTTGTGCCGCCACAGCATTATAATACCCTAATGATTGTGCCAATGCTCACCTGCTAGCTTTGCCATACTTTTGAGATATTTAAAAATATATGTTTTTTTTTAGTTCAAATCCAACTTTGGCTAAGCACTAAAGGATATTGATCCTTAACTTGTCTGGGCTTGCCTTGATCTTCTCAAGTGCATCAACAAATCATTGTGAGGATGTGTTTCCTGGTGAACTTAAGAGAAGGTTTTTTCCCCTCCCTCATTTGTTCTTTTATGTGGTTTCTACATAATCAACCAGTCTATTTTGCTCCACTCCTACTACTTCTTCAGCAAGACCTCTCCCCCCACTGTTCTCACCCCTCCCCTCTTCAGCCCAGCTGCCTGTGGAGTTGGACGGGCTCCAGGAGTAGGCAGATGGCTCTGTAATTAGAAGTGCATCTCTCCATTCCCATCCCACTTCTCCCTGTTAAATCAAATTACAGGCAAAAGAGAAATATCGCTTTGCTGGATTTGTATTCTCCGCTGGCCCGAGACCCACCCCAGCCCGCCGGCGCTCCGCCCCCCAACCACTCGCTCTGTATGCGCGCATACAGACAAACATACAAATCATACGTGTTAAGACGTGCTTGTTGGGGAATACGCTGTATGGAGGTATGCCTCACGGCTCCTGAATTCAGATGAATTTCCGATCATCATTCGGTTCCGTTTATCGGTTCCAGATAATTTTATTGTGAATACTATAAACAAAACATATATTATTTTCCATTTCCACATTATGGAATATGTCAACACCCAGTGTGTTAGCTTGATTTGGACTCGCTCTTAGTGATGGTGCTCCCTGTAGCTGTCCTCCCTCTCCTTTTTGGCTCATGGGAGTGCGAGAGGAAGCGCCGACTGTGCCATGAGATGGCCGTGGCGCATTTCCCAGCATGCTCTGTTCTCTTTCCCTGCCACTTTATCTGAGGGGGCACTATGGAAACACACGTCCACGTCATTTGTACCAAAAATCACAATGCCCTTGCCAGCTTCATGGACTCCATATCAGTTGTGCATTCAAGTGCAGGCGATTCGCTAGGGATATTTTGTCCTGTTACCGTGAACGCCATGTTTCTTTATGTCCTTGTTTGTAAATGCAGGTTTATGCTGCCACCTCTGGCGATGACTATATTCGTGATGGTGCTGCCTACCCAGGCTCCAAACCTGGTTCTGTGTACCCAGGATCTTTTTACATGCAAGGTATGTACATGGGGCAATAAAATTGTCTTTTCCATATCTCCCAACCCTAGCCGTAAATTACTAATAGTTATGTGTTTCCTACATAAGTTGATTCACCGCAGGCATGCTTGACCAAATAGACTAAGCAATAGTTTGTTCTGTTTGATTGAAAATTAGAGCATACACAAAGACAGATTTCATTTGGATTAGAATAGAACCTCCAGCATAAGCTTCTTGGGGTGATGGGTTATTGCATACTTACCACATCTGCCTTGGCTGTTCGCAGCTTAGGGCCTACACTCTTCTTCGCGACCCCTGGGCACATCTGAGATCCAGGTCAGTCGGGATACACGGCCTATGCTGAGGGAATTCGCCACCACACATCAGTCAGCCAGGCTCAGTTCTGGCCAATAAACCACACAAGACAGAATGGTCTGCCGCTTTAATGTCTTCTGCAAGGTTTGGAGAGGCTTCAAAGTGGACTCATTTCAGAAGCTCCAAGTAACGGTTTATTTCCCACAGAAAGAATCCCTTGCTGCATGTTCGCGAGACGTCAAGGTTTCCTATTCGCTGGCTCCGCGCCTATAGCCACACATCCTCATGACTGCAGATCAGACAGCATTTTTGGGTAAATTACCTTCGTCCGTCTTGAATTTACGTCCTCTAGGTTGATGAAAATGAGTTGCTAAGTTGAGTCAGATTAGGAATCTTTAAGTGGAGTCTTCTTGTAAAATCATTTTTGAGGCCTTGGACTAGTCTGAACTAGAACTGTAATTTATTTTTATTTTTTTTTTTTTTTTTTTTTTTTTTTTTTTTTTTTTTTTTTTTTTTTTTGAGGAAATGGCCCTTCAATCTTCATTGAAGGACTTTGACGCATGGACATTTTTAGCAGATTATGGATCACTTGAATAGTCGTGACATTGACGTAATGAATGGAGTTAATAAGTACTCCCGTTCTCTCCCACAGCAAGCAGAGGTTCAGTCGCAGGCAGCTCAGGTGATGAGATCGGAAAAGCTCTTGCTTCGGTGAGTGAGCTTTCATTAATCACCATGAAAGAGAATTTGGACATGTGAAGTCAAAGATGGATAGCATTATTCAGACTTTCAGTGATCCTTTGGGTATGGATTATTATTAGCCATAGTTGAAGGAGTGCAGTGCTTCATATTTAGTCGTGATTTTGATTGACAGATCTATCCTTCGGACCACAACAGCAACAACTTCTCCTCCACTCCTTCCACTCCTGTGGCCTCCCCTCAGGGCATTGCAAGTAAGTCAGATACGATGTCTTATTCCGTCAAACCTCGACCTGGTTCATTAGATCAGTTTGTGTTAAAAGATACCAAGACAAAAACGTGTACGCAGAGGAAGAAGCCTGAAGAATCATAAATCATTCTCTTTAGGTTGATGGGCTTTGTGTAGGTCAAGGTGTGAATGTGAAGCTCTAGAGTGCCATCTGCTGTTGTAGTGGCACACCAGCATTCAGATGTTTCACACTCAGGCTATATATCATGTTCTCCTCAGCAGGTGCAGCACAGTGGTCGAGAGCTTCTGGCCAGACTGCTCTGTCTCCTAACTATGAAGGTGGACTACATGCACTGGTAGGTTTATAAAGTTCCATTTTGAACATTCCCCAATGTTAATGCCTCAAGCTTCACTCTTTGATTAGACAAATGTACAAACGGTGTTATTTTAGTATTATTTATATACTATTAAAATATTAATCAATATTGTGATTTAGCTCTTATGGTATTTCAGTTTATATTTTAAGATTTTGTAGTTTTGCTTTTTTATTTTTATCACGTTAATTTTATTTAGCTTAAAATTTTCTCTCTTTTTTTCAGTTTTAGTAATTTTAGTACTCAAACTTATTTTATTTCAGTTAGTTGACAAGGCAACATTTCTAATTATTGTTAATCTCAATTTTTTTGTCAACTTTATTTCAACAACAACAATAGACTTTAATAGTTTTAGTTTTACTTAAAGGGGTGGTTCACTGCTGGTAGGGTTTTTGTAGGCATTAAACTGCCAGTATTTTAAAAGACGATATCTCCGTTTGCATTGAACTTTCAGCTTCGTAACTTTGCAGATATTGTTTATGCCAAACAGCTACATTACACACTAATGTTAAAAAAGTGAAATCGCAATGAACCACCCCTTTAAAATCACAACACTGATGTGTAAACCAAATTTTTTTTTTTTTTTTAGCAATGACAACATTTTTAGATTATAGTTTTAAAAAATGCTCTACTTCAAAACATTAAACAAAATGTATTGTGTTTTAATGTTATTTATATATATATATATTTTAAAATATTGACTTTTTAGCTGTCTTAATGATTGTTTTTGGCCTCATTGTGCACAAAGTATCTGCTTTTTATTTTACAGAGAAATTTATTGCAGTTTAATTACTTGTAATATATACTTTAAGGTAAATATAAATTATTTTTCTCCACAGCAGAACAAATTGGAAGACCGGCTGGAGGAGGCCATTTATGTGCTGCGAAGTCATGCAGTGGGTCAGGCCCCGGGAATTCCTGGAGCCCATGCCGATATGCACGGCCTACTGAGTGCCGTCTCCACATCCAGTGGATCTATGGGGGGTCTCCCTCAGGCCTACTCCAACCCAGGACTGCCCCTAAGCCACAAACATTCTACCATGGTTAGTGTAGGCACTTATGTATGATCCAAACAGATGGATAACATGAACTTGCATCTAAGGCATCATGTTTTGCCTATTTTTTTTATTTAGGGAGTTCATTTAATTGAACTTGATTGAAATGCAATATTTCAAACCTTTAACCCAATTGGGAAAATCAACCCATGGCAACAGTTTTCAGTTCCGCTGCAAACACAAAATATGATGATTGGCACACCCGCATCCAACACGAGCTGCATCCAAAGTGATTTAAATACTCCGATTATTGTTAGCGGCTGCCTGATGAGTGAAAATTATTTTCAATATTAGAATGTTTGTGGGAGCAGGCAGTAATGGTCAGAAATTCAGCGGGAGTGAGTCCCCGCCACGAGCGCTAAAACAAAAAGCAAAACCAATGAATGGCGACTGTATAGAACAAGAAACAAGCAGAAATCACGAGACATTTTAGGTGGCGATGTACAAATTCTGAGCCCGCCCATTTTATTTTTTTTAATTTTTTTATTTAGGTCCAAAAAGAGCGACTCATGGCAGGAGAAAGAGGACATATGGTCACCCTAGATTCAGTGATTTGTTTGGATTATCAACTTGATGACAAAAGTTATAGTTGTTGGCCGATAACCATGCTAGCAACAATGCATTATATTTTTTTAGTAAAATTTGTAATTTTACTCATACCGTTATTTTACTCATAACGCTTATGAGTAAAATAAGTGATGGTTTACCCAAAAGTTAAAATTTTACTAATTTACTCGCCCTCATATCGTTCCAAACCCTTAAGACCTTTGTTCAACTTTGGAACACAAATTAAGATTTTTATGATGAAATACGCGTGGAACTTTCTGACCCTGCATAGACGCAACAAAATCCCGTTCAAGGCCAAGAAAGGTAGTAAGAACATTGTTAAAGTCTGTGACATCAGTAATTCAACTGTAACGTTATAAAGCTATGAGAATACTTTGTGTGCAAAAAACAAACAAACAAAAACAGCGTCTTTATTCAACAGTTTCTTCTCTTCTGTGTCAGTCTTTGATGCACGTTTACAAGAGTACCACCCCCCCCCCCCCCCCCTGACGCATGCATGTGGTGCTGCTGATGAAAAAATTCAAAGTCATCCTCTGTCGAAATCTGCAGACATCTTTAGATGACTGATTTTTGTACGCGGATATCGTCCTCTGTTGTACGCGGTGGCTCCTCTCCCATGGAACGCACGTGACGAATGACTGACAGGCGAAAAGGCCAGAAGAAATTGTTGAATAAAGTCTTTTTTTTCTCTTTGAGCACAAAGTATTCTCGTAGCTTCATAAAATTACTGTTAAAGCACTGATATCACATGGACTATTTTAACGATGTCTTTACTAACTTTTCTGCCGGCCCTTGAACGTGGGTAGTGGCATTTTGACTGTGCTAAGCTCTTCATGCCATCAGAAAGCTCTCAGATTTAATCAAAAATATCTCAATTTGTGTTCAGAAGATGAACAAATGTAGTGCTTAACTACAGTTTCAAACTAGCTTCACAAACACTGATAACAGGCCTCTAGTTTAGAGCTGTATGTGGTGTTGTGTAACACAAAACAATAAAAATGCACCTGTGGGTATTGATATGTGCTAATTACTCTCCCTTGTTGCACTTGTCTGCAGGCTGGAAGCCATCATGACGACCATGCCTGCCTTCCTCCCAGCAGCACCCTGTTGCAGTCTGCTCATGCTTCAGGCACCCCACAGCCTGGAGGAGCACCAGAGGGTTTTAACAGTGAGTAGAAGTTTCAATTTCTCCGTTTAAACCAACCGAACATGTAAACAACAGATGCAAATGCTGAGAGTTGCGTGCAAGTTTCAGCGGGATGCATTTAACGATTTCCTGTCTCTGGCTTCAGGTTTGCCCGGAGGCTTGGCCCATGCCACGCATTCATCAAACAAGTCCGATATTAAGAGGGAAGACAAGGAGGAAGATGAGAACTCCTCCGTGGCCGATAAGTCTGAGGAAGAGAAGAAGGAAAGCAAACCGTCTCGCACCAGATCAAGGTACAAGATGGCTTTTTTAAGCATTGCTCTAAACTAATGGCTGAATGATTTTGAAACCATAAACACTCAACCACATGATGGTTTGAAGCAAATCTGCATGGTCATAATTTGATCGCCTACAACAAATGTCTAATAAGTTTCTGTGTTTGTTCGAATGTTTCCTCACATCATACCAGGCCTGATTTGAAAGTGTTTGGGCTTCCCCAAAACCCAAAATACCATGTTTTATAGTGTTCTCCCCCCTCCCCCTCCCAAACTCTCACATTGTTTTCAGAAAGGAGGTGTTTACCCATCAAGTCCTTTCATGTGTATCAGACCAGGGAGAAGAGTAAGTCTATCTCCCACCATAGAGTGCATGTTTGTGAAAGACTCCGGATGCACACTTGATCACTTTTAAAGGTTAAATGTCTGTGTGTTATTGTGCACAAAATAAATTCAAAGCCATTAAAACACTAAGATGATTTTTACACAGGTGGGACTCTGACCTATATAGGACAGTTTCATGAGCATAAACTAGAATTGCCTGTTTTTCAATGCACAATTGTTTGCAAAGCAGCATATAAAGCACATTTGTATTTTTGTCTTTTTTATATATATGAATTTTTTCATTCATCTCCTGATCTAGAATTGGGTTAAAATTGATGTTTCTATACTACACCAGTAAAAGGTTTGGACACAAATTCTCATTCTTTATCATGAAATGGTGAAAATGGAAAAAAGTCAGCAGAACTATGAAATAACACTAATGGAAATATGGGTTGCTTAAACCACATGAAGGAGTTGCATGCATTCTGGACAACTGTCTAGTCCTACTCAAGCAAACTAAATAAATAAGCAACAATATTAATAAAATAAAAATATACTGTTAGAACACAATGTTACCACTTTTAAACTAATGGGGCATAATAATAAGAAATTTTTCTTGAGCTGCAAATCAGCATATTACAATGATTTCTGGAGGGTCATGGAATCATTTTATCCACCCCAAACTTTTGAATGGTACTGTACACAGTATATAGACAAAATATTTATCTACTGAAGTAATTTCACAGATTTATGCATAAGCCTTCAGATCCAAAACCTATTTAGCATGAGTAGACATTTGTCAGGTGTGTCAAAAATTGACTAGTATTATATTTAAGGATGTAAAGTTAATTATGTACACAACTGTACACCTAATATACTTCAGCAGGCACCTGGACTACAAAGCTACATGTCACGTGTAAACATCGACATTTTATTTTTTTTTATTTAAATAAAATACATTTTCAATTCATTGTACAGTTTAAAAAAACGGAATTGAAATGTTATATATATTATTATCTCTTCACAGTCAAGACAATGAAGATGATGAGGATTTGCCGCCAGAGTTAAAGGTCGAGCGGGAGAAAGAGCGGCGAGTGGCGAACAACGTACGAGAGCGACTGCGCGTGCATGACATCAATGAGGCCTTCAAAGAGCTTGGCCGCATGTGCCAGCTGCACCTGACCAACGACAAACCCCAGACCAAACTGCTCATCCTGCACCAGGCCGTCAACGTGATCCTAAACCTGGAGCAACAAGTCCGCCGGGATGTTGTTTTCTTCCTTAAAGGGATAGTTTACCCAAAAATGAAAATTCTGTCATTAATTACTCACCCTCATATCGTTCCAAACCTGTAAGACCTTTGTTCATCTTTGGAACACAAATTAAGATATCTTTGATGAATTCCGAGAGCTCTCTGACCGTCCCATAGACAGCAAGGATCCTAACACAATCAAGGCTCAGTTAAAATAATCCATTTGACATCAGTGGTTCAACCATAATTTTACAAAGCTACGAGAATATTTTTGTGCGCAAAGAAAACAAAAATAACGACTTTATTCAACAATTTGTCTCCTCCGCGTCACCCTATAGCGCCATTTTGGAGAATATCAGCTGGATGTAAAAATGTATGCTGTTCTTTGTCACCAACACCGTACGTGGATATACACTGTTTACAAAAACAACGTATGCAATGTATGTACGCGGATACGTTGTTTACGTTCAGATCAAAGAGTAAACAACGTATCTGCGTACATACATTGCATACGTTGTTTAAGTATGTGATACTCTCCAAAATGGCGCTACAGGGTGACGCGGAGGAGAAAAATTGTTGAATAAGGTCGTTATTTTTGTCTTTTGCACAGAAAACATTCTCGTAGCTTCGTAAAATTATCAGTTGAACCCCTGGATGTCACATGGACTATTTAACGCTCTCTTGATACGTTTCTGGACTGATCGGGTAAGAAACACTGCTGTCTATTAGGGGTGGGGGGAATAACGATACAGCATAGTATCGCGATATTTTCCGCGGCCATACTGTATCGATACACGGATGCCAAGTATCGATCTTTTATTAGACTATTTGGATAGAATAATAAAATCAATGTCGTACAATCCACTAGGATGGTGTTGAGTTTTTTTTTCTGGTGTGAGGCTCAGCTGGGTAACCTTCAGCGCAGTTAAGTTAGTAAAAGAAAGAGGGCGGTTCCCGGATGTTATCAGGAAAGCTCGCCGAGTTTAAATGGATTAGGGACTTAGATTCGGTTTGTAAAACAAGGAGGGGATGTTGTAAAGTAGGGATGCAGGAAAACATGAGGTACATTATAATAATAATAATATAATAATTATATACGTCGCGCCATGCCTGGCAGTGTTCACGCGCAGGTTTCACTATGCAGTTGACGCTCCAGTCAATATTCCGGATCTATGAATGTGTGTTCCGCTCGGTACCGCTCATGCTCACGGACAAAGCATCCGTCACCTTCAGTGACGCTAGGCTCTGTATATGCTCGGATAATCATAGCGTTGTAGGGACTAACATTATGGATAATTTAGTCCATTAGTTCCATTAGTTAATGTTAGTACTGTATTAACTATATGAACGAACAATTTTTTACAGTATTCTTATATTTTCTTAATGTAGTTAATGAGAATACAGGGATTTCACTGTTAGTTCGTAACATTCAGAGATAAATCTCTTTAAATAAGATTAGGGAATGCGAAAGAATATGTTCATTCTCGTAAACTAAACAGTAGTTACCTAATGACCTTATGTAAGTGTTACCAATATTAATCTAAAATTGTACAGTTTTATTGTTACTTCAGTATAAAAGTGGGGGTTTTTATTGGCTTGTGTTTTTTTTAATTCAGTATCATTAAAATTGAGTTAAATTAAAAAGTCTTACAAAAGTACTTTATATTATTGAATAAAATAATAAAAAATCATTACAAAGCATTTTCGGTTTCGGTTTTCGGCCAAGTGCATCCAGAATTTTCGGTTTCCGTTTCGGCCCAGAATTTTCATTTCGGTGCATCCCTAGATGTAAGACTACATGTTTTATTTAATTTAATTTAAATTTAACAGTAATTTACTTTCAAATGCCCCAATTGCTGAAGGGTCTGCACAACTTTTTAGTACAATTTCAAGTTGCACTGTTTAAAATACCTGTAGTAGCACAGCAGTGTGCATACCTGTTTACATTTAATTAAGGGGGACTTGATTAGACTGTAATACAAATAGTTGAGTTTGCCAGGTGCATACAACATTTATGACAGGTTTTCATGAAAGTGTTGGTCAGTTTGTCTACTTGACAATCCCATTTTGCACTGCAACAATAAAACTGAAGTGAGATAAACAAACTGAGAAATGTTTCTTTTTAGTTAAAACAGATGTTGTCAAAGTTTTCCTTTGGGGACATAATTTGAAGTTGGAAAAAGGTAATAAATTGCAATATATCACAGAATATGGTGATTCCCACCCCTACTGTCTATGGGTGGGAGGGTCAGAGAGCTCTCGGAATGCATCAAAAATATCTTCATTTGTGTTCCGAAGATGAACGAAGGTCTTACAGGTTTGGAACGACATGAGGGTGAGTAATTAATGACAGGATTTTCATTTTTGGGTGAACTATCCCTTTAATACTGACATTAAAACAGCGTTGACTTGTATAATTTGACATTTTCCGAGTAATACTGAATATTCATGGGAAAATATGTCGGAAATATTTTCATTTATAATAATATTGATTGATATCTGTTCACTTGGCCTTGTAAATTTCAATGAAATGCTTTATGATAAATGAACAGTTAAACTTTTCTAAAATTCAGTATTGGACTTCCCTTTCTGTGAATCAGTTTCTAATTTTGTGCTTTTACTTTCATTTTCATTTTCATTTAGAACGCAACCTGAACCCAAAAGCGGCATGTCTGAAGCGACGTGAAGAGGAGAAAGTGTCCGGGGTGGTTGGAGACACTCAAATGCAGCTCTCCGGACCACATCCAGGACTGGGAGGAGATGGACGCAACTCTGTCAGTCACATGTGATCATGTGGTATGTTAATGTCCATTTAAACATTGCCTCACTTGGTGTAATCCAGGTTATGCAAACACTTTTTGGTCACTAGTTAGATTTTTTCACTATTGTTAATACAGTTAATAGTATTCAATGGTTAGATACCAAAAATTAGAGCTGCATGTTATCGCAACTGTATCGATTAACACTTATTTTAATAGCACTGTTAAAAGTGGTCTCAAGCAAATATCAAAAACAAAATCCATTTTTATGCAATGTTGTAATGCCTTTTGTCATTTATTTTGACAAAATGCTATGGAATTTAAATATCTGCCATTTATCAGCCATAACATTTAAAATAATTTTCCTCTTATTAGTCTAAAAAAAATCAAGTGTTAATTTAGTTGTGTGTATTAGGCATGGGCCGGTATGAGATTTTGACGGTATGATAACCGTAAGCAAAAATATCACAGTTTCACGGTATTGTTGTTACAGCTCTAAAATGTGTCAATTTAAAATGTCTGGGTAAAATAAAACTGAACACAATATATTTTGAGCAACATACAGAAAATTTGGAACAGTAATATTTGTTTTTTTTTTCTTTGATTTGTTTCTGACATGTGGAGCTTTTGATGTAGATGGTTGATTTGCTGCTAGAGCTACTGCTGCCCTAAAAAGAAGAAAAATAAAGACTGACATCTTATTTACCTTCAATCGTAATTCAGTTATTTATTTTAGTTATATAATTCTATCCGTATCATTTATTAATCTAATTTCAGTATACATCATTTGATTAATAATAACACCATTGAAGCAATAAAACAGAATGGTGACCCGCTTGTGAAAATTATACTACATGCAGAAGAATCACCGCAGAAGCTCTGAATGAGATGCAGATTCACTTTCTGACAGCAGGAGGCGCTTCTGGAACAACAGATACAGCGTTTCTTTCGTTACCGCTGTAAACAAAGCAGCACTGAGCTGAAACACTGCTTTAATATGAACTATACAGAGAAGAGATTAAAAGAAAATACCACGTAAACTTTTCTGAAGACAATCCGTTCCCCCAGAAACAAATTCATATTAAACCCCCAAACAATATTGATTGTGCATCTTGAACAGTGAGTGATCTGCCTGCTACAGTTTTTTTCTCTGTGCGTCCGTCTTCAACATCTCTGGCCTGTGTTAACCGGCGTTTACAGACTTCATATTTTCACAAATTACATTTTGGAAAATTATTGCATTGAACGGCGTGTGGCAAGTCCAGAACAGGAGATCGGCTGGCAATAAAAACAATAAACGGACGGTTGCCGATCCGTAATGCAAGAGGAGCCCTTCGGCCATCTACACAAACGTCATGAGACTCGCTAGCACCACCAACAGGAGGAGGACGGCGTGTTACTCTACAATGCACTAACTTAGGGCATCCTACCTTCTCAGGTCTTTTGGCGTTTTCCACTGCCTGGTACAGCAAGGTACGGCTCGGTACGGTTCATTGGGGGTTTCCCATGGTAACAGTACCTGGTACTGGTACTTTTTTAGACCACTTCTGTTGGGGTTCCCAAGGAACGTACGTTACCAAAACGTGAGTTGTATAAAACTCTGCGATCACGGATTCGGCGGGAGAGAATCGTCACTCCTGCGGCACTGAACTTGCGACCCAAACACAACAGAAACGCTAGAGTTATATCAGCACAGCCAGCGAAGGATTCGAACGAACTGTTTTGAAGAGAACCTTTTTTAACACCCAAAAAGTTTTTGTGTCTGTTGCGGAAGTCAGCGTTCTCTCGTTGTGTGGATAGCACAGGAGAGGAATCCGCGCAGAGCTTGATGGGGGCGAGCGGAAATGAAAAAGTTGTTCAGGAGGAGTGGGTATAGTGAGAAACGTGAAGAAAAGGTTTGGGGGGAGAACCAGAAAGGGTGGTTTATCGTAGAGCGGCTGCTCAACTATAAAACATGGGAATCAATCCCGCCCACTCTAAAAGCGAGTATGAACTGCAGTGGAGACGCAAAACCGTACGGAGCAGTACCGAGCCGAGTCGTACCACGCAGTGGAAAAGCGCCATTTGAGGAGACAATGACACGCATGCATATACAAGGAACGAGAATGGAAACTTGCGGTTTTAAAACCGTTGACCTTTTCAAATCGCAGTATACCTTGAAACCAGTAATCGGCCCATGCCTAGTGTATATGTGATATTATAGTATTTAATATTTTAAATCAGCTTTTTTCTTGGTATTTCAGTTAGTTTCTTATTTCTATGTAGCCTTTAAGTATTTTTTAATGGTTTTTAGAACTTCAACTATTTCAGTTAATTCCAATGCAAGTTTTTATCTAATACTTATACTGTATTTTAACAACATTTGTTAATATTAGTTAACTACATTGACATTGAGAAATACTTTTAAAGGACTTAAGAATTTTTTGTTAATGTTAACTTCAACATTTACTAATACATAAAGAACAGTAGTTGTCTGTTAATATCTAATTAGCTTAAGCTGACAAACAATGAACAGTTGCATTTATTCACTAACGTTAAAGATTCATTGTTAATTAATGCTAGTTAATGCATTAACCAGCATGAAGTAATTACTGTAAAGTGTTACTTTTATTTTAAAGTAGCTTCATTTCAGTTACTTGAAATGATATTTTATAGTTTTAGTTAACAATAACAACTCTGATGAAATATGTTTCTAGCTTAGAACCAGGAAACGATCTTGGGGCTCCTGGAAAGAAGTGACCTTGAATCTCTTCCACCGTTCTCATCCTCTCTGTGTGCATATAGTGACTCGGAAAGCATATCATCCACAAAATCAGGGATGCACCTTCCAAAACTTTTCGGACACACATACCGACCCGCCAAAACTGACACAGCAGATTTTGTCCGTGATCACTCCAGACCGCAATTACCAGCACAAATGTGAAGAACTCTTTCTCAAGTCATTTTGTATTTTTCTGCTTCCTTTCAACAATGGATCATTAGGAATAGACCAGTTCTGACCACAACTGACATTTGTTTTTCCACTTCAGAAAGGAGTTTTGATCAAGAGGACAAGATCGACGCAATTTAATCATGGAGATTTGTGCCTAATGTTACGTTTTTATAGATGCAAATGCTACTTGTGTGGAACAAAAAGTTTGGGAGTTGCTTGTATTGAGCCAAATTTTTCTTTTCCTTTAATGTAGTTTGGTCATTCCCTACTGAACGGTACAGTATTAGTGGTTGTCGTAACCAAACCCCATGAGAAGTGGAGGCGAACCGTGGTGTTTGAGGACGGTGGATCCCAGAATGCTATGCTCTATGGGCAGGGCTCTTTCGGAAACGATGAGAAAGCACAGGGCCATCGCAGCTCTCCAGACGGTTTCATATTCTTGGAAACATTCACGCGTCATAAGCTTACCCCCCCCCGATGCCATTGACTAGGTAAGCAAACGGAAGAAAGCGCAGCAAAATAGCGTGAGATTCTGTTATAAATACAACCTTGGATTCCATTGCGTCCCCAAGCACAAAATTGCCAAGTTGACCTTTCACTTCTTTCCTTTATTTTTTCACCAGAATAGTTCATCATCACCGCTCGCATCACACCATTGTTGCCAACAAAAGTTGAAAGCGTACACCGTCAACCTGCACACAATTGTAACGGATATTATTTCGATTTGAGAAAAAAATGTAAGAATATATATATAAATATATATATTTTTGTTAGTCTATACATTGTAGAATTCTAAATAACAAAAACATATTAGTTTGAAGTGTAGAGTCTATAGCGCAAGTGAACGTTCAGAGACACGTCGTACGATTTCAAGAAAAACCCTGCGTATATTTTCAGAAACGTAAGGTTTGGCCGAGGCGAGCCATGGTTCATTTTATCCCAGACGCCCCCTGATAGCTCTATGCTAATGAAGAAATGATAAAGAGAATTGATAGTGATGGTTTAGGGCGTGTCGAGGTTCAAAGCCTCGCGATAGTTTCCTGATTTCAGGGAACTGTACGTCACTAGAAGTGTTCTTAGGCAATGGTGTAGAGCGCAAGCAACGTTCACCATCATTTCAGTCTCGCCAATGCACATAATGCAACCTGTTTGAATGTAATATTCAAATGTACACAGTCTCACGTCTCCATCAGACTGGCTTACTGTGAGTTTAGTTGATTCATATTGTCATTTCAAGGTGTATGTCTCAACCCCCTACTTTTCGTCATGTGCGTGAGATAATGTTCCGCGCTGGTTTGAATTATGTATGTAGGAAAAAAATGGTGTTATAACGGTGTAATTTTCGCAATGTCCACAATGGATATGATTTCTGAGTAATAACATTTCACCGTAAGGGGGATACTGAACTTAGGTTGTCCTAAAGTATAATGGAAACATAATATCAATTCTTGATGAAGATAAAAAGTTGTTGAACATTTATATATCGTGGCCTTCTTATTCTCAAGACTGTCATTTTTGAGAGTGATGCCTTGTCAGTGCCTAAACTTACTTTCATTGTAAACTTGACCATTTGTTTTATTTCGAAAATGCAAAATTGTCTCATCCATCTTTTTGGTTTTGTTTTTCTTTCTGGAAGCATCTGTGTAGTATTTAATCTGCCATTTAGAAGCATTGTAGTCTTTCATTCTCATTATTATGCTGTGTGTGTGTGTGTGTGTGTGTGTGTGCACCTTTTTGGCAATTTTAGGATTCTCGTTCCGGTCATCTTTGGCTCGACTAGGTAGGAATTAGTTTTTTTTTGTTTTTGTTGCTTCAGATGCTAGGTCTGTGATCTGTGAAGCACACGAGAAAATGTAAGGATCTTTGTCGAATTATCAGATGGGGGCCGGAAAAACGTGACTGTTATGAGTAATTCTCAATTTATCCAGCTGATAACATCATGTTGTTTTGTATTCCACAAATATTGATGCTGGACTTGCTTTTTTTTGTTTTGCCTCCTGCAGTTAGATGCTGAAGGAGAGTTGTCGTGTCATCAAAGATTCTCCTGTCTATAATGACTTTATTTTTCTCCCCAAAGCATTGAATGTTCAACTAAAGGGAACATTTTGAATGAATCGTGGTGTGCCGAAGTAAGATTGCTGCCCATGGTTTCCATCAGAATTAAGATGTGTGTGAATTTTACAGAACCTGGTGTCTTGCAGTTGCAGTAGGGACATGAACAATACTGCTGTTGTGTCTTCAGAGTGCCTCCGGTTTTTGTCATTATTATAATTTTTTTTGTCTTTGTTTTTATAAATATATATATAAAGTAGGTATTGAGAACTGTCCTGTATATAACCGTAATGTAGCAATAAATGTGCCATTTTTAATAACAAAATGATACAAAAAAAATTTCAATGTCTTGCTTTGGATCTTGTATACCTTCAACTGAGTTAAATAAAAAAAAAACATTGTAATAAAAGTCTTACCATTACGTGTCTTTGCCGAGAAATGCTTGGAGTAAAGAGAAATAAGGCCCATTCAGACCAAGAGAACGATATACCGTCCACACACCAACGGACCATATCGTTCTGTTAAAAGCGCGCGATGCAGCTACGTCATCTGCCGCTTAAGATGCCTTGTGTTTTTTGGATTCTTTCCAATGTTTTTTTTTTTATTGTTCATCGACTGACAAAAAAAAGTTCTTAAAGTGATTCCAGCTCAGTGTCGTTATGGTCAAATATAACCCGATTGTTTATAACCTTTACAGTCTTTGGTGTGAACGGGCCTTCAAATCAATCATAACAAAAAAATTGCAGCGCAAAACCGATAGCTTTCAAAGATTTGATGCCACATAGGCTACATCAAAATTTGTTTAATTCTTCTAGACTAGTTCTTTCTCATTAGTAGCCAGGTAACTTATGAACTTTTGTTTGTAGGTGGACTGATAAAAAGTCCAGACTGGAAGTGACTAATTTAACACGGTCTTGCTATTGGGGTTTTTTTTTGGTTTGGTATTTTTTAACTAGGGTGAATTCGGGTAATCTGGGATACCTAAACTCCAGTGTGTTTATTTCCTGTTCTAACAAAATTTAGTCAACAGGACTTTTACTATAATTTTAGCGTGGAAGTCATGTGACTGAAATCACATGACTTCATGGGGGTGAGTCCACAGAAAGGGGCGGGGCACTTGTCAATCAAGAAGCTCTCCTGGGAATTGCATGACAAGGTCAGTGACAGGATTCTGACTAGATTAATGTTAGCGACATAAATCTGTCATAAGACAATGTCATAAATAAGACAAGGGGAAGTCGTGGCCTAATGGTTAGAGAGTCGGACTCGTAACCCACTTTGGATGGGATAAATGCAGAGCACTAATTCCTAGTATGGGTCACCATACTTGGCCACATGTCACGTCATATAATAAGGTCAGCCGCAAAAATGACTGTGTCCATGTCCATGCATCCATGCATGTTCCTAATTGTTGTCAAATTATGTTTGTGATCTATTCAAGCAACAAAATATGTATTAAAGTGTTGAAAATGTGTTTTCGTTTTTTTTCTTTCAAACATTTTTTGTTGTTGTCCCACATTATCAAATATGATAAGTAAATACTCCGATATGAGTATGTGGGACAGCATGCTTTGGGTAATCTGGGACAGTCTTCAAATGGGGGAAATATGCATTTAGGGACTTTAGAAGTCTAATGACAAGGGCTAATATACACTCTTAAAAATAAAGGTGCTTCACGATGCCATAGAAGAACCTTTTTGTCTAAATGGTTTCATAAAGAAACTTTAACATCTGTTTTGTTTCACAAAAGGTTCTTTGTGGCGAAAAAAAGGTTCTTGAGATTATAAAAAGGTAAGAAAGAGATGGTTCTTTAAAGAACCTTTGACTGAATGGTTCTTTGTGGAACCAAAAATGGTTCTTCTATGGCATCGCTTGAAGAACCTTTTGAAGCACCTTTATTTTTAAGAGTGTATGCCATAATGAGAAATGGGTGTTAATGTGGACTACTGGAGGTTATAACATTAGCATAAGTTAACAGTAAACCAGCTAACTAGAGAGATGCTACAGAGATGGAATCTGGGAAACGTATTCCAGTAGCAAGCAAAGGTATCAGGATGAAGTAAACCGTTAATTTCATTTCCCAAATTCCCAGTTAGTTTAGTACTATATACAACGGTTCAAACCACTGAGCAGGAGGGGATCTGCGCCCAGGCCAGTTGACAATGTTCTGTGCACAAACACACACGCACTCACACATTGGTATCACGAAACATGTGCAGAAGATAATGGCGTGATAGGTGATGATGCATGGGTCTCTCACCTGCAAGGAGTGTTTGTTCCCCGAGTAGCCCCAATTTTAATAGAATGGAGAACTTGAATAACCGAATGAATAATCCATTAATCGAATTGTTGCCTGCTGTTGCTTAAATTTGAGCTGATTTTTAAAAAATGTTAATACAATGTTAAACAATTTTATTAAGAGTTTTAAATTAATTTTAATGAATTAACACAGTAGATCGTTAATCCTGTGGAGAGATAGAAATGATGTTTCCTGATATTGGAATATACATTTTCTTATTGAGATTTCTGTAGGCCGACTTGTCATTTTTTTCATAATGCTTTTTAAAAATGGGAGATATTGTGTTTGGCATGCATAAAGTATGGTGAATATAGGCTTTTATTAGGCCAATGTTCCAGATTACATAGTGACCTGTCCCAGATTATCAGATTCAGGCAGAATGTTTTTTTTTGGCACAAAAACACTAATAGGTGTGGCATGTCTCCTCTGGGTATAATATCTACATTCTTTCTTCTGGTGTGGTTCGAAAACATCTTCGAATTGCATTCAAAATTTATATCGAAATAAATCACAGGTCAAAATTGCAAAAAATTTCCCAGATTACCCGAATTCACCCTATTTTTCACATACAGACAAAAGACAAACAACAATACATATTTGCATTAGACCAGTAGGAGCGTGTGTATAAATAGAAGAATAAATAAATGTAATAAAATTAGCGAAAACTAAAAAGGCTAGGGTGAAAAGGGCTTAAATAATAATAACAATAACAATACTACTACTACTATAATATGTTGTTGCCGTTCTCTCTCTCTCTCTCTATCAGCTTAATGGCTTTTTCTTGAGATAAATATCTCCTGTGCATTTAATAAACTTTATTCAAGACAATTACACATCACCAGCATTTTATGCCATTTTCATCGCAAAGCCTTATTCTAAAATGTTGACTATGCTATTCACAATCTACAAATCTGTTTTATGCAAATACAGTCTCCACAGTTCCAGAATTTTCTATCAGGCTAATAACGGGCAGTCCGGGGTCCTGAATCAGCCATTTGAACTTGTTTACCTTCTGAACAGAGAGAGAGAGAAAATGATGCAAAAAATAATAAAGCGGATCGGACCCAAATATGTCTCCATTGCCAGAACGTGGTAAATTCATCTTTCAGTTAATGAACTGTTAAGTAGAAGCAGCTCATCTGACAGTCGGCGTGTGTTTCCACGGTTATAATTCCAGAATAGCAGGCTAATAATGAGTAGTTATAGATTTTTTTGACATACTATTGTTTGTTTTCTTGCAATTCAGGGTTCCCACGCTGGTCGGATGGGGTACAGTTGGTGGCCTGGCTGTTGTCTATTTTACAGACTGGCGGGTGATTCTGGATTATGTTCCTTACATTAGAGGCAAATTCAAGAAGGACGACTAGTTGTCCAGATCTGTGGAAATCGGTTGCTGTGCATTTTCACAGGGAACAAACCAAGCTGATGCTTTGACTAGCCAGTATATGCGGCGCTGGTGATGTGACATTCAGCCATAAAGACCGAAGATCTGTCACTTCATTTTATGTGTTGAATCATATCTAATGATGTTGTTTTTTGTGTGTGTAAATCAGACTAGCATGTCTTGCTAACAAGTTGTTGTCTGTACAGGGAGTTGGAAATGGTTCTTTTTTATGCTTGGCACATCACCCCGCTTGAGTTTGCACACTGAAGTATAATTAATGCGACAGTTTGTACATATTCCTCGTACTTCTTAATAAACTGTGCACTTCTTGTTGATGGAAATCAGCGCCTCTTTGAGGAGGCATCTTGCTTTCTTACCCATACAAAATGTTCCCATGGTAACCATGGTTTCTGCCAAAATGCCCCTCACAAAAAAAGACAATCTCCCAGAATCCCATGCACATGTATTCCAGCACAATCCCACAGGATTTTCGTTTGGGATTTCCTGCAGGACTTTTAAAATCCCACAAGACTCGCGCAGGAAGCCTACTAACGTTACTGTACAACTTCTTTAACAGGAACCTGACAAGTAGTGAACTGTACTTACAATAACTAAAACAAATTAGTAATAATAAGACGATAACATCTTACATGGTTTTGAAGAACAGCCCAAATTAATGTTTTACAGTAACTGTTGTTACCATGCTATTTTTTTGTACGCAACAAACAAAGCTAATTCACACAGCCTAAAACATACTGTAATATGAAAATACATGTCCTTCGATTAAATAACGCGACAAATCTTTGCTGCATGAAACAAAACAATGCATTGTATTGTCATCATGTAGTTTGTCGTTACCCGACTACCGCAGGGCTTTGTCTCGTTAAGTCAACCCTAATCGGGCATAATGTCTTTCATTTGTCTCATTGAAGGGGGAGGGGAGTGAAAGTATAGAGGAAGAGAGGGGGATTTAACATTCACAAAAAGGCGACACCAACAGAGAATGCGCGATGGAGAAAAACGAGTAAGTATAACTGATTGGAAATCGTATTAAATCGCGATCCGCATCTGCATTTATAGTCATGCTGGTTTACGAGCTAAGCGATCGCTTTTGTTGATTTGAGTCGACTAGTCTCCGCTTCGCCGGGGCTACTAGTTTGCGCAGTGCTTTCAATCGGCGATGGTCTTAAAGAAAGACAAAAAACCGCATAATTAATGTAATAGAGTAACACGGCGGCCTGTACGGCTACATGCATGAACAGATAAAATGAAGTATTTGGAAGCGTGTTTTGTCTTAACATGAAAAAAGCGAAAGGTTTTGCTAAATGAACTGTTTATTTAACCTTGTTTTAACGTCGCGCTGGACCAGGTGCAGCATCTGCGATTGTCATTTTAACGCACGATGTTCATAAGATACGTAGTTTTGACCAACCGTAGTCTTTCATTCAGTTTCTCGATAAAAAGATGTGTGCCTATGTCTCCGGTTTGACTGGTAATGCATTTGTTTACATTCACAATTGGTCGAGGTTAGGCAAAATATGATACTGTGGTCACATAACAAAGAGATGCCGGAATTGCAGCAGTTTCTGCAACGAAAATACGCATACATTTATTATACCACGAGTGCCACTACAGGGTTATGGCATCTGTATGATGCATGAGGAATAAGTGTAGCCTATTTTCCAAGCGGAGGAATCTTATATTGAGCAGAAGAGCCCAAAGTGATGAGGCTACGATACGGCGGAACGTTTTGCAAAGTGACAAAGCAACATTGTTGAAAATAGACACTGTACTGCTGCATAAAGGTCTTTTGTAGTTATTATTAAGTAAAAACATTAGATAATAAGCATGTGAGATATGGACTGTCTCATGGAGTGAAAAGTGGGAGTGCTGGGATTGAGGAGGGATTAAGCCATGTGTGTGTTATGTTAGGTACTGAGTACAGAGGGGGGATTGTCATGTAAAAGTAGGCCCAGCTGTGGAGAGGATTTTGTGTGCTTTATTTCAGAAGAGGGTGGGGGTGCATGTCAGTTGAGTATGTGAATCGAATCCAAATTGAATTGGCTCTTTTTTTCCCCTAATGATTCGGCTAGACCGATTTAGAATTACAAAAAGTTACAAACCCAATTCCAAAAAAGTTGGGACACTGTACAAATTGTGAGTAAAAAAGGAGTGGAATAATTTACAAATCTCATAAACTTATATTTTATTCACAATAGAATATAGATAACATATCAAATGTTGAAAGTGAGACATTTTGCAATGTCATGCCAAATATTGGCTCGTTTTGGATTTCATGAGAGCTACACATTCCAAAAAAGTTGGGACAGGTAGCAATAAGAGGCCGGAAAAGTTAAATGTACATATAAGGAACAGCTGGAGGACCAATTTGCAACTTATTAGGTCAATTGGCAACATGATTGGGTATAAAAAGAGCCTCTCAGAGTGGCAGTGTCCCCTCAGAAGTCCATATGGCAGAGGATCACCAATTCCCCCCATGCTGCGGCGAAAAATAGTGGAGCAAAATCAGAAAGAGTTTCTCAGAGAAAAATTGCAAAGAGTTTGAATTTATCATCATCTACAGTGCATAATATCATCCAAAGATTCAGAGAATCTGGAACAATCTCTGTGCGTAAGGGTCAAGGCCGGAAAACCATACTGGATGCCCGTGATCTTCGGGCCCTTAGACGGCACTGCATCACATACAGGAATGCTACTGTAATGGAAATCACAACTTGGGCTCAGGAATACTTCCAGAAAACATTGTTGGTGAACACAGTCCACCGTGCCATTCGCTGTTGCCGGTTAAAACTCTATAGGTCAAAATAGAAGCCATATCTAAACATGATCCAGTAGCGCAGGCGTTTTCTCTGGGCCAAGAATCATTTTAAAATGGACTGTGGCAAAGTGGAAACTGTTCTGTGGTCAGACGAATCAAAATTTGAAGTTCTTTTGGAAAACTGGGACGCCATGTCATCCGGACTAAAGAGGACAAGGACAACCCAAGTTGTTATCAGCGCTCAGTTCAGAAGCCTGCATCTCTGATGGTATGGGGTTGCATGAGTGCGTGTGGCATGGGCAGCTTACACATCTGGAAAGGCACCATCAATGCTGAAAGGTATATCCAAGTTCTAGAGCAACATATGCTTCCATCCAGACGTCTTCTCTTTCAGGGAAGACTTTGCATTTTCCAACATGACAATGCCATACCACATACTGCATCAATTACAACATTATGGCTGCGTAGAAGAAGGATCTGGGTATTGAAATGGCCAGCCTGCAGTCCAGATTTTTCACCCATAGAAAACATTTGGCGCTTCATAGAGGAAGATGTGACAAAGAAGACCTAAGACAGTTGAGCAACTAGAAGCCTGTATTAGACAAGAATGGGACAACATTCCTATTCCTAAACTTGAGCAACTTGTCTCCTCAGTCCCCAGACGTTTGCAGACTGTTATAAAAAGCACAGGGAATGCCACACAGTGGTAAACATGGCCTTGTCCCAACTTTTTTGAGATGTGTTGATGCCATGCAATTTAAAATCAACTTATTTTTCCCTTAAAATGATACATTTTCTCAGTTTAAACATTTGATGTCATCTATGTTGTATTCTGAATAAAATATTGAAATTTGAAACTTCCACATCATTGCATTCTGTTTTTATTCACAATTGTACATTGCCCCAACTTTTTTGGAATCGGGTTTGTATTTCACTGGTTTGTCAAAGACTTTGAGTCAAAGTGCACTAAATATCATCTGAAGGAGAGAGAGAGAGCGAGACAAAGTGCACTAAATTTATGTAAATGAATACATATACAGAAAAACACCTTTGTCTGCAGTACTGGTAACCATAGCAACATCTGATTTTTTTTTCTTTGATACAAGCTGTTCAAAAGACCATTTGAGAAGTGAGTCAGGCATCCTATCTGTTGGCAAGTCAGATTTGTTTTAACGAATAGTGACTGTTGAAAGAAGTTTTATTGATTCATCAGTTCAGTGCATTTGAGAAACTTTACGTTTGTTTGCATTGTCACTCTGAATAAAACTTTTTTTGCCAAATTAATTTGAAGAAATGTGTGAAATTTGCATCGTTTCATTTATGATTCACCAACCTAACAGAATTGTTTCGGCAGAACCATTAAAAAGAACCAGTTTTTAAAAAAAATTGTTCATTTGGATCTCTATTCAGTTGGTTTTTATCATGGTAAATTTAACAAATTGTCTCATTTTGTGAATGTCAATATGTCTAGTGATGCATTTGTTTACATTCACAGTTGACCGAGTTTTTATGCGAGATGTTTACTTTTTACACCATTTATGGCACCTGAAGAACCAAAAATGATTTGTTTGGATCTCTATTCCATTGGTTTTATCAACTGTTAAGTTGAACAAATGATGTCTCATAGTCTGAATAAACCTATTTTCCCCAGGATTCCCAGTCAACAACATGTCATAAATAGACATGACTGTTCTTTTTTTAGCAGAGGTGAGGAAGAAGAGGAAGAACAGAGGCGAGAGAGGGGGGAGGCGGGTCGTTTGTATAGTTTGTGGTACCGTATTACTTAATCAATTAAAAAAACATCTATGGTGTTACATGTTTGCACGCCTTGACAAGCTTGAAGAGCCATCGACTAAAACCAAAAAAGTTTGTCCAGAGTTGTGCATGAACTTGAAACAAGCACGAAATCTTCATGGTATCATCATGACATGCAGAGTATTCAGTGAACTCATCTTTGCATCACACCTGTGTGTCAACTAACTTTTAACAGAGGATCGTGATTTAAAGGACTGGGTTTGTTTCAGAAGCAGAAGTGCAACTGCTTAGTGCAGAATGCCAGCTGAGATCTAGACAAGCTATGTGAAACAAATGTAAACATTTGGCAGAGAAGATTGACAAGGACAGCTTACAGAGCTTGTTAGGGCACTTAAAAGGACATTGTCTAGTACAAGTGTTTGAAAACCCTAGTAGACAGAGTACAGGAATGTATTCATTCTTGTGTTTAAAAGTGAGACTAGATCAAGAATTGTTTTTGTTTTTCTCTGTGCACATGCTGCTCTTATATGCAAATATGCAATATTAAATTAAAAATATTATTACTTTGTTTTAATTATATTGAATTATATATTAAATAAACAGGTATTTGCATGTTTTTTAAGCATTAAAATGACATTTTGAATGTGATTTTAATGTCGCCATAATTCAGAAAGCGTTCTAGTCCTCGCAGTATTCATGGTCTAATAACATTGTCATTTCGTCATCACAGGCTTGGGATTTAACAAAATTCTTTCCAAGTTAGGCATTGCATGTCATTGTTTGCGTATATTGTGTGTTAATATCCATATGCATCTACCGTCACCAAAACCCATTCTCTTTCCAAATGTGCATCCATACGGGTTTATCAAATCTCTGAGATGTGTCCTATCTTGCTCACCCTCGCCAGCCCCACTGGGAAGAAGTTCCGGAGCAAGCCTCAATTGGCCCGTTACCTTGGCAACTCCATGGATCTCAACTCCTTTGATTTCCGCACAGGCAAGATGCTCATGAGCAAACTGAACAAGAACAGACCGAGACCCCGATATGACAACAATAGCCAGACTAAGGTGAGAGGACTGCAGAGGCTCAATAAATTGTCATTTGATAAATGTTATTTGAACAAACATTTTCACATTCAGAAAAACAAATTCATCATCCTAGATTTATAACTGCAGAGTGATTCATTAAGAAGAAATGCATGGCATTTAAAACAAATTACAGGAATAGTTCACCCAAAAATGAAACTTTGCCAAAAATGTACTCACCCTCAGGCCATCTTAAGATGTAGATGAGTTTGTTTCTTCATCTGAACAAATTTTAAGAAATTTTGCATTATATCTCTTGCTCACCAATGGATCCTCTGCAGTGAATGGGTGCCGTCAGAATGAGAGTCCAAACAGCCGATGAAAACATCACAGTAATCCACAAGTAATCCACACCACTCCAGTCCATCAATTAACATCTTGTGAAGCAAAAGCTGTGTTTGTAAGAACAAATCCATCCTTAAGATGTTGTTAATATCAAACCAATGTTTCCAGCTAAAATACGATCTTCTATCTATAACATTGCTTTGTCCATTGAAAAAGTCATCTCGTCTGAAACAGGAAATAAATATGCACTTTTTATAAAACGGTCCAAACATTTCTAAACAAATATGTTGGTGGATTTTGATGTAAGAAGACAACAGGGGATGGACTTTTTCACTGGAGGAAGAGTTATTATGAATTATGGACTCAAATTTCAGCTAGAAGTGACACTTTAAAGTTGAAATGACTTTATGATGGATACGTTTCTCAAAAACACGCAGCTTTTCATTTCTCAAGATGTTAATTGATGGACTGTAGTCGTGTGGATTACTTGTGATGTTTTTATCAGCTGTTTAGACTCTCATTCTGATGGCACCCATTGACAATGCAGAGGGTCCATTGGTGAGAAAGTGATGTAATGCTAAAAATGTAGCCATCTACTATACAAGGTGACCCAAGAGGGAACGTGCCATTTTCCCAGGATGCGTCCTGGCCAGGATTTCTATAATGCCTAAAATATCTAGGTTTTGGCTTCGTTTGCGTGTGCAGACCGATCAGTGTATGACATCAAAATACCATACAGACGGTTCCTTATGCTTTCAAAATGCTCTCAAGGTATTTTGATGTCATACACCGATCGGTCTGCACACGCAAACAAAGCCAAAACCTAGATATTTTAGGCAATATAGAAATCCTGGCCAGGACCCGTCCTGGGAAAATGGCACGTATGGTCACCCTAATCTACATCTTGGATAGCCTTGGGGTGAGTACATGACAATCATATTTTCATTTTTGGGTGAATTATTTCTTTAAAGGCTATTCAAGACAGTTTTACTGGTCAAGCTGGTCTACCTGCAAAAAATATCCAGTAAAAGACCAGCAATTCCCATCGAAAACCAGTTTAGTAAAGTGTGTTACATCTTTAACAGAGCAAACCCGACCTGAATACGTCCCTCCCAGTACGACAGACGGCCTCCATCTTCAAACAGCCTGTCACAAAAGTCACCAACCACCCCAGCAATAAGGTTAAAACAGACCCACAGAAGGCCATTGACCAGCCCAGACAGGTAACACTCATCTAACCTAGGTTTTATTTAGCAATAACAGTATTTTGTCATAGTGGCACAATGCTAATATACTTTTCATCTACAGCTTTTTTGGGAGAAGAAGTTGAGTGGCCTCAATGCCTTTGACATAGCAGAGGAGTTGGTGAAAACAATGGAGCTCCCCAAAGGCTTACAAGGTACGTCTGGGCGAGATGAAGAACTTAATCCAAGTGTGTTTATTTTAATCAAGAATAAATGAATGTCAGTATTCAAGTACTTTGTGAAATCTGAAGAAATCGAGATGAGCAAACAAAAACAAACCCTAAAGTAAGCCAGAGTAGCCTACATAAACAACAGCAGACAAGGCCCAAACAGAGGGATATTTATATCAACTCAATTCAACTGTTGACAATTTCAAAATAAATGACAATGTGGTAATGTCAAAATAAAAGCACAGCACTAAACACACTCGCACACAAATTGTACAGGTGCAGAGAACTTTATAAAGAGTTTAAATGTACTTTACATTTTATTTAACATTTGAATTTTATTTGAAAAATGTTATTTTTATATTCAAAATTATTAAGAATTAATTAAGAGTAAAGGAATTGAAATTGATTTTTATTTATTGAAAAAAAACAACAAAAAAAACACTACCTTTCAAAAATTTGGGGTCGTAAGATTTTTTGATGTTTTGGAAAAAAGTCTCTTATGCTCACCAAGGCTGCATTTATTTGATCAAAACTACAGTAAAAACAATATTAGCATGATTTAGGGACATATTTTTAACCATATACCATATTTAAAAATACAACCTGTCCCATTTCTTTTTTGAATAAATTGAGTAATTTTTTCCTGTGATGCAAAAAGGCCTGCATTTTGGCAGCCAGCCATTACGAGCAGTCGTTCGAGTTCTCCATATCCACGGATTCAGAAATCATTTTAATATGCTAAAAAATTAAAAAGAAAGATTTGGTTTGTGCACGCTCGAGAAGACATATTATCTTGTCTTACTATCAGTATTAAAACCCCATTCTGAAAACCCATGATATCCTATTCATGACTATAAAGTTCAAAGAAGACTATTTATTTGAACACAGGAATCGTTTCACTAACCTGTATCAAAGATCGGCGAGAGTGCGAGCGGAATAGGGTGGGGACCGCCCAGGGGAGGAAAGAAGAAAAGTTATGCAGAATCATGGCTGGCGGGGCAAAGCAAACAAGGGGTCCTGGGGGAAAAGAAGGTGGAGGAGCTACAGCGGAACAGAAAAAAACGGCGCCCTAGAAAGAGGGGGCTGGGCCGCCGAAGAGATAAGCAGGAGGAGGCGGGGAGCCTGGGTTGCGGGACATAAGGTTTATATTCTCTCACTTTTGTCAATTTAATGTGTCCTTGCTGAACAAAAGTATTTATTTCTTGGAACATCATAATATGATATCTAAAATATGTTCAAAAAAAGATTAAATGAAAGGATGCTAATAAAATGAATGAATCTGATCATATTTGACGTCACTAAAGGAGTGGGCCCTGGCTGCACAGATAAGACCCTGTTGTCAGCTATTGCCAGTGCTCTTCACACCAGTGCGGCTCCCATCACGGGCCAGCTATCCGCCGCTGTGGAGAAGAACCCCGGCGTGTGGCTCAACACGACTCAGCCTCTCTGCAAGGCCTTCATCGTCACAGACGAGGATATCAGGTACTTCAACCCTCTGAATGATGCACTCTATCACTGTGGGGACATTCATGCAAGTACAATGATACAGTTGAATTTGATGCTCACAGAAAGCAAGAGGAGCTGGTGTACAGCGTGAGAAAGCGACTGGAGGAGGCTTTGATGGCCGACATGTTGGCTCACGTGGACGAAACGACTAGTGAGGGAGATGCACTCAAACAGGAGGGGAATTGCAATGATGATAAACAGGAAGTATAGCAAAGGTAAGCAAACAGTTGGAGAAAAATGGCAGCATTTCTGCTATTGTTTCCTAAAGGAAATAGTCACCAAAATGCCTCTTTTTTTTGACAGGTCATTCAAATGTGTCTGAATTACCTGCACATGAGTTTCCCAACACAACCAGACACACCACGATGATCTCCCAGCTTCGCTGAATATCCATGTACGCCCCTCAGTTGGGATCTCTCTGAGACTGTTGGCTTGATTTTCAGGCATTTTTCCATTTTATTGTCATTATTTTTTAATTTTTCAAACATTTTTCTAAAAGAACAAAATGTTAGAAAAGTTCAGCAGTTGAACTGCCTTCTGCATTAAATGATTTTTGAGAGGAGGTATTTGGATTTGATATGATGACAATCAAGTCAATAACACAGTCCTCTAGTTCTGGTGAGTGCTATACTTTGTCACAGCTGACCTAAACTGATAAGTTGATTATTCTCTGTGACTAAAAATGTTTAAAGCTCTCTCAAAAAGAGAAAGGTACATGTTTGTGCAAAAATATTGACCTTCTCTCTTATTTTCACAATATTTTACCCTCTTTCTTAATCAAACTAAGGTGCAAATCAGTATTATGCTGTTTAAATTCAGTTTCAATGTGTTATTCTCAATGCCAAATGTTTTACTGGAGAGGCATTGATAAACATATAAACAGGTATGGCTTTGTTTGACTTCAAATGTTATGTTTTCAACTCATCTGGTGCTTGTTTTTTCTTTATAAGCTATTCATACTTGACACTGAATAACATTTCCACAGTCTGAACCTGAAATTCAAATGTGAATGGGGATTCATAAAATGTGACGCGCGATTCATATAAAGTGATGTGTAAACATCATCCTGTGATAAGCAACTTAATTAAACGTGTTAAACGTTTTAAAAAAAAATGTTTTGTTCATAGCCCACAGCAGCACGCATTTCTCAAAATAAAATGTTCTTGTGTTGAATATCAAGGCTGTTTCATTCTTCAATGATCCTACAGATGGTTCACTTGACAGCAGCTTTATTTATGTTTCGTTAGTGTTATCATTTATTTGCTATCCATTTGTTTGCACTACTTTAAGCTGCTTAGAGAGTTTATGGTTCAGATCCAGAGCAGTTTTAAATGTCCCTCTCTCAGCTGAAGTATTAACTGTTAACTTACCATTACGGTTATGATGCCTGAATCTCTAACATCACCGCCTAGCGGAAATTAGAGAGAAATCAGAAGACGGTCTAAGGGGATCTCAGTCACCGCTCTGAGACACAATTAAAAGAATAGCGGAAGTTGTAGTGAGGTCTATTTTGATCTGTCAAAGCAGAAATGAACTTTCTGGCCAGATGGCAACCACAGAGTTCTACACAAAGGAAAGTGCGTATGCTAACTTTTAGTAGCGATATATTTTTTGTTACTCCATTGGATGTCATAGATAGATAGATAGATAGTTTGATTTTGTTTAGTGTTGTGTGTAGATAGTTTGATTTTGTTTAGTGTTGTGTGTAGATAGTTTGATTTTGTTTAGTGTTGTGTGTAGATAGTTTGATTTTGTTTAGTGTTGTGTGTAGATAGTTTGATTTTGTTTAGTGTTGTGCGTCGATAGATCGTTTGATATTGTTTAGTGTTGTGCGTAGATAGATAGTTTGATTTTGTTTAGTGTTGTGCGTAGATAGTTTGATTTTGTTTAGTGTTGTGCATAGATAGATAGATAGTTTGATTTTGTTTAGTGTTGTGCGAAGATAGTTTGATTTTGTTTAGTGTTGTGCGTAGATAGATAGATAGTTTGATTTTGTTTAGTGTTGTGTGTAGATAGTTTGATTTTGTTTAGTGTTGTGTGTAGATAGTTTGATTTTGTTTAGTGTTGTGCGTAGATAGATAGTTTGATTTTGTTTAGTGTTGTGCATAGATAGATAGATGGATAGATGGATGGAGTTTGATTTTGTTTAGTGTTGTGCGTAGATAGATAGATAGTTTGATTTTGTCTTCAGTGTGTGGCGTAGATAGATAGATCTTTTTTATTGTTTAGTGGTGTGCGTAATAGATAGTTTTTTTGTTTAGTGTTGTGCGTATATAGTTTGATTTTGTTTAGTGTTGGCATTAGATAGATAGATAGTTTGGTGTGCGTTTTGTTTAGTGTTGTGGCGACAGATAGTTTCTAGTATTTTTTTAGATGTTTGTGCGTAGATAGATAGTTTGATTTTGTTTAGTGTTGTGCGTAGATAGATAGTTTGATTTTGTTTAGTGTTGTGCGTAGATAGATAGTTTGATTTTGTTTAGTGTTGTGCGTAGATAGTTTGATTTTGTTTAGTGTTGTGCGTAGATAGATAGATAGTTTGATTTTGTTTAGTGTTGTGCGTAGATAGATAGTTTGATTTTGTTTAGTGTTGTGCGTAGATAGATAGTTTGATTTTGTTTAGTGTTGTGCATAGATAGATAGATAGTTTGATTTTGTTTAGTGTTGTGCGTAGATAGATAGATAGTTTGATTTTGTTTAGTGTTGTGCGTAGATAGATAGATAGTTTGATTTTGTTTAGTGTTGTGCGTAGATAGATAGTTTGATTTTGTTTAGTGTTGTGCGTAGATAGTTTGATTTTGTTTAGTGTTGTGTGTAGATAGTTTGATTTTGTTTAGTGTTGTGTGTAGATAGTTTGATTTTGTTTAGTGTTGTGCGTAGATAGATCGTTTGATTTTGTTTAGTGCTGTGCGTAGATAGATAGATAGTTTCATTTTGTTTAGTGTTGTGCATAGATAGATAGATAGTTTGATTTTGTTTAGTGTTGTGCATAGATAGATAGTTTGATTTTGTTTAGTGTTGTGCGTAGATAGATAGATAGTTTGATTTTGTTTAGTGTTGTGCGTAGATAGATAGTTAAATTTTTTTAGTGTTGTGCGTAGATGGCACTATTTCTAATCATTTTAGGTTTAGTGTTTCGTACGATGAGTTTGATTTTTGTTTTATGTGCATAGATAGATTAGATAGTTTAGATTTTTTTGGGGGTGGTGCATAATAGATAATGGATTAGATAGATAGAGGTTTGATTTGGTGTATAGTGTTGTGCGTAGATAGATAGATCGTTTGATTTTGTTTAGTGTTGTGCGTAGATAGATAGATAGTTTGATTTTGTTTAGTGTTGTGCGTAGATAGATAGTTAAATTTTTTTAGTGTTGTGCGTAGATAGATAGTTTGATTTTGTTTAGTGTTGTGCGTAGATAGATAGATCGTTTGATTTTGTTTAGTGTTGTGCGTAGATAGATAGATAGTTTGATTTTGTTTAGTGTTGTGTGTAGATAGTTTGATTTTGTTTAGTGTTGTGTGTAGATAGTTTGATTTTGTTTAGTGTTGTGCGTAGATAGTTTGATTTTGTTTAGTGTGCATAGATAGATAGATAGTTTGATTTTGTTTAGTGTTGTGCGTAGATAGATAGATAGTTTGATTTTGTTTAGTGTTGTGCGTAGATAGATAGATAGATAGATAGAGTTTGATTTGGTTTAGTGTTGTGCGTAGATAGATAGATAGTTTGATTTTGTTTAGTGTTGTGCGTAGATAGATAGTTTGATTTTGTTTAGTGTTGTGTGTAGATAGTTTGATTTTGTTTAGTGTTGTGTGTAGATAGTTTGATTTTGTTTAGTGTTGTGCATAGATAGATAGATAGTTTGATTTTGTTTAGTGTTGTGCGTAGATAGATAGATAGTTTGATTTTGTTTAGTGTTGTGCGTAGATAGATAGATAGTTTCATTTTGTTTAGTGTTGTGCGTAGATAGATCGTTTGATTTTGTTTAGTGTTGTGCATTAGAAGTTGATTTTGTTGTAGTCCTAGATAGATAGAAGTTTGATTTTGTTAGGGTTTTGTCATAGATAGATGATGGATAGATGGCATGGATTTGATTTGGTTTAGTGCTGATGCGTACAGATATATAGAAGATAGATAGCGTTTATGATTTGTAGTTAGTTTGTTGTGCGTAGATAGAGTTATCGTTTGATTTTCTGTCTCGTGATTGTTGCGTATATAGATATCTTCTAGATCTTGGTTGTAGTTGTTTTTTCAAAGATAATAGTGTTTCTGGGGGTTGTTGAGTGGTGTGCGTAGATAATACCAGCATATAGATCGAGTGTGACGTGTGGTATTTAGTGTTGTGGCGTGAGAAGTAGATAGATCGTTTGATCTTGTTTATGGTTGTGCGTAGATACTAAGGTTGATTTTGTTTTAATGTTGTGCGTAGATAGATAATAGTTTGATCTTTGTTTAGTGGGGGGTGGGGGTGGTGCTGAATTGATATTTTCATTTGGCTTTGGTGTTGGTGCGGTACGGTATAGATGAGGTAGTTGCATGTTGGTTAGGTTTTGCGCGTAGATAGATAGATGTTTGATTTTGTTTGGGGGGGGGGGGGGGGGGGTGTTTGTGCGTAGATATATCGTTTCATTTTGTTTAGTGTTGTGCGTAGATAGATAGTTTGATTTTGTTTAGTGCTGTGCGTAGATAGATAGATAGTTTCATTTTGTTTAGTGTTGTGCATAGATAGATAGATAGTTTGATTTTGGGCTTGCAGTGTTGTGCTATATGATATTAAGTTTGTTCGTGTTTGCTGAGATAGATGACGTTATCATTTTGTTAGTGTGTGCGTAAGATACGTTTTGATGTTTGTTTATGTGATGCATAGATAGACTCGATAGAGATTGATTTTGTCTTAGTTGGTGGCATAGATAAGATAAGATAGTTCACATTTTGCTTTAATGCTGTGCATAATAAGATAGATTGATAGAATAATAGAGTCCGGACTTTGGTTAGTGTTGTGTCTTCAGATAAAGATCGATCGTTGTGACACTTTGGTTTAGTGTTGTATGTTGCGTAGATAGAGTGTCTTGGTGTTTGACTTATGTTAATCTTAGTTGATTGTACGCTCTAGGGATACTTTGATTAGATGTTTTGATTTTGGGATGAGTAGAAATGATTAGGATGCGTAGAATAGATCTGATCTTTTTTGATTTCTGTTTAGGTGTTGTGCGTATATAGATATATAGTTTTATTTGTAGCATTGTTTCACGTGTTGTGCGTAATAGATAGATAGTTTGGATTTGTTCATACAGGTGTTCTGGCTGGAGATAGATCGATAGTTATTCTGAACTTTGTTTAGTGTTGTGCGTAGATAGATAGTTTGATTTTGTTTAGTGTGCATAGATAGATAGATAGTTTGATTTTGTTTAGTGTTGTCGCTAATAGGTTTGATTTGTGTGTCATTGTGCAAGGGAATAGATAACCCATAATTAGAAACTATTGTTTAGTGTTGCTGCTCTTAGAATAGATATAATGGATAGATGGATGGAGATTGGATTGTTGACTTATAGTGTTGTGCATAGATAGATGGATAGATAGATAGAGTTTGATTTGGTTTAGTGTTGTGCTTCTGCATCTGTATTATTTTCACTGTCAGAGGAGACTGGCTGGTATTAATGTTTAATAGTGCAGTGAGTGTATTTATGCTGATGGAGGAGAAAGAGTGTCACTGGGGTGGGACAGGCAATCACTCAGGCACATGAGCCGGTTATGTAACATACAAAATATTGAATCGATTTCCTTGGTATCCATATCTTGAGACATAATCATAATCAAGTCTGTAGAATGCAATGTCCAGTCTTGCTCTTATAAGGCCACCTTCATGCACAGGTGCAGGTGTGTTTATCTCCAACACACCTGCAATGGACTTTCTAGTAGTCCTGAAGATCTCAAATAGCTAGTTTAGGTGCAGGAAGCACACTGTACCAACTCATTCCTGAACTGTTTTTGAAATCCAGTTGAATGATGTGCCAGTACACTTGACATTTGAGTGTTTGAGTAATATCAATTACAAATTTAGCAAGAGATCAGGATCAAATACAAAAAATGTATGAATATATATATTCAGTATGAATATAGTTACTGTTTTTGTTGTCTCTCAGGGGGCATGTGTGTGGGTGCCAGACCCAGAAGCTGTGTGGGTGTCTGGAGACCAACACATACGAATCCATCTCACTGCTGGCAGAGTACGACACTCACACACATATGATTCTGATTTGAAACCATGAGCCTTTAAGAAAGAACCTGTCGCACTAACCACTAATCAAACTTCAAAACTTTATAAAGACAAAATGTTTTTCATCATTTTCAGTTGTATAGCTGTTCACTTAAGACAAAATGCATCTTATTTTATTTATATAGGTACAAACCATTTATATGCTATTTTATTATTTTTAAACAAGGAGATGGAGTATGTTGCCTCCAGTGGGTCTTCCTCCTCTAGGTAACCCTGATATTTTGGAGGGAGAGAATGACCTCACAGCTCTAACCTTCCTCCACGAGCCAGCGGTACTTCACAACTTGTGTGTGTGCGCTTTCTGGACTACAGTAGCATTTACACTTAATGTCGTGAGTTAAAAACAACAGAAAACAGTAGCAAGTTTTTACAGCCATTGCCCAATCACCTCTATTTTACTGGGTGTAAAGTTCAAAACACAAAAATTCAAATACCATCACTCATTGTTATATTGGTTACTGTAAAGAACATTTACCAAGCACTGGGTTTATTGAAATGTAAATTATGCACATGTAAATTAGATTCATTTCACTTTTAATTTCAGAGATACATTAACCTCACTTAGACAACTTTTCATATTTAATAGGGATTGTGTTGGTGGCGTTAAATCCATATGAACAGTTGCCCATTTATGGAGAGGAAGTGATTGACGCTTACAGCGGCCAGGACATGGCTGATATGGAGCCACACATTTTTTCTGTGGCTGAAGAGGCATACCGAACTATGATCAGGTCAAGAACAAGCAAATAACAAGATCAGTTCACTTACAAAATAGTACCGTGTTTTTGGACATGTACCATGGTAATACCATTGTATTCTGTGAATTACTTGGAGAGCCATTTAAATAATATTTAAATATCAAAGTACCACGGTATTACCAACACTCTACTATGATAGTACACAGCAAGGAAATTAATTCTGAATCTGTATTACATTACTTTAACTAAAACATATAGGTTTATCATTATAACAGAGAGGAGAAAAAACAATCCATCATAATCAGTGGAGAATCAGGCTCAGGTAAAACTGTACCTGCTAAGTTCACCATGTGTTACTTTGCTGTCGTGGGTGGTGCGGCCCAGCAGACCAGTGTGGAGGAGAAAGTGCTGGCATCAAATCCCATCATGGAGGTACTGAAACTTGATTTCTGACCTTTTTGGTAAAGTAGGAGGAGGCTGTTTGCAACATTTTAATCCTTGCAGGCAATTGGTAATGCCAAAGCAACCAGAAACAACAACAGCAGTCGTTTTGGAAAGTATATTGAGATAGGATTTGGACGTTCAATGACCAAGTGCTGTTATTGAGATGAATTTTGTTTCATAACACAAACAAGCAGCTCAAGAGAGAAACTACCACATCTTCTACCAGCTTTGTGCTTCCAGGGATTTGCTAGAGCTGAGGACACTCAAACTTGGTAAAGCCTAAACCTATGTCCTGAAAACATGTTTATTTGTGTTGGACATTTTTGTTCAGTTACACCATGCACTACTGCATCTCGCTAGATTCTACAGAGAACTTTCATTACACCAACCAAGGACAAGATGTGCACATTTCTGGCACAGATGATGTGGTTGAGCTACAGCAGACAAGCAGACATCCATATATCCCTCCGAAACAACACCACACACTTTTTGCAAAACTTGTGGTTCACCCCTGCAGGATTGCAACCTGACCAGCAGATGGAGATATTTCGTATACTGGCAGCTATTCTTTATCTGGGGAATATCAACATACAAGCCAGTGGCCGTGGTGGGGACCGCAGCTACATTGATGAACAAGCACCACTTCCTATTATTTTGCACATTTCTGAGTTAGATTTGATGTCTGTATAGATGAAGAACAGGAGCAGTGCTAATTTGTTAACAAGTAGCATGTGCTAATACGGACATCATTTCTTATTCATCATACTGGCAAGCCAATGACCGTTCCTTGGCCTCGTTCCTTTAGGGGTGGAAGGTGCTCAGATGGCCCAATGGCTATGCCACAGGCGATTGGCAGTGGGTGGGGATATGCTTGTGAAGCCCATGACAGGTCAGCAGGCTAATAAAGCAAGGGATGCTTTGGCTAAGCATGTGTATGAGCAACTGTTCACTTGGACAGTGCAGAGGCTCAACTCATCCTTAAGAGCGCACTGGGAACAGCCCAAATCTTTCATAGGAGTTCTTGATATCTGTGGGTAAGAGTTATTTTGTATGTAACAAAAGAAAAATGTACATGAAGGATTGTTTGGTCAATCTCTTCTTTGATCATTTATAGGTTTGAAACTTTTGACAGGAATAGTTTTGAGCAATTCTGTATTAACTACGCAAACGAGAAACTCCAACAGCAGATCAACAGGGTAAGTTTCCAGATATTGGGACTTGGTGTACATAGGTGTCTAACATCTTCTGTCTAGTGAAGAGTGACTTAGTCCTTGAAGGATTGCTCCACCCTAGTAGGGTGACCATACGTCCTCTTTTTCCTGGACATGTACTGGCTGGGATTTCTAAATTGCCTAAAATGTCTGGTTTTTCCTATTGACATTCCAATTCCTTCTTGAACACTGCGGTACATTATTGGTAGATAACACGGTAGATTATTGTACAATGCCTGCACACTATTGCTCAAACTACTTTTTAGTCATAAGGTGTGTTCGACTGAGCGATTAGAGAGCAGACGGCTCCTTATGCTTTCGAATCACTCTCGCAGTACTTTGATGTCATACACCACACTCGGCCTGTGCAGTGATACTTTAATTTGAACATGCCTATTATCTCCAAAAAATATGAAAACAATAGGAAAACAAAGCCAAAATCTGGATTTTTGGCCATTTAGAAATCCTGGCTAGGACATTTCTGGGAAAAAGAGGATTATGGTCACCCTACACCCTAGTGTACATTGTACAAGTGCCTATTCTTGGTTACACTGAGCTTTTCAGAATCTGACTAATCATTAGGTGACCCTAACCCAAACCTGCAGTCTTTTTTGTGTTCAAAATTTACAAAATTAATATAATAAGCGAGTACATCATGAATACATTTTCCAAACTGTGTTTTTGGCTTATCCTGAATCACTATGGTACACCTATAATAAGTTTTTATATTCAGACTATTTCAGACAGTTACTGGTGGAACTGCTGCGGAGTAGCCCAGTACCTGCGTGATTCATCATAGACATAAACAGAGAGAAGTAGCTCCGGCTACAATGTTCTTCTGTAAGACGCACGCAGTTCTGTTTATTAACCACTAGAGTGCCAAAAGTTACGGAGTGCAGCTTTAAGTATTTGGTATATGATTTTGGCCTCATCAGCACGTGTTTCAGCTGGAGCAGGAGGAGCCATGCATTGCACTCATCGAAGAACAGCTGGGCCTACTTGATCTTCTGGATGAAGAATGCAGAGTGAGGAATCTACATGTTGTAATCCATGCTGTAGTCCCTCTTATCATGTCATCAAGGTGTACAACCCAATATCGCTCTGTTCTAGATGCCTCAGTAAAGGCTCAGATGAGAACTGGGCTCGGAAGCTCTACGACCAGCACCTGAACCACAGCCCTCACTTTCGTAAACCACACATGTCCAACTCTGCCTTCATCATTGTGCATTTTGCTGATATGGTCAGAAAACATCACTTCACCGATTGAAGGCACCAAACCTTTCAATGTTTGATATTATTGCTGGCTTTTTGAATTAGGTCCAGTACGAGTGTGACGGCTTTTTAGACAAAAACCGAGACACTGTATTTGAGGAGCCCATCAATATACTGAGAGCTAGTCAGGTATTTTTTGAATAGTTCAAGTCCTGGCTGTTGAAAAATTTAGCTTTGTACTCACTCTGCCTCCTCACGACTGTTTGTACCCTTCACAGTCAGAACTAGTTGCCGAGTTGTTCAGAAGGAGTCAGCAGGTGGATCCCTCCCCAACTCCTCTCTTGCAAACGGGAGCATACGTTCAGGGAAGAGAGCTCATCGAGAGCACAAATTAACTGTGGGCTTTCAGGTGAGCTGCTTCTCCTGGTTCCTGTCTAAAGAAAACTCTTGATTAACCAGTCATGCTCAAGTCCATCTAATGCTGGCTGCACACTAGACGATTTTAAAACCATGGGAGTTCACAGACATGAAGACAGTTTCAACTGATTTTTAGCCTTATAATCCTCTGAACGTGCACAACTAGACGATTCGACCACATCGCGAGACCACACACTTGTCGATTGTAGGAACGATTTCACAGTGACACGAGATCTCACGGAGACTCGCAAGATCAAACGTGACTAGAGAAGATAAACAAATGGAGAACAATCGACATTGTCAGCTGGCTCTCCCAGCGCGCGTTCTGTTTCACAGTGAAAAACAAAGTATAAAAAAGAATATGGGTGATGTATTCTGCTTTCGTGGCATGTTTGTGGCTGCGAAGTTTCAGCTATAGAAGCACTCAACATCTGGTAAGTGATGCTTGCTCGCTCTCATTGGCTATCGCGGGTATCACGTCAGAGTCACATAATCACACCATAGAGGATTTTTTGGACAAAAAATCGTTTGCGACAAGCCTCAAATCGGGCCACACCCCCCGATCAGGCTTAAAATCGGCCTTAAAATTGTCTAGAGTGCAGCCGGCATTAAGGTATTCTTTGACCCTTAAGGTCTTAAATTTCTACCTTTTCTTACATATTCTCTTTGTGTGTCTAGTTTCGTCAATCCCTGCAACTTTTGATGGACACCTTGAACAGCACCACACCGCATTATGTCCGCTGCATAAAGTCCAATGACCTCAAATTCATTTCTGTAAGAGAATAAATAAAATGTCATTTGTGTTCTTGTCTATTTGAGTTTGAGCAACCTTTTCTCGTCTCTCTATATCAGATTTGATTCCAAGCGAGCAGTGCAGCAATTGCGAGCATGTGGAGTCTTGGAGACCATCCGAATCAGTGCCGCAGGCTACCCCTCCAGGCAAGTACTCTTCTATAGGTCTCTCAATTCAGTTCCCTCTTCCATCCCTGACTCTGTACTCCAGGTGGACATACGAGGAATTCTACACTCGTTATCGGGTGCTGCTACGTGGTTCTGTTTCTAAAGATGATATGCGCCATTTCTGCCAGAGTGCCCTTCCTGATCTCATCCCTGATCCAGATCAGTACTGCTTTGGCAAGACCAAGGTTTTATTCTGGGCCGGACAGGTTGCAGTACTGGAGAAGCTGAGAGGGGATCGGCTACATGCGGCAGGAGTTTTGATCCAAAGCTGGGTGAGAGGATGGCTACAGCATAGGCATTATCAGCGGCTCCAGTGGGCCACCTTCATCCTGCAGCGGTACATCAGAGGAACCCTGGGCCGAAGGTGGGTTAGAGTGTTACCTAGTGAGCACTCAATGTACTGTATGCTTTTTAGGTCCTATTCTGGTTGAGTAGTTTTTTTCTAATGGGTGTTTTTGTATATTTGTGACTCTAATTTGAAGTACGCGCTTCAATGTTACCTAACCATTAGGTTGGCGTGGAGCCTCCATTACACACGTGCAGCTTTAATCATCCAGAAAACATACCGCATGCTGGCTGTGCGACAGCTTGATCTTACCATCAGAGAGGCCACCATCAAAATCCAGGCTTTCATCAGAGGCACTCAGGCTCGTCGGATTTATAGACAAGTAAAATGCTTCATGTGTGTCTGGGTATAGTTACAAAAATACAAATAAAGTTACAGGTACATTTCCCAGAATGCTATAAGGATAGCAGAGAAACAATATTTTCAGTTTCAGACGCATCAGAGCTGCAGTGGGGCTCCTGCAGTGCTGCGTGCGCAGGCGAGCGGCGCGGAAAGAGCTGTTGCTCCTGCGTGCTGAGGCTCGGTCGGTGGAGAAAAACAGAGAACTCAATAAAGGCATGGAAGTCAAACTCATGCAGCTGCAGCTCCGAGCCGACCAACAGGTGAAAGTGTCGGTGTTTAGTTGGGATGTTCACAATTCTGTAATCCCTTTATTAAAATTAACAATGGTTTAAATTAACCATGGTTTTACTGTAGTAAAAATGTAGTAAAATTTTTTTTTTGCCATATTGATTATCATTTGTATAACCACAGTTTTACTACAAATACCATGGTTAAAATATGGTTAGTGTAGCAAAACCTTGGTTAATTTGCGGCTACCATGGTTTAACTATGTTTTTGTGGTTTTATTTGTACTAAACCATGGTTAATTTTCCTAACAGAATGATTTTTTCCCCAATAAAAGTATTTATTTATTTAATAAATATCACCTTTTTTTGTGATGTAAGTAATGTTCAGTGTTGGGAAAAGTTCATGCATTAGTAGTGCATTACAATATTGTGTTACTCCCTAATCCAAACGCCTCTTTCGTCACCCAAGGGAAATGAATAAGCCTCATGCGTAAGTGAGAATATAAATTCACATCTGTGGTACAGGCAGATTGTTCCACTCAAACCTTTCAATTGTGCGCCATTCTTGATTGCATGAGGAATAGGACGCATGAGAAAGAAAAGTCACACCTCTTCAACAATAAAAAAAACAAAAAACACAAAAACCTCCCACAAATGTTGTGTTTATCTATAGTCATTTTTGCTTATTAGTAAGGTTGAATTGGATTGTCGAAGGTCAGCAGCAAAGACACTGGTTAATAAAATGGAATTAAATACATAACGGATATTTGTACTATTTAACATAAGTTGATTTTTGCAGGTTTGTATTTAATTGTTTTTATTCATTTTGAAGAATCTGTTTTTGTGAAAGGGGGGCGGGGGGTGGGAGGGGGGGGGTGAGATGATTAGATGCTGTTGAGATTTGTCTAGAAACTACATAACTATTATGTTTACCACGCACACAACACACTACGCCTCTGCATGTATTCCTCTTATTCTCTCCAACATGTGGACAGAAGAGCTGTCATTCAATACGATAACAAACAAGAACTGGTGCACTCAGGGTATTTTGCTTTAAATCAAAAAGAAATGCGACTACTTTACTAGTTACTTCAAAAAGTAATCTGATTACGTAACTCCTGTTACTTGTGATGCATTACCTCCAACACGGGCAGTATTTAAATTGTTAAATAGTGTTGTATATTGTGACTCGTGTGTCCGGGTTTGGTATCGTTTGAATTTGATCGATTCCGATTACGGTTCCGATTCTGCTTATCGATTCCGATTCTTATCGATTCCTAATTCCGATTCCAATAAGATAAAAAAATCCATTAAACAAATTTTAAATTTGGTTAACATCAGTCACTTTATTTTCCTTAAACAACTTTCTTTTCTTGCAAGGCAGCTGGTTCCATTGACATGGGCTAGTTTTGTTTGTTTAGTCCGTTTACTCTAGGAAATCCAAGCTCTCCGAGTTGAGAGAGATTCTTTGGAGAAAGAGAGGGATGATCTGGCCATTGGTTTACAGGATCAGAAAAAAGCTCTGGAGGGTCAATCATGTGTCTGCCACAGTGTCATTTTCACCATCTCAACTCATGTATTGTTTAAGAAATTAATGAGATGGCTGACTAATTTGAATGGATTTAAAGACACACAATAAATATGAAAATAGTATAAACATAGTCGAGTAAACACTAATGAAAGTGTTTGTGTGTCTGTATGTTTCAGAGAACCGTCAACAGACTGAGGCATCAGTGCGAGCAGAGCTGGAAGAGGAGAGGAGGAGATACCAGAGTTTACTGAGAGAGTTCACAAGACTAGAGCAAAGATACCACAACCTGAGGGATATGAGCTTATTTACAGCCAATGAGGTACATCTTTACTGAATGTGATGGGTGGCCAACAAGTCAGTTTCCTTCTGCTCACCTCACGTACATCAGATTGATCCTCTGGAAGTCATAAATGACTTATATCATACGCATTACATTGTACGTTTTCAGGTTCCTAGAGAGGCAGCTGTTGTCTCAGAGAGCACAGTGGGAGCAGGAGATATCAGATCTCAGGATGAAACTCCAGCAGGCTCAAGACAGAGATACACCTGGAGATCCTGAGATGAATGTACTGGTTCCATTTGAACTTACCATTTATTGTTCTTTGTACTTTGTTCATTTGTCATTTTTGCTTCTTTATGTGTGTTTATGAAAGCCCTAACAGAGCAGGTGGTGGTTCGAGAGCAGGAATGCGTCCGGTTGTGATGGGAACTCAAGGAACTGAAACACACCGTGAGCCTCAGGAGAATCCTGTCTTATGCAGGTCTGTGTAGGTCCAAAAAGTATTTGGACACCTAAACTACATTCTTAAAAATAAAGGTGATGCCATATAGAGGAACCATTTTTGTTACCTAAAGAACCTTTCAGTGAACAGTTCTTGAAAGAACCATTTTTTCTTAGTGTGAAGACATTTTTAATAATCTAAAGAACTTTTTTCCATTATAAGGAATGTTTTTTTTTTGGAATGGGAAGGTTATTTTTAAGATTGTACCTTTTTAAATGTTTGAGGATTTTTTTTATTGTGTTTTTGAAAGAAGTCTTTTATGCTTACCAAGGCTGCATTGATTTGATCAAAAGTACAGTTACAATCAGTAATATTGTGAATTATTACAATTAAAATAACTGTTTCTGTCTGTTTGAATATATGTAAAAATGTAATTTATTCCGGTAATGGAAAGCTGAATTTTCAGCATCATTACCCAGTCTGCAGTGTCACATGATCTTTCAAAAATCACTCTGATTTGCTGCTCAAGAAACATTTCACTGTATTATTCATGATAAAACTCAGTTTTGGCTGCTTATATATTTTTGTGGACCCGCATTTATAATGTTTTTATCGAGAATTTATAGTCAGTCAAAGGAAAAGCAGTTATTTGGAAATATAAAAATACTTTTGGTACTCATTTAAGTGTCTTTACTGTCATTTTGGCAATTGAATGTTTCCTTTGCTTAATAAAATTTCATACATTTTTTTCTTTAAAACAACCAAACAATGTGAACTAGTGGGCTGTCAAACATTAATCTTGATTAATCACACCAACATATACAAGTTTTTGGTTACATACTATAGTTGTGTACTGTCATGCTATTGATTATGTATATGGATAAATACACACACCTGGCATTAGACATTTCAAAAATATGTTACATTTCAATATATGAAATATTATTTATGTATATTATATTCCCCAATTTTATAATTATATATATGAACTAAATAATATAAAACTTTACCAAAATATATGCTTTATGTGTGCTGTATTATATAACATAAATTAAACAACAGTACAAACACATATATTTTGTAAACAAAACTTTTATTTTGGATGCGATTAATCGTTTGAGAGCACTATTTCGAACTTTAACTATCTGAATGCCAGTACAGTTTACACACAATAATCAAATCATCTTATTGTATTTTAATGAAAGGTGAGCACAAACGCACTCTTCAAGCAAAACATGTCAGAAAAGAATGGTTGTTATAAGATTCCAGATCAGGATTCATAGATGCTACATATTGAAATGTCTCCTTAATGCGCAATGTGGGGCCAAAGCGCATCCCAGGCCACCACAATTTCTCCTGCCCCTCAGAAGAGCCAATACTACTGGAAGTGGGCAGGAAGCCAAGAAGGAGAGCAAGCGTGGTGACGCAACACACCTTTCCACACAGGTCATGCACACACACAACAGCATTGGAGTTTAGTTGGAGACTGTAATTCCTGCGGGACTAGCGAGAATGCCTTGAATGTATCTCTGTGGGCAGATGTGAGGGCTGAAGGTGTCTTGTCTTTTGTCCCGCGTGGCTGGCAGCTCGTGGTCTCTCCTGTTGTACGGGCGAGTCGTCTGCTGTTGAGCGGCTAATCAGAAATAGCAAGCGCCATTAAACCCACGCCCTGAATGGTGAACGACTAACTTTTATTTAACTATTATTTATCAACTCTTTAGGAGTTTCGCATGTTGGTGCCCAAATATTATTTCAACTCATCGTTTATTCATTATCACACAGTTTGTAAGAATTCTATTCCTAAATAATTAATATATAAAATATACAATTTATTATATCAGGTGGCATCTCAATAAAGACAATGTCGTGATGTTGACTGACAGTGAATTGGTGCGGTTGGTTTTTGTTAAATGTGAGCAAAAATAATCACAATTAAAAGAACCAAAGATTTTTCAGTCTGTGTGCATTGAATTTATTTTAATACACGAGTTTCATAATTTGAGTTGAATTACTTAAATGAACTTTCCACGACATCCTAATTTATTGAGATGCACCTCTATATTTATCAAAAAAAAAAACAAAAAAAACCTCTACTGTAACGGCGGTTAAAGGGGTAGTTTCACCCAAAATGAAGAATTAGCCCATTATTTACTCACTCCTCAGCCATCCTAGTGTATATGACTTCTCTTTTTTCAGACGACTCCACCGTAGTTATATAAAATACTGTCTTTGATCGGTCCAGCTGTTTAATGCCACTCAGCGGTGTTGCATTGCTTCAGTCCAAAAGAATGAATCAAGTGCATCCATCCATAACAAAAATGTCTCACCCGGCTCCGGGGGGACCAAAGGCCTTCTGTAGCGATCGAATTCGTTGTTGTAAAAAAATATCCAATTCAAACGTAATAACACTTTAAGGTACAGCTTGCCTCACTGTTGTAATGGAAGCAGTTCCGGGCTGGATGACGTATGAGGTGTCAGGCGCTGCCATGCGCCGTGATTCTGCGTGAAAACAACGTTTGTTGAACAGGAGCAAAGGAAGCAAGTTTCCTTGTACTTGTACTACAAGTAACACCCGTCTCCTTTTGGTTTATATCGAAATCCTCCGACATTCTTCGTTACAAATCCTCGTTTTGTACTTTTAATTATTAGTGACCGTTGTTTTTGTTTTGATCTCTCCCCTGCGCGTCAGCGTTCGTCACTTCTGAGTGCTAGCGCGCATGCTACCAAGCTGACCATGAATTCGTCATTCCCCCTAACTGCTTCCCGTTACAACGTAGCGTCAAGCTACATTAAATTGATTATTTCGTCGTTAAATATGGTTATTTTTCTTTACAAAACATATCGACTCGCTACAGAAGCCTTTGTTCATCCCCCGTAGACCGTTGAGACACTTTTGTTATGGCATGGATACACCACCACACCCCCCACCAGCCTTTATTCTCACTTCTTTGGGACTAGATGAACTGCACACCCGCTGCATCACTACTTCTGAAGATCAGAAGACACACATCTTTTTAATGTAACTCCGATTGGATTTATCTGAAAGAAGGAAGTCATATACGCATAGCATGGCTTGAGGGTGAGTAAATAATAGGCTAATTTTCGAGATTTGGGTGAACTAACCCTTTAAGCGAAACTGGATACTTGTTATAGCACTTGCATATCATTTCTCTTTTGTTGATTTTGATTGCTTCCAGTGTCCTCATTTGTAAGTCACTTTGGATGAAAGTGTCTGCTAAATTACTAAATGTAATGTAAATTTATTCCCAAACATGGAATTCCGTAAACTGGAAGTGTATGGAAACCACTTTTAACGGGTTTAAACTAAAGGTCTTTCACCCAAAAATGAAAATTCTGTCATATTTTACTCACCCTCATGTCGTTCCAAAAACCGTGAGACCTTCGTTCATCTTCGGAGCACAATTTAAGATATTTTGATGAAATCTGAGAGCTCTCTGAACCTCCATAGACAGCAACGCAACTGAATGTTCCCAGACCCAGAAATGTAGCAATGACATTGATGAAACAGTCCATGTGACATCAGTGGCTTCAACCTTTGCTGTATATTCTCACCTGTAGCTTACGCTATAACCTACGTCCACGGCTTCCGCTGGAACGTCACTCTCTTCATGAACGTGGTATACAGTGAGATACGCTTTATAAAGCTTAAATATGGATCTTTTTTCATACACCAACTCATCGCTCATCTCACTTGCAGAAGGTGCGCTTATTAACCCCTTGATCATATGGAGGGGCATTACTTTCGATAGATGGATGACGCTTCACTTTTTTATGTGGATGCTTAAAGAATTCCCGACAAGACGTGTAAATGAAGCACCATTCACCGTGGCCATTATGACATTTATTCAAAGAGCCGGACTATTCCTGAATTGATATTTGTTCGAAAGATAAAGTCATATAGACCTATTATGGCTTGAGGTGAGTAATCATGGGCTAGTTTTATTTTTTTCGGGTGAACTATCCCTTTAAGAATGCGTGAAGGCCAGAACAAATTTTAATCTGCATCTGGGAAACATGTTTGATGTGTATAGAGTAGATTTTAAGACATTAATTGTTGTGCGATTCATGTTGTAGAAACACGGCAATGAACTGGACGTGACGGCTGTGTGGCTGAAGAACGCTAACCTGCTCAAAGACCTGCTCTACCAGCACTCTCCCCGACTGAATGTCAGCAGTTTCTTTAGTTCTTTTGCAGAAATGACTTCAAATCGAAATATGCCTCTTCTCCTGCAGGACGTGAGGGGCTCAGAGGAGCTGATTCCTCTGGTGACGGATGTGCAGGACTCTGTCCGGGCGCTCAGTGATCTGTGTATTCAGGCCAATCAGCAGCTGCTGTCCATCTCCGAGAGTCGCCTGCAACCCATCATCGGTACAGTAATACAGACACAAAGACCTTTCTTACACAGCTGCCAATGACCTTGATATATATATATATATATATACATTATATGTATATGGAAAATTCTAATTTTTTCTGTATTTATTATGTATAGCTATGCGTTTGAATAAAACCTATTTTTTGTTTATTCTGTGAACATGTTTGATGACATTACAAAAAAAAAAAAACATTAAATTAATTTGAAATAAAAGTCATTTAGAGCATGAAATGCCATTGATCAATGGACGTTTATATCTTTTCAGACAACACAATACCATGTTTACTTCAGAAGAGTTAGAAATCATTATTTGTGGAATAACCCTGATTTTCAATCACAACAAATGAAAACATTTGTTATTTTGACCAATTGTCACTTTCTGCAAAAAAAAAGCTCTAAATGATCATTCTAATGATATATTTGAACATAAAATTGACATTTAATTTAATAACTTTCATTAATAATGTTTATATACATATTAATATACATAGTGTGTATGTAATTGATTATATCGACATAATTTTATATACGTAAACAACCACATACCTCTACCTTTTTAATATTAACAACTTAAAAATATTGTTATTATATAAATCACTAACATATGATATATGTTATTACATTATTAATACATTGTAATACATGTATCATATAATAAAGGTACATATACACATGTTTTTATGTCATTTATGTGTAATTTTATTATTTAGTTTGGTTGTATTTATATCTTTTTATATTACATAATAATGTAAATTATATACCCTTGTGTATATATCAGATTGTAATATATGTATATTACCATTGATATAATATTATGATTTTAGTGTAGCTCTCTTTCTGTGTGTATATATCATATATATATATATATGAAGAGTTTATTTGCAAAAACGGATAACTGTTTGTTTTTTTTTATTTTCAAAAATCATGTTTTTTTTTTTTATGTAATCATGTTTTTATTGTGTTAGCTGTAATTATTAGTTATTTTATAACCTAATCAAAATAACCCAACTGCAGTTGGATTGAGATCCTTGGAACGGCCAATGAAAAAACATGATTTCTGAGAAATTATACCATTATATATATATATCCTTATATCTTTATTTATATCTATAAGATCCAATATAACATATGCTTGTGTACCCTTCTCTTAACATTTAGTCCGCAACTGCTGAAGTGAAGACAATCCTGGTCTGGCTTTATCATCAGTGAGCGCCTGCCGGTCATAATCGTGTCAGGATCATGCCCTCGGCCCTGCAAGGATCAAGCCTTCCATCACTCATGTAGCTACCGCTGGCCGCCTCCACCCCAACAGCCGCTTCGGCGCAAGAACATCGTGCGGCTTTAACCACGGGCCTGCCGATCAGGTCAGAACTGCTCTGCTTCGTTACTACGACATCTGGCTGAGTGCCTGTAACTGAATAGTCTACATCTGTATATCAGGATAATGTGAGTTTCCTGGAGGAGTGGCTGCGCATATCTTGCTGCAGACAGGTGGCGCTGTGACCGCGCGGAGGCACTCATACAAGCAGCACATCTTCTTCAAATGACAAGAAGACTGAAGCTGAATGACCAGCCTGGTCGCAAGCTTCAATGAACCTGTCCCAAACCACAGGTGCGCACCTGTTATAAAACTTACAGTCAGCAAAATAAATCAAAAATATTTTTTTTTTGATAAATACTTTTTATTATAAACAAATTGATTTTTGAAATGTTTTTTTTTACATGATATAAAATTGGTATATATAATTAATGTTGAATTTAATTATATTGAATATAATTATATTTGTCTACTAGAATACATTTTAGTCCTTGGTAAACCTTATATTTTTTTTAAATAAATATATAGATATATAAAAAAAAAAAAAAAAAAAAAAAAAAAAAAAAAAAAAAATAAAAAAAACAAACAAAAAAAAAAAAAACCTTCTTATCATGATCTTTAGAGACATATATGATAATATAATATACACCAGCTTGTAGCAAAATCTAATTTATTGACAATGATTTATTTTAAATATACAACATTTGTCATTTTATCTTTCGTCAACAACAAATTAAAGATACTATAAATAAAATATTATATACATGGTGTATATATAATTTATATTTAAATTTATTCTTATTACATAGTGATGTTTTTATTGGTTTGTGTAGACTTATATCTAACATTATATTACAAATTGTGATATATAACACAGATTTAATGTTTGAATTGAATAATCAGTGAATGTAATTGCGAGTACTAGACTTCAATTTTGTCTTTATAATCTTAGTTTATAGGCATATTGATTTATAACTTTCATTATATAATTTATAGCACATATATACTGTATTAAAATAACGATATATAATATACTTATACTTGCATGAAAATACAATATACAAATATTAAAAAAAACTAAATTAATTTATTTTAAATACACACATTTGTAAATTTATTTTACGTTAACATAATTATAATTAAATAATATGGATAGAATTATGCATAATTTGTGTATATATAATTATGTAAATGTATTATAGTAAAACTATTTTAAATGTTAATTGTATACAGGTGTGTGTATGTATATGTACGAAATTTTATTTCAATTTTAATTTCAATACATGTTCAATATATATGATAAATTATATATACACACAATTTTTTGTTGGCATGCTAATTGTATTTGCATTTTAAATGTGTTGCAGGTGGTGAAGATTTTAAGCCTCTATACACCGCAGAGTGACCTTGAGGAGAGAGTAACGCTCAGTTTCATCCGTATAGTGCTGCAGGTACGAGCAAAGCATTCGATTCTAAAACAATATTAAAGCAGGCTTTAGTCCAGCAGTGACAGCGGCTTTCCCAGGGGCTGCTGAAGGGGTGTTCTGAGGGGCAACCTCCGCAGCTTCTGATGGATGTCAGACGGGTATTCCCCGTCACGTTCCCTTATCTGCCTCCACCACAAGTCAGTGCGGCCCAGCTGGAAGATCTCCTTCCTACGCAGAGTCTGAATGTGGGTGTTCCTTTGCCTCTTGAAATGCTTTTTTGCCTTTGTTGCCTTACAACATCACTTTAAAGGCTGCTTTCACACCTGAAGATCGATTGCTTTGTTCCGAAACAGGGATTGAAATTATTACAATGTTGCTTTTTATTCTTGGTGCGGTTCGCTTTCACACGGCAAAGTTTCTAAATGGACCAAATTTGTTAATTCAAGTCACGCGCGAGTAAACTGTTCTCTCATTGGCCAAAGCTCCACGGTTTATTTTCCGGGATTCCACTGAGCCGTCACGGCTGACATCCGTCCGGATGGAACAACAACAGCTCTTCTTTTTTTTTTGTAGCTGTCCTTATATTAATTTATCATTTTGAGTCCTGGATTCATCGGGAAAACATTTTTAAAATGCACCTACTAGGAAGAAGAGCAATAAGGCGGCATTATAAAATGAAAAAGCGTGCTCACCCGCAGACATTCACAGGTTCATTTTGAGGTATTAGCAAAACAAAGCTAATGCTTTTCACGGAACTAATGTAATTAGCCATGACGTCACCCTTAGATTTCCGAAGAGCGTTTTTTGAAAGTTCAAAGTGGGCTGCCATCTTGGCAGCACGTCACCGCGTGTCACTCCCGGATAATTGAAAATGGGCAAAGAGGCGGGAGCTGGTTGCTTAAGCCACGCCCACCTAGCTCGACGGCAGTGACAGCAGCGGCAATCCACCTGTCACTCTAGTGGCTACGCCCTTAATTATGCAGAACTTTAATGCTTAATATAATTTAAATGGATGAGTGAAAATTCACCCCCCTCACAATTGTCATGAAGGGCAAAATTAGCTATACAGACCAAAATAATTTTTTGAAGCAGGCTGTAAACATGTTTTTTTCTGCTGTAAAGTTGGACATTTTAACATGGGGTGTCTATGGGATTGACTCCCTTTTGCATCCAGCCTCTAGCGGCCAGTTGACGAATTACAGTTTAAGTCACTTCCGTGTTGGCTTCACGAGAGAGAGCGGGAGGTTGGCGCTTGGTAATTACCCATCATACATTGTGATACAGCCTGGTTCATTGGTCCGGTAGATCGGATTGCTTTCTCACTACAAACCGAACCGCTCCAGAGTTCGTTTTCAGTCGAGCCGAGACCACCTCGTTCAGACGATCTCGGACCGATTGTTTATGCGGTGTGATCTGAGCGGTGGGGGGTCAAAAATTGCCCGCTGTGTTCACATATGCCCAAATGAACCGAGTTATGGGGGGAAACGCGCCAGGTTCCGAAACAACAGCCCAGGTGTGAAAGCACCTGGTCATTTTGTGTTCCGGGGGGGGGCTTGCTAATTTTAGGCACATTTTAAATGCATAATTAATGTTAGCTTGAAAAATCCAAGAATGTCTCCCTCCTTTAAAAACACCAATTTGAAATGTAAAGATTTTAAACGTACATGTCAGGCCAAATAAAATACAATTTTGCCTTGATGAACCTTCCTCATTTAAAAAAAAATAATAATTTAAACTTTTTTATGTTATTTTTTTAATATTATAATTTGTCATTTAAAAATATATATCTAAATATAGTATACAATATAAACCGTATTTAACAGAACCCAACAAAAAATCCATTGCACATTGCATTTTTTTAACCATTTATTGGAAGTAGAAACAAACCAAGGCTGGCATCTGTTTTACCTCCACCCCCGATAAGAACGATCATATTTAGAAAAAAAACGAAAATTAGAAACATATTTGTATAAAAAAATCTCTCATGCTAGTAACTCTGTACCACTACACATCAGTAATACATATTTATATATTCACAAGCCTTCCAAAAATAGAAAATAATACCCAAATATCAAAATAAAAGACAAATCAAGACAACAATTGAATATCACATCAAAGATACATGCTGGCACAAAGAAGAATCTTTCCCAACATGCGCTGCTTCTTATATACAGGCTGTTTGGGTGCATGTCGAGTTATTGGGATCCGTGTGCACTTGTGTCAGCGTGTGCTTTGCCTCGTACTACATGCTCACGACTGTATCCTGTAATATCATTATTCACAAACAGCAACACACAGCTTTAATATTTGAAATCCTACCATCCAAATGAAAGTATGTTCTTGCTACAGATTCTATTTTCCACTCTGCAGTCAATTCAACATTCATTAACGCCATTTCCTGCGGCGGAACCCTAGTGTTCGATATCACAACACTGAACATAAAAAGATTCAGTCTGTTAAACAAAACAACAGCGACGTTTGCAGCTGCGGTTCGCGATGTAAACAATCCAAGGCTGCTGATCGCTTCGAACTGATAGAACAGATGCATAGACTATTTTCAGAGAAATAATACAGGGAAATAGCTGTAGCGCAAGGTGCTTCATTGCTAAGTCCAAAGAGCGACTCTTATCAAGATAACGTCACCTCAGATTTTCGTAAGTAGATCCATAGCACGGTTTAGCAGAGAATGAATGGATATACAGTGTTGAACCCACATTATAGAGCATATCTCTTGCGCTTTTCTAATATGGTGGATGGTTTGCCAGTAAAATGGCAGGATTCATCAGCGGTTACTATGGCAACTCTATAGGAGCGGTTCTCAATGGCTGTGATTCTTTTGAGGTGAGAAACCAGTGAGTGGGGGAAAAAAGTCCCATTTTGCATGGAATGATCTGAAGCGGTATGACATTTAAACGTGACGTTATAAAGTGAAATTTCACTGAAACAGGCAGCTCTGGTGTCTAATAAAAGCAGTGTTTGTCAATCTATACATCGTATATAAACCATAGTGCCTAATCATGCTGACAAACACCGGCTAAACCGCACAGGCACTCGTACTTGAACGGATCGGTAAACACACAAAGACAGGACAGAGGTGGCCCTGTGATTGAATCTAGATGTGTGAAGCATCTAAGCATCTTGTATTTGTACAATAAGTAGAATTTGTAGGATTTCCTGCAAGTGGCGCCCCCTACAAATAATTTCACACATTTTCTTACTACATGAAAAAGCAAGCACTCTGCTTTCAGAGGTGTATTTGGTTGTAGGTCTGTTTTTCGTCATTTTCTTGTGCTTCTAAACGATTGCATAACATTAAAGTCTGACCCATAGGGGGTTTTGGTCCCTATTAAGGAGGTTAAGGGGTGAAATGGTTGTACGTAGTGGACAAACGAGACCCTGACATTAAGGCACCCTTCGAAGGGTGCAGGAATGATTGACAAAAGGCCGCACGAAAGAGGTTTGACATCATTACAGATCGCTGAATATGGAAGAAAAAAAAAAGTGTACAAAAAATCATGGCGCTGTGTAGCATGTTTACATGCCTTAATCTGGTTTTATTTCACAGATGCGTTTGAGAATTTTTTTTTTTTAATACTGTATATTAATCTAACTACTTAATAATCTTTTATTGTTTTATATATATATACATAATTTTATTTTCTGGATTTATATCTTGAGACCTGTGCATTGATAGTGATATTTAATGTTTTGAAGAATAAATAGATAAATATGTGTTGTACCTTTTGGCAGGTTTTTGTCTTGTCTTTGATTTTTATAAAGCATATTTCATCAAACATTTAAACAAGTATTTAAGAGATACAATGTCCTGTGTCTGTTTCATGTGCCAAATTGTGCTTGTTAAACAAGCCCTTCCTGGCAGTGCACTGAATACAAATATATAACTGCTTTGTCACGTAAACAGTTGGTCATTAAAGTGAAGAACCAAGATAAGTATGTCTTGTGTATTTTTTTCTATGTGCTAGTGCAACATCTGAACATCAGGGGGCAGTGTTTACGCCAAAGTTACTGTGCCTCGCTAGCTTCTTCCTGGTCTTAACTTCGCCCCTCCTCAGCAGAGCGCTGGTCGGATTTAAGCTTGACGAATTCTTTCGCGACGTCGTCGTTGTTGCGCTGCGACAGGATTCGTAGTACGGTCAGGCCGGTTTCGTCCATGTGAATGCGTTTACCTAGCGGTAGCCAGCATGCTACGCTACCCCGCGGTGCTACGTCCTTCAGCTGCAGTACCGCCATTCCAACTGTGCGGTCCTCTCGTGCAAAGCAGTAGTCTTTCACGCACACCTGCAGCTCGTAGCACTCCGGACCCACTTCGTTACTCAAAGTGCTTTGAAAAAGAAGCAAGATTATGTTTTATTCAGGAACTGTTGCGTAAAATGTGGTATGCAGAAACTCAAATGCAAGTGCATGTCACTCACAATGTAAAGGTCTCATTGTATTTGGGAGCCCAGCTGTTGTTCTTGGACTTGGTGGCATACTTTCTTTTCTTATCACTGAGATGGGGGCCAATGATGTAGACCTCCACGAAGGGCCGGAAAATTCCAGAAGTCTGCCACCGTAGGTCATTCGCAGCCACCACTAAGAGAAAATATATTGAGTTGTTCAGTTTTCTTCTCTTGCATCCCATTACGCTGCAGAAATGAAGCTACTTGAGTGTCCATTTGGGGTTCCTTAGACCACCACTCTATAAAAACCCTCCATTCTCTGAAGAAAATGGACAAACACGGTACATTTAGAGGTATAACAGCTTGTCAACTGGGACAGTGCTCTCAATGGGTCAACTTTGTACCTTATCTAATCCTAAAAGGTTCATACCAGAGTCTCAAGAGTACATATTATGACTCTAAAATGCACTTTTTAGAGGGAGATAAGATCTCCAACCCTGCTCCTGGAGAGCTACTATCCTGCAGACTTCAGTTCCAACCTTGCTTCAATTATTAATTAACCCTGAACACCTTAATTAGCTGGTTCAGGTATGTTTAATTAGGGTTGGAGCTGAATTCTGCAGGATGGCAGCTCTTCAGGAGCAGGGTTGGAGACCCCTGGTTTAAGGGTACTGCCCCAGCAGTGGCGGACTGGCCATCTGGAGCACTGGAGTTTTTCCAGTGGGCCGCTGTACAATGTGGGCTGGCCCATCGTGTAAATATATATAAAGAATGAATTATAGTAAATGTACATAGCCTATATCCCTCCATCAACCCAGACGAATGTCAAACATAATTAATTTAGTGCACTCCGGCTCAGTGTAGCGGCTCAAAAGTGCTCGTCAATGTCAGTGTTGGAAATAGCCAATCAAATCAAAGGCGGCGGAATTTACTGTTCACAGATACTGAGCTGCGTGCCTCTTGAAAGCGAGCTGATATATAAGCAGCCAAACATGCTAGCACACTTCAGGCAATATTTGTCACCTGTTTACGAGTTACAAAAAAAAGTTAAACGACAGAAATTGACTTTTTCAGGATGCAAATCTACTGACCTTTGTTATAATTTCTGAATGGCCATCTTACGTATTCTTCCACATCATAAGATTAGCGTGAATGTTTGAAATCTCTATCCCGTCTTTTTCTAAGAAATGTAAACAACAACAACAACAACAAACAAAAAACTTAATATCATTCATATCAATCTGCAGACTTTCGTTTTCATGTCATGATTAGGACAAGTGATATAAGCTTATTATATACTAATAAAAATATTATTGCTATTTAATATCACATGCTTTTTTATACTAAACACTAGGCGGTCAAATGTTATGAAATAATCAGAAGGACTTTTATATTTATTATATATTCATTTATTTTAGTGACAATAGGCTGAAGTTGCTTTGAATAAAAAAAATTAAAATAAGAATATTATGAATATTACACGTAAAATAGTGGTTTTCTTTAAATATTTTAAAATGTACTGCAAATTTATTTCTGTGTAACGCTGATTTCAGCATCATTACTCCGGTTTCCAGTGTCACATGATCCTTCAGAATCATTCTAATATGCCGTTTTGCTGCGTTAATTTTATCATTATTATTTTGTGATCAATTATTATCTAATGTTTCTTATCTATATATTATTATAATAATATAAATCGATAATAGCATTTTTATTTCTGTATTGTGTTATATTTTTATGTTAGTAAGTGGTGTTAAAAATTGCTCTGTGCATAATGAGCTGGTGGGTTTATGGTGTGGTGTGTTGTGTTGTGGACCGGGTGTGGTGGGCCGCTCTGTGCCAGAAAGCCCAGGGCCACTTTTTAGCCCCAGTGACAAGCTGTTGTACCCCAAAGGTACAATATTTTTACATTTCTTCTGACAGTGTTGAGAGCTTCTAGGCACCCTTTGAGAAAGTTCTGCAATGAACTTACAAAATGGAACCCATAATTACATGCATGAACTCTACAGAACGTCAACGGTTCGTCCCGTGTTGGAAAGGTTTTGAGGCACTTGACAAGGGTTCCTAGAGGTTTTTCAGAATGTTCCGCCAGTGTGGTGATCTAAGGAACCAAAGCCTTACATACATTTTCATTTTTATAGTGTAGGCTCCCCTTAACATTCTTCCCATTACACTGCAAACCATTTGGGGTTCCTTAGATCAGCACACTTGAAGAATCCTTGGGGAACCTCTAGGCACCATTTTAAATGGGGAAGTTCTTGAAAGAACTTACAAAATGGAACCCATAAGAACACTAAAAATTGTCTCTGAGGAACCCTCATATACCTTTTCATTTTCACAAGCCCCCTTGATATTCCCCCTGCAAAAATTAAGCTACCAAGATTGGCACACAAGGAGAACCTCTAAACCAGGGGTTCTCAACTCTGGCCCTTCAAGTCCACTTTCCTGCAGAGTTTAGCTCCAATCCTAATCAAACACACCTGAACAAATTAATCAAGGTCTTCAGGATTACTAGAATGTTTCAGGAAGCTGAGTCTGATGTTAGGTTGGAACTAAACTCTGCAGCAAAGAGTTGAGACACCTTTGAAAAAGGTTCTCAAAAGAACTTACAAAATGGAACCTGGAGATTCTTTGAAGAACTTCAGGGTTTTAAAGTCATCAGTAGTTCCTCCAGGAACCCCATTTTAAAGGAAAGACATTGAGGCTTCTTCAAAAGAATTCCACCAGTGACTTTTACCCGACCTGATGAATGCAAACAACAGGCTTCAGTTGCATATCAAGAAACAATGCGTACCCTTCACTGTGACTTTGTGCTCTCCAGTATTTGGATGAGTGAAAATCTCCACATGGATAGACACCTCTCCAACTGCATCATCAACACCAGTACCTGCAGGCAAGACGAGACAAGTCAAGACTCCATATACGGTCTGGCAGGATACTTTGCATCGGTATGGCTCAAACTTCCAATCACTTCCTCTATGAATTCAGTTCCCGCAGAGTCATACAGAGGCAATGTATGCTTTAAATTGATTGGATGACAAAGACGTTTAAACAGTAATGGTGTTGAACCTGGCTTGAGAGATCATTAATAATATGAAGAGTTTTTCAGGTTGGTCTTCCATGTTGGAACACTTCTTAAATACAAATTCAGAGCATATTATTGTATTGATTGAGTTCAAATGTGAATTTCATTTGCACAGAATTTTAAATGAGCTAACAGCCGTTAATTTCCATAAGGGCTAATATACACAATTCAAAAAAGCAGTGAGCTGAACAAATCTGACCTTACGTAATGGGGTGAACTTAAAAGGGTCATATGATGGGATTTCAATTTTTCCTTTCTCTTTGGTGTGTTAAAGGCTCTTGGTGCATAAAGAAGATCTGTAAAGTTGCAAAGACTAAAGTCTCAAATCCAAAGAGATATTCTTTATAGAAGTTAAGAGTCAGCCACACCTACCTAAAATGGCTCGTTCTAACACGCCCCCACATATCTACCTCACTATGTGGGAAGATTTGCTTAACACCGCCCAAATGTTCAAGCAAAGAAAAAAGGCGTAACTTTGATTCTCGCTGTAGTATTTTTGTTGCCGCCATGTCGTGAAGACGCTGTGGTGCTTCGTTGTGAAAGCGAAACTACTTGTTTGGCCTTCCAAAAGAGGACATATCCGCTTCGTCATGCCTGGAGCTGATCCGTGCTGGTCGCTGAGGGAATACATCAACTTAGTGCTATGGATCGGCCGGATCGGCTTTCACCGTGGACGAAGCCCGGGGTCGTCACATGTGCTTGCCGCTCCTTCGTCAGATTCGCCGGCTGCGCCGTTCTCAACCCCGCTACCTCTGCTCACTCTAGCCCGGCCTCAGCTCACGCTAAGCCGGGGCTTCCGCTCACGCTAGGCCGCAGTGTTTTTAGTTGTGAAAGCGAAACTACTTTGTTTGCTTCCATAAATGGACACGACTAGATATCAGTGGTTAAGTTGTATTTACAACCCTGTTCCAGAACAGTTTAACCCAAATATCCAGATGTGTGCAGCCCATTTTATGGAGGACTGTTTACTGATCCTGGATGACTAGACTAAGCCTGCAATTCTGACCACGTTTTTAAGGTACAAACGTTTTGTTTTCCTTTAAAGGATTTTCCACTGATGATTCAAACGCGAGTTTTGGGCAGTGTGGAGTAGCGCTTGTTGTTTGTCATTTCTCTGATCACAAATGCAGACATGGTTTTATGTTTACGCGGCGCGATGCAATGCAACGCGTAAAAAGACAGTATAAGTCATTATAATCCGTAATTATGTCCCCACTGGATGCACAATTACCTAGTTTGTAATGGTTTTTATTGGTTTTGTCTCGTCGCGCCAGGACGCGGCATTACAGTATGGTTAGGGGCGTAACATTTCGTCTCACGCTTGAGGTATTCGGCCAATCACAGCGCACTGGATAGCTGGCCAATCACAGCACACCTCACTTTTTCAGACCGATGAGCTTTGTAAAAATCGACGCGTTTCAAAAAGGCGGGGCATAGAGGAGAAACAATAATGTACAGTATGTGGAAAATAATGTGTTTTTTTAACCTTAAACCGCATAAACATTTCATTACACCAAATACACAAAATAATGTTCTTTTTAGCAGCATCAAATGACCCCTTTAATGACTTTTAAAAACGGGTATAGCACTGCGCAGGATGCAAATAAGCTCTGAAAATGACTGAACAAGTGATCCTTGCAACACATCTCGAATCTGAATTTGTGAGGCTTGTTCAGGCACAAAATTGGGTACACTTTATTCCGGTGTCCGTGTACATCGCTAACAGCTTTTTACAGCTAGCAAGCTAACAAAAATAGCAAGTTCGCAAACTCATGTCTACATAAAATGTCAACAAGCTGAAATAATCAATGATATTAGCTCACAATACACAGACAACCAAAATAAAGTAATGTCTCACAGGATTCTTTTGCAACAAAGTGTTTACGATACAAAGAGAAGTGTGCTTCCTCAGATTATCATGAGTGTACCATCTGCACACATGCAGTGTGGTCACACTTCATTTCTGGTGTTTCATGAAGGGTTTATAACCATGATGGGGAGGGGGAGAGCAGTCCTATTGGTCCAGTCATTCATAGGAAGGAGAAGACAAGGAGAACATCTGATATTGTCTTTCACTTGGTTTTAAATGCAGGCAGGTACATGCGGAAAACCACACCCATTCCCAAACATCTCCATTCACACTCATGGAAAGTGCTGAGTCCTTTGTCCTAAAGTTAGGATGATATTCACGAACAAATCTTATGCATTTATGATTTAAAATTATTCAAACACCTTTGAATAATGATGCCTCCAATGAAGTCGCATAGCTAAATGTGAATTAAATGGCTAGATCTTTCCACAGAATCTAGGTCAGGTGCAATCAAATAATAATTAAAAAAATAGATTCCTTCCTTTTGGCATCTGTTATATGTGTGCGCTTGTCAGAGAAACAGGCTGATAATGCAGTTTCCTCCGAGCAGAACCGTCTGAGCAAGCAGGGATTTGAAAGTGCTTGAACTAACGGTAATGCTGACGGCTGACGACGTAGCACTTTATGATTACTCCTAACCAAAGACCATCTGGGTAAATGTCACGAAACCTGTCAAGAAATGTCCAGGTCATATTTCACCACAAAAACCAACAAAACAGTAATAAAGTGTGTAAAATAACATATATTTTTTTCCTGTATAATTAGGAAAATTTTTTTTTCTAATCTATTTTTTATATATTTAGAATTATATAGAATATATATATTTATTATATTTAGATTATTCATTTTAAAGATTTTGTGATCATAACATCAGTATTTTCCATGAAAAATGACAAAAAAAAAAAAAACGGAAAAACCTTTTTTCTCATTACAAACCCTTATGGCTCTGTAATAATCACATCTTTTAAAAAACCCTATAATCAAATAAAGTATATTTGACTCGAGCATCTCAAACCTCAAGTTATATTCACATATATCCAAGTGATTTTTTACGGGGCCCTTAAATGCCAATTTAGGGCCTTTTCGAACTGATGTACACTGACAGAAAGCTCATCACCTGACCCAGGAACGAACTCTGATTGGCTGAGGGAGGGTTGTCTTGTTAGACTGAGCCTAAGGGAGGGAAACCACATTGCGTGGTTGTGAGGGAAGATCGCGCCGAGCAGCAGAACAGACCCTGCCTGCGGACAAGCTGAGTCAGTCGCAATTAATGTCACATCTACATTCGACAGTGTGGTTCAGCGCTCGGAAAGTAATGTTTCGTCACTGTCTCTCATTCGCGGCTCGTCATCCGCAGTGCACACATGCGCCTCTCACACTGCAGAAGTGTGTGCATTCCTCATTCACTGCCATTCAAAACACACTTCATCCTGGGCTTTCTTGCTGCTGTAGCGTCAAGATACATTTCAGACCAATGTATGTGAACATACAGCATGTTCTTCCCAGGTACTCATACATGCAAGGCCCTTTCTGTGGGAACATATGGGTGGTCGTGGGGCATGCGATTGGCCCGTTGGAATGGGAGGTGCATGATCTGATTTGGGTGGATCACTGATTAGTTCTTTGTCGTCAGGAGCACCGAGCCCCACGTGAACGTACCCTTCTCTGGGTACACGTCTTCACTATGGGTGAACCTTACCCCCTTCCCTCCATGAACTGGTGAAAGAGAAGGAGAGGATGCAGAAAAATACAGAGAGAAATTGAGAGCACATAGTGAAAGTGGATTTGAGAGATGGAAAGAAAAAAAAGACAGACAAAAAAGAAAGAAAGAACACACACACTTGCTTTCATATGTGTTTAAATACTTAAATGAAGCAGTGACATTTACCCTAATTACATTTTAAAGGATTATCTATTAAAATGGCTCTGCCAGGGGCATCTCCATCTAAAGTGTGTCAGGATTCCCAAAGTGTGTGAGGGAGAGAAAGAAAGATGGAGACCAGATTAACCTAAATAAATAAATATGGAAAAGCGATTAATTTTGAAAGTAAAGAAAACTATTTTTAAATAACAATGTATATGTTACATATTTAGTTATATAAATTCTTATGCTGATAACAGAACCTTCAATGAAAAACACATGTATTCAATTAGAAAAATGCGACATTAGAAGTGGACATTTTGAACCCATCACATATATATAAATTGTTGAATAAAGTCATTATTTTAATTTTCTTTGCGCACAAAAAGTATTCACAAAGCTTCATAAAATTAAGGTTTAACCACTAGTGTCACATGGACTATTTTAATGATGTCCTTACTACCTTTTCTGGGTCTTGAACGTGTCAGTTGTGTTGCTGTTCTATGAAGGGTACAGAAAGCTCTTGGATTTAAAATAAAAATAAATTATTTGTGTTCCGAAGATTAACAAAGCTCTTACTGGTTTGGAACGACATGAGGGTGATTAACTAAATGACAGAATTTTCATTTTTTGGTGACCTAACCCGTCCTTTTTCTGGCAAACAATAAATTTGACAGTCGTTTGCAGACTGCCTGATTTTATTAAAGACTGATGTTCTGCCAAGGTTGAGAATAAGTATTTGGATTAAGTCATTGATATTTAAAGACGGCGAGATGTCTGGAAGAGCCTTGCCTTGTGTATTCTGGGACTGAACGAAGGTCTTGATGAGTTTGTCAGTGGCCTGAGTATAGAGGGACAGGGCGTAGTGCAGAGACAGCAGGTCTGGACTTTTCTCCAGGAACGTCTTCTTCAGCCCCACACCTCCAGCATGGAAGTATTGCTAAGAAACCACAAAACAGGAGATATTGCTTGAGACAATGTTGCTGTGTCTGGCTGGTCGGGATGCTAAAATAAACAAGAGCGATGCTGTGATAGCACTAGAAAAGCTACGGTTGATTAATTTAATGTCGAATCCCTGGAAACAACCTACGAATGGCTTTTTATAGTTGTCTCTGCTTATTAAACTGGGATAGAAGGAAATTTTTTTTACATCAAAAAAAGTCTATATTATATTCTCCTCTACATCCCAAGGTGCAAAGACAATCCACTGAATGCGATAAAGGGCAAACGTTCGACTGGAGTGTAAATTGAATATTACAAGGAAGGATAGTGCTGTACGTAGTGCAAATTAAACACATATACTTACGTAACAATGAAAAAAATTAAAACAGAAAGGAATTCATATTCTAGTGTAGAAGGAAACTATTAGAAAAAAAGCCACATTTACACAATATTTAACAACCCACTATTTGAAACACAAAACTGCACAACACTGCATTGTCACAAACCAGTGGAAGACACAGTCTTTACACTGACATTCAGCTCTTTACACACCTTTATAGTATCCAGTGCTAACTCAATCACTGCGCACTGTTTAGGGGACAGTGCCTTGGCCTCTTCACGAACCATGTGCTCCTAAAAAAAGGACAACATTTTATAAGAACAAAATTCAACAATGATCTTTTTACAATTAATTCAGGTTCATTTAACCCTGAGTTAATGTAATCCTGGGTTATCTTATGCCACACTTACTTTAAAAATGAAGAGAAATTAAAAAACCTTCATACCTTCAACTTGGAGAGCTGACCAAGTTCCTTGGCTGCATTGAATATAAGTTGAGTGCCCTGGAGGAAGAAGAGGGAAACAATGGAGGAAGTGAGAAAAACAAAGAGACATTAGTCAGGTCACAGAGTTCAGCAGGGTTGTAGATAGAAATGCCACATCACAAAGGTCAGAAACAGACGGTCTCAAACACTCGCACAATCCCAGCGTGCCCCGCCACCCCCAAACACGCTTGCACACAGCCACGCATCGACACACAACTGTTTGTGCAACATGAGACGGTAAACTAGCTACATACAGAAGACAGAGACAAGAGTTGAAAGGTTTACAAAACCAGTAGGTCCACAGCCCAAACAACACCACTCTGGTGATATATCTAGTATCTATGACTGGCCGATACTCTAATTTTTGGATATATCACTAAGTGAATGAGGCTTGTGCACCTTATTATACCATTATACAAATGTGTACAATGTAGTCCTTCTTGGAAAATTAAATCGTTAGTATACAGAAATAGTACTGTATTTCTGACATCGCAAAAAGAAATTTCGTTTAGACCCGCATGGACATCGAAGTCTAAAGCGACTGTCATGCATGCATTATTTAACCTGGCATGTCCGAGCACCTGTAATGAACTATGTGAGGATTTGAACGGGCACATAGGTCTGAGGCTATAGGGAAACTCACAACTGCATTGAAAACAAGGGGTAAAAAACACTGCTTCCACCAGTTTGTTTCAACAGGGGGACCCAAGTCACACAAAGAAGACATGAGAGAGAGAGACAGGACACATTGAGCTAAATGGGGATTCAGTCCTTACATCACTGTGACAAGCAAGCTTCACCCTGCCCTGTGAAGAGAGGATAGTGTAATTAACTTGAGAATTGGTCTTGGTGCTCTTTAATAGGTTGTCCATTATTCAGTAACCGACAGACTTAACGGGCCAATCACATCATTTCACGTTAGAGGCAAATTATGAAAAAGAAAAAATATTATTCAAAATATGTTTTCAGTTTGTTGTTAAATAGACAGCTCACCCAAAAATGAAAACTCAGCCATTATTTACACACCCTCATTTTGATTTGTTCTTGATTAATCGTTTTTCCTTGTGTGGAACACAAAAGGAGATGTTTTACAGAATGTTCACGCTGCTCTTTTTCGTGTAATGAAAATGAATGGGCTCTGGAGCTGCAAAAATTATATTATAACAGGATACTAATAATAAAAATGCCATAAGTAGTCCTGCAAACTTGAACATAAAAAGTCTTGTTGCTAAATATGGTTGTCTCTTAATTCAGTTCTAACAATGTCTTATGAACTGGTCGGTGTAAAGCTTAGAGATTTTTTTTAAAAATAAATACAGATTACACTACATAAAGAAACTGATTTAAATAAAATATTGACATTTATTTACTATTTATTTATTAACAATACAGTACCTGACCCTAAATGTATAATACTATAGTGCGTAGAAAAAAATATTATGCAATATAATAGAAACTAAATATTTTAAAATATTACAGTATTAACTTTTCACAGTTTAGACTGGTTCTTGAATATACGTTAATGTGAATGACATTTTAGGAGCTACGGCGATGAAAATAATTTCTATATGATGTGAGACATGATACATGCCAACAGACTTTTATTTTTTGGATGAACTATCCCTTTAAAGTGGTTAAAATTAATTCTCGTAATTAATATGTAATTCAGATTTTTGTATTCTTTGTAAAATAAGGGAGCAACTAAACTAGGCAAATACGAAAACTATGAAATCTTTCAAGGCAATTCTAGAAAAAAAAGAATTCAAATGGAAGCTAATGGATTGTAACATCACATAAAAAGGCAGAGCAAAAAACAAACAATATTTGCACCATAAAATGGCAATACAATTTTTTACAAACAACAAATGAATAGACTATATTGTAAAAAGGAAATTTCTCAAGCCTGAGAATAGGGGGGAAATCTAAAAATAATATCCCAGAAAACACATCAGTATGAGACCTCGGGTTCCATCAGGCCAATTTTGGTACAACAACACGCAAAAACCAAACAGATGTCTGCAGAAACTAAAAAAAGAGAGGCTCAGGAGTTGAGGTGAAGATCAGATGCAAGCAACAACCCACAGAGGAGAGGTTTCAAACAGGTGACAGAGAAGGGGAGGGTGGACCACCTGAAACCAGTTCACGCCACCCAGATATTAGACCCACCACGGACACTAGACCGGTAGCGAAAGAGCGTCGTTTCCAGGAGAATGAGTAGCGGAAGGGGTTGGCAGTCAGACGTGGGGCAGACATCAGATTGGTTTTGTTGGGGCGGAAAAGGGCCTTGTCCAAGTCAATTAGGAGATGCACCATGCTGCAGCCACCTCGGGTATACAGAGCACTGAGGTGGCCAGGGAAAGGAGAGGAAATGGATGAAGAAGAGAAGAAAGAGACAGCGGGAGAAGGAGAGAAAGACGTGACAGACGGATGAGGATGCACTGGACAAGAGGAAGGGACTTGGCAGCCACACAGAGCAGAAGGAGGTGGTGGGAAGGGGGTCACCCGGTATGGACGGACTGCGGGACACACAGACGCACAGACAAAAGTGCTCTGGTACTTACTATCATCTGTGGAGGTGGAGCGGGGGGAGAGCGAGAATGTAATAACCAGAGAGAAGGGTCAGTGAAGCTACAAAGAGCCCCACATCAAATCAAAAGATGCATTAACATTCAAGTCTACAGGACCGGCTTCAGGCCTGATACGATATTACAGTAAGTCCCAAGGTCCGTGCTTGCCTGAGGGACTAAAGCAGGCCCAGTGTGAAGGAATAATTCAGCCAAAAATGAAAATTCTCCTTACGCATTCCAAACCTGCGTGATGTTCTTTCATCCATAAAACACAAAAAGAGAATTTTTTAAGAATGTTCAAGCTGCTCTTTTCCATACAGTGAAAGTGGTTGGGGACCAGGGGATGTCAAGCTTCAAAACGGACATAAACATAAAGTAACACAAATGTATTCCATACGACTTATGCACTGTAATTAAAGACTTCTGAAGCAAAATTTGCAGTAGCTATCAAACCTCATTTGCATTGCCGCATATTCAAAGGTGGTGTGTCCAATGAATAACAACTTACATTTTGTTTAATTCCTTACACAAAGGCAGTGTAGGCTTCAAAACGTCAAAATACTTGGAATAAAGTACATAGTCATATAGGCCACTTTTATAATGTTCTTTTTGGAGCATGAAAGCACCTTAATTGTAGGAAAAAGAGCAGCATGAACATGAACTTCCATAGACAGGGGCTGTTCCTGGAGGCCACTGTCCTGCAGAGTTTAGCTTCAACCCACCCCTCACCAGCTAATCCGGTTTTTCAGGACTTGCAGAAATGTATTCTGGGACAACTTGAGCTAAACTCTGCAGGACGTTGACCCTGCAGGACAAGAACTGGACAAAAGTGAATCCACAGACGTAAGAAAGTCATACTGGTTTGGAACGAGGGTGATTTACATGAGAGGATTTACATTTTGAGTGAATTACTACTTCTATTTTTGGCTTTTTGCAGTAAGCATAACAGTAATTGGCAACTGGTTAACTAGGCCAATAGGGAGATGTTTCCCGTTCAAATGTTCAGTCTTTGAAAGAACTGATATGGGTCTCTTTTGTCAAAATAAACAAATACAAACAAAAATACACAGTTATATCAAGACAAATTAAAAGCAGTAAGTTGTCTCTGTTCCTGTAGAAATGCTCTCAAAAATGAACTAGCATTCAAATATATAGAAATACACTTAATAAAATGTTTTAGTCAAGATTACCATACATGAAATGTGCAACTGTGTGACTACAGGACCAGAGAGCAGTCTCGAGAGGTGTTTGAATGATATGGTGCACACCCAATGTTTTTAGAGTGGAAAGATTTTTTTGTCCAAGGTGATTTGATTTTTTGGAAAGGGACATGTTTTGTTGGGCATGAGGAGATACATTTCCAGTTGTTCAGAGTCTTCATGATCCATACCAGAAAACACAATGCTGTAAACAATTTTGGTATTTATATAAAAAAATTTCTACATGAGGTATGTCTCAAAAGTCTGCTCTTAATTACATTATAAACAGTTCATTACCGTTTGGTCAGTCAAAGGCGGCAGAACAATCGTTTTTTCCATTGTGTTCATCACCAGCTTCCAAAGCTCCTTCAGCACTCGCTTCAACACTGTCTTCTCACAGATCTTGGCAAACAGCGTGAGACTGACAAGGAAAAAGTTAAGAGCGAAGCGAAGGTGTGAAATTTCCAAGAAAGTGTCTAAATCTAGTGATTAGCATCTTACTTGCTGTCAAGGAAGTCCATGATGGGCTGAAGGACGTTGTCGGCATCCTGTGCCACGCTGCTGCAAGCACTTGCTGGCACGTTTCCTGTCCCCTTCACCTGGCTAAGTATGTCACCCATCTGCTTGACATTTTCTTCAATGTTTGGTTGGAAACTAGTGGGTGGAGAACAGATGTTACTCCAAGAATAGAACAAAATAACTACTTCTTTCTGATCCCTTGGTACCTCACCTGGTGGCAAAGATCCTTGCAAGGTCATCCAAAACATTGTTGAGCTTCACCTGGAGTTCTTTCAAGATGTCGCTAGCTTCAACGTTCAACTGAAAGGCACAATAATCAATGGTCAAAACCACCAGAACTTAACCAGGTTCTCAGAAGGTTGTAGCTCAAGAAGCAAATCTAGGCTTTGCTAAGCCATAATATTAGCATATTTGTGGTTCACTTACATCTTTACCACCCATAGCCTCAAACATCTTCTCAAGCTGTACCCTGAGCTGTTGGATATTATTGATGAGGATGCATGGCTGTGGGGAGCAAAAACACTTTGTTAAAATGCATGAAGTTCAACACAAGACTAACTCAACCCACCAAAAAGCTGCATGGCATATTCTACCCATGTCAGATCAACATACCTTGACAGCACCATCCTTTGCATTCTAAAATCAAAGAAAAAGAGAACACAAACCAAATGAGATAAATTCCGGATATAAGCAACTATTTCAAATATATAAACCTGATTCCACAGGGATTTTTAGAGTATTACCACTTTCTCCTTTGTGCAGTGGTTGGGGAAGTCTCTTGAGATAATATCCGCATAGGACAGCAGAACATTGCTAATGGTCTGTGGGGTAAAGAGCATGTTAAAACAAGTCCAATGAAAACGCAAACTATTCCACAGATTGACCCGTGAAGGTCAATATTAATGTTGCTTTTGTAAAACATTTCTTCATATGATCCATACAGATCATGCTAACAGAAATCTGCAACCAAAGCTTGCGACCAAAATCTAAGCTAAGCACTTGACTTTTACTCACTGACGTAATGTTTTACTATTTGACAAGCAATATTCTTAAAAGACAGACATAAACTCTCACATTGTGCACTTGGCTAAAACTAACAGATTTACAAACTATATTAATGGAATGATCACGAGGACCTTGGCAAATCTCTTCATGTAGTGTCCGACGATCTGTGGGTCTGGACACTCCAGCTTTTTAATGATCTCGAAGCTCTGGTTAAGCTGTGAGAAGACGTCCACTACCGAACAGGAGAAGAGAGCGTGCTCTGAAGTTTGCTGATACTGTAGGAAAGAAAGAGTTGGATGTGCAAGTCAGAAAAAGCTCTAGAATAGAAGGCACAAGAGACCGCGCAAGCAATTTGCGACCAGACGTCAGGCGTGAGCTCTTTCGTCTGGAAATAATTGGGTCGAGGTGAGACTGTGGCAGGTTCCCAAAGGGGGCTCGGTGGAAGTAATGAACTAAAGAGTGTGCTTATTGGTTCAGGAACATGCTGAGGTGCTCCAAAGGGCACTAATTCATCAAATTTTGACATGTCTGGCTGCAGGCGTGAGGTCTGTTGTTACTGTAACTTATTACAGCTGCTAAGCTAAATAGTAAGTATAGCTTTACAGTAAATTTCCAGTTTTGCTTTCAAATTTTCTTAGAGATTCTACAAATGTATTATTACTTTTACTAGTATTAAAGTAATAGTCCAACTGTATGTAAAGCTCAAGTGTTACCAATAAACTAAAGTGTTATCAGTTTCAATAAGATATGTAAATGATATGTTTTTTAACGTACTCAATGGTCTTGTTAAATATTTTTTCTTATAAGTAATAATAATTAGATATGTATATTTTCTGAAGAAAATGTGAGTGGTGCTCGCGGTGGCACTGTGCAGTTACTAGGGTCTTTTTTAACTGTCAAACGAAGGGCTGTCAAACGATTAATCGCGATTAAATCGCATCCAAAATAAAAGTTTTTGTTTAAATAATATATGTGTACGGTGTTTATTTATTATGTATATATAAATACACTCATACAGTATATATTTTGAAAATATTACATGTATATACAGGAGGGAACAAAAATTATTTAGTCAGGCCCCACAATTGTGCAAGTTCTCCCACTTAAAGATGAGAGAGGCCTGTAATTTTCCATCATAGGTATACCTCACTATGAGAGACAAAATGAGAAAAAAATTCCAGAAAATCACATTGTAGGATTTTTAAAGAATTTATTTGCAAATTATGGTGGAAAATAAGTATTTGGTCAATAACAAAATTTCATCTCACTACTTTGTTATATACCCTTTGTTGGCAATGACATAGGTCAAACGTTTTCTGTAAGTCTTCACAAGGTTTCACACACTGTTGCTGGTATTTTGGCCATTCCTCCATGCAGATCTCCTCTAGAGCAGTAATGTTTTGGGGCTTGTCGCTGGGCAAGACGGATTTTCAACTCCCTCCAAAGATTTTCTATGGTGTTGAGATCTGGAGACTGGCTAGGCGACTCCAGGACCTTGAAATGCTTCTTAAGAAGCCCCTCCTTCGTTGCCCGGGCGGTGTGTTTGGATCATTGTCATGCTGAAAGACCCAGCCAACGTTTCATCTTCAATGCCTTTGCTGATGGAAGGAGGTTTTCACTCAACATCTCACGATACATGGCCCCATCATTCTTTCGTTTACACGGATCAGGCGTCCTGGTCCCTTGCAGAACAACAGCCCCAAAGCATGATGTTTCCACCCCCATGCTTCACAGTAGGATGGTGTTCTTTGGATGCAACTCAGCATTCTGTCTCCTCCAAACACGACAAGTTGAGTTTTTACCAAAAAGTTCTATTTTGGTTTCATCTGACCATATGACATTCTCCCAATCCTCTTCTGGATCATCCAAATGCTCTCTAGCAAACTTCAGATGGGCCTGGACATTTACTGGCTTAAGCAGGGGGACACGTCTTGCACTGCAGGATTTGAGTCCCTGGCGTTGCAGTGTGTTACTGATGGTAGCCTTTTTTACTTTGGTCCCAGCTCTCTGCAGGTCATTCACTAGGCCCCCCGTGTGGTTCTGGGATTTTTGCTCACATTTCTTGTGATCATTTTGACCCCACGGGTGAGATCTTGCGTGGATCCCCAGATCGAGGGAGATTATCAGTGGCTTGTATGTCTTCCATTTTCTAATAATTGCTCCCCCAGTTGATTTCTTCACACCAAGCTGCTTACCTATTGCAGATTCAGTCTTCCCAGCCTGGTGCAGGTCTACAATTTTGTTTCTGGTGTCCTTTGACAGCTCTTTGGTCTTGGCCATGTGGAGTTTGGAGTGTGACTGTTTGAAGTTGTGGACAGATGTCTTTTATACTGACAACGAGTTCAAACCGATGCCATTAATACAGGTACGAGTGGAGGACAGAGGAGCCTCTTAAAGAAGAAGTTACAGTCTGTGAGAGCCAGAAATCTTGCTTGTTTGTAGGTGACCAAATACGTATTTTACCGAGGAATTTACCAATTAATTCTTTAAAATTCCTACAATGTGATTTTCTGGATTTTTTTTCTTCTGATTTTTTTTCTCTCATAGTTGAGGTATACCTTTGTTGAAAATTACAGGCCTCTCTCATTTTTTTTAAGTGGGAGAACTTGCACAATTGTGGCTGACTAAATACTTTTTTGCCCCCCTGTATACATTTCTATTTTATTATTTTAATTATATATAATATATTTAATATATAAACATAACATATTTTTCTTAGATATATACATGCATGTGTTTGTATTTTATATATGCATAATAAATATACACATTATACACACATATATTTTGTTAACAAAAACTTTTATTTTGGATGTGAGTAATCGCGATTAATTATTTGACAGCACTAATGATTAGTTAGGATTTTTAGCATGTTAACGTACTGCGCTATTACCGTGTGCTATTCACTGCTAGCAGTTACTACTGAGTCCCGTTGGGTAGCTGAATCAAGTGAGCCAAGCGCCATGTCCATACGATGCTCTGATGCAGAGATATAGGTCTTGCAAAATGGTTGCTAGGGTACTCTGTTTGGTTGTTAAGGAATGGTTTGGCAGCTGCCAATGGTGATACTTCAAAGGCTGATTGCCATTATGAATGATATAAACCAACCCCCATGCCTCTACAACATTCATATTTGGGTCAACAATGGTTGCTAGGGTGTGGAAAACAGATGTGCTCAGTTCCTTCACCATAGTATGTCTATGTGGCAACTTTGGGGTCTCTTGCGCCCAAGGGGTACAACTTACACCCCACTGCGAGGTATGTTTCTTACACAGTTTGCCAGCCTCTTCAAATGTGGTGACCCAGATGTTTCTACAAAATTCTTAGTCGGCGATACAACCCGTCAAATTTGGCTGCAAGGCTGCAAAGTCTATGGGATTTTTTGCTTATAATGTATATAAAATTTTATATGTTTTTATTGATTTATAAACTATGATATTTGTTGCATCGAATGGCCTCGGTTCGAGAAGGAACCAAAAGGCAAGAGAAATAAATCTCACCCCATCTTTCTTGTCGCGCTCCAGGGCTCCGTGCAAAAAGTCTCGAGACACCTCCTCATTTTCATCCAACCACTGGATGACAAATGGCTCGAACCACCTGCAGAGTAACATCACCACCTAAAGCTCTATTATCCATCATACCACGGTCACAGTGACATTTTGAGTGTGCATGATTCGGATAATACGCGTGCGAGAAGGGAAGCGTCGGGAGTCACTCACGTGGGATATTCAGGCACGCGGCTCTTGAAGAAAGGCAGGTCTTTGCAGTATTCATTGTAGAGCCACTTTACTTTGAAGTGCAGGTTCATGTAATCGGCACTCTTGCACAGGCGGTTCTTTTCATGCTCTGAAAGCCACGAGGTGAAGACAAAAGCTCTTCATGAAACAGTTTGAGATATAACAGCACATAATAAATCTACGCAGAGCGGAGAACCCCTACTGAATCAGCAGATGAGAAGAACTCCACCACATGTCGACTTTCACCAAGTGTGAAATTTAAGTGGCTATCAGTGAGAAATCCTGCCAGGCTTGTGTTTCTAACTAAAAATCTAACTAAGAAGCAAACTTTTTTATTGCATCTCATCAGTCAGTCAAGTTATGAGCATTACAGACCTACAGCTGAAACTTTTTAATGAGGTTCTGGAGTCTGCAAAATAGTCTACAAAACCAAGAACCAATCAATACAAAGGCTAGATAGATCAAGAAAAGCTTCTTAGCTTAGACTCACCTTCCATTGCGTACTTCATATCTTGGGCAAACAGGTTCCACATAACCTCTGCGCTGATCTTTCCAACATTGAGCTCCTGTGGAAACCTGTGTGGACCAGAATACATAATATTAAGACCCTCAAAAGGTTTATGAATGTACATTTTGTGCAATAAAATGGTGACGGACTCACTGGTTAAGGCAAGGGGTGTAGGAGTTCTTGTCCTCTTCAATAATTGAGACAATGAGGGTGATTAGCTTAGACCAGAAGTCTAGATTCTTGATACTTGGACCTTGTTCGTCTGGAGGAACCTCTCCTTTTTTGCTCTGTACAAAAGGAATTCATTTTGAAATGGTAGCTTGAAGCATGTTATGGCTTTTCATAATCTGCCAACCTCTGGAAGAAATGACCCCACTAAGGCGCACAGCAGGAATGGCTTATTTCAGCCAGCAAACAAACAAACAAAAATATGCCAACCACTCCAGGGGAACATGATATATAACAAACCTGCAAAGCTTCGCAGCAAAATATAGTAAGTAGCTCAGGGTTAGATGTTTAATTCAACAGGAAGAGTGTTTGATATTTATGAGGGAAGCCTCTAACAGCATAAACAAAAGCAACAAGATGAACTGCTCTGATAAAATGACTTGGATGCTCCCGGGGCAAAGAGCTTTGGGGCTGATCAGGGTCTCTGGGCCAGGAAGCGTCGACTTACCGGGTCTGTTTGGTATTCTCGACTATACAGCTCATGGCAGTTGTTGAAAATGTATTCGTAGGTAGAGTTGAGGCAAGCCTTCACACAGTCCTTCACTACCTGGCTGGCACGAGGAGGACTCTGAAGCTCTTGGACCTGGAGAAAAATGAATGGTTCCCCTTTCGATGGATACATTGAAAACTGTGCAAAATGAGGTGGTCTGAAAAAAAAAAGAATCATTCAGAAATTATAGGAAAACCAAAAACTGTATAGAAATTGTAGAACAACACCACGTGGAAAATAAAATTGCACAAGAATTATATGGCAAAAAAAAGCATACGAAAATTGCATGAAAAAAGAAAATTGTATTAAAATGACAACGCTAGAAACATAATAAAAAGAAACCATATCGCAATGAAAATGTATGAAACTAGAATGAACAGAACATATTCCCAAATGTTAAAAAGAAAATTCACAAGCAAGACCCACCCCCCCCCCCCCCCCACCCCCCCCACCCCCACCCAAGCAAATTGTCCCAGTTTTATCCCAAATCAACGCATCAGGGATTCACAACTAACCTTCATCCTGAAGAATGTGATACTGGTTAGTAGGTCCACAGTAGACTTGAGGTCCTGCAGTCTCTCAGGACTGCTAGCTGGGAAATTATTCTAAACGCACACAAGAAAGGGGTTCTCTTTGTCATCAATACTCATTCTTCCTCCGATATTTCAGACATTTCAATACAACTTAAAGCTTTTAAATGTAGTCACATCAAACAAATCAATCTCATTTGTCTGATTCAATTAACCCACCTGCAGGCGAACACCACACTAACCATTTACCTTTAGTTAAGAAAGATCCTTCATACAGAAACAAGAAAAGGTGTGACTACTCAAGGAAACACCAAAAAGTCACAATACCCTGTACATAGAGAGGTCAATCCTCAGGGAGTTGTGAAGCTGGTCCAGAAGCTTGACAAATCGCTCTTTCTACAAAGAACAAACACGAAACCACCCCAAATTATTAGTAACACTAAACACTTCAATGCTGAAATCTTCTTTTTCCGTATGGATGGATGAAGCACTCACCCCAAAGTTGGAAGCAGCGAAACGGTCAGAAGCAGACACATTGTTGGTGGCCTGGGTTGTGTGAGCGTAGTAAGCGTTGATGTTGGCCAGTAGGGTGCTCATGACCGCAGGCACTCCAGGACACATGTACTTTGATGACAAACAGGCGAAGTGTCTAGAAACAAGAAGGAACAAAAAGTACCTAAGTACGTAAGCAAGCAGCTAAAACGTCAATGGCAAAACTTAGGAGAGAATAATACGTCATGGCTTGATAAATGGACTCCACTCCGTAAAGCATGGCAAACTCGGTCTACAAAAAGATTTCTGTAGGGGCGTTCTCTTCAGAAGTAACCTTCCATGCAATCATCACCCTTGGCATCTGGTATCCTTCACCACCCGTTGTATTGTACCTTTAGACAGGCTCCATAAACCACACACATTGCCATCAACTCAAAATTGCTGTTGAGCCTTGAATACCAAGAACTTTGAACAGAAGTATGGTGTACGCTACATAATTACACATGCTACATGTATGCATTTGTGAGCACATGATTTAAATACAGTGTGTGCATAATTATTATGCAATTTGATATTCTGGGGAAAATAACAATAGGCACTATATTTATTCTATCTATGCTATTTTGCGATATGCTGTGCTATGCTATACTATACTACTATAGTAGTCCCAATTACATTTCGCATTTTGCTGTCCAGTGGTCATGATTTAATTTCTGTGTTGCATTAGTTTTGAATATTTCTCATTGGTATTTCATAATATTTGACTTAAATCTCTCTTTTTTTTTAAGATTTAGGTTTCTAAGATTTTTTTTCTAATAATTATGCACACCTAAGCATTTTTCACTTCCAGCCCTTGTGTAACATTATATATCAATTATAAATGATTAAATACAAAATTAATATTAGTTATTAAGATTGATGTGGCTTGGAATTGGTCAAATGTGCTTAGAGAAAAAAAGTATGACCAGAATTTCAACTTGCATAATAAAGTTGGTATTTGATTTTGGTTACTTGGTTTCTTGGCATAAAAAGTGTACTCAGCTATTTTCTAGTTATTAGTTATTCGGACAACATCAATAAAGACTCAAAGAGAGTAATTTTAGGTGGCAAAATACAGTATCTTTAACAGTAGCCTTGTCAAATGAAATGATATAAAAAAACTTTCATTTTCAGGCACAATTGGGACTGTTTCCTGAAAACAAATGAACATCCTGTAGATTCACCAGAACATTTGTTTTATGTAAGATACTATTGTAGCTCATACAAATGAACTAATAACATAATCAGTATCAAAATAACTGTATTAGATTCAGTATAAATATTTGCTACATTTAAGTACTAAGTTAAGCTAATGATCAAAATATGTAGATGTAAACAATGCTGTCATACCAGTGCAAAGGTTGGAGGAGGGCCAGGAGGAGGCGGTGGTGGCGGGCCAGACATATTTCCTCTTCTTTCTTTCTAGCCTAAAAGACTGAGAGCACGCAGATAAAGAATACATTAGTAACAACCAATCAACAAGGATGGAGCGGAGGAAGAGAGTCACGTTAGCACATCTTCTGAAGACACATACCTCATCTTCAATAGTTTTTGTTCCAATTTCCAAAGAAACAGACATGAAATCACATGACATGCACATATTCACACACATACTTCAAACGTACCCTTCTGTAGTTTAATGCAACCATATGAAAGTAACAAAACAGCAGGTGTTCACTATCTTAGGGTGACACAAGTAAAGTTAAATACATAA